>CM055122.1:1212285078-1213000078 GCA_029206835.1 Rana muscosa
CAGCGCTCCCTATGTAATCCGGGCAGTTGACAGGCTCAACCTGACTATCTTTTCCCTCATAAACCGTAAAGCTCCATACATAGCCTGTTGCCCTGTCACAGAACTTATAGAGCTTGACCCCGTATCTGGCACGTTTGCTGGGAAGGTACTGCTTGAAAGACAAGCGGCCAGAAAATTTAATCAGGGACTCATCAACGCAGACAACTTGATCGGGAATAAACAAGGCTGCAAAACGTTAGTTGAAGTGGTTTATGAGGGGCCGAATTTTGTAGAGCCGGTCGTATTCAGGGTCTCCACGTGGACAACAAAGTTCATTGTCGTTGAAGTGCATGAACCGCAAAATCTGCTCGTATCGTTTCCTGGGCATGGAGGTAGAGAACACGGGCATGTGGTTAATTGGGTGCGTGGACCAATAAGCACGTATTGACGAAAATTTATGTGTGCCCATGTTGAGGGAAAGGCCCAGAAAGGTCTTAAATTCGGAAATCGTAATTGGTTTCTAATCTCTGGCAATGGAAGGCAACTGGGGATTAGCGGCGATGAATTGACCAGCATATAAATTACTCTGGTCCACAATAGATCTATAGAGATCTTCCGTGAAAAACAGCGAATAAAAATCAAGTGGCATAAAATCAGCTGTTTCCACCTGAATACCGGGTTGGGCAGTGAATGGGGGAAGTACGGGTGCTGCAGAAGTGGTGGGGACCCAATCGGCATAGGCAAATTCTGCAGGAAGGGCACTATGGGCACGATGGCCTGCCTTTGTCTTCTTCTTCTTGGTGGCAGTGGGACACTACTTGTGCTTGCCACCTCGCCAGCTTGAACTGCACTTATGGGACTCGCCACGTCTCCACGTGCTACTGCAGTGCTGGATGTACGCCCAGGCTGTACTAGGCCTCTGGTGCTTGCCAGTTCACCAGAAGGAATAGCGGCGCTAGTACTACTCTGCTCCATGATACGAGAGACCTGCGGTTCTTGCTCCTCAACAACCTCAGAAGATCGGGATCAGGTGTGCCTGACCTTAGCAGGGACCTCATCTTCGTCGTCTGGGCTATCTGACATGGAGCCGCTGTCTTCTATGGGAAGGTATTCTGAGCCTGAATCTGACAGATCCGTGACCTCCTCTTCACTATCTGTCATGCTCAGAATCTCGTAGGCCTCTTTAGTAGTGTACCTTCGATTTGCCATTTTGGGCTCTAAATTTAGGGGTACACTAGTAAGATTCGCAGGAAAAAAAGCACCTGACTGTCGTCAGCAAATATATCAAACGCTACAAAAAAACTGTTAGCGATCGCAAGGATCAGGCCTGAATCTGTGAATGCTGCAGTTATGTGTGTTGTGTTTGGTAAGTTACAGTGATCGATCGATACTGCACTTGGGTGGGCTGGGCGGAGGGGCTAAACGCATGTGCTAGCAGGTATCTTGGCTGATCCTGCTAACACTGCGTTTTTGGGAACCCTAAACCGCTGGGGACGCTAGTATAGATCTGATCAGATATTGATCTGATCAGATACTATACCACTAAGGGAGGTGTATGCTTTGCGCGTGGGTGTTAGCGTTACTGGCACTAACCTAACGCTGCCTGGGGTGACGCAGACCCTCTCCGGCGCTAAAACCTAATTGATATCACCCGCCGGGCGATCAGGGGGTTAAACCTTTATTGGGTTATATATGGCGGGTGCCCTGATGCTATAAAAAGCAAACTAACCAACCAGCGTCACCCGTAACACTTATACGGTGATCACTGGTGAAAGGGTTAACTAGGGGCAATCAGGGGGTTAAAACCTTTATTAGGTAATATATGGGGGTACCTGGCACTATATTAAAGCCTGACTGGTAACCTAAATAACTAACTGGCTAACCAGTGTCACCAGTGACACTTATTACAGTGATCACTGGTGAAAGGGTTAACTCTAGGGGCGATAAAGGGGTTAAACCTTTATTATATAATATATGGGGGTACCTGATGCTATAAAAACCTACGGCGAACCTAAAAAATAAAACTTGCTACCTAGGGGCACCACCGACACTAATACACCGATCGGAAAAACGATCGCTTAGTGACGCTGACGATAGGGGATGAAAATGTTACCTGGGGGGCAATCAAGGGGTTAAACCTTTATTGGGGAGGGGGTAGGGGGCTACCCTGGACCTAAAGGGGCCTAAACCTAACTGCCCTGCAACTTTTTAGTGTCACAGATGACACTAAATGCAGCGATCAGTAAATAAATGATCACTGCAATCAGTGACACTGGGGGTTGATCTGGGGGGTGAAATGTGTTCCTATGTGTGCCTACTTGTCAGTGGGCTGTTGGTGCACTAACCTGTGTCTTCTCTCCTCGGAGCTGCGGACAAAAAGACCGCCACGAGGAGAGATGACATCACTTCCTCTGCCTGTGTTTAGATTTACACAGCAGAGGAAGCATATCATTCGCTGGGAGCGATCGCGAGGGGGTGGCCAGAAACAAATGGCCGCTCCCTCATCACGGATCGCTCCCGAACGGATAACCACCGCTCACTGTACCGGAGGGGGGTCCGATGGGACCCCCCACCCATAAGAAGGCAGTCACTTACAGGTACGCGATTGTGCCTGTTCGTGCCATTCTGCCGACGTATATATACAGTGAGCCGTCGTTAAGTGGTACGAATCTTGTCTCATTGTTGTCTTGGACGAAGAGGAAGGGAAGGGGGGGGGTGGGGGAGAAAGCAATATGATGACAGAGTAAAGACTCTTTACTATGCCTTAAATTTTAGATTTGTGGGCCAACCTGGTTTATGAATATAAAATGCAGGTTGTCTAATTAAACATATGTATTTAAAGTGGGTTATTTACAAATCTGCAAGCGTTGCAAAATGCAGGTTGTCTAATTTAGACTTGAAAAGTCAGGGGCATTTCAAATCTGGTTGTTTATAAATATACAAGGGTTAAAAAAAAAGATGGTTGGTTAACCACTTCAGCTCTGGAAGGTTTTTACCCCCTTCATGACTAGGACATTTTTTGCTATTTACTGTAGCACTGCGCTACTTTAACTGGCAATTGCACTTTCATGCAATACTGTATGCAATTAAACATTTTTTTTTTCCTTTTTTTTTTTTTTACACAAATAGAGCTTTCTTTTGGTGTCATTTGATCACCACTTTTGTTTTTTGTTTTTGTGATATGAATGAAAAAATACAATTAAAAAAATAAATAAAACAATATTTAATAATCAAATTTCTTCATAAATTTAGGCCAAAATGTATTCTGCTACATGTCTTTGGTTAAAAAAAAAAAATCCCAGTAAGTGTAAATTGATTAATTTATAAACATATCAATTCTGATGTACTATTGACCTATATCATTTCTTGTGGCCCTTAAAATGCCAGACTTTTTCACAATTTTTTGAAAATTAAGAAATTGCTTTTTTTTTTTTTTTTTTTTTTACATACGGTCATCCACAATCCCCTACCCCCTAGCAGGCTGGATGATGTCCATGTATGTGATCCTGCCTGTTCTGGCTGCCCGCAATAAAGGTACTGTGGGCGGTTGGCAGGTGGTTAATTAAAATAAGGTAAATTGGCTTGAAGAGGTCTTAAATATTCATGAGACGATATTAAATGTTGATGATCTTGTTAATGTTAAATAGCATTTCAAAGGTTAAAATGTTTTCTATTTAACCACTTAAGCCCCGGACCATTTCGCTGGTCAAAGACCAGGCCACTTTTTGCGATTCGGAACTGCGTCGCTGTAACTGACAATTGCGCGGTCGTGCGACGTGGCTCCCAAACAAAATTTATGTCCTTTTTTCCCCACAAATAGAACTTTCTTTTGGTGGTATTTGATCACCTCTGCGGTTTTAAATTTTTTGCGCTATAAACAAAAATAGAGCGACAATTTTGAAAAAAATTCAATATTTTTTACTTTTTGCTATAATAAATATCCCCAAAAAATATATAAAAAAACATATTTTTTCCTCAGTTTAGGCCGATACGTATTCTTCTACATATTTTTGGTAAAAGCGTTTGATTGGTTTGCGCAAAAGTTATAGCGTCTACAAAATAGGGGATAGTTTTATGGCATTTTTATAAAAAAAAAAAAAATTACTAGTAATGGCGGCGATCAGCGATTTTTATCGTGACTGCGACATGGTGGACACATCGGACACTTTTGACACATTTTTTGGACCATTGTCATTTTTACAGCGATCAGTGCTATAAAAATGCACTGATTACTGTGAAAATTACACTGGCAGTGAAGGGGTTAACCACTAGGTGGTGCTGAAGGGGTTAAGTCAGTACTAGGGAGTGATTCTTTTTGTTAGGGGGCGTGGCTACATGTGACACGTCACTGATGACCGTTCCCGATCACGGGGAACAGTCATCAGTGACCGTGTCACTAGGCAGAATAGGGGACTGCCTTGTTTACAAAGGCATTCCCTGGTTCTGCCGTTGACGACCGCAATCGCGGGCCGCCCGGGAACATCGAGGACCCGGGACCCGCGAGGACACTCGCGAGACACGCGGCAAGCGCGCGCGCCCACTGGGAGGCAAAATTAAAGGGACGTTCCTGTACGCCAATGTGCCATTCTGTCGACGTACATCGTCGTGCGGCGGTCGGCAACTGGTTAAGTGTGGTAAAAAATGCAGTTTGGCCATAAACAATTCAAGAAGTATCTAATGATGCTAAATAGACTTAAGAGGTCTTAAATATTAACAGGGTACTTGTTAATGGTATAAAAACCCTGTAAAATAAACTTTTTTACCTATACAAGGACGGTAAAGAATGCAATTTTTGCCATAAACAACACAGGAAATATCTGAACAACTTCAAATGAAATGTATGCATGCAGTTGTTCTAGGTCAAATAGCATTGTTTGTCATACATAAGTGGTGGTATAATCAACTAATCAGATTGTTCTACATTGTAGTCGATGGAGAAAAGGTGTATATTAGGAGTTTGATTTGATTGAGTTATGACAGGAGAACTGGGTACTCTAAAGGCTTCTGATCATTATATTATTTTGGATATTATACTGTTGGATATTGCCTTCTATTGCTAAGAATCAAGTTTCTGCGGAGATTAATTTGGATTGGAGGAGTTTGCATTCTATACCTCTCAATGCACTCCTGTTTATTCAATAACTCTAATAATAATTCTAAATTATTTGCTATCAATATTAAATATTTACTACACACATTACTGCTTATCCCTGCCCCAATCTGGGCTGACAACCGGGATGTGCATGTGTAGCAGCTGGATACTAACATTGATCTGACACTCCAGAAGTTGCTGATCTCTGCTATTTTAACTTGCTCTGAACATAAAAGAACATAAAAGAAAAATTCCTTTTAGAATGTGTTATTCCCTACTGCTGCAAATGTTTTAACGAAGGCCCCATGTACACGGGACGTTGCTAAACGTACGTTCAGAGGCAGTTGGACGCTTTTTTCAACTGCCCCTGAACTCATTCAATGTTATCCTATGTGACAATGTACACAGTCTCGTTTATTGCCATTTTTAGGCAGTTGCGTTTAACGGCGTTTCTTTGAAAGCAAAAAAAATGGGTTCAGACGCCGAAGATTTCCTAGTTTCAGATGCTAAACGCGGTAACCCGCATTTAGCAGCGTTTCGTTTATAGGCGTTTTTCGTTTTTGGCCATTTAAAAAAAATATATATATTTTTTTATTTTAAATGCTTCTAAACGCAAACTCCTGGCTCTCATTTAGCATTAAGATAAGGGGACACCTCAGAGAGGCTCCCCTTCTCACATTCCCTCTCTCTTGGTCTCCCTCTTCCCTCTTTTCAACCCGGCTCGGCAGATAGGAAGACAGCCGATTACAAAGAAAATATATGCCATGCCGAACCGGACAAATTGCAAAGGACACTTGAACAAGGCCAGCAACTTACGTGAGAGTGGTGAGTACCGCAAAACATTGGATGCGTATTTTCTGTGGATAGTAATACTGTGATAGTGTAACATACAGGACTGAAGTATCATACAGCAAAGAGACACTATCTTGAAGGGTTGGGGGGTCCACAGGTGGGGTCAAACAGCATGAGAATCAGAGACCACGTGAAGTACCCCTAAACCGTAGTCTCTTTTCTTAAGAGTTGTGAGTATGATTGGGACAGTCGAGAAATACATTTTAAAATTACAGAGAAAGTTAAAACCCAAAAGGATTCCCCCACACACACAATACACATACAATTACGTATACTATATTGGTTTGTATATTACCATAGCTAACGAAAAAAACATAGAGGCTAATAGGGAAGAGGGGAAAAGAGGAAGAAATTGTTTTTTTGGGGGGAAAAACATGAGGGGAAAGGCAGCAAGAGGAGGAGCGACCCCAAAATCACCCCGTCTAAGCCTGACACCCAGCCCGGGCTCAATGAATAAATATGTAACACATGGTGGAAATGGAGATAAGCAAATAATGCCAAAACAGCAAAGAGCTAAAGGTAGTCAGATGGACACTAAGGAGAAAAAGAAGGAAAAGAAAAAGGCTCAGAGTAAAACATCCGTAGAGACCGATACACTATCAGAGTCCAGAATAGAACAAGAGCTGGACATAGAGCCTGAGTTAAGGAAAGAGGAAGAATACCAAAATAAAGCCCATTTACCAACAAAAATAGAAATGTAAGGTATGTTTGCGGCCTTGGAAAAATTGGTAAAATCTGAAATGGAGATAATCCATAAAAATTTTGGCCATATGCTTGAACGAGTTGAAGTGGAAAAAAAAACGGATTGTAATATAACCATTATAAAAAAATAGAGGGAGAAATTAAATCTATAAAAAGAGAACAGGAACAGGCATATAAATTAGAGGATCAAGAGAACAGAGCCAGAAGGAAGTCCCTGATTCCTCCCAGTCTGAAAATCTAACAGAAATAATAAGGATGATATTTAATCCACTGCTGGAGGAAATAACAAACCCATTAAAAATCGAGAGAGCTCACAGAGTAAGAAGACCGAAAGAAATTCCGTAGGAGAACCCAAGAGATATTATCGTGCGATTCGAAAATTCAATAATGGAGAAATCTGAGAGGAAAGTCGCCAATAAAATTCGAAGGAAATAATATACAAAATTTTCAAGATCTTTCACAGGAAACTTTAAAAAGGAGAACTCTAAAACCCTTACTGATGATCCTACGGGAACACGAAATTCAATATAATTGGGGCTTTCCTGCATGTTTGGTAGGAAAAATGGTCGTTCCGCAAGATTAAGATTTATCGAAGAGATTCTGTAATTCTGTAAAAAAATGGAGATCCCAATACCAGACAACCTTGGGGAGACGGCATCAAGACAGGAAAAAAACACATAAGGACACACGGATAAAGAAAACAACAAGAACAAAAAAAAATGACTTTGACTTCCTCTTTTCTTCCATTTTTTTTCCTTCTTTTCGACATCTAAGGGTGAAAGATGGGGGGGGGGGGATCGTAAAGCGGATAAAAGTATGAAAGAAATACAAAATGGGGACTGGAAACTTGGACTCTTGGCATGCTCTGGCACCACCTCCCCAGAATAAGGAGAGGGGGGACCGACGGTGCCATACAGAACTCCACCTCTGATCTGAGAGATCAGTAGGACAAGAGTGGCCCTAAAGGGGGAAAATTCCTGCTCCAAGACCATGAGGTCAAAACATCAACAAAGGATGGGAGGTGGAAGGGGGAAAAGGGGAGGGGGGAATGATGTGTTTATCCCAGTGTAAAAATACGTCTGTCAGACTAAAAGGGGAGGATGAGAAAAAAGAAAAAAACAATGACTGACATAAAGTTTATGACATACAATGTAAGAGGGCTGAACTTCCTAGAAAAGACACATGGTGTTAAGGGAATTGGAAAGGTACTCTGCAGAGATGATCTTCCTACAGGAGACACATATAGCATTAGATTCTAATACAACTATATTCACGGGCTATCCCAACTTGGTATTATAGAGACTCTCCAAATAAAAGGGCAAAAGGAGTTGCTATAGGAATAGGGAAAAAAATTTGCTTCACCTTAGAAGAAAGGAAAGTCAACCCAGAAGGCCGCTTCTTGTTCCTGAAAGGGACCCTCCAAGGGAAAAAGTACACGTTAGCAAATGTGTTTTGCCCCAATAGACACCCTAAAAAGTATCTAAAGGGAATCTTGAACACCTTAATGGACTTCAAACAAGGTTACTTAATCGTGGCAGAGTTTTTTAATTTTTCAATGGACCACGAACTTGACAGTACGTCTGGTGCACCGATATGAGAAAATAAACAATTAAAATTGGTTAAGAAAAAAATATATAGTCAGCAGTTAGTTGACGCATGGAGAATAACATATCCAAGCAAAAAAGATTACACATATCATTCATCGGTGCACGACACATACTCGAGGTTGGACTATATTCTGGTGGACCATGGGGTATTGGAGTACATAGTAGAGACTTCAATCTGAATAATATCAATCTCAGACCACGCACCCGTAATAGTAAAGATAATGTTCAATGAGTCAGAGTATAGAAAAGGGACATGGAGACTAAACGAAGATCTCATAGATGACATAGAAGTAGGAAAAATAATAACGAGCGAAATCGAACAATACTTTAATACTAACGACACACCAGAAGTTACAAAGGCAACAATATGGGAAGCCCATAAGGCATGCATTAGGGGAAAATGGATTTCTATTGGGGCGGGGAAAAAGAAGGAAATAACTGTGAACTATGAATAACTATATCTATGAAAAATGTAATAAAATAATTATATGAGTTGGAACAAAAACATAAAACACAATTAGACATGGAAACACATCAGAAAATAGTTATAAAAAGGGCCCAATTAAGGGATCTGATGGAAAAGGAAACTATAAAAGTATTTAATAACGTCGCAAAGGAAAGATATAAGTGGGGAAACAAGCCCGGGAAATACTTAGCAAAAATATCAAGGGGGAAAAAAAAAACCTTAAATTATATAGAAAAGATATAAAAAATGAGAATGGCGAGATGAAATATAAAACAACTGACATCGCAAAGGTCTTAAAAACATATTATAGTGCACTATACACAATTAGAAATAAATAGTCACGGAAGGAGGAGGAAAGTAGAAAAGCTGAAATACAGGAATATCTAGCGGAAGTTAATTTACCAAAGATAACACCAGAAAGTGCAGAGCTCCTAGAGCAGGGGTGCCCAACCGTTGGCCTGCAGGCCACATGTGGCCCGTGGCGCCCTCTGATGTGGCCCGCCAAGTCTTGCTCTGAGAGCATCAGCGCTAAGAACGGAGCCACCACTAAAGGAAGCAGAGCCGATGCTTCCTGTATAGCGCCGGCTCCTTCACAGGCGGAGTGATACCAAATGTACTCCGCCTGTGACAGGAAGCTCTGCTCTCTACTGCAGCTGCTGCATGCTTATGTCACACTGATGCTCGTGGATGATGGGACACAGGACCCCGCGATCTAGGACTGCAGCCAGCAGTACCAGTCATCAGTGCCAGTACCCACCAGCAGTTACAGTACCCGCCAGCAGTAATGGTACCCGCCAGCAGTAGCAGTACCAGTCAGCAGTACCAGTAACAGTACCCGCCAGCAGTACCAGCCAGCCACACCAGCCAGCAGTACCAGTACCCGCCAGCAGTAACAGTACCAGTCAGCAGTACCAGTACCCACCACCAGTAACAGTACCCGCCAGCAGTACCAGCCAGCCACACCAGTCAGCAGTACCAGTACCCGCCAGTAGTACCAGTACTAGCCAGCAATACTGGCCAGCAGTACCAGTACCCACCGGCAGTACTAGCCCTGGAGGACAGCCAGCAGCAGCCACCACCCATAACCACCTGGACGACAGCAGCAGCCAGCTGCAGGAATCCTGAGGACGAAGTGAAGATTGAGGTACAGGTAAACCACTGTGCATTAGTGTGAAAGCAGCCTTGGGCCCCTTTCACACGATCGGTCCGATTGGGTCCGCCTGTCTTTTTTTCAGGTGGACTCAAACGAAGTCTCCGTTGACACCCGCCTATCTGCAATCCGATCTGCTTAAAAAAACAGAAGGAGGTCGGTCCCCTTATGTCTGGGCGGATCGGAGGGCCCTTAGGGAAGATCGGGCTGCAGCTGTGTCTACTCTACATATGCAGAGTGGACACAGACCTGCCATACGCCCTTTACGCTCATTGTGACACGCGACCGGTTACCAAGTCGCTAAAGTGGCCCTCGCTCCTCAAAAGGTTGGGCACCCCTGTCCTAGAGGAATGTAACTATTATGTAACTATTTAAATAAAATAGGGGAAAATTAAGAAATGAGAATGGAATCTTTCCTTGCTCATATTACAAAAATCCTGGCAGCAAGATTAAAAAACGTAATGCCCGAGTTGATAAATGTAGACCAAGCAGGCTTCGTACCAGGAAGGGACAAATAGCATAGGAACAATGTCAATGATGCGTAAGGGCAAGGTGAGGAAATCCTCAATGCTACTCATGTCAATTGATGCTGAAAAAGCATTTGACCGAGTTGATTGGGGATTTATGATGGACACACTCCAGAGTATAGGCCTGGGACCAAGATTTGAGATGGACCAATAATTTATATAAATACCCCACTGCCAGGGTAAAGGTTAATGGAAGTATGTCTCCTGCCTTCGAGATGTTCAATGGAACAAGACAAGGATGCCCGCTCTCACCACTCCTATATGTAATATCATTAGAACCATTATTAGCAACATTACGGAACAATATGGATATAGGAGGGGTGAGAGTTGGAGAAGAAGAACACAAGGTAGCGGCATACACAGATGACATTCTGTTATACATAACTAAACCTAGGCTGACCCTACCTAATGTAATAAGAGAACTGAAAAAATATGGCGAGCTCACAAACTTCAAGATTGACTCCATAAAAACAGTAATATTAAACTTAGGAGTAGATAAAAAAGAAGAAAAAACATTACAACAGGAATTCCCATTCACCTGGGCGACAGAAGCATTAACATACCTAGGAATCAAATTAACACCTACCCTAGAAAAGCTATATCAGGCTAACTTTGTTCCACTACTCAATGAAATAAAATCAGAGATAAAAAAATATTTCAAGGAGACCTATCTCCTGGATAGGAAGGATAAATATGTTAAAGATGGTGATCGTACCAAAAATGACATATACATTCCAAATGCTGCCGATAGAAATACCACAAAGTTTTTTCAAAGTGAGTAAAACAATAATTTTGAAATACATATGGCAAAATAAAAAAGCTAGAGTAAATTACATACTTTTAAGCAGGAAAAAAAAATGGGGGGCTGGCAGTCCCAGACGTGAAAAGATATTACAAGGCGGTTATATTGGCAAGGTTAGCAGAATGGGCAAACGCACATACTAAAAAGAGGTGGGTGAAAATGGAAAACCTATTAAGCACGACACAACTTCAAAAAAATATTTGGATACCACCGAAATTTAGAACACAGACACACATGATTTAACCAAAAATGTATTTAAAGTATGGGACACAATATTTAGGCAAGAAAAATGGAAGTACAACTCCCCTTTAATTCCACTAACGGGCAAAAAAAGTTTATCCCAGGGAATGGGACAGGTTTGGGAAATCAAATGGGAACTGCACAATTAAAGGATATTATCTCTCAAGGTAAAATAAGGACAAGACAGGACTTAATAACGATGCACGGGTGGCAGTAGGTCAATGAATGGGAATATCTCCAATTAAAACATTTAGTTAGTACAATACCTCAACCAATCAGAGATGAAAAAGCGCTGAATCCAATAGAAAGGCTTTGTAATATAAAAACGCCCCTAAAACACGGAATATCTCAAATGTACGAAATACTAACATAACTAGGACAGGGGACACTACCCTTTATAGAAAAATGGGAACAAGAATTGGGTATAAAATTAGATGAAACACAAATCATTGGAGCAGTACATAATTTTGCATCCGACATAACCACGATCGAAACGAACTACAAGTGCATGGTACGTTGGCAGCTGACACCAGAAAGTTGAAGCCAAATTCCAGCCAAATAAATCCTCTGTGGAAAGGAAAAACGTACCGCTCAAAAGCTTGAGAATTCACCAAATAGCTGCTTCCGCCCGGTCACTCACACAGGTGCTGGCTCTGCACTGATGCATGGGAGAAAAAGAAACCCTGGACTGCCGCACTCTGTATAGACAGTTATTTATTCCAAAATTTCAGGTAAAAAATCCAAATTCAAAATAAATCCATAAATCCAAAACAACAAATGCAGATAGTGTGCATGCAGGGAAGGGTGGCTAACGCGTTTCACGTCACGGATTGACGCTTACTCATAGCTAGGGTGTGTGGGAATCAATAGAGGTATAAATGAAAAATAAAGTAACTTTACACCAATCAGTACTGAAAGAACACAGCTGACTGGGATAACCTTATGTTTGATTCCGACACTCCCAAGAAAGGGTGAGGGGGGAAGGGAATAGCACTCTTTTGAAGACCATTCACAAAAATACAAAATTACAAAATGTGTATAAATTATAAACTAAACACTTAATGCTTAAACATAGACACACCAAAGTGTGTCTATATATTATTTAAAGTGAATGAATATGACAGTGATAAGTATGAATGTCAATTAATTAAGTTCAAAAAATGAACGGAAAAATCTTTTTAAATGAAAAAATAAATGAAAAGTGAAAATGTGAAAATGTTTTTTAGAGATGGTAAGCCATAGATGTAAATATATTCATGTATGTGAAATAATTATTATATGATATTCGTGTGAATTGAAATAATAATAATAGTGATTTACAAGTACTTGTAAATCACTATTATTATTATTTCAATTCACACGAATATCATATAATAATTATTTCACATACATGAATATATTTACATCTATGGCTTACCATCTCCAAAAAACATTTTCACATTTTCACTTTTCATTTATTTTTTCATTTAAAAAGATTTTTCCGTTCATTTTTTGAACTTAATTAATTGACATTCATACTTATCACTGTCATATTCATTCACTTTAAATAATATATAGACACACTTTGGTGTGTCTATGTTTAAGCATTAAGTGTTTAGTTTATAATTTATACACATTTTGTAATTTTGTATTTTTGTGAATGGTCTTCAAAAGAGTGCTATTCCCTTCCCCCCTCACCCTTTCTTGGGAGTGTCGGAATCAAACATAAGGTTATCCCAGTCAGCTGTGTTCTTTCAGTACTGATTGGTGTAAAGTTACTTTATTTTTCATTTATACCTCTATTGATTCCCACACACCCTAGCTATGAGTAAGCGTCAATCCGTGACGTGAAACGCGTTAGCCACCCTTCCCTGCATGCACACTATCTGCATTTGTTGTTTTGTATTTATGGATTTATTTTGAATTTGGATTTTTTACCTGAAATTTTGGAATAAATAACTGTCTATACAGAGTGCGGCAGTCCAGGGTTTCTTTTTCTCCCAAATAAATCCTCTGTGTTGGAGAAATTGTAAACAAATGGGTACGACGCTACATATATGGTGGGAGTGTCCAAAAATAAAAGAATATTGGCAGGAAATCCTAGAATGCATCGAAGAGATAACCGGGGAGAGGATCTCACAAAACCCTTGGACTTGCTTGTTCCATGGTACAAATAAAACCAAAAAACAATATAAGAAAACCTTGACCCCGCCCCTGCTCAATGCAGCAAAAGGACTAATTCCAAAAAAATGGTTACATACAAGAAAACCAAGTATAAAAGAGTGGATACAAAGAGTAGATCATATTTGCAAGATGGAGTACCTATGCAGCAGTGAGCAGGGGCAGGAAGAAAGATATAGCGAAACCTGGGAGAAATGGGAGGCCTTCAAATCGTCAGAGAAATATGTGCAGGGGATGAGAGAAGTGGACAGATGAGACGGAGCTAATGAGAAAATTAAGCAGAGAAAGGAGCAGAGAGGGAGGGAGAAAGGAAAGAAAAGGAAGGGGGGGAAGACAGATCTTGGGAGGGAGGGGGTAGAGGGAAAGGGGGAGGGGGCAAAGGGGGTTTAGATATAACAGGATGTATGAACGATTTTAACATGTGTTTGAGTTTGTTTTGTATATGAATAAATCTCCAATAAAGATTAATTAAAAAAAGTTATATATATATATATAATTTTGAATCAAGCAATTTTGTGGGTAATCGAGGCATCAGCACACAAGGCGTGACTTAACTAGACTACACAGGGACGGGGTGGGTAAGCAGTCATTTGGTACTACTTAGACTTGCAATTTGATACTGATCACAAAAGAAAGTAGAGGAAATGATATGCAAGAAACAAAGATGCATTGAATATTCTGAATGGAGGTATTCATATGAAATCAAATGCTCAGGAATTTATTTCATTTTAGGGACATAACTTTTTCTTCTGTAGGTGGAGTTCAGATAATACTGCATGTAGCATGTTGACAAATAAATTATTTTTCCCTATTCTGCTAAACAGCCACTTGAGAGAGACTTTCCACCTGAAAAATAAATTACATCCCACCCCCCATACTTACCTGAGCCCCATCAGGATCTGGAGCCATGCATGAGAGCAGCTGCTCCCCCGACTCTGTCCCTCCTCACAGTGTAGATCCCTAGCATCTCATCTTGTGTGTTCTGTGGCATCGCAAGAATGGTGTCCTCCTCTGCCTTGAGTGCCCTGTCCATAATGCCACGCAGAGTCTGCTCCAGCAGGAACACAAAAGGGATGCATTTTCACAGCTCGCCATCCTCTTTGCTTCTTCAAATGGTGACATCACAGTGCATGCATCCTTTATCAGCAGCCATAGGTGTGGGGGAAAAAAAGCCTGAGCCGCCCTGAGCCTGTTGTTGTGCCATACTCGCATAGGTACTCATTGGTACTCTGCTGCGTGTGCAGCTGCTGCAGCATTGCCAAAGTTGAATTCCACAAATGTCACAAATTAGTTGGTTTACGGGCAGGTGGAATTCCCACTGAATTTCAGCCAACCGAGCACTGGCTGTGTATGACCGCCTGAAATGGATACAGACTTTTCTGGCCTGCTTTAGCAGATCTTCCAACACTGGGTACCTGTTTTAAGAAAAGCTGCACCACCAAATTGAGAACATGTGCCAGGCATTTTTTATTTTTTTTGCTGCAACAGCTGGGGCAGAGAAATTTGCCTGCTGTACAGCTGGTGATGTGCTGCTGGCAGACGTGCTGCAAGGACTTGTGACACCCTTTGCTATTCCATCCTCCCTGATGGTGGAGGCTGCTGAGAAGTCATGAGATATAGCAGGGTAGACCTGATCGGTGAGAAGGGGCAGAGTTGCATCCATTATGTATGTCTTTCAGGTGCTCTTGCCAATGGGCGGAGAGATTAAATGCCTTGTCAAGCATGTGGTATCCAAATGGCTGCTGTTTTTGCCACGCTTGATCTGCTTGAGGCAAAGTTTGCAAACTGCAACAGTGTGATTGGTTGCATGTGTGCTAAAAGCCCAGACGGCTGAGCTGTGGGCCGGTAGATCAGAACTTCACAGTGTGAATGAAAAGGGTGGCTGCTTTTTACTCTTCCATGATGGCTGGCTCTTTGGAGTTGTGCCTCACCCTCACTTTCCTCCTACTCTATCTGGGTCGCTTCAGTGACTGCATTGTCATCATACTCATCATCACTGGAGCCAACTTGGCAATACGTTGCGGCTGGGGGAACATGACTGTCAATTTGTTGTTTGCCAGTGTTCTCCCTTCTCCTCAACCTCCAGAACCAACATCAGAATCCAGTAATGCCTGCGCATCATCAAGGAGCAAGTGGCTAACTCTGTGTTCAAATAACTCAGCTGACTCCTCCATGCATGATGCTGGGCCTATGGCAGGAGTAGTTGTGAACAAGGAGGCATAATAAGGGGCTCTGGCAGCTGCGATGGGCTGCACACTAGTCTCTGTTGGGGTGATGGTGGATGAGGAGGATAAGGATGGTTTAGTAAGCCAGTCCACCACCTCTGCATGCCGAAATGTAATAGAGACAGGAAATGTGTACCTGGATGCACTTTAATCAATGGAAAGTGGTGTTTGGTGAAATTTAACTTGAGGATTCGCTACACAGATGCACTTCACTGACATGCTACAATATACTGCAGTAAAACTGCACTAACGCACCAAATATACTGCAGTAAAATTGCACTAATGCACTTCAATATACTGCAGTAACTTCTGGTTCCGACGCCACATGGAGTGACTGCTCCTCTCCTCGGCTCCCGCAGCACGTCCCTAAATCGGCCAAAAAAAAAACAACCTGAGCTGCCCCATGATCGTATCTCTACCTCCGGGAACCCCCCCCCCCTCACATGGACCGATTTGTGGCGAAAACCGGCACCCGCACGCTGACGGCGCCGCTGGCCCAGCCGCAAATCGAGGCCCTGGTCTCGGCCTACCTGGATCCTCCTGTGGACACACTGATAGCGGCAATGGAGGTAAGCGGCTGCATGACCCCCCCTCCTCTTCACATGTCTACTTAACACAACAAGCTGGGGACAACACCACAGAGAGCATAGCACAGGCTTTGGCTGCTCTCCTATCCCCCATGATAGCTGCATCCGCGGAGAAAGCTGTCAATGCAGGGATGGTGCAGATTAAGACCTAGCTAGGGGAACACACTACCAGACTCAATGAGTTGGAGCACCGCTTATCTAGCGTGGAAGAGGAGCTTTATCAGGCGCAGGCCACGGAACAAGCCCAGGACAAGACCAACCAATATATTTAGAAAATAGGTCCAGAAGGAGCAACCTGCAATTCTTAGGCATCCCGGAATCGCTGCAAACACCTGCTCTTTCTGAATTCAGTGCCATGCGCATCCCGGAAGCACTAGGCCTTCCATGCCCCTGCACAGAGGAAAGGGCCCACCGCATGGGATCTTTCAACACTGAACGCCAACCCCCCCCCCACCAATAATCGCCAAATACCTAAACTACTCTGACAAGGCCCTTATTCTACAAAAGTTCAGACAATCCCGCTCACTTCAAATTGATGGAATAAGGGTCCTGATATTTGCGGATTTCTCAATTGAGACCTCAAAGAAAAGTAAAGATTTCCAGCAGGTTTGCACGGAACTCTATAAATAATAAATCAAATTCACTCTGGCCTTTCCGTCCACTCTCCGCCTCCAAACCCCTAATGGCGAACAACTATCATTCCAAGACCCCTCTAAAGCGGAAGCCTTCTTATGATCTCTGCATGCAGGCCCACACCCCATCCAAAGCCGCTCCACTCAATCGTCCCCTGGACCAAAGGAGCCCATGAAAGGACTCCCCTAAATGCTTCAGGCCTGCGGCCCCGGACCACCACCGTGCCACTCCGCGCTGAGATGGGAGACGCAACTCTTATCCCTGTCACTCATTTTCTCATGGTCGCATACAATGCAGTACCTCAGGTTTGACATTGTTTTTGTTTAAGCGCTTCAACGTTTTCTCCCTTTTCCACCAATTTTTTACCTGCTGACGTCACCTCCGTTAAGGTGGCCATACATATGTACTTTTGTGCTCTACGGCAAATTGTTCAACTAGTAATGTGTGTTTTTTTCTTTCTAAAATGTTTCTATTATGCTATAATACCCCTCCTGGCCTCACTGTGTACAGCCCCACCATTTCCCCCCATTCATGACTCGTGCCAGCTGCACAGAATCCCCCTTCCAGACATGGGCTCTCGTATGTCATACTACCAGGGTCATGTACTGAGAACTGGCTTACACAGTGACTCCATGCAGAAAGAAGTGAAGTTCATTCGATGGCATGTGTTATTTTTGTTTCAGGTGTCCCCCCTTATTCCCTCCCCTAACAAGAGAATGAAGATCCTCCGACATCTCAAAAGAATTAAAACTGACATCGCCCTACTCCAGGAAACTCGCTTATCAACCCCTGATTTTCATCGTATGAAAAAGCTCTGAATAGGCACAGTCATAGGCTCAGATGCCATTGGACGTAAAGCAGGAGTTCTCCTGCTGATCCACAAGAACCTCCCCTGCACGGTCCTATCTGTACAATCAGACAGCCAGGGACGGTTCATTACAGCACATTTCCAAATAGGATACAAGGACTTGGTGATTTCAAACATATACGCCCCTAACAACCCCGGTAAACCTTTTTATAGTAAACTATCTACATGGCTACTTCAGAACACTTGGAGGAGATTTTAATGACATTTTACACCAGATTGATGACAGATCATCCCCTAAACGCCTCAGGTCAGGACCCGATTCCACCACTCCCACACACTCATGGAATCCCTCCACCTCCAAGACCTTTGATGGCTAACACACCCCACGGACAGGGAATTCACCTTCTACTCCAACCCACATAACGTATTCACAAGAATCGACGACTTTTTTGGCTCTGACAACCTAATCCCCATGTTATCTGGTGTAGACATCCTCGACATTGCCATATCTGACCACGCCCCAATTTCAGTCCAGCTCGACAATCTCGACCTACCTCCTCACCCCAAGATCTGGCGCTTTCCTTCATACCTCCATAACACTGACTGACTTCCTGCAATTTATGGAAAAATCATGGACAGAATACTCCGGCCAATGCTCCCCACTCTGATGACCCGAACCTCTTCTTCAGGGGATGCCGGCAAAACGTTCCTCAGGGGTCGGATCATCTCTTATGCTACCTCCTTTAAAAAGAATACCTTATCAAAATACAAAATAGCTAGCACCCGACTGCATCAGGCGCAAAGATCCTTATATACCACGGACTCGCCTGACAGTAGAAATAAATGGCATGCAGCCAAGAGGGCTTTCGATATCTGGGCAGACACACTTGAATTAACTAAAAAGGCACACTTAGACCCCACCCTCCACAAATTCGGAAATAAAGTAGGCAAACTACTAGCCAGACCCTGTAAGGGACCTTTCCGCCCGACCCACATTACCTCCCTGCGAGATACTAAAGGCAACGTAAATACCACACCACAAACAATAAATAGAGCAATGCTACAATACTAATTCAGCACTGTATGCTCCAGGCCCCATTGATAAACAGACTGCGCACTCTTTCCTAGAGAACATAGACATTCCCAAAGTCACTCCCTCACAACTAGAGGCTCTCAATGCTCCCATCTCTCTATCCAAAATTTCAAACACCATTCACAACTTAACCCACTCTAAGGCCCCGGGAGCCAACGGATTTACTAGTGAATTCTTCAAAACCCTACAAAATATCACAAACCACTCTTCACAAGGTCTACGGCGGCCCATACCTACAAACGGGCAATCAGGCCATTATTAAACTACTCCTCTAAGAAAATAAGAAAACTGTCTGACATCTGTAAATTAGTAAGCAAAGCGTCCCTTTGAATTTGAGATTTAAATAGAAAGGAATGGGACTTTTAAGGTGCAATCACAACACAATATTTTATAAAAAATATATTTTATTTAATAGAAAACTTTTATCGTTTACATAATTAATAAAAAAACAACATAGTTACAGTAAGAAGCGATAAATACAGACATATAATCTCGACGTTTCGCCAATTGAGCTGGCTTCTTCAGGAGTGTTATTATTGTCATGTATTACTGAAACACAAAACATATACAATAAATATTCAAAATTACACCAATGAATTATTATACAACATAACATATTAAATATTCAACAAAGGAGCGATATAAAGATAGCTTCAAAGTCACCACAAAAAAACATCATTACCTGTACATTGTTGAAAAATTCATAATGATATAACTGAGGCTGAGTCCAAGGGGTATTCCTATAGTGGAGTCATATGGTGAACCTTAGAGAGGATGCTCGCTCATAAACACGCACCTACATGCATAATGTGCTGTAAAAGCAATGGGAGGTGAATAGTCACCTGAAGGAAGGAAAAGAGGTATAATTATGTGTTATCCTATAGACATTAAAGCAAAGATAGGTATATGGGTATGGAATATAAAACAGTATTAAAAAACTTATATGAAAAGTTCAGAATAAAACTGCAGCAGCGCTACGGACAAATGTTCATATGTGCGTCTTCTATATATTTAAATCATATAGGTAGTGTAGATAGTGAACGGTGAGTCTGGTTGTAATTGGTTCAAATCCTAGTTCCAGTGCTCCTTTCACCAAGTGCATTTCACCACGTGGGGGGATTGAAGGTCCCCTAATGAGGATGCACTCACCAGATGTTAAATCAATATGGGCATACATAAACCATCCTCCTCTAGTGTATTCTGTCTTCTTTACCACAATACTACATCAATGGTGCTGTTGGCATATGTGAGGAAAGAACACATCCACATAGGGTAGTACTGTTTGGAAAATGTATTGTATAACAATCCCCCAAGTACCCCCTTTACATATGCGCGTACCACATAAATAAAATAAACAAGTGATATGGTAAACTGAGCGCTTCAGCGCTTGAGACTTGCCCCTGATAAACGCCGCTATGCAGTTCCTTTGGCGTCTTCCTGGTTCGGCAGGTCCTGGAGCGCAGAAGCGTCACTTCCGGTTTGCTTGGTTTGCTGGTCACGCCCTGATGTTTCGTCACTTCCTGACTTCTTCTGAGGGCGTGACCAGCCACCGCAGCAACCGGATTATGTACACACTGAGCTCCCGCCCATCTACTAACGTAGGAGCACTCAGTCTGTGCCCGCGTCAGCGTGCGTGCGCACTCGAGCCCCCACGTCAGTGCCCTATTGTGGGCGGAAGTCGTCCATCACGCCACAAGGCAGATCCGAAATACACCGCCCTGATTGGCGCGCGCACCCGATCTGCGGCCTGATAGGATCGTGTGTGTCACCATGACATACATAATAAAACAACATGGATGAGCGATTAACTAATTTAGAGCATGTAAAGAATAATCATTATTCCTGCTAGTGGACCTGATTCATTCATAACTAGCAGCCCACTGCGAGACACACTTCTAAATGACACTGATTAAGCAGCCATAACACCAACCAATAGGGAACCATAATTCTCATGGTTGGTTCAGGACCCATTGTGCGGTGTCCTGTATAAAGAGACCAACACTACCTGCTGTACAATATTCCGTCTCATATTGAGATAGTGTCATTGAGATGTGTTTGTAGCACTTATACAACCTATTCCTTACTGGGCATGTGTAAACCTTTGTATAAAAGTACATTAAAATTGATATCAAATTATATATAATTGATATAAAATTATACCAAAAAAATTTATATATAAAAAATTATATATAAAAAAAAACTGTACACAAAAAAATCCATATATAAAATTATATATAAAAAATTGTGTAAAAAATCCATATAAAATATTCCATAAAAAAACCTGTGATTAATCCAATAAATCTCTCTAAAATTATACAAGCGAATGCTTTTACCTACAACCCCAAATACCACATCAATTATATATAATCATTCACAAAAATGCACATATAAAATGAATATTCTTAAAAATGAACATATTGGTTAAAACCATTGGTTTGTAAAATCAAATCTGGATGATATGTCTTTAAAAAGTGTATTGGGTCTCTGGTTACTGATTGGTCCCCATGTATCAACCCTTCCCAAATTGATACATGAATTATCTATTAAGGGTGGAGGTGAGAGTGCTAATGTTGGAGAGGGTGGAAATTGTTTTGAAGAGACATCAAAAAGGGGGTCATTCCCAACTCATTAAGAGTTGCTTATAAAGCAATTGATGTCAAGTTCAACATTGAGTCCTTTAAGGTACCAAAACATCTGTTAAGAAAATCCATTTAGTTTCTTTCTTGGATAATTCCCGTACTTTGTGTGAGCCCCTCCAATTAGTCTCCAGGCATTCTATGCCCCAGAATTGAAGACCTGAGGCATCCTGATTATGTTTAAGCTTAAAATGGAACGACACGTTGTGGTCTTTGAAGCCGATCTTAATGTTGTGGATGTGCTCTGCTATTCTTATTCTGAGGAGTCTCTTAGTGCGTCCTATGTAAAGGAGACCGCAAGGACATTTCAGAGCATACACTACAAAGCTAGTGTTGCATGTAATAAACTGTTCAATATTGAATTGTTGATGATTAGAAGGAGAAACAAAATTCTCTAGACCTCTTACTGGCTGTGCCACTTCCCTACACGCTTTACACCTCCTGCAGGCAAAAAAGCCATTTTGGTTCCAAAATGTTGGGGGTTTGCTGGGAGGGTCTAGGATTTTCTTCACTACTCGATCTCCGTGATTGGGAGCTTTCCGATATATAAACTGCGGTTTCAGGGGCAGAACTGGGCCCAATTTTTTGTCCAATAGTAGTATATGCCAGTGTTCATTAAAAATTGCCTCTACTTCCTTGTATTGAGTATGGAATTGTGATATAAACCCCCATTCCTTTGAGTTGGTTCCACTCGTTCCTGGTTTGGGTTTTGTTTCTAAGCATGTTTCCCTCGGTATGGATGCCACCTCTTCCACGATTTTTTGCAGGGCTTTAGGGGCATAACCTTTCGCCGCAAATCTGTCAGTGAGGACTCTTGCTTGTGTGAGGAAATTCTCATTATCTGAACAATTACGTTTCACTCGCATGATTTGGCCTTTTGGTATGTTTCTCAGCCATTGCGGATGATGACCACTCGTAGTTGGGAGGTAACTATTTCTGTCTGTTTAAAAAAGACCTTAGTCCCAAACTCCAAGTTTTGGCGATAGACCGTGACATCTAGGAAGTTTATCGTTTCTCTGTGCCATTCAGAGGTTAGTCTGATGTTATTACTATTGATGTTTAAAACCTTTAAAAACTCATGCAGAGATTCTACTGTACCAGCCCAGATTAAAAACAGGTCATCAATAAACCGTTTATAAAAAATTAGCTCAGCTCTTCTGTCTTTAAAAATCACTTTATCCTCCCACTCCGCCATAAAGAGATTTGCGATGCTGGGGGCGAATTTAGCCCCCATTGCAACGCCCCTTTGTTGTAAATAAAATGTATTGGCGTACCAAAAGTAGTTATGCGAGAGACAGTAGTCAAGGGCATGGCCAATGAACACTTTTTGATTATGAGGTAGGTCTTCCCTTTTACTCAGAGCCCAATTTAGGGCTAGTAAGGCGTCATCATGTTGAATGATGGAGTAAAGGGAGGCTACATCTAGTGTTACCAGTAGAATTTCTTGGTCTTCAGTTATTGTAACATTTTGTAGGCACTTGAGAAAGTCTTTGGTGTCCTTCAGGTATGCTTGTGTAGTTGTCACGCTTTTTTGTAAAAAGGTGTCTAGAGATTGTCCCATTCTTGATGCAGGAGAGTCTATACTATTTACAATGGGCCTAGGCGGTGGGTTGATGGAATCTTTATGAATTTTTGGTAGTGTATGAATCGTTGGGATTTTGCTACTAGCTCAGGGCCTGACAAATTTGCTTGGAATCTAGGAGCCAGCTAAAAAAGTTAGGAGCCAGGAATGCGCCCTGTCCCGCCGAGCTCGCGCGCAGAAGCGAACGCATACGTGAGTACTGCCTGCATATGAAAGCGGTGTTCAAACCACACATGTGAAGTATCGCCGTGATCGGTAGATCGAGAGCAATAATTCTAGCCCTAGACCTCCTCTGTAACTCAAAACATGCAACCTGTAGAATTTTTTAAACGTCGCCTATGGAGATTTTAAAGGGTAAAAGTTAGTCGCCATTCCACGAGCGGAGGCAATTTTGAAGCGCAACATGTTGGGTATCAATTTACTCAGCGTAACATTCTTTCACAATATAAAAAAAAATTGGGCTAACTTTACTGTTGTCTTATTTTTTTATTAAAAAAAGTGTATTTTTTCCCAAAAAAGTGCGCTTGTAAGACCGCTGCGCAAATACGGTGTGACAAAAAGTATTGCAACGACCGCCATTTTATTCTCTAGGGTGTTAGAATAAAAAATATATATAATGTTTGGGGGTTATAATTAGAGGGCAGGAGATGGCAGTGAAAACAGACAGGGAAACTCCATTAGCATTGCTGCTTGTCCTGTCATACCAACGGCCACCACAAGATGGCGCTAGATCACAGAAGGATGCATAGGCCTGCAGAAGGCCGCAAAGCCGCGGCCTCAATTACCGGCCGGCGCGGCCCGACGCGATCCCGCGGCGCGGAGGGAGGGGGGGCACGGAGACACAGGATACCCCAGATGTGATGCCCCAGGCGCCAGGTCGCTAATTCTAGTCGCAATGGCGACCTGGCGCCCAGGGTTTGTTGAGCCCTGTACTAGCTGGTACCAGATACTGCCTTTCTTTATCTGATAGTACTCCCAGTTTGGTGCCGATTCCCACTAATGTTGTTAGCTGGTTCCTAAAGGCTTGTGTTGGGTCACAATCTAAGGCCTTATAGGTGATTTTATCTGCTAACATCTCTGTGATTTGTGCATGATACATGTCTTTTGGTAATATAACGACTCCACCTCCTTTATCGGCTGGCCTAATGATAATATCCTTTCTTTTTTCTAGTGCATCTATCCCATCCTGGATGTGTTTCAGGCTTGTGTTCTTTTTGGGTACCAACTGGTTCAGGTCACGTATGATTAAACCCTTGAAAACTTCAACCTGGTGGTTGGGATTATTCAGGGGGTTGAACAGTGATTTGTTTTTTAGATACCAACACAAAACACAAAACAAATTCCAACCCCTGGAGCAGCACAATAATTTCCCAGCACCCCGTCCTTTTTCAGGGCGAGGAGGGAGAGGACATCAAAGGGGTTGTGGCTTCCCACCACACAGAGGGAAACCCCAATACCCTCCAGCACACTTAAGAAATCAAGATTGGAGAGATCCTCAATCTCAGAACCAATGGACCAGAGAGCAAAACCATTATACAGATCAAAGGAACACAGAACCAGAGGATGCAGGGCCGGAAAGGAAGGTCCAGAAAAAGAATGAGAAACCACTAACTAACGGTATATTTAACTTAAGTCCAGTAGAGCTGTCGCATAAAGAGATTAATATCCTCAACATGGGCCTCAAATGCGGGATGAAGCAGCCAGTAAACAAATTTAATGTATACATAGATGTACATAAATACATGAGAAAGCTAAATATAAAAAAGCACTTTATAGGGCTGGGCACACAAAACATGATCACTCGCATGAACCCTCAGGGGATTGTAAACAGTGGATTAAAAAACAAATCACTGTTCAACCCCCTGAATAATCCCAACCACCAGGTTGAAGTTTTCAAGGGTTTAATCATACGTGACCTGAACCAGTTGGTACCCAAAAAGAACACAAGCCTGAAACACATCCAGGATGGGATAGATGCACTAGAAAAAAGAAAGGATATTATCATTAGGCCAGCCGATAAAGGAGGTGGAGTCGTTATATTACCAAAAGACATGTATCATGCACAAATCACAGAGATGTTAGCAGATAAAATCACCTATAAGGCCTTAGATTGTGACCCAACACAAGCCTTTAGGAACCAGCTAACAACATTAGTGGGAATCGGCACCAAACTGGGAGTACTATCAGATAAAGAAAGGCAGTATCTGGTACCAGCTAGTAGCAAAATCCCAACGATTTATACACTACCAAATATTCATAAAGATTCCATCAACCCAACGCCTAGGCCCATTGTAAATAGTATAGACTCTATTGCATCAAGAATGGGACAATCTCTAGACACCTTTTTACAAAAAAGCGTGACAACTACACAAGCATACCTGAAGGACACCAAAGACTTTCTCAAGTGCCTACAAAATGTTACAATAACTGAAGACCAAGAAATTCTACTGGTAACACTAGATGTAGCCTCCCTTTACTCCATCATTCAACATGATGACGCCTTACTAGCCCTAAATTGGGCTCTGAGTAAAAGGGAAGACCTACCTCATAATCAAAAAGTGTTCATTGACCATGCCCTTGACTACTGTCTCTCGCATAACTACTTTTGGTACGCCAATAAATTTTATTTACAACAAAGGGGCGTTGCAATGGTGGGCTAAATTCGCCCCCAGCATCGTAAATCTCTTTATGGCGGAGTGGGAGGATAAAGTAATTTTTAAAGACAGAAGAGCTGAACTCATTTTTTATAAACGGTTTATTGATGACCTGTTTTTAATCTGGGCTGGTACAGTAGAATCTCTGCATGAGTTTTTAACCACTTAACGACCGCTCACTGTATATATACGTCGGCAGAATGGCACCGACAGGCACAATCACGTACAGTGTACGTGATCGCATTTGTACAGTTGGGGGGTCCGATCGGACCCCCCTCCTATACAGTGAGCGGCCGTTTATCGTTGGGGAGCGATCAGAGATGAGGGGGTGACCATTCGATTTCGGCCACCCCCTCGCGATCGCTCCCGGCCAATGAAAATGCTTCCTCCGCCATGTGATGTAAACCAGGGTTCCCCAACCCGCGGCCCACTGCCGGGCCGTGGCCTATTTGCAGATGGGCCGCGAAGGCTGCACTGTGTGAGGTGCGGCAGCGGGCAAGCAGAGAGATGACATCTCTCACCGCCCGCCCGGATCACGGCACTTCCGCCCACACAGCGGGGCTCCTACTGCGGTGAGGCGCGGGAGCAGAGAGATGAGATCATCTCTCGCCGCCCGCCTGGAACGCGGCACTTCCGCCCACACAGCGGGGCTCCTATGCTGCGGTGAGGCGCGGGAGCAGAGAGATGAGATCATCTCTCGGCGCCCGCCCATAACGCGGCACTTTCGCCCACACAGCGGGGCTGCTATACTGCAGCGAGGCGCGGGAGCAGAGAGAGAATCTCTCACCGCCCGCCCCGCATTACCGCTGTTCTCCCTCACCTGCCTGTGCTGCCACCATGGCAGGTGACAAAAAAATCTACTGGCAGGTGGCAAACCACCTCTGGTGGCAGGTGGCAATCCACACCTGGTGGCAGGTGACGTGGCAATCCACTCCTGGTGGCAGGTGACGTGGCAATCCACACCCGGTGGCAGGTGACGTGGCAATCCACACCTGGTGGCAGGTGACGTGGCAATCCACACCTGGTGGCAGGTGACGTGGCAGGCGACGTGGCAATCCGCACCTGGTGGCAGGCGACATGGCAATCCACACCTGGTGGCAGGTGTTGTGGCAAGCGACAATCCACATCTGGTGGCAGGCGAGGTGGCAAGCGACAATCCACATCTGGTGGCAGGCGACGTGGCAATCCACATCTGGTGGCAGGCGACGTGGCAATCCACACCTGGTGGCAGGTGACGTGGCAAGCAACAATCCACACCTGGTGGCAGGTGACGTCGCAAGCAACAATCCACACCTGGTGGAAGGCGACGTGGCAAGTGACAAATCGCATCTGGTGGCAGATTCTGCATTATGGTGAGTTTGAACTATTTCATTTTATATTACAATGCAATGACAGAAATAATGCGCTTCAATCATCCCAACACCATATCAGCCATTGTTCTGTGATGATTGAGGCGCTAACACTAGCCATTTCCCCGACAAACTGCCCGCGAAAAGCTACATAACAACCCAACCCCCCCCCCCCCCCGGGCCTTGGCACGATTCTATTACACAACGCCGGTCCTCGGTGCCAAAAAGGTTGGGGACCACTGAATTGTAAACGCAGGCAGGAGGAAGTGATATCATCTCCCTCGCGGCGGTCTTTTCGATTCCGGCGCCGAGGAGAGAGGAAGCAGGTTAGTGCACCAGTCCACTGACACTTAGGTACACATAGGCACACATTTCACCCCCCAGTCACCCCCAGATCACCCCCCAGGTCACCCCCCAGCCCCCAATCACAGTGTCACTGATTGCAGTGATCATTTATTTTACTGATCACTGCATTTAGTGTCATCTGTGATAGTAAAAAGTTGCAGGGCAGTTAGGTTTAGGCCCCTTTTAGGTCCAGGGTAGCCCCCTAACCCCCCAATAAAGGTTTAACCCCTTGATCGCCCCCCAGGTAACCCTTTCACCCCCTAACGCCAGCGTCACTAAGCGATCGTATTTTCGATCGCTGTATTTAGTGCCGGTGGTGCCCTAGATAGCCAGTTATTTATTTTTAGTTTCGCCGCAGGTTTTTAGAGCGTCAGGTACCCCCATATATTATTTTAACCCCCTGATTGCCCCTAGAGTTAACCCTTTCACCAGTGATCACTGTATAAGCGTCACTGGTGACACTGGTTACCCAGTTAGTTATTTAGTTATTTAGGTATCCCGTCAGGTTTTTATATAGCGTCGGGTACCCCCATATTTAACCTTATAAAGGTTTTAACCCCCTGATTGCCCCTAGTTAACCCTTTCACCAGTGATCACCATATAAAGGTTACGGGTGACGCTGGTTGGTTAGTTTGCTTTTTATAGCATCAGGGCACCCGCCGTATATAACCCAATAAAGGTTTAACCTCCTGATCGCCCGGCGGGTGAGATCAATTAGGTTTTAGCGCCAGACAGGGTCTGCGTCGCCCCAGGCAGCGTTAGGTTAGTGGCAGTAACGCTAACACCCACGCGCAAAGCATACACCTCCCTTAGTGGTATAGTATCTGATCAGATCTATACTAGCGTCCCCAGCGGTTTAGGGTTCCCAAAAACGCAGTGTTAGCGTGATCAGCCCAGATACCTGCTAGCACCTGCGTTTAGCCCCTCCGCCCAGCCCAGCCCAGCCCAGCCCACCCAAGTGCAGTATCAATCGATCACTGTCACTTACCAAACACAAAACACATAACTGCAGCATTCGCAGAGACAGTCCTGATCCCTGTGACCGCTAACAGTTTTTTTGTAGCGTTTGATATATTTGCTGACGACAGTCGGGTGCTTTTTTTCCTGTGAATCTTACTAGTGTACCCCTAAATTTAGAGCCCAAAATGGCAAGACGAAGGTACACTAGTAAAGAGGCCTACGAGATTCTGAGCATGACAGATAGTGAAGAGGACGTCACGTATCTGTCAGATTCAGGCTCAGAATATCTTCCCGTAGAAGACAGTGATGTCAGCGGCCCCACGTCAGATAGCTCTGACGACGAAGTTGAGGTCCCTGCTAAGGTCAGGCGTACCCGATCCCGATCTTCTGAGGTTGTTGAGGAGCAAGAACTGCAGGGCTCTCGTATCATGGAGCAGAGTAGTACTAGCGCCGCTATTCCTTCTGGTGAATTGGCAAGCACCAGCGGTCTAGTACAGCCTGGGCGTACATCCAGCACTGCAGTATCACTTGGTGACGTGGCGAGTCCCATAAGTGCAGTTCAAGCTGGCGAGGTGGCAAGCACAAGTAGTGTCCCGCTGCCACCAATAAGAAGACAAAGGCAGGCCCGTCGTACCCATAGTGCTCTTCCTGCAGAATTCGCCTATCCTGATTGGGTCCCCACCACTTCTGCAGAACCCGTACTTCCCCCATTCACTGCCCAACCCGGTATTCAGGTGGAAACAGCTGATTTTATGCCAATTGACTATTATTCGCTGTTTTTCACGGAAGATCTCTATAGATCTATTGTGGACCAGAGTAATTTATATGCTGGTCAATTCATCGCCGCTAATCCCCAGTTGCCTTCCATTGCCAAAGATTGGAAACCAATTACGGTTTCCGAATTTAAGACCTTTCTGGGCCTTGCCCTCAACATGGGCACACATAAATTCCCATCATTGCGTGCTTATTGGTCCACTCACACAATTGACCACATGCCCGTGTTCTCTGCCTCCATGCCCAGGAAACGATACGAGCAGATTTTGCGGTTCATGCACTTCAACGACAATGAACTTTGTCGTCCACGTGGGGACCCTGAATACGACCGGCTCTATAAAATTCGGCCCCTCATAAACCACTTCAACGAACGTTTTGCAGCCTTGTTTATTCCCGATCAAGCTGTCTGCGTTGATGAGTCCCTGATTAAATTTTCTGGCCGCTTGGCTTTCAAGCAATACCTTCCCAGCAAGCGTGCCAGATACGGGGTCAAGCTCTATAAGTTCTGTGACAGGGCAACAGGCTATGTATGGAGCTTTATGGTTTATGAGGGAAAAGATAGTCAGGTTGAGCCGGTCAACTGCCCGGATTACATAGGGAGCGCTGGCAAGATAGTGTGGAAATTGGTGTCACCCTTATTCGGAAAGGGGTACCACTTGTATGTGGACAATTATTACACGAGCGTGCCACTGTTTAGTCACTTGTTTGATCATCAGATTGGAGCATGTGGCACCGTGCGACCTAATCGCCGGGGCTTTCCCCAGCGGCTTGTAGATGCCCGTCTTAGGCTGGGGGAGAGAGCCTGCGTAAAGTGTAATAACTTGCTCGCTATGAAGTGGAGGGACAATAAGAATGTTTTCCTTCTTACCTCCCTTCATGCAGACACGACAGTCCAAATTCGTACGGCGACTGGTGTTGTGGAGAAACCCCTCTGTGTCCACGAATATAACAAAAATATGGGAGGGGTGGACCTCAACGACCAGTTGTTGGCGCCGTATCTAATTGACCGTAAGGCGAGACGCTGGTACAAAAAAAGTGTCTCTATCCTTATTTCAATTGGCTTTGCTGAACGCTCATGTGCTATACAGAGCTTCAGGCGGGACGTTATCTCTTCTAAAATTCCAGAATGAGATTGTCACAGAACTCCTGTATCCAGGCGGTTCTGCACCTCACCATCCCCTACCAAATGCAGTAAGCCGGCTGCATGAGAGGCATTATACGCATGTCCTCCCGAGTACCCTTACCCAACGAGCCCCCCAAAAAAGATGTCGTGTCTGTAGCAAGCGCGGATTTAGGCGTGACACCCGTCATTATTGTCCACTCTGTCCTGACAAACCTGGTCTTTGCCTTGGTGAATGTTTTGAACGCTACCACTCAAAAGTGAAGTTTTCGCGTAGGGTACAGCATTTCACAGACTAGGACACACTTACACAGGGTCTCCCAAGATGCCATTACATTTTGAGAGACCCGAACCATTACAGTTGTTAAAGTTACAAAAAAAAAGTGTAAAAAAGAAAAAAAAAACGTAAAACACAAAAAATATATAAAATAAAAAAACCAAAAATAGTTGTTGTTTTATTGTTCTCTCTCTCTCTCTCTCTCTCTCTCTCTCTCTCTATTTTCTCTCTATTGTTCTGCTCTTTTTTACTGTATTCCATTCTGCAATGTTTTATCATGCTTGCTTTTCAGGTATGTAATTTTTTGTTTTCAGGTGCGCCATTCAACTGCAGCGCGGAATTATTTATCTTGACAGCAACAGCGTTTGCTCCCACGATACATAAAGCCGTGACTCCAGTGCTGTAGGAGGTGATTTCACCACCACAGTTAAAAAAAAAGAGCATATATGCCGAAGCATGGGGGCAGCAGGGGCGGAGGAGCGATTTTGCTCCTAATGCCGCGTACATACGGTCGAAATTTCGACAAAGGCTTGCCCGTGGAAAAGTCCGACCGTGTGTATGCGGCATAACTTTTTTGCGGGAGGATGCCCCCATGCTTCGGCATATATATATTTTAGGCACAGGTTGCGTTAAAAAAATGTTTTATTTTTTACTAGGTTTTGTTTTGGTATTTGCTTTGCAGGTATGGTATGGTAAGGTCTTACTGTTGTACTGTAATGTTACTTTGTTTTAATGTTAACCATCATTTGCTTAGCAGGTACGCCATTCAGTTGCATCGCGGATTTATTTATCTTGACAGCAACAGCGTTTGCTCCCACGATACATAAAGCCGTGACTCCAACGCTGTAGGAGGTGATTTCACCACCACAGTTAAAAAAAGAGCATATATGCCGAAGCATGGGGGCAGCAGGGGCGGAGGAGCGATTTTGCTCCTAATGCCGCGTATATACGGTCGAAATTCCGACGGAGGCTTGCCCGTGGAAAAGTTCGACCATGTGTACGCGGCATAACCTTTTATGCCGCGTACATACGGTCGAAATTCCGACGAAGGCTTGCGCGTGGAAAAGTCCGACCGCGTGTACGCGGCATAACTTTTTTGCGGGAGGATGCCCCCATGCTTCGGCATATATGCCCATCATTAGAAGTGGGTGGATAAAGGGAGGTATTCTAATGGTGGGCATACCCACCGATCAATCTCTTTTTTTCGTTCAGCCAACAGGCTGCATGAAAAAAAAGATTACAATACATGTCCAACAAGGACCAGCAACGTACTGGTATGTTGCTGGATTTTGAATGTTTATACCAGAATGATGCCTGCAGGTTTAGGTATCATCTTCGTATCATTCTTTTCAGCCAGTGGCCGGCTTTCATGTAAAAGCAATTCTAGCAGATAATTAGCCTCTAGACTGCTTTTACAAGCAGTGGGAGGGAAGGCCCCCCCCCCCGGATATAAACAGCGCCATTGGGAAATTGGAAAGCAGTTTATCACACCGATCTTGGTGTGGTCAGATGCTTTGAGGGCAGAGGAAAGATCTAGGGTCTAACCCCCCATTTTTTTTCAAAAAAAGAGTACCTGTCACTACTTATTGCTATCATAGGGGATATTTACATTCCCTGAGATAATAATAAAAATTATAAAAATAAATAAATATGGAAGCAACAGTTTAAAAATAAAATAAAAAAGCGAAATAAATAATAAAAAAAAAAAAAAAAAAAGCACCGCTGTCCCCCCCTGCTCTTGCGCAGAGGCGAATGCAAGCGTCGGTCTAACGTCATATGTAAACAGCAATTGCATCATGCATGTGAGGTATCACCGCGAAGGTCAGATCGAGGGCAGTAATTTTAGCAGTAGACCTCCTCTGTAAATCTAACGTGGTAATCTGTAAAGGCTTTTAAATGCTTTTAAAAATGAATGTAGTTTCTCGCCGCTGCGCGTTTGTGCGCAATTTTAAAGCATGTCGTGTTTGGTATCCATGTACTCGGCCTAAGATCATCTTTTTTATTTCATCAAACATTTGGGCAATATAGTGTTTTTTAGTGCATTAAAAATAAAAAAAATGTGTTTTTCCCCAAAAAAATGTGTTTGAAAAATCGCTGCGCAAATACTGTTTGGAAAAAAAAAATGCAACACCCACTATTTTAATCTGTAGAGCCTTTGCTTTAAAAATATATATAATGTTTGGGGGTTCAACATAATTTTCTTGCAAAAAAAAATGTTTTCATGTAAACAAAAAGTGTCAGAAAGGGCTTTGTCTTCAAGTGGTTAGAAGAGTGGATGATGTGTGACATAAGCTTCCTAATGTTGTGCATAAAATGCCAGGACAGTTCAAAACCCCCCCAAATGACCCCATTTTGGAAAGTAGACACCTGAAGCTATTTGCTGAGAGGCATGTTGAGCCCATTGAATATTTTTTTTTTTTTTTTGTCCCAAGTGATTGAATAATGACAAAAAGAAAAAAAAATGTACAAAAAGTTGTCACTAAATTATATATTGCTCAAACATGCCATGGTTATATGTGGAATTGCACCCCAAAATACATTCTGTTGCTTCTGAGTACGGGGATACCACACGTGTGAGACATTTTGGGAGCCTAGCTGCGTACAGGACCCCGAAAACCAAGCACCGCCTTCAGGATTTCTATGGGTGTAAATTTTTGATTTCACTCCTCACTGCCTATCACAGTTTCGGAGGCCATGGAATGCCCAGATGGCACAAACCCCCCCCCCCAAATGACCCCATTTTGGAAAGAAGACACCCCAAGCTATTTGCTGAGAGGTATGTTGAGTATTTTGCAGATCTCACTTTTTGTCACAAAGTTTTAAAAATTTAAAAAAGAAAAAAAAATATGTCTTTCTTCATTTTCAAAAACAAATGAGAGCTGTAAAATACTCACCATGCCTCTCGGCAAATAGCTTGGGGTGTCTACTTTCCAAAATGGGGTCATTTGTGGGGGTTTTGGGGCTATCTTGGCATTTTATGGCCTTCAAAACTGTGATAGGTAGTGAGGAGTGAAATCAAAAATTTGTGCCCTTAGAAATCCTGAAGGCGGTGCTTGGTTTTCGGGGGCCCGTACACGGCTAGGCTCTCAAAAAGTCCCACACATGTGGTATCCCCGTACTCAGGAGAAGCAGCCAAATGTATTTTGGGGTGCAATTCCGCATATAACCATGGCATGTTTGAGCAATATATCATTTAGTGACAACTTTTTGTACATTTTTTTTTTTTCTTTTTGTCATTATTCAATCACTTGGGACAAAAAAAAAATATTCAATGGGCTCAACATGCCTCTCAGCAAATAGCTTGTGGTGTCTACTTTCCAAAATGGGGTCATTTGGGGGGGTTTTGTGCCATCTTGGCATTTTATGGCCTTCAAAACTGTGATAGGTAGTGAGGAGTGAAATCAAAAATTTATGCCCTTAGAAACCTTGAAGGCGGTGCTTGGTTTTTGGGGTCCCGTATGCGACTAGGCTCCCAAAAAGTCCCACAAATGTGGTATCCCCGTACTCAGGAGAAGCAGAAGAATGTATTTTGGGGTGTAATTTCACATATGCCCATGGCATGTGTGAGCAATATATAATTTAGTGACAACTTTGTGCAAAAAAAATAAAGTTTGTCATATTCCCGCAACTTGTGGCAAAATATTCCATGGACTAATCATGCCTCTCAGTAAATAGCTTGGGGTGTCTACTTTCCAAAATGGGGTCATTTGGGGGGGTTTTGTGCTATTTTGGCATTTTATGGCCTTCGAAACTGTGATAGGTAGTGAGGAGTGAAATCAAAAATTTGCGCCCTTAGAAATCCTGAAGGTGGTGCTTGGTTTCCGGGGTCCTGTACGTGGCTAGGCTCCTAAAAAGTCCCACACATGTGGTATCCCCGTACTCAGGAGAAGCAGCAGAATGTATTTTGGGGTGCAATTCCACATATAACCATGGCATGTGTGAGCAATATATCATTTAGTGACAACTTTTTGTAATTTTTTTTTTTTTTGTCATTATTCAATCACTTGGGACAAAAAAAAATATTCAATGGGCTCAACATGCCTCTCAGCAATTTCCTTGGGGTGTCTACTTTCCAAAATGGGGTCATTTGGGGGGGTTTTGTACTGCCCTGCCATTTTAGCACCTCAAGAAATGAGATAGGCAGTCATAAATTAAAAGCTGTGTAAATTCCAGAAAATGTACCCTAGTTTGTAGACGCTATATCTTTTGCGCAAACCAATAAATATACGCTTATTGACATTTTTTTTACTAAAGACATGTGGCTGAATACATTTTGGCCTAAATGTATGACTACAATTGAGTTTATTCGATTTTTCTTATAATAAAAAGTAGAAAATATCATTTTTTTTCAAAATTTTCGGTCTTTTTCCGTTTATATCGCAAAAAATAAAAATCGCAGAGGCAATCAAATACCATTAAAAGAAAGCTCTATTTGTGGGAAGAAAAGGACGCAAATTTCGTTTGGGTACAACATTGCATGTCCGCACAATTTACAGTTAAAGCAGCGCAGTGCAAAATTCTGAATTCACCTCTGGTCCTTTAGCTACCAAATGGTCCGGGGCTTAAGTGGTTAAAGGTTTTAAACATCAATAGTAATAACATCAGACTAACCTCTGAATGGCACAGAGAAACGATAAACTTCCTAGATGTCAGTCTATCACCAAAACTTGGAGTTTGGGACTAAGGTCTTTTTTAAACAAACAGACAGAAATAGTTACCTCCCAACTACGAGTGGTCATCATCCGCAATGGCTGAGAAACATACCAAAAGGCCAAATCATGCGAGTGAAACGTAATTGTTCAGATAATGAGAATTTCCTCACACAAGCAAGAGTCCTCACTGACAGATTTGCGGCAAAAGGTTATGCCCCTAAAGCCCTGCAAAAAATCGTGGAAGAGGTGGCATCCATACCGAGGGAAACATGCTTAGAAACAAAACCCAAACCAGGAACGAGTGGAACCAACTCAAAGGAATGGGGGTTTATATCACAATTCCATACTCAATACAAGGAAGTAGAGGCAATTTTTAATGAACACTGGCATATACTACTATTGGACAAAAAATTGGGCCCAGTTCTGCCCCTGAAACCGCAGTTTATATATCGGAAAGCTCCCAATCACGGAGATCGAGTAGTGAAGAAAATCCTAGACCCTCCCAGCAAACCCCCAACATTTTGGAACCAAAATGGCTTTTTTGCCTGCAGGAGGTGTAAAGCGTGTAGGGAAGTGGCACAGCCAGTAAGAGGTCTATAGAATTTTGTTTCTCCTTCTAATCATCAACAATTCAATATTGAACAGTTTATTACATGCAACACTAGCTTTGTAGTGTATGCTCTGAAATGTCCTTGCGGTCTCCTTTACATAGGACGCACTAAGAGACTCCTCAGAATAAGAATAGCAGAGCACATCCACAACATTAAGATCGGCTTCAAAGACCACAACGTGTCGTTACATTTTAAGCTTAAACATAATCAGGATGCCTCAGGTCTTCAATTCTGGGGCATAGAATGCCTGGAGACTAATTGGAGGGGCTCACACAAAGTACGGGAATTATCCAAGAAAGAAACTAAATGGATTTTCTTAACAGATGTTTTGGTACCTTAAAGGACTCAATGTTGAACTTGACATCAATTGCTTTATAAGCAACTCTTAATGAGTTGGGAATGACCCCCTTTTTGATGTCTCTTCAAAACAATTTCCACCCTCTCCAACATTAGCACTCTCACCTCCACCCTTAAAATTCATGTATCAATTTGGGAAGGGTTGATACATGGGGACCAATCAGTAACCAGAGACCCAATACACTTTTTAAAGACATATCATCCAGATTTGATTTTACAAACCAATGGTTTTAACCAATATGTTCATTTTTAAGAATATTCATTTTATATGTGCATTTTTGTGAATGATTATATATAATTGATGTGGTATTTGGGGTTGTAGGTAAAAGCATTCACTTGTATAATTTTAGAGAGATTTATTGGATTAATCACAGGTTTTTTTATGGAATATTTTATATGGATTTTTTACACAATTTTTTATATATAATTTTATATATGGATTTTTTTGTGTACAGTTTTTTTTTATATATAATTTTTTATATATAAATTTTTTTGGTATAATTTTATATCAATTATATATAATTTGATATAAATTTTAATGTACTTTTATACAAAGGTTTACACATGCCCAGTAAGGAATAGGTTGTATAAGTGCTACAAACACATCTCAATGACACTATCTCAATATGAGACGGAATATTGTACAGCAGGTAGTGTTGGTCTCTTTATACAGGACACCGCACAATGGGTCCTGAACCAACCATGAGAATTATGGTTCCCTATTGGTTGGTGTTATGGCTGCTTAATCAGTGTCATTTAGAAGTGTGTCTCGCAGTGGGCTGCTAGTTATGAATGAATCAGGTCCACTAGCAGGAATAATGATTATTCTTTACATGCTCTAAATGAGTTAATCGCTCATCCATGTTGTTTTATTATGTATGTCATGGTGACACACACGATCCTATCAGGCCGCAGATCAGGTGCGTGTGCCAATCAGGGCGGTGTATTTCGGATCTGCCTTGTGGCGTGATGGACGACTTCCGCCCACAATAGGGCACTGACGTGCGGGCTCGATAGCGCACGCGCGCTGACGCGGGCACAGACTGAGTGCTCCTACGTTAGTAGATGGGCGGGAGCTCAGTGTGTACATAATCCGGTTGCTGCGGTGGCTGGTCACGCCCTCAGAAGAAGTCAGGAAGTCAGGAAGTGACGAAACATCAGGGCGTGACCAGCAAACCAAGCAAACCGGAAGTGACGCTTCTGCGCTCCAGGACCTGCCGAACCAGGAAGACGCCAAAGGAACTGCATAGCGGCATTCATCAGGGGCAAGTCTCAAGCGCTGAAGCGCTCAGTTTACCATATCACTTGTTTATTTTATTTATGTGGTACGCGCATATGTAAAGGGGGTACTTAGGGGATTGTTATACAATAAATTTTCCAAACAGTACTACCCTATGTGGATGTGTTCTTTTTCCTCACATATGCCAACAGCACCATTGATGTAGTATTGTGGTAAAGAAGACAGAATACACTAGAGGAGGATGGTTTATGTATGCCCATATTGATTTAACATCTGGTGAGTGCATCCCCCATTAGGGGACCTTCAATGCCCCCACGTGGTGAAATACACTTGGTGAAAGGAGCACTGGAACTACGATTTGAACCAATTACAACCAGACTCACCGTTCACTATCTACACTACCTATATGATTTAAATATATAGAAGACGCACATATGAACATTTGTCCGTAGCGCTGCTGCAGTTTTATTCTGAACTTTTCATATAAGTTTTTTAATACTGTTTTATATTCCATTTACGTTTGATTTTAAGCAGCTGCTGTCATTTTACTTATTGCAATCTAGTGCATTGTATTCTAGTGCTTTTATCATTGTAGTTTTTTTACTAGCGCAGAGTGATACTAAGAAGGGGGGCCAGATTACTTAGTATCTTTATTTGATTTAGGTATATGGGTATAATTCAATAGGTATACCTTGTCTCAAGATTATGTTGATATTCCAAGAAGGAACAAAGATTTAATGTGTCATTCAGATGTGAAATATTTGTTGGACAGATTGAAATTAGAAAAATTTTGTAAATAAACTATATATGGAAGGATAGATATGGTTAAAAGATTCCAACAAATACCTAATTCAACCACTACCAGATGCAAATCCAAGGAGTGGGATGCTGTTTTAAGAGAAATAAATTCGACAATCCATCTATCAAAAGATAAAGGATGACAGCAGATAAAGAGATTTTAAACCTTAATCTATAAGAGAAGGGGTTTAAAGGGTTTGAAATGAAAAAGTTCCTCTCCAGGTACCTGAATAGCAGTCTGGATACACATAAGTTTCCTCCAAGAGCGGCAGCTATACCACCCAAACAGAAGCCAAAGCTTATATAGACATCCTCTCCCTCGCCTAAATGACGCCGATTTGGTGCCAAAAACATAGGCGGGGCGGGCAGATCAGCTCCACCTGACTGGGAACCAATCCCAGCTGGTGCTGAGAAAACATGATGTAAATGTGGGGCGGCCGGAAATGACACATCACCACGCACCGGAAGTGACAATTGGACGTCTCCAAGCGATGAAAAACATCGCAGACTGGATGCAATCTACACAACGGCCACAAGATGGGCACAGTGAGAAGGGATCGAGTGAGAGACAAAGTGCCAATGTAAAAAAGGATGGAAAAAACAGAGGTAAGTGTCTGATGTAGAAGACAGGGATGGAAGCCCTTTATTGGAAGGATGGCCCCAATTTAAATGCCATTGGACATAAAACTGGAAGCCCCGGGCACCCATAAGGTCACCTGAAACTCCAATAGGAAATTCCTCTTAATTATAGACAACTCAGTCACAGATTGTATAAGGTATTAAATATTACAACAGGTATATATTGGCAGAAAAAATGCGGTTTGAGAAAAGCCATCACATCACTCCTATGAAGAATAACAAAACCTACATAAAGACACATATGTACAAAATAAACAGATTAACTGTTTAGGGCCCAGGGACATTCAGAAAAATATATAAACGGTCAATTTCTAGAGAAAGGGCTTATAACTGATGGACTCAGAGTCCTGGATACATGGTGGCATTAAGTGAAAAAATCCACTTAGCCTCTCTTTGCAAAAGACTTTTATCACAATCCCCACCTCTTTCACGGACTGGAAGATGTTCTAAAGCAAAGAACCTCATCTTGGATTGGTCAAAGGCATGATATAGGCCACTATGTCAACTAATCGGCGTTTCCATTTTTTTATTTCGAACCAGGGAGACATGATCCCTGACTCTGAAAAAAAAAAGGGTCTTTTGGTCTTGCCAACATAAAAGGCGCTGCATTCACACTTCATAATATATACAACGCCTATTGACTGGCAATTTGCAAAGAATTTTGGTTTGTAGGTGGCTCCGCTAGGAAGAATTAATTCCTCGGAGTCACCCAAAAATTGGCAGAAATCACACCGACCACATGGAGCTGTGCCCCTGCGAGAAGATCTGCCGATCGGTTTCTGCAAGTGGCTATTGACCAAATGATCTTTTAATGATTAAGACTTTCTATACGTGATTTGGGGATAGGGTTGTACATATTTGGAAATGACTTCATCTGTTGATAATAAAGGCCAGAATTTGGTAATGATATTCTTGACCTTTTTGGTGGTCACCTGAATATCTCGTGATCAGCCTAACCTTCTGGTTTGAAGGTTTAACTTTTGAAAGATGAATCAAGTCCGTCCTTTTTTTGTCTTTATCTCTATGATATGCCTTCTTTAATACCGTACGACTATATCCTCTCTTTAATAGTCTAAGCTGTAAAGCATTGGCTTCAGTTTCAAAATCTTGTTCCTGACTACAATTGCGTTTTATCCTAAGATATTGGCTGTGTGGTATACCTTGCACTAGTGGTTTGGGGTGGGAACTGGCAGCATGCAGGATGGTATTGCCTGCAGATGGTTTTCTATAAAGTGAGGAACCCAGGGTACCATCCAAATTCACATAAATTGAGATGTCCAAAAAGTTGATAATCTGTTGGTGATCATCATGGTGAATTTCAGATTGTACCGATTGGTAGTTAGTTTGGACATAAAGGCCTGCAATTCAAGGTTGGACCCTGTCCATACAACAAAGATGTGATCGATAAAGCGACGCCAAATAAGGACATGAGAGAAAAAATCCCCAAATTCATCCGAAGAGAAAATCTCTCGTTCCCACCCCCCCAGGTACAGGTTGGCGTACGATGGGGCACACTTGGTCCTGGACCTGGAGCAGATAGATACAATCACTTCATCTTGGAATTACTAATGTTCATTCTAATGAACAATATTTAAATTTTTGACCATTCCCACTACCTCCAGGTACAGGGCGTGGCGATGGGGACCAAGTGTGCCCCATCGTACGCCAACCTGTACCTGGGGGGGTGGGAACGAGAGATTTTCTCTTCGGATGAATGTGGGGATTTTTTCTCTCATGTCCTTATCTGCATAGGCATTTTTAAAGGTAAAGATGTACTAACCCTTTAACAAAGAGGATTTACAGCACGTGCATATTGCAGCTTTACACATGTCCAAGTCTAGTAGACCTATAAACGGTAATTTTATTCCTCTTCCATTTATGACAGGTATGGCAGTGCAGTGGAACATTAGAAATTCACCCATGTTCCCATGTGGGACATGTTTTTCCCAAGAAGGCTCCTTATGCGAGGCCAAACTTCCTACAGAACACAGCTCGTGCTGCTGAGGTGTGGATGGACCATTATAAGGAGCATTTTTATAACCGAAATCCACCTGCCAGAAAGGTATGTGTGAATCAAGGTGTAGGCTTATTTCCTACAATTGCTTAAAGAAGGTACTGTATATAGAAAGCCTAATACAATTTTTTAAATCGGAAAAAAACGTATTTGTTTTCCATAATACAGAATATATGCCATTCAGTATACAGTAGAAAAAAGGAACATAGCATTAGATATTAAAACACAAGAGACCAAGGTAAAGTTCTTATACGATGATATGCTGCCGGCCAATATAGTGCATACAAAGATATGTAAACCAGAATTACAAAGATTGACATATATACAAAGGCATAGTGTAACTGAAAAGAAACTAACAGTTCAACCTATCTAAACCCTCAGAGCCCTGAGGGTTAACCAAAAATGAACAAACACGACCTACCCAAGTCACTAATGCTATAAGTGAGCTTGTGTGATTATAGAACCTAGTCAACCACTTCTCTGGATCTCCTATAACATTCACCTCTGTAGGAGCCTGTCTCTAACTGAGGTGGTGCCAATCCCTGAAAAATCCAACCAAGCTTTCCACATTGAGTTGAATTTACGTGAAACGTTTCTAGGTTGGTATGCCAACTTTTCCTGTGTTAATCATTTATTCACCTGCTCCACCCATTGCTGCCTGGCGGGCACCCTGGGAACAATCCAAAATTGTGTGATCAGTTTACGTGCAACATACAGCAGTCGCAGAACAGCAGTATGAGCTTCTGGAGTTAGGGACTCCTCATCCAGGGCACCCAACAGGCACACAACCGGGGTTCGCAGAATATTGAATATGAATACCTAAGAGATATCACGTCAAAGACCTCCTTCCAATAGCGGAAAAACTTGGGGCACTTCCAAAGCATATAAATGAGGTCGACATGATCTCTCTCACATTTCGGGCATAGGGGGGTATTGCGATTCCCCCATTTATGGAGTTGTACAGGTGTTCTGTATACCCTGTGTAGCAGATAAAAATGTGAGAATTTTTGAGAGGCAGATACCGACACTAAAGGGGCGGAGGTCAAGCAGAGATCCCATGTCTACCTGGATAATAAGTAATGGAACACTAGATGCAGTAGACACCGGATTGGTCAATCCGTACCAACAATAAATATGTATAAAAATCAATATGTGGTGTTACGCTCTAGTAAATGGCTCATTACCATAAATAAAGTGTACATCGCATGTGCAAAATTTCATAAAAAATCGCCTACTAAACGCTACATAGTCGCATAGAATTTAACGTGCACAGAAAATTAAAAAAATGGCAAACAATTCAAAGTGCTAATGCTGACACAGTATAGAAATGGAGTCCAACAGTGCACATAGGTATCCAGAAAACCTTGGTAGATAAAGTACTTTTTAAATATATATAAAAATATATATAAAAATCAATATGTGGTGTTGCGCTCTAGTGAATGATGGCTCATTACCATAACTAAAGTGCTAAATAATGTGTACATCGCATGTGCAAAATTTCATTTAAAAAAATGGCATACTCACGCTGCATAATCGCATAGAATTCAATGTGCATAGAAAATAAATAAAAAAATCATAAAAAATAAGATCAAAGTGCTAATGCTGACACCGTATAGAAATAGAGACCAACAGTGCACATAGGTATCCAGAAAAACTTGATAAAGTGCAATAAATAAAGTGCTGTGCTCCAAGGGTCAATCTGTGCAGATACAGTCTTTCAGTGAATAAGTGATGTGAATCCTCTTCTGTGTATAAACACCATAATGTGCAATGGCTCCTTACCTTACCGCTGTAAGGTAATAGCGTGATGTAAATAGTGATAAGTGAATCTGGGATCTTGCAGTGGCTATCGCCCAGTATTCTTCATGTACAGTGGTGTCCAGGGAAGCATCGATTGGGGTTCGTGTCCTAATGTGCCTTGGTAACCTGATATACGATCCTTGTACACAGTGCTATATTGCCTCTGTGTACCTCGGTAGAAGTGGACAGCCTCCCAAATCCGTGAACATGAAGTAAAAAGGAAAGGGGGACCCAAATAGTGAAGTATGTAAACACTGGGTAATTTATTGGGGTTACAGCTTTAAGGTACTTGCATAACAGGTCAAAAACAAGATAAAAAAACGAGCAGCAAGCTCGTGGCCTGACGTCCCTTCCGGGTGCCATCTAATCTAATCCAACGCGTGTCGTCACGGTCGCGTGACTTCAGGGAATGAGAACTAGCACCAAGGAAGTGTCCTTAAATGGGTTTATCAAGATGTATAACAAGCGGACATTTTCTTGTAGTCTTATGTATAAAAACATACATTATTTAAAAAGTACTTTATCTACCAAGGTTTTCTGGATACCTATGTGCACTGTTGGACTCTATTTCTATACTGTGTCAGCATTGGCACTTTTATCTTAATTTTTTATTTGCCATTTTTTTAATTTTCTGTGCACGTTGAATTCTGTGCGATTATGTACCGTTTAGTATGCAAATTTTTTTATTAATTTTTTTATGAAATTTTGCACATGCGATGTACACATTATTTAGCACTTTATTTATGGTGACAAAATGGGGCAAAGTTGCATAGAGCAGCAAAGATGCAACCAAGGAGAGTGGGACTTTAAATGAAACTCATGGTGACAAAATTAATGGGGTGGTGGAAAGTAGAACATTTATTAATACATAAACACATGTTTAACATATATTAAGTTATACATACAAAGAAATGCACCAATCCTGTGGTGCCAATTTCTAGACTGGTAATAAGATGTTTATGAACATTGATCAATTAATAAAATTAAGGGGTCCACCAAATTTCATGCTGGATAGAAACGATATGGAGGGTAATATCTGCACAATCTACAGTCTTTCTATTCCTTATCAGTGTAGGAGATGGTATATGAAAACACATATCTTGATAGGTGTGTAATTGATTACACAGTAGTATTGATAGCTCAACACGTTTCGCGGCTTTAAGCAGCTCTTCAGGAGAAGATATGTAGGAGGTCTGAAATAAAATAATTGACTAAATGAGATTGGGGGAGGAATGGTGATACCCCCCAGGAACCATCTAAGACAAAGTGACTTACATGTATGTGTGCATTGGACAACACAATGCCAAAAATCAAGAGCCACCCGAGGACATTGGCACCGGGAGCCGAGGAGGCATGCGGTGCTGATGTCCTCGGGTGGCTCTTGGCTTTTGGCATTGTGTTGTCCAATGCACACATACATGTAAGTCACTTTGTTTTAGATGGTTCCGGGGGGGGGGATCACCATTCCTCCCCCAATCTCATTTAGTCAATTATTTTATTTCAGACCTCCTACATATCTGCTCCTGAAGAGCAGCTTAAAGCCGCAAAACGTGTCGAGCTACCAATACTACCGTGTAATCAATTACACACCTATCAAGATACAGTGGGTACGGAAATTATTCAGACCCCCTTAAATTTTTCACTCTGTTATATTGCAGCCATTTGATAAAATCATTTCATTTTTTTTCCTCAATGTACACACAGCACCTCATATTGACAAAAAAAAACACAGAATTGTTGACATTTTTGCAGATTTATTAAAAAAGAAAAACTGAAATATCACATGGTCATAAGTATTCAGACCCTTTGCTGTGGCACTCATATACTTAACTCAGGTGCTGTCCATTTCTTCTGATCATCCTTGAGATGGTTCTACACCTTAATTTGAGTCCAGAGAGATGATTACCGCTCAGATGTGCCTAATGAGCCTTTCACTAGATCCAAAGCCGCGGGTGCAGAAAATGCATATGAAAATGCGAAAATTGAAGGTTTGGACAGCCGCACTCCAAAAAATAGTTACTTTATTTTAAAATCAAGTCACAAAAATACATGCCACAGCAAAAAAGCAGATGTAAGTTGACGCGTTTCACACTGTAGTGCAGTGATTATTCATAGTTTATGAATAAGCACTGAACTACAGTGTGAAACGCGTCAGTTTACATCTGCTTTTTTGCTGTGGCATGTATTTTTGTGACTTGATTTTAAAATAAAGGAACTATTTTTTGGAGTGCGGCTGTCCAAACCTTCTTCAATTTCCGCATTTTCATTTGAGTCCAGCTGTGTTTGATTATACTGATTGTACTTGATTAGGAAAGCCACACCTGTCTATATAGGACCTTACAGCTCACAGTGCATGTCAGAGCAAATGAGAATCATGAGGTCAAAGGAACTGCCTGAAGAGCTCAAAGACAGAATTGTGGCAAGGCACAGATCTGGCCAAGGTTACAAAAAAATTCTGCTGCACTTAAGGTTCCTAAGAGCACAGTGGACTCCATAATCCTTAAATGGAAGACGTTTGGGACGACCAGAACCCTTCCTAGAGCTGGTCGTCCGGCCAAACTGAGCTATTGGGGGAGAAGAGCCTTGGTGAGAGAGGTAAAGAAGAACCCAAAGATCACTGTGGCTGAGCTCCAGAGATGCAGTCGGGAGATGGGAGAAAGTTGTAGAAAGTCAACCATCACTGCAGCCCTCCACCAGTCGGGGCTTAATGGCAGAGTGGCCCAACAGAAGCCTCTCCTCAGTGCAAGACCCATGAAAGCCCGCATGGCGTTTGCTAAAAAAAAACCTGAAGGACTCCAAGATGGTAAGAAATAAGATTCTCTGGTCTGATGAGACCAAGATAGAACTTTTTGGTCTTAATTCGAAGCGGTATGTGTGGAGACCTGTCCAATACATTCCCAACAGTGAAGCATGGTGGTGGCCGCATCATGCTGTGGGGGTGTTTTTCAGTTGCAGGGACATGACGATTGGTTGCAATTGAGGGAAAGATGAATGCGGTCAAGTACAGGGTTATCCTGGACAAAAACTTTCTCCAGAGTGCTCAGAACCTCCAGACTGAGCCGAAGGTTTACCTTCCAACAAGACAATGACCCTAAGCACACAGCTAAAATAACGAAGGAGTGGCTTCACAACAACTTTGTGACTGTTCTTGGATGGTCCAGCCGGATCCCTGACTTAAACCCAATTGAGCATCTCTGGAGAGACCTAAAAATTGTTTACCATTTAACCTGACAGAACTGGAGAGGATCTGCAAGGAGAAATGGCATAGGATCCCCAGATCCAGGTGTGAAAAACTGTTGCATCTTTTCCAAAAAGACTCATGGCTGTATTAGATCAAAAGGGTGCTTCTACTAAATACTGAGCAAAGGGTCTGAATACTTAGGACCATGTGATATTTCAGTTTTTCTTTTTTAATCTGCAAAAATGTCAACAATTCTGTGTTTTTTTTGTCAATATGAGGTCCTGTGTGTACATTGAGGAAAAAAAATGAACTTAAAGTGGAGCTCCACCCTAAATAGCAACTTTTGCTATTTGGAACCCTCCCCCCCCTCCGGTGTCACAATTGACACCTTTCAGGGGGGAGGGGGGTGAAGATACCTGTCTAAGACAGGTATTTTCACCCACATCCGGGAGTCCTCTCTCCGGGAATCTGCGGGAGTTACGTCACTTCCCGCAGACTTCCCTTGGTGTTCTGGGAGACACTCGGCTCCCAGAACACAGGAGCACCAATCAGAACGGCGCAGCGCGACTCGCGCATGCGCCGTAGGGAACCGGGCATGAAGCCGCAGGGCTTCACTTCCTGGTTCCCTCAGCGAGGATGGCGGAGGGAGCAGCAGAGCGACGAGCGATCGCTCGTCCTTTGCTGTGGACGTCGCTGGACTCCAGGACAGGTAAGTGTCCAAATATTAAAAGCCAGCAGCTGCTGTAGCTGTAGCTGCTGGCTTTTAATATTTTTTTTTCCGACGGAGCTCCGCTTTAAATGATTTTAGCAAATGGCTGCAATATAACAGAGTGAAAAATTTAAGGGGGTCTGAATACTTTCCGTACACACTGTATGTGTTTTCATATACCATTTCCTACACTGAGAAGGAATAGAGACTGTAGATTGTGCAGATATTACCCTCCATATTGTTTCTATCCAGCATGACTTTTGGTGGACCCCTTAATTTTATCAATTGATCAATGTTCATAAACATGTTATTACCAGTCTAGAAATTCGCACTATATGATTGGTGCATTTCTTTGTATGTATAACTTAATAAATGTTAAACATGTGTTTATGTATTAATAAATGTTTTACTCTCCACTACCCCATTCATTTTGTCACCATGAGTTTCATTTAAAGTCACACTCTCCTTGGTTGCAACTTTGCCCCAATTTATCAATATGACAGGGATGGAGGCACATGACTCTACCCAATCATGGCTTCATTTAAAGTCCCAATTTCCCAACCCCCCTTACAACACTTTATTTATGGTAATGAGCCATCATTCACTAGAGCGCAACACCATATATTGATTTTTATATAAAGATACCACTTGCACCATTTCCGCACATCCAGCAAGGGGGGGCGGTTATCGGGTCCAAAGGCATCAGTACAGACTTGTTCCATTTAATGGAAAAGCCTGATAATGTGCCTCAATAAGGTCATGATGGTCCGAAAAGTGCCCTGAGTATCTCCCAAGTAAAGTAGGGTATCAGCGTACATCGACACCACGTCAGTTCCCGTATTGCGTCTGAACCCGGTTATATTGGCCTCCTTGCTTATTCGTGACGCGAGAGGTTCCAAAGCCAGGGCAAACAGCAGGGGCGACAAAGGACACCCCTGCCTAGTGTCCCGGAATAATGCAAAAGGTTCTGAGAGCTCTCCACTCACCCTAATCCTAGCCAAGGGCTCAGCATACAGTATCTTGACCCACTTGATAAAATTAGTACCCAGGCCTATATTTTCCAACACCTTCCACAGGTAAGGCCATTCGACACTGTCGAAGGCCTTTGCTGCATCTAGCGAAAAAATGGCTCAGTTACCAGGATTATCCACGGGTAATTGTAGGTTTAGGAAAAGCCTCTGAAGATTCTGAGCCGTGGATCTAGTGGGGATGATCCTGTGTACCAATTTATGTATCACCTGAGCCAGTCTGGTCGCCAACATCCATGCCAGTAGTTTGACATCGGTTGTGAGCAAGGAAATGGGTCAGTATGAATCGGGCAAAGTAGTGTCTTTTCCTGGTTTTAATAGCACAACAATTATCGCCTCATTCATAGAAGTAGGCAAAGCTCCATTCTGAAATGCCTCATTATAGACCTTCAGGCACGAAAGTATGGGTAGCAATGTGCCTACATATAACTTGTAGACCTTGGATGGAAGGCTACCCATCCCCGGAGATTTATTTATTATTATGAGATTGTGCTAGAGCTAACGTTCCTCCTCCGTTTTAATGCGGCATTGAGCAATGCAGCATCCGATGCCGACAAGCGAGGCAGCACACAGCCATCTACAAATCCCCCAACCTCCATGTCAGTAGGTTGTACATTAAAAGTATAGAGATCAGCGAAGAATGATCTAAAGATCCTAATGTCAGAGGTCTGGGACTGGAGGGCACCCTGATCATAGATGATGGCCTAGACAAGGGAGCATGACCCCTGTGCACTGGCCAGCATGTGCCCAGTAGCCTCCCCTTCTTCAAATTGAATTTACTGTAGAAAAAAACATTTGTTGCCTGGACATGGATTGCAGTCCGCTTTTAATCAAAAGGTTTTTATTGCTCAAAAAACAAACAGTATATTCAAACACGAATCACAGTACACTTTATCCAGACATTGGATTACCCAATAAACAATCCTTGGTTACAGTTGTCAGTATATAAATAAAATTTCTGCTTGTAGTTCCCTTGTGCATAGTTTATTAGGTTTTTCCCATTTCGTGCCTCAATGCCACCCTCTACCGCCTACTCCACGCTTCCCATGCCCCTTTCCTTGTCCCTGCATGTAATCGGATATCCATCCGGATGTCTCCCTCATTATTGTTTACATCTATACGCCTCTCAACAGTCTCATCTGTATCAACTCCATGGGGCTTATGCCTGTTGTATCAAGCCATGCGTCCCATAGTCTATCAAACTTCCCAGGGTTTCCCCTGTGCTGATATATGTACTTTTCCATTATGAGCGTTTTTCCCATATGTTGTATCCATGTTTTAATATTTGGCGGTACAGCCGATTTCCAGCTCAAGGATTGTTTTCCTGGCCTGTAACAGTGCTCTGGCGAAGGCTGCTCTTGTCCCCTCCCCTGCTATCGCCCCCTCTAGAACTCCCAGCAGGCAACTTGGTGGGTCAAGAGGGTCTGGAACACCTGATTCAGTGTAGCCAGAACCTCCGTCCAATATCTATGGAGTTTGGGGCAACGCCAGAGTAGATGAATCAGATGCCCAGGCACTGTTCTGCACCTGCCACATAGTGGGTCGGGTGCTTTGCCCATTTTGTAAAGCTTTCCAGGAGTATAGTGCACTCTCAGTAGTAAAAATATTTGGGACACCTTTTGTGACACATTTAATGAACATGTATTGCCTGCCTGTAGGGCCTCTTCCCACAGTTCCCCTGCCATGGGTCCCAAATCCGCCTCCCATTGTCACTGCTTTTATGGGGTGCCCTTCTAGGAATGATAACATGTTATAGCTTTGTGAAATTATGCCCTTTGTGTCGGACGCATCTTGCAGCATATGAAAGACCGGAGTGGGGGACTGTACCCATTCCACTGCGTCCCCTTGTGCTCTAACAGCATGTTGTAAATAATAAAATAGCATGTTGGGTGGTAGCATGTAGGTAGTTGAAAGAGTGCAGGGTCCCATTATGAAAAACATTTTTCAGATGGGTTATACCCATGGGGTGCCACCTGGGTCCCTGTTGGATCTTGGCTAATTCTTTATACGTTTGGTTTCCCCAGAGTGGAGTGTAGACTGTGTACCCCATTACGTTTTGCCGCTGTTTAGCCTTGTTGCACACCTGAAGGAGTGTACGTGGGCATTTGTTTGTTGGGCCTTTGAAATAGCTGGGCCTCCAGTCCCTCGGGCACTGATTCCGCTCCCGAGACAATCAGCATAAGTTTGGCGGATGAGCCCGTAGGCAAGGGGGCCATAGCACCTATGAGACCCCCCCCCCCTCCTTTGGGTATTGTAGTTGCTCTAGTTTAATCCTGGGGGGTTTGGTGTGCCACAGTATTAGCCTGAATAGGGAGTTGACCACTCTGAATATTTTCAGCGTAATGACTACCGGTGTGTTGTGTAGCATGTATAAGGGCTGCGGCATTAGAATCATCTTGATGAGGTTTGCCTTACCTGTGTCAAGGTCACCTTTGGCCAGGTGACAGATGCACACCGTAGGGGGACAGGAGTGCACCGCAAGGTAGTGAACCCTATGGCTGACTGCTGCGGATAGGAAACTGGGTGGTTGTGGAAAGCGGGACCAGAGGAGCACAACCGGGATCCTAACGGAAGCTAGAGCCAAGATTTCCCAGGGCGCGGAGTCTAAGACCCAGCAGGTCTTCTCCAGGGCCTCTAGTGGTGAGGATGTTATGCTGCAGGCTGGGATCAGGTCGCGGCCCCTGGAGTTTCCTAGCTCATGCCCCGTAGGATAAGGGGAAAAGAGGGGAAGCAGCAGCACAAGATATGAGAGAACCGAATAACAAGCTGAAGGTCAGGGGCCACAAGCAGACAAGGATAACGAAAGAACGAGCCGAAGGTCAAGGGTCACGAGCAGACAGGGATAGTCGGGGACAAGCCAATAACGTAACAGAGAGACAGACGTAGCACACGGCAGGCAGGAACCCAAACACACAATGCCTAACAAACACGTTGATCAGCAAAGCAGGCTTGCAGTGCACAGGTTAATATAGTGTTCTGTGATAGGGCCTGGGGTGGAGTCAGGCTGGGAGGAGATTATAAAGGAAGCCAGGTGAAAGGGTTCTGGCCTCTAAATGAACACATGGGAAGGAAGGTAAGCTGACAGACAAACACTACTGCATATCCATGACAACCTGACAGGGACATTTTAAGTTTGTTCCATATATTTTATCTCTAAACCGAGTTGGCAAGGGATATATGCTTACAAATTTCATTTAGTTTAGGGGAGATATTTATACCCAAGTATTTGAAGGAGGTCACTATGGGTACCGGGCAAGAGGGTCCCCCACTTAGCTCGGGGGTCTCATTCAGAAACATTAAAGCCGATTTGGACCAGTTGATGGTAAGGCCTGAAAAATGGCCGAACTCCGTGATAAGGGACATTACATGAACCAATGAGTCATCTACATCTTCTAGGAACTAAAGCATATCGTCAGCATAAAGCATGATTTTTTCATGCAGTTCGACATAGCGGAATCCCTTGATCTGTGGGCAGTTCCTCACCTGAGCCGCAAGGTGCTCAATGGCCAGAGCAAAGAGCAGGGGAGACAGGGAACATCGCTGTCTGGTCCCCCTGCCCAGTGCAAAAGCGCGTGACATCCTATCTGACATGCGTATGGCGGCCTGCGGCGTGTCATACAACAGTCTCACCCACCTGATGAACCTGGGTCCAAACCCAAACTTGGCCATTACAGCCCACAGATACCGCCAGCCAACACTGTTGAATGCCTTATTGGCGTCAAGAGACAACAGTGCTCTGTGGCCGGCTGAATCCAATGGGGTCTGCGTGTTCAAGTAGAGTCGTGTAAGGTTGGTCGCAGTGGATTTTCGTGGCATGAATCCTGCCTGGTCCGAGTGGATGATCGACAGAATTATCTTATTGACCCTCATGGCCAGCACTTTGGCTAGTATTTTTACTTACCCCAGACGATGCAAGGTTTTGCGAAACGCGTCGGGAGACTCCACTGCTGCCACTGAGTGTTTTGCAAAGCGCTATGTTCATGGATTGAATGTAAGTGTACTTACCTACGTTTATTAAATATCCTTTACGTTATTACGCTATGTGCCCTCTCCTTCTTCCTTCTACATGATTTCCATGTGAGCCATTTTCATCCATCTATTGGGCTTGGATATCTGGTGTCATCTTTGAGTTTGGATCTCGGATACATATGTGTGCAGTGCTAGCTGGGATTTCATATGTACGGATATATACATACTAAGCCTGTTTGACCCTCTACACATATGTGTACAGGGTCTACTCCATCCGGTAAGCCTCCCTTTCATGTGGTGGTGGTCACGTCACAAGTCACTCAATACTTTGAACATTCACCATTTTTGAACCGGACAGTTTCAATTTTATTCACGGTCTTGTCATCAAAGACTTTTCTTTTGTGTTTTGCATTTTCATATATCGGGACTCATTATCAGATCCATTGTGATCTAGTCACCTTGAGCACTTGGGTGTCTTATATTGTTATTACGCATAGCGCTACATTTTTGTATATTCTTTGTTGTTACTTTTTCCACAGGTATTGTAGCTGCTTACATGTGTTAGCAGCGCCAATATTGTTTGTATTTTTGTAGTATTTTTACATCGCAGCAGTGAGATAGGCCTATATGAACTAGGGTTTAACGGGTCTTTACCTGATTTAAGTAGTAGTATAATGTTGGCCCTTGTCATGGTTGTAGGTAACTTTCCTGACTTGAATGAAGAGTTAAAGGGGTTGTAAAGGTTTGTTTTTTATTTTCTAAATAGGTTCCTTTAAGCTAGTGCATTGTTGGTTCACTTACCTTTTCTTTCGATTTCCCTTCTAATTTTTTTTTTCTTTGTTTTCTTTGTCTGAATTTCTCACTTCCTGTTCCTCCTCAGTAAGCTGTTCAGTAAGCTGTTCTGGCTGACTAAACACCGCTCGGATGATGGTGTGAAGTTTACTGAGGAGAAACAGGAAGTGAGAAATTCAGACAAAGAAAAAAAACATTTAGAAGGGAAATTGAAGGAAAAGGTAAGTGAACCAACAATGCACTAGCTTAAAGGAACCTATTTAGAAAATAAAAAATGAACCTTTACAACCCCTTTAAAGACTTCAAGTAATTTAGGTAGAATTACTTCACCATATTGGGTATAAACCTCCATAGGGATCCCATCATCCCCCGGGGCCTTGCAGGTAGGAAAGGATCCAGCTGCCTCCCTCAACTCGTCCAGTGTAAACTGAGCTTCCATCTCCATGCGCGCTTGGCGGGTCAGAGTTGGAAGGGACACAGTACCTATATATTGTTTCAGATCCTCATCAGTGTATTTATCACAGGGTTTATATAAATCGGTATTGAAAGATGCTAGTTCGGCTATTATTTGCTCAGGGTCATTCACCAGCCATCCCAGAGAGCTACGCATTACTCCTATAGCAGGTGACGATTGCTGAGATCTGGCAATTCTGGCCAACAGTCGGCCAGTGTTACTCTTTCGTTCATGGACCTACACAGCTTCTCTATTGGCAAAGTGGGTATTATCCGTTAATTAGGAGTGACTAGGCAGAAAACTTGTAAAAAGTGTTGCATCACACCTTCTACAGTACCGCCCAGGTGGCGGACCCTCTGGGTATATCCCCTCAGTCTGCATCTCACAGATCAGTTTTTTTCTGTCTAGGAAGGAGTAGGACATGGCACCCTTCGGGCCCATGTTGGTCCAGGGTCTCCTGGAGAGATCAAGTAAGTGGTTGTGGCCCCTTTCTGTCTTCTCTCCCTGCCTTCCCTCCTCCCTGGGCTCTGAGCTAAGGTTGCTGGGTGCTGGGGGTCACCTAAGGGGTTCCATCTGGTGTGGGGCTGGCTGTAACTAAGCATTTAAAAGATGTAATTTCTCGGGAAGCCCTACATGGGGCGGTACAAAACCTGCTGATAGGCAGGGTAAACCTTCCTGTCTTAGTACAGGAACGGGTTCTACTCAAATCTATTCGTAGTACTGGAGAGGGTTCGTCCTATCTTGGATATCTGGACCCTCAACTGCTTTGTAAGAGTACAAAGATTCTGGAAAGGAGTTGGCTCGCTCTGTTGTCGCTGCCCTCCATCCAGGGGATTTTCCGGCATCCTTGATCTTCATGGACGCATGCTGCATGTCTCCAGATGCACCAGGCATCAGATGTCTGCGTTGGCGGCCGGGGAAGACCACTACCAATGGTGGCTCTCCCCTTTGGCCTGGCATCAGCACCAAGGGTGTTCACCAAGGTACTTGCCACGATTCTGGCCCTACTAAGACAGCGTGGCATCGCTATCATGGGCAACTTGGACGATCTTCTTCTGAGTGTCACTTCAAACTTAAATTTAGAAGTGAGCGGGTCTATAACCTGTCAGACCCTCCGATACTTGGTTGGGTGCTGAACACTCAGAAGTCAGTATTGGTACTGTCCCAACTCCTAGTATATCTAGGGTTGATTCTGGACTCCTCAGAGGCGCAAGTTTTTTTTCCCCCTAGGGGAAAGTTGCAGACCCGTCGGGTTGCGGTGCTTCAGTTGACATCCCAAGGAGGGGTTGTCATGCCACCTTTGCAGGCGAGTCCTGAGCCTTATGGTAGCCTTCTTCGAGGCGGTACCATAGGCACTATTTCACACGCGAGTGTTACAGAGGGTAACTCTGTCCTGAAGGGTCAAGTGCCCTTCATCCCTGGATTATCAGATCCGGGTGAGCCACCTAAACAGGGCTTCCCTAGTTGGTGGCCGACTTCACCGGCATTCGGTCTGGGAAGTTGTTCCATTCTTTTTCTGGATAGTGTTCACGGTGGACACCTGTCTTCCCGGTTGCAGAGGAGTCTGAAGAGCTCAGTCAACCTGGGTCACTGGACTCCGGAGGAATCCCATTGCAGATCATTGGCCTGAAAGTCGGGGGATCTCGGTTTGCCTCTCCACATGGTCTCAGAGGCTACAAGGGCGTCCAGTCAGAATCCAGTCGGACATGCACCACAGTTGTGGCATATGTCAATCATCAAGGAGGAGCAAGCAACTCTGCTGCAGCATCGGAGGTCGCTTACCTCCTAAGGGGCTTCCTTACCAGAGGGGAAATACGCCAGTCGTATATCTCCTGACTTCTTAATTCAATCGGAAGGTATTGAGGTTGTAGCCAGGTCAAGTGACCCATGGGCAAACACGACAGATGCGTTGATGGCACTGTGGAGTCAGTACCGACTAATCTAGGGCTTCCTCCTCAGAAGGTCCTTCCTCATCTGCTTCATAGATTGGAAACAGAGGATTACAATGGTCCCAATTGCTCTGAATTGGCTTTGGCGTCCTTGGTACGTCGATCTAGTGCGTCTGGTAGCAGACTCCTTTTGGCAGCTACCGCTAAGGAAGGACCTGTTGTCGCAAGGTCCAGACACCACCCTGTTTTACAGTCACTGGCTTGAGGGCATGGCTTGAGAGCCAGGTGCTAAGAGATCGGGACCTGTCAGACTCTGTGATATCTACCATGAGTGCTCGGAAATCATCCCCTAGGAAGATTTACCGTTGCACTTGGAAGACCTGCACATCCATTTGTGAGGAAATGAGGTGGCATCCGCGTACTTATTTGGTTCCAGAGTCCTGCTGTTCTCAGCAGGGAACGGGCCAAAAATTCTACTGTTAAGTAAAATTAGGGGGCAGGTATCTGCCCTGGCTGTCCTTTCAACGACCCCTGGTGGCTCACTCTCTAGTGAGAACGTTTGTACAGTGGGTTCGGCAGGCGGCCCCTCCGGCCCACCCTCCACTACCTCCGTGGGGCTTGTGTAGCAGATGTCCTTTTGGCGTCTACCACTACGAGAGGACCTGCTGGTGCAGGGTCCCATATGCCATCCTGCTTGAACGCTATGGCTTCAACGGCATGGCCTCTAAGTGTCTCAGAAACCACTGTTTTAGAACATCAGGGAGATCCCCTTGACATTTTTTTTTAGAAGGTGGTCCTCTTGGTGGCTGTTACGCCAGCTAGGACTGGTTTCTGAGCGGGCAGCCTTGTCATGCAAGCCTCCCTATCTGATCTTCCACAAGGATAAGGTGGTGCTGCGTCCGCAGCCTTCTTTTCTTCCTTGAAGTTGTGTTCGACTTTCCATCTCAAGGAAGACATTGTACTCCCATCCTTGTGTCCTCATACGTCAAATCCTAAGGAGACGACGCTGCATTCATGGACGTGGTCCAAACTCTGAGAGAATGCTTGTCTGGTACTGCTCCGTTCCAGAATCCAGGCTCGCTGTTTATTTTTCAGTGGCTGGTCCCCAGTAGGGCCCAGCGGTCTCGTCGTCCACCATTCTAGGTGGATCCGACAGATTGTAATCAGGCTTACGCCATGAAGGGTCAGGCGCCTCCATTCCGGCACATTCAACCAGGACAATAGAGGCCTCTTGGTGTTACGTCAGTAGATGGTTTTCTGAGCCGGCAGCCTTGTCATGCAGGGCTCCTTATCTGATCTTCCACAAGGATAGGTGGTGCTGCGTCCGCAGCCTTCTTCTTCCATCAAGGAAGACATTGTACTGCCATCCTTGTGTCCTCATACATCGAATCCTAAGGAAACGACGTTGTATATTTTGGACGCTGTCCGAGCTCTGAGAGAATCAAGCGTCTGTTTTCACCAGGTGTGTAGGGCGGCGACCTGCTCGTCCGTTCACACTTTCACTAAGTTAAGGTGTGTGCATCTTCGGAATGCTTCCTTCGGCCGGTTTTTTCCTCTGACACTGCTTTGGGACATCCCACTTTGTCAATCGAGAAGCTGTGTCGGTCCATGAACGAAAGAGTAAATGGGATTTTTTACTCACCGTAAAATCCTTTTCTCTGAGTTCATGGACCGACACAGCACCCACCCCTCCTTTTAAGTTTGGACTGCTTTTTGACTAACTGATCTGTGAGATGCAGACTGAGGGGATATACCTAGAGGGTCCGCCCCCTGGGCGGTACTGTAGATGGTGTGATGCAACACTTTTTACAAGGTTTCTGCCTAGTCACTCCTAATTAACGGATAATACCCACTTTGTCAATAGAGAAGCTGTGTTGGTCCATGAACTCAGAGAAAAGGATTTTACGGTGAATAAAAAATCCCATTTTTCCCCTTCCTCATAAAAGGCTTGTTTAGTAAAGAACCTTTTACGTTCTGCGGCGAAGGATCTCAATCGGTCCAGGGAGCCCTGGCCCGAGATCCATGCCTCCCTCGCAAAGTCCGACGGGTCTTGTACAAATGCGAGCTCTAGCTGTCTCACCTGGTCTTCAACTTGTTCCATTAGGGTTGATGAGCTATGTTTAATGGCCACTATTTCAGCTACTGTATGAACGTACCCCTCAGACATGCCTTGAAGGCGTCCCATCTCAGTACTAGGTTGATATGCATTCGGTTGTCAGAAAAGTATTGTTCTATCTGTTTTACCACACGTTCATGCAAGGTTAAAAGTTTTAGCCAAAAGGCGTTCAGCTTCCATGGTGCCCTGGGCAAGGAGGCGGCTAAGCAAGGTGTGCAGCCAGTGGGGAATGATCAGATACCCCCCTGGGGAAGTATTCCACCCTGGCGACCATAGTTGAAAGTTGCGGGGACCCTACGCAGAGGTCAATGCCGGATAGCGACCCATGCGTTTTGTAGAAACACGAAAATTGTTTTGTTGTTTTGAGTGTTTTGCCCTCCATACATATGTCCTGCCCACCTCCTGTGGCAGTCGGCTCAAAATGGTGCCTCCGCACCCTAGCGGAGGCTGAGCTGGAGGATGCCTATCCAGTCTGGGATCCAAGTAGCCATTAAAATCTCCCATAATCAGAATGGGGACATCAGGCTTATCGACCAGGTAAGACAGGAGAGGCTGCAATATCTCTCTAGAAAAAGGGGGGTATATACACAAAGGCAAATATCACAGTTAAGGTAAACACTTTGCAATACAAAAATATACAGTATATCTCCCAGGGGGTCTATGACTGCATCCAATTCCTGGTAGGCCAATGATTTGTGCACCAGTATACTCACCCCGCGTGAATATGCAGAGTGAGTGGAGTGGTATGCCTTGCCCACCCAGGAATATTGCAGAAAACCAACAGTGTCTTTTGTGAGGTGTCTCCTGGAGGCTCACTATGACAGGATGAAACTTTTTCAAGCATGTGCTTATCATGCGTTTCGGTGGATCATGGACACCACGGACGTTCCAAGTCACAATCGAGGTGGTGGCCAGGGTAGGTGGGTTAAAGTAGTGCATCCAAGGCCCAGAGGCCACTTAGTCTCAGTCCCGGGCAAAGAAAACTCAGCAGTCCTGCGAATGGCATTCAGTTCTTTCAAATGATAGACAGTTTTGATTAGGCATGGCAACATGTTTTGTCTGCAGAAGCATAAGGATGAGAATTTCAGAGCACAGTGTAACAGTGTGACCAGTGAGAATATTAAGAGCTGTCCTGAACTGATCTGTCGGGTGCGTGCAGCACACCCGCGTGAGGCGAGGGTAAACCCTCTTTCCAACACCACGCCAAGAGTTGTTAAGTGAATTTGTGCCAACTGGGCACCAAATAACACGTCCCCACAACTGGGACACAGTGTAACTTTGTGAGTCTCTGTGGGCATAACTCCCCCACATTAGCTCGGGTTTCAGTTTGATGAATCGTACTCTGTCAAAGCACTTGTCAAGCGCTAGCTTTGAAAAAGTGTGCAATGTCCTGCTCTGTAAATGATAGACTTAAAATGTCTGCAGGTTACATAACGACCCTGTAGCATTGAGTACTGGACATCAGTCTCCTATATCGGCCTCTCTGCGTCTCCTGAGGTCCTGTTCATTGTGATCCAACCATGCGTCTGAGGCTGATTCAAAGAAGGTGGACTGTCCTCCTAGCAGTGATGCATAATTTGGCCTCATGGCCATCGCGTATGTAACTTGAATTCTCTGCATGCGCTTCTTCACCTCAGCAAATTTGGCCCTTTTGCGTTGCACCTCAGCCGAGAAGTCGGGGTAAAATGAAACTTTAGTCCCATTGTAATGCGCTGCGCTTCTCTCCCTGGCCAGTCTGAGTATGATCTCTCTATCCTTATAGTTCAAGAGCCTGGCAAGCATGGATCTTGGTGGGTTGCCAGGGGGAAGGGGTCTAGGCGGTGTGCCCGCTCCACCGCAAACACTGTGGTGAATGCCTCCTTGCCAAATATTTCTTGCAGCCACTTTTCTGTAAAGGCCGTTGGGGTTCCTGCCCTACCACTTTCTCTGGGAGCCCCACCATGCGGACATTGTTCCGTTTTTGGCAGTTCTCAATGTCGTCGGTTTTGGCGTTCGCATGTGCCGATTTGTTGTAGTGCAGTTCTGGCATCCCTGGTGAGGGGGGCAGCAAGTCGTCCACCTCACCAATCCTACCCTCCACAGCCGTGGTCCTTTCTCAGATTTTTTGGAGATCCTGTCTCATGAGGGACACTGTTTCTGTGAGACCTCCAAACTGCTCCTTCAGGCCATTAACAGAAGCTGTACACCTCTGCACAGCACACAGGATTTCATTTAGTGTAGGCTGTTGTCTCTTCCTGCAGTGCATCAAACAAGTCTGGAGTGGGTACAGGAGAACGCTCTAAGGGCAGTATGTCATCTAGGGCAGAGGCGCCATGTTGTCTGCTACTCATGTGCAGGTGTCTGCAGCGGTGGGTGAAGAGAGCAGTTAGTTGTCTGCAGCTTTTGTGTATAGTATAGCATGTCTCGGGGCTGCTCCTTCCCCTGCTGTTTCAGTGTCTTATGAGACTTACCGCCCGACTCCTGTACTTTATCGGCGCCATTCTCTGGGGCTGAGGGGAGCCGGAGCCATCTTGGCCCTCCATGGCTGCTGCGGCTTTTTCACCTTTGCGGGTCATCATGGGCTCCGAGTGCCGATTACCCCTCTGTAGCTGCCTGTGAGGTAGGGCTGTTTCTCTGGGTCGGGTTTTGGTGCGGATCTGTGGCGGGATCAGGATCTATGGAGGATCAGTAGCGGGAGATCCGTGCAGTGCGACCGCTTCCAGGCCACGCCCCCCATCCTCCGTAGGGTTAGTGATATATCTATCTTCAGTCTCCGTAACCTCCCTGCATACCATTGTTTCCCAGGCTTTGGTATCAGATTTGATATGGGTTATTAGTTTGATAAACTGTCCCCTCATATAGGCCTTAGCAGTATCCCAGACAACACTTAACCGAGCAGTGTTTGTTATCATGAAAAAAAGTTTCTCTTTTCGTCTATGAACGGACACGGCCTTCTCAATTCTTGACGTGTGGGTTATGTTCCTGTTCATAGGAGAGGACTAGGCAGAACATGTTGGATAATTAAAAACACATTGTGAGGGGGTTAACTCGGTAGCGGGTGTGTGTGACCCCCTGGTTGGGCTCCCCACACAAAAACAGGGCCAGCAGACGGAGGTTGTGGTTTTCAAAATCAAAAGGTGCGGTTTATTTCTCTATGTACAGTGACAAAAACACAGCAAAGCCAAAAAGAAACATAAACAAAATAAATCCTGGTCAGTTTGACCTCTGACTAAACATGCAGGTTTCCTAAACTAACAACTGGGATCAGCCTGGTGCTGTCCTAGTCCCTAAGTCCCTGGTTTAGTAAAAGTCCAAACAAATAGCCACACAGGCTTTGCCTCACCGCACAGGGGTTCACTCTCCCTAGACAGTCCACACAGGTCTGGTTCCAGGCATGAGCTAACATCTAATGAAGCTGGGAGTTCTTATAGAGGCCTAAATGAGCTGACAAGCTTCAGCTGGTCTCATCAACTCCCTGTCTCACGACGCCCAGCACTCTCCCTAGAGGTATGAGTCATTCATGAGCCCACTAGCCTCAGCTGGGCTTCATCAACTCCCTAGTTGTATAAGTCGGCATAAAGCCTGAATCTGGGAGAAATATATCTACCCCCCTGGATGCAACCAGGTGACTTTACCTTCCTGCTGTCACAACATGTTACAATAATCAGAGATGAACAGCCCCGCCCAGGGGGCGGTCTCTCCAGACATAACCCTCCGCCCTGCAGTCAGCAGCCTCCGTTTTTTCTGCCTAGCAGAGAAGGACGTGGCTCCCTTTGGGCCCAGAGTCCAGAAGAATTTTTTATTTTATTTTTACTTTTGTGATCTTCTATCGATTGCCGGCTGGGCGATAGGCTGGATATATAGATCCTTGTAGTCTTCCCAGTTCCGGCCATCGAGCGTGCCAGTCCCTTGCTTCGCGCTTGGTTCTGACCACGACATATCCCATAACTCCAGGGGTGGCCGGTGAGCACATGCTCCGGGGTCCACATATGACTGGGCTGCTTGTTGTCTCACTCAGTGGACCGGGCCGACAGCTACACCCTCACGGTTGTAGGTCTGTCCAGGATGCACCAGCGGGTCTTCGCATGGACGGGTAAGTACTTTTCCTCCTGCCTCGGCAGGTGGGAACAGCTGGGTGTCCGAGGGATTGCGGGGTTCTCCTGTCCTCCCTTTCCCTGCTCTCTATCACTATCCCCTTCTGCCCTAGTGCTCGCTGCGACCGGGGGCGTACCTGTGGGGGGACTCTGTTCTCGGTGGGGGACTGTGGGGTGTCGGGTCCCACTTTTTTCTGGGGAAGTCCCTGCCTAGGCCTTCTCATCCACATCGTGGTGCTTAGGCGCCATTTTTGCAGCGCTGACGCCATTTTTTTGTATCCTGCTGATTCTATTGAAATTCCCACTGGTGGCCTTTTTGCCATGGCCGCGCCATAGAGCAGATTTTTGTTATTGCGGGTGGCCATTTTCTTGTGGTCGTGCCCTTTTCTTTTCTCGGAGGCGTCTGGTGGCCATTTTGGCGTGGTTTTGGCCTCTAGTGCTGGCTTCCTGGACGGCGTGTAGCGCCATTCTCCTCAGACTTTTTTATTCCTCACACACGCTGTGGAGACGGAAGGCGGGCAGCGGCGCTGGGCGGTCTCCTGCTGGGTTGGCGAGTCCCCTGGGTAACACCCCCCCCCCACTCAGTGCAGCAAGGAGGGTGGACCTTTTCAGTTTATTTTTTCTGACTGAGAGCTGTCAGCGGTGTCATGGAGTCAGTGTCTGGCCCTTCTTCCCCAAACTTGCCAGAGGCAGCAGCCGGTGCCCCTGCATCTGCAGTTACAATGGAGGCTTTGTCGGCTGTCCTAGAATCATTTGTTGCCAGGGTGTAAGCGGCGTGTAAGCGCAAGGGGGGTAAAAAGCACCCCCTTCCCACGCCATCGCCGGGGGAATGTTCTGACTCAGACCCGGGCCTGGCTGCGGCACAGGACCCCTTGTGAGGAAGACCCCTCGTCCGGGTCAGCGCAAGACAGGGCACTTGTGAGTGACCTTATCAATGCTGTAAGGGACTCCCTTAAACTGGACGCAGATGAGGCTTCCATGGAGGAGTCAGTCTCTTTTGGGTCGCACAAATCGACCCGTTCTGTAAAAGTTTTTTTTTATGTGTCTTTCTTTGATAAATTCATAGATAAGGAATGGGAAAAGCCGCAGAGGACCTTTTGTGGTCCCTTAGTGCCTGGCGGTCAGCTATCCTTTTGAGGAGAGCCTTTTAAAAAAGTGGGCCTCTCCTCCAGTTGTTGACCCCCCGGTCGTTCGGTTAAATAAAGTAACCACTCTCCCTGTTGAGGGGACCCCTGCGTTTAAGGACCATACTGATAGGAGGACCGAGGCGCTGAGCAGGTTGATGTTCACCTTGCTGGGGTCTGCATTGCGGCCTATTTTGGCTGCAACCTTGGTGTCTCAGACACTCACTGACAAAGATTTTGCGCCAGACTGTGGAGGAACATCAGCTCCCTCCGGAGTGTGTAACACTGGCCGACCAGTTGGTGCAGGGCCTTGTGCATGTCTAATGCCACTCTGGATGCGGCTCCCTTAATATCCAGGGCCTCTGTAGCTACGGTGGTAATGCGCCGCCTAATTTGGCTAAAATGCTGGTCCGCTGACTAGGCTTCCAAGAAGGCCTTGACAGATTTACCCTTCAAAGGTGGGAGGCTTTTTGGTGCCTCACTCGATGACATTATTAAAGGATGTCACTGGAGGTAAGAGCACATTTCTACCTCAGGTCACTAAAGGGAAGGAGCCGCGCCGTAAGCCGGGGCCCTCCTTTCCCACACAGAAGCGGTATTTTTGTCAGTCAGGAACTGCCAGAAGACCCTCCCAAGCGGACAAAGGTCCAGCTGGGGGACAGAGACGTCCCTGGGTGCGCAAGCCCACCAAGCCAGTGAACAAACCTGCTACCGCATGAAGTTTTGCCCCCGCCCGACTCCAGGGTGGGGGGACGGCTTCTCAGGATTGCAGCTCGGTGGAACTCCCTGCTCTCCGACCAGTGGGTCTGTGAGGTGGTCACCTCGGGGTACAAGATATAGAGTTCCTTTCTTGTCCCCCAAACAGATTCTTTCTCTCAAATCTCCCTCTCCTTCCGGATCGTCGGGTCTGCCCTAATGGGAGCAGTGCAGGACTTGCTAAGGTGCGGAGTGATTCTACCTGTTCCACTGGGAGAGAGGTTTCAGGGTTTTTATTCAAATCTGTTTGGACGGACTCCGTCCTTCTTCGGAACTACAATTTTGGACCTAAAAGCCTTGAATGTCTTTGTAAAGGTTCGGAAGTTCTGCATGGAATCCATTCGTTCGGTGGTTGCTGCGCTCCATCCAGGCGACTTTCTGGCATCCTTGGATATAAAGGACGCATACTTGCATGTCCCCAACTGCGCAGGTCACCAGAGATTTCTGCGCTTTGCAATTGGCGAAGACCATTACCAATTTGTGGCACTTCCCTTTGGCCTAGCGTCAGCACCAAGGGTTTTCACCAAGGTGCTCGCCCCGATTCTAGCTTTGCTGAGACAGCGTGGCATTGCCATCGTGGACTACTTAGACTATCTTCTTCTGAGAGCAGGTTCTGGCTCAGAATTAGAGGAAGATGTGTCTATAGCCATTCAGACCCTCCGAGACTTCGGTTGGGTGTTAAACATTCAGAAGTCGGTCCTGACCCCGACTCTGCATCTGGAGTACCTAGGTTTGATTCTGGACTCCAAGGAGGCGAGAGTCTTAATCCCTTTGGAGAAGTTGCAGACTCTCCAGTCTGCGGTGAGGTTGTTGACATTCCCGCAAATGGTCGTCTCTCCATTTTTGCATGTGAGTTCTGGGTCTAATGGTAGCCTCCTTTGAGGCAGTACCGTATGCCCAATTCCACACTCAAGTCTTGCAGAAGGAGATCTTGTCCAACTGGAACAAATCTCCATTGTCTCTGGATCGTCAGATTCAGGTGAGTCACCTGGTCAGGGCTTCTCTGAGTTGGTGGCTGAGATCCCCGGTTCTTCAGTCCGGGGAAGTCGTTTCTTCCCTTCCATTGGACTGTAATTACGTGGATACCAGCCTCACAGGTTGGGGGGGAGTCCAGTCGGCCCAGGGTCGCTGGACTCTGGACGAATCCCGTCTGCCGATCAATGTCCTGGAACTCCGGGCGATCAGGCTGTGTCTCTCCAAGTGGTCTCTGAAGACTACAAGGGCGTCCGATCAGGATTCAGTCAGACAAAGCCACGGCAGTGGCTTATGTCAACCATCAGGGGGAACAAGGAGCTTGGCTGTAGCGTCCGAGGTCGCTCACATTCTACGGTGGGCGGAAAGAAGCGTTCCGGCTCTGTCGGCCGTCTATATTCCGGGCGTAGAAAACTGGCAGGCGGACTATCTGAGTCGTCAGATGCTAGACCAGGGGGAATGGTCACTACATCCGGAGGTGTTCCAGCTCCTTTGCCGGAGATGGGGCACGCCAGACGTGGATCTCCTGGCTTCTCGACTCAATCGCAAGGTATCGAGGTTCGTGGCCAGGTCCAGAGATCCCTGGGCAGACGCTTCAGACGCGTTGGTGGCCCCGTGGGGTCAGTGTCGGCTAATTTATGCCTATCCCCCTCTAAAGTTGCTTCCTTGTCTACTCCGCAGAGTGGAGACCGAGGGGATCCCAGTGATTCTAATCGCTCCAGATTGGTCCTTGGTACGCCGACCTTGTACGCCTGTTGGCGGATGCACCCTGGCGGCTGCCGATGCGGGAGGACCTTCTATCTCAAGGTCCCATACTTCATCCTGCTTTACAGTCGCTGGCTTTAACGGCTTGGCTATTGAAAGCCAGGTACTAATGGATCGAGGTCTTTCGGATTCGGTCATTTCAACCATGCTTAGGGTAAGGAAATCTTCTTCCAGGGAGATCTACCATCGTACTTGGAAGGCATACATCTCTGTATGAAGAGATGGAGTGGCGTCCACGGACGTACTTGGTTTCCAGGGTCCTGCTGTTTTTACAGCGTGGTGTGGATCAGAAACTTGCCTTAACCACTTCTCCACCATGGACGTCATATGACGTCCTTGATTTTGAGTGGGGATATCTGAACGATGCCTGCAGGCATCATTCAGATATCATTCTGTCATACCGGCGATTCTACGCACCATAAGAACGATCATGGCGGCAGTCCCGCCACTTGATCGTTCTTATAGGTGGCGGGAGGGGACATCCCCCCCCCCCTGCCGCCATCATGTCTCTCCCGTGCCATCGGGGATCCAGAGAACGAATTGGCTGGCGTCACATGAAGATCATAGAGATTTCCGGTGACCAGGTGGTCACCAGTCATCTGACCGTCGGAGTCCCGGGGGCGCGACGTAACATCACGCCGGTACCCGGAAGTAAACAAAGCCGCAATTGCGGCTGTCAGCATGAGATCGGTGATTTTTTTTTTTAATGATCTCATGCTTTCCAGCCTGGAGGAGAGATGTGGGATCTTATTGACCCCACATCTCTCCATAAAGAGGACCTGTCACAATGATTCCTATTACAAGGGATGTTTACATTCCTTGTAATAGGAATAAAAGTGATCAAAAAAAATGTAAAAAAAAAGTGTCAAAATAAAAAAAAATTCAGTGAAAAAAAAAATTAAAACGCCCGTCGGTAGCTCGTGCTCAAGCGAACACGTATATAAGTCCCGCCCACATATGTAAACGCCGTTAAAACCCCACATGTGAGGTATCACCGCGTGCGGTAGAGTGCGAGCAACAATTCTAGTACTAGACCGCCTCTGTAACTGTAACTGATTTTTAAGAACCGAAGTTTGGCGCCATTCCATGAGTGTGCGCAATTTTTAAGTGTGACATGTTGGGTATCTATTTACTTGGCGTAATGGCATCTTTCACATTATATAAAAAAAATTGGGCTAACTTTACTGTTTTGTTATTTTTTAATTCGTGAAACCAATTTTTTTTCCCAAAAAAAGGCGTTTGAAAAATTATTGCGCAAATACCGTCCAAGATAAAAAGTTGCAATGACCGCCATTTTATTCCCTAGGGTGTCTGCTAAAAAAAAATATATAATGTTTGGGGGTTCTGATTAATTTTCTAGCAAAAAAAATTATGATTTTTACATGGAGAGAAGTGGTTAAGCACCATTAAGGGTCAGATTTCAGCCTTTGCTGTTTTCTTTCAATGGCCTTTGGCGTCCTATTCCTTGGTGGGTACTTTTGTGTAAGGAGTTCGACATGTGGCTCCCCCTATTAGACCACCTCTTCCTCCATGGGATTTAAATCTGGTGCTCTCGGTTCTACAGGAACCTCCTTTTGAGAACATCAGAGAGATTCCTCTCTTGACGCTATCTCAGAAGGTGGCCTTTCTAGTGGCCATTACATCGGTCAGAAGGGTTTCTGAATTGGCAGCCTTGTCTTGCAAGTCACCATACTTGGTCCTCCATAAGGATAAAGTGGTGCTGCGCCCGCAGCCTTCCTTCCTTCCGAAGGTGGTTTCGGCTTTTCACCTGAATGAGGACATTGTGCTGCCGTCCTTGTGTCCTCGACCGTCACATCCCAGGGAGACTGCGCTCCATAAATTAGACGTGGTATGGGCCTTTTACGGGTGTACCTGTCTGCTACGGCTTCGTTTCGGAGGTCTGACTCATTGTTTGTGTCAGTGTCTGGAACACAAAAGGGCCTGGCGGTCTCGTCAGCCACCATTTCTAGGTGGATCAGGCAGACCGTCATCCAAGCTTATGCCCTTAAGGGGCGGGCGCCTCCCTTTCCGGTCACGGCACATTCAACCAGGGCAATTGGTGCTTCCTGGGTTTTCCGACATCAAGCGTCTGTCTCACAGGTGTGCAAGGAGGCGACTTGGTCGTCCGTGCACACGTTTTCAAAATTTTAAAAGGTTGATGTGAGTGCATCTTCTGATGCTTCCTTCGGCCGCAAGGTTTTGCAGGCGGCTGTTTGAGGTTGCAACTCCTCCGTTGAGGAGCTCTGCTGGTTTGGGATGAAATTGTTTTTTTTTTTTGATACTGTTCCCATCCCTCGTTTTTTTGACACTGCTTGGGGACGTCCCACGTGTCAAGAATTGAGAAGGCTTTGTCCGTCCATGGACGAAAAGAGAAAATAGGATTTTTTTTGTACTCACCGTAAAATCCTTTTCTCTGTCGTCCATGGACGGACACAGCACCCACCCCTCCTTTTTAGGTTTGTACTGCTTGTTACGAACTGAGGCTTCTGACTGCAGGGCGGAGGGTTATGTCTGGAGGGACCGCCCCCTGGGCAGAGCTGTTCATCTCTGATAATTGTAACATGTGTTTTTAATTATCTAACATGGTCACCCTAGTCCTCTCCTATGAACAGGAACATAACCCACACATCAAGAATTGAGAAGGCTGTGTCCGTCCATGGACGAACGAGAAAAGGATTTTACGGTGAGTACAAAAAAATCCTATTTTTAGCAAACCACACATGGGGTCTGGTTCTGTGAATAAGGGGATAGTGGGAGATTAGCTCGTGGCGATCACCTTTTCTGGAAAATAAGGTCAGCATGCAGGTAATTTCTTTAAAGTCTGGTGGGTTGCCAGCTTTATTTAGCAGAGGTTTGCAAAATCATGAAAAACCAACAAAAAACAGTACAGTAAATCCTTGCCGTCCGGCGCTAAACTATACAGCAGTCTTCCTCGCTATACGATGTGGGGCTGGTCCCCATCACCCACAAAACATGTAAAGAAAACCTTCATTTTTTAAGTCCAAACAGAGCTCCTCTCTCTCGGATTTCCTTCCGAGTCTCAGGCCAGAGCTCTCCTGTGCTCTCTTCCTGCTCATTTAAAGAGCATGGACTCAAGTGGACCACAACCCCTGGACCGGAACCAAGCCTGCCACAGAGGCTGGAAAAAGCCGGGCCGGATTCCGGTTCAGTCTTACCACAGAACGTATGCGAGGTGAATTATACAGATTATCCACTACCTCACCTTGCATACCGTCACAAGAGCCAGAGAGGGTTAAGTTTCCACCCAGTACATTTTGGAGGCAGTGAGCAGCAAAATGTTCACCCAAAAAAGGGGAAAGATCAGATATTTGCCTACTTTCATAGTTTGAGGCTATATCCAGTGGAAGTAATGTGTCATTACCTAGACTTATCCTAGACAGTCCCTCATACGTGGCTGAGTAACATGAGAATTTTTTTTTGTCTGGGTTTCTAAACAGATATATATCCGTTAGTCCGAGCTTCTCTAGTAAGCGAGCGAAAGGTGTATTTCCCCCTGTTACCGAAGAGGTGTGGACAGGGGCAGGTAATTTGTCCCATATGGGATTCAGGTAATTGTTGAAGTCGCCTATCGCTAGTAGCGGGATATCTGGGAAAACGGGCCATAAAGCTCGCCAAGCACCTGAGGACCTCGGACGAAAACGGTGGCGGTATATATATCCCAGCAATTATACAGGAAAAACCATAAACCTTGCATAGCAAGATCACATATCGACCCCCTGGATCTATGATCTCGTGGGAGCAGGAAAATCGAACATCCTGACGTAGCAGGATGCTTATCCCCCTGGAATATGTGGAATATGTTGAGTAGAATTGGATACCAAATAATCAAGGGGATAGACTAGGTATGGAATCAGTGGAGGGGTGGGTCTCCTGTAAGCATATAATACCAGCATCTACAGATTTAATAGTTCTAAGGACTGCCAGTCTCTTCACAGGGCTATTGAGTCCTCGGACATTCCAGGACATTAATTTTCAAGGCTGTGACCATATTTACAGATGGTGAAATCATCAATGTCACAACTAACATAATCGACCAGTAAACAATCTAGATTGTTTTTCCAGGGTAGCACCATAATATATGTGAGCAGTCTGACAGAGTCAACATAAAAATAAAGAATATTAGAACTGTGATGGGTCAAAAGGGGAACTGCAAACACTAGAAAAATAATGCATAGAGCCAAAAGGGCTCCCAGCCAGTGAAGCTGAGGAACAAACGGTCTCCATGGATCCTCCATGGGGGGGAAGCAGTTGAAACAACAACAAAAAAATGATGGTGATTGGGTTTCACTTTAGCAGGTTATGTGGTATAAACCGCAATGCAAATAGATCCAATGTTCTCCAGTATTCGCCTTGACTGAGAAGAACGTGGAAAGAATGCAGGAACATATCTGGGACCAGGTAACAGCAAAAGTAAGACCTTTTTGTAAGGTAATCATATTTCAATTAGAAGCAGAGTGTTGCGTCATAGCGGCTCAAAGTGTTATATCCTCCCCATCCAGCCATTTTGCCACAGAAGTAGGACGATCAAAGAAATAAACCTCTCCCAACGCAACCACCCGAAGGCAGACAGGATACAGCATGGCATATTGTAGATTAAGATCTCAAAGCCTTTTCTCCACATCTATGAACTTTGTGCACTGTTATTGTAATTCCGTAGAGAAGTCCGGGAATCGTGATATTTTGGAGTTGCCAATAGCCATAGTACCTCTCATGGTTCTGACCTTGGAGAGTATGGCGTCCCTGTCCTTGTAATTCAGTAATTTAAACAGGTATGGGCGCGAATGGTTGCACGGTGGCAGACGGCATGCTGGGACCCTTTGCGCCCTCTCAACTGCAAACCGGTGGGAGAAGGTATTCTTGCCAAAGGTAGAAATGAACCACTGCTCAATAAAGGTAACAGGATTTTTGCCTCCCAGGGCTCGCACATTATTGCGGCGCATTCTATTTTCTAAGTCATCCAGGTGGGTGGCATGCTGGGCTGTGAGATGACAGTTTTTTGCATGTCATGCCGCACAAATGAGATTTCTGCCTTAAAGCCCTTGAGTTCATCAGTGAGGGCAGAGATGGACATATTGCAGGATGTAACAGCAGACAGTAGCAGAGTGGGCTCTGGCTCCTCTGCATCTAGGGAGGATGCATGTGGCACAGCAAAAATGTCCCCAGGAGTACTCACTGTGTTCCACTCTGGGGGCGATCTGACTGCATCCTCCAGAGGGACGGTGTCATCAGCCTCAGATGGACCCCCGGAAGTATCCCCCAGGTTAGAGGAAGAAGGCAGATGCTCTTTGGGCCGCCTCTTTGTATTTCTCTTTGGAGGAGCGTTGCGATCAGGCCAGGATCCTCCATGAGGGCTTGGTTTTCTTTGACCCATTTTGCCATGTCAGCAGCGGTGGCGGAGTAGCGGGAATGTAACTTACAATGCGACCAGCTACATCCGCTGCTCAGCCATGCCCCCTAATAAACATTTTAAAGCTGAGTTCCTCTGTTTTTTGTTTTTTTTTAAAGTCAACAGCTACAATTACTGCAGCTGCTGATTTTTTAAATAAGGACAAGTGTCCAGGGCGCCCGCGATGTCGGCACCTGAAGCAGATTTATCCCTCGGTTCTCAGGTGCTGCCGCCGCCATCTTCGGTAAGGGAATCAGGAAGTGAAGCCTTGCGGCTTGACTTCCTGGTTCCCTATTGCGCTTGCGTGATCCCACTGGTCCCTGCTGTCTTCTGGGACCTGTGTCTCCCAGAAGACGGCAGGGGGGGGAAGGCGCCGGAAGTGGCGTAGATACCCTCGGGTGGCTCGGGTATCTATGCCTGGAAGTGGAAACAAAATACCTTTATTAGACAGACAGGTATCAGCCCCCCCCCTCCCCCTGAAAGGTGACAAATGTGACACCGGAGGGGGGGAGGAACCGAATAAGCGAAAGTTTAATTTATGGGTGGAACTCTGCTTTAATGTATTTACTGCAAAATAAATCCGTATTTTTGGGTTTAACACAGTTGAACATTATTTCATCATGCTCTAACATTTGAGTGATGTAACGTTATGACTTGTTACCTGTAATAGTTGTGCCACGCACATTGTGCCACTGTGACAGCTTGTAGTTTTCAATGAACTGCGAGTGAGCTGATCAACGCACTCGTAGATCATTTACTCTTCCTCCAGCTTTCATACTGAAAGCCTGTACAGTGCTGGCATTACACCCATGATCTTGCAGTAAGAGCTGTGAAAATGTGAAATGGACTTCCTCAGGAACTGTTCTAAGCCAGCTCAGTAAATTTGTTTAACCACTTCAGCCCTGGAAGGATTTGCCCCCTTAATGACCAGAGCACTTTTCTCAATTTGGCACTGCGCTGTTTTAACTGGTAATTGCGCGGTCATGCAATGCTGTACCCAAACAAAATCTGCGTCCTTTTTTTCCCCCAACAAATAGAGCTTTCTTTTGGTATTTGATCACCTCTGGTTTTTATTTTTTGCGATTTTATAAACTAAAAAAGACAAAAAAAATTAGAAAAAATATATTTTCTACTTTTTGCTATAAACAAAATACAATAAACTAAATTGTAGTCATACATTTAGGCCAAAATGCATTCAGCCACATGTTTCGGGAAAAAAAAAAATTCAATAAGCGTATATTGGTTTGCGCAAAAGTTATAGCGTCTACAAACTAGGGTCCATTTTTTGGAATTTACACAGCTTTTAGTTGGACTGCCTATCTATATTCTTGAGGTGCTGTAATGGAAGGGCAGTACAATTTGGAAAGTAGACACCTCAAGCTATTTGCTGAAAGGCATGTTGAGTCGATGGAATATTTTTTTTATTTTGCCACAAGTTTCGGGAAAATTACAAAAAATTATTTTCCCTTATCGTCTTTCCGACAGCACCTTGAGAGCGGGGCTCCACCCACTTGACAGGAAACACACCTCCACCAAACTTCTTAAGTGGAAAGAAGCCTCCTTTTATCAGTTTTTGTGTTTCCTCCAGCGGGAACACATGTGGGGGTTAGGAGCTCTCTAGGTGCTGTCCTGAGAGGCCAGATCTCCCTACTCACCTGTTTTTTTGCATTCCTCAGAGAGTCTATTTCCTACCATTACCACAGGCTAGAGAGTGCCTTGTGGATGGGCTCCTTCTCCCTCATCGGTGCTCAGAGGAGCCGGGACTGCTCCGGGATTCTGCCCTTCAGGCTGTAGTGATATAATATATAGTCCGTAGAATAATTGAATTTTAGTTATTATAATGATGATATAAGTTAGTTCTCCAGAGAGTGCAATTTATTTGACTTCCAACACAGAACTACGTCCACAGATGATACAAATCCACAGAGTAAATATGACAACGAATAGTAGCTTTAGAGTCCCATCTTTTCCTAGACCTGTGCCTTCATATCCATAGAGAATATCACTAGACAAGCCTGAATGCCAGCTTATATTGCCTATCCACTGAATGGCTGAGCAATTTGATTGGCCATCTTTGATCTACGCTCTGTCTTTCAGAATGACAGATGATGCCATAATTTGCATTCCTGCATATTAACATCAACAAGTCCCCTTTGATGTATGCTATTAGATTACAGCTACCAAAGGTGGCCTGAGCACAGTTTTGATGTGTAAAAATAGACTCGTCCTGGATTCTTGCATATTGCACATCAACAAGTCCCCTTTGATATGTGTAGTAAATCTTGTTTAGCCACTAACCCCTTTGGTCAACAAACACCCTTTGATGTGTAATCTTGAATGCCTGTATGTAACACACACATATATATCATGTGTGAGGGGGTTAGCTCGGCAGCGGGTGTGTGTGACCCCCGGGATGGGCCCCCACACAAAAACAGGCCCAGCAAACGGAGGTTGTGGTTTTCAAAATCAAAAAAAGGTGCGGTTTATTTTCTATTTACAGTGACAAAACACAGCAAAGCCAAAAGAAACGTAAACAAAATAAATCCTGGTCAACTTGACCTCTGACTAAACATACAGGTTTCCTAACTAACAACTGGGATCAGCCTAGTGCTGTCCTAGTCCCTAAGTCCCTGGTTTTAAATGTCCAAGCAAATAGCCACACAGGCTTTGTCTCACCGCACAGGGGTTCACTCTCCCTAGACAGTCCACACAGGTCTGGGTCCAGGCATGAGCTAACACCTAATGAAGCTGGGAGTTTTTATAGAGGCCTTAAACGAGCTGACAAGCTTCAGCTGGTCTCATCAACTCCCTGTCTGCACGACGCCCCACACTCTCCCTAGACATATGAGTCATCCATGAGCCCACTAGCCTTAGCTGGGCTTATACAACTCTCCACCTAGTTGTATAAGTCGGCGTAAAGCCTGAATCTGGGCGAAATATATCTACCCCCCTGGATGCAACCAGGTGACTTTACCTTCCTGCTGTCACATACCCCCCCTCTTGTTTTAACCTCGGGGTTGGAACACCAGCAATCAGGCATTCATGTACTCGAGACAAAGCATCCACATTCCCCATTTGAACGCCAGGGCGATGCTTTACTGTGAAGTTGAATTCCTGGAGGGCCAGGAACCACCTATTCACTCTTCTATTTGTTTCCTTGTTTTGAGCCATCCACTTTAACGGAGCGTGATCCGTAACCATGTCAAAGTGCCTACCTAGCAGGTAGTACCGAAGGGAATCTAGAGCCCACTTCACCGCTAAACACTCCTTTTCAACGGTGGCGTAATTTACCTCATGGGACTTCAACTTCCTGCTGAGGTAAATGACTGGGTGCTCTTCTCCGTTCCAGACCTGGGACAATACTGCTCCTAACCCCACATCTGACGCATCACTTTGTACGACAAAGTCTTTAGAGAAGTCGGGTGAGTACAACACTGGCTGGCTACATAAGGCTTGTTTCAAGAATTGGAATGCTGCCTCAGCCTCGGGGGTCCATTTAATCATGACCGACCCTTTCCCCTTCGTTAGGTTGGTTAGGGGCACAGCCTTAGAAGCAAAGTGGGGAATGAATCGCCGATAATACCCAGCGATTCCCAGAAAGGCTCGTACCTGCTTCTTGCTGTTGGGACGTGGCCAACTCTGGATGGCCTCGACTTTGTTGAGTTGGGGTTTTATTACTCCCCTCCCAATGGTGTACCCAAGATATTTGGCCTCCTCCTGCCCAATGGTACACTTCTTGGGGTTAGCCGTAAACCCCGCTTCCCGAACAGAGTCCAGGACTGCTTGCACTTTTGGCAGATGTGAGGCCCAATCTGTGCTATGGACAATTACGTCATCCAGGTAAGCCGCAGCATACTTCCGATGGGGCCTCAGCATCTGGTCCATTTTCCGCTGGAATGTGGCCGGCGCATTCTGTAACCCGAACGGCATTCTTTTATATTGGAACGCCCCGTCTGGGGTTACAAATGCGGTTTTCTCTTTGGCCAATTTGGCCAGGGGGATTTGCCAATACCCTTTTGTGAGGTCAAGAGTCGTCATGTATCGGGCTGTTCCCAGCTGGTCGATCAACTCATCTATACGTGGCATGGGGTAGGTGTCAAATTTTGTAACTTTGTTCAACTGACGAAAATCGTTACAAAATCGCCAGCTCCCATCCGGTTTAGGCACCAACACAATGGGACTAGACCAATCACTTTGGGACTCCTCTATCACCCCTAAGTTCAGCATTTTCTGTACTTCCTCCCGTATTGCCTCCCGTCGGGCCTCTGGGATCCGATAGGGTTTTAACTTCACCCTTTCACCGGGCGGGGTAATGATGTCATGCTCTACCCCAAATGTTTGTCCCGGCAGCTCAGAGAATACCTCCTTGTTGCGAAGCACAAACTCCTTAACCTCCTGTTGTTGGGGTTATGACAAGGTGGCTGCTATTCCAACCTCAGGAATCACGCAACCAGTTTGAGCTGGTGACCAAGTGTCTGCGACTAGGGACTCTCTATCCCTCCAGGCTTTCAACAGATTAACGTGATAGATCTGTTCGGGCTTTCGCCTTCCTGGTTGTCTGACCTTGTAATTCACTTCGCTCACTTTTTCCATTATCTCGTAGGGGCCTTGCCATTTGGCAAGGAATTTACTTTCAACCGTAGGGACAAGTACCAGTATCCTATCCCCCGGGGAAAAGGTACGGGTCTTGGCTCCACGGTTGTACACTCTCTGCTGTGCTAACTGCGCTTGGGCCAAATGTTCCTTCACGATGGGCATTACCTGTGCAATTCGGTCTTGCATCAGGGCGACATGCTCAATCACACTCCTGTGGGGAGAACTCTCACTTTCCCAAGTTTCCTTGGCAATATCCAACAGCCCTCTTGGGTGTCTCCCATACAGTAACTCAAAGGGGGAGAATCCCGTAGAGGATTGGGGCACCTCCCTAATAGCAAACATCAGATAAGGAAGTAGACAGTCCCAATCCTTTCCATCTCTATCCACCACTTTCTTCAACATTTGTTTTAGGGTTTTGTTGAATCTTTCAACCAGCCCATCGGTTTGGGGGTGATACACAGATGTACGTAATTGCGTCACTTTGAACAATTTACACAGCTCTTTCATAACCCGGGACATAAAGGGTGTACCTTGGTCCGTAAGCAGTTCTTTACAAATACCCACCCGGCTAAACACAAGAGATAGCTCTTTGGCTATGGTTTTGGCCGAGGTATTTCGGAGAGGGATCGCTTCTGGATAACGGGTGGCATAGTCCATTATAACTAATATGTACTGGTGCCCCCTAGCGGACTTGATTATAGGACCTACCAAATCCATGGCGATCCTCTCAAACGGGACCTCAATGATGGGTAGAGGGACCAGTGGGCTACGGAAATGTGGCATCGAGGCCGACCTCTGACACACAGGGCAGGAGGAACAATAATTTTCTATGTCCTTCATCACCCCCGGCCAATAGAATCTCTGTAATACCCTCTCTCGGGTTTTCTCTGTCCCCAGATGACCTCCAAGAATGTGCCCATGGGCCAACTCCAACACCAACTTCCTGTAAGGTTTGGGCACCACAAGCTGCTCAACGGTTTCTTCTGCCCTTTTTGCCACCCGATACAGTAGGTCCTTCTCTACGCTGAAGTATGGGTAAGTGCAGGTATTATCTGGGTTCACTAACTCGCCATCTATTTTCACTACGTTTTCCCGTGCCTTTATTAGGGCGGGGTCTTTCAACTGTTCTGTGGCAAAGTTTTCCCTGTGAACCTCAAGATCAGAAAACTCCACAGACGGTAGGTTTTCGTCTGAGGAGGTGGGCTCCTCTCCAGTTTCTTGAGTCTCCCCTGCCAATACTGATAAGGGAAATTCCGGAGAGTCCTCACCACTCTCAGGGGAGTTCTGGCTATCACATTCCTGGTACATAGGGGCACCAGTGGGGGGCTCAGGATCATCCCACAGTTCCCAGAACTTCGGAAAATCCCTTCCCACAATGGCGTCATACGGTAACTGAGATACTAAGCCCACTGGATGAGAGAGGGTACCTTTGGGGGTCTCGAAACACACTGTAGTCACTGGATACTCTCGGGTGTCCCCATGCACACAAATAACAGCTACCTTGCTATTCCCAGAGACCTCTGTTTTAACTAACTCAGCCTTTATCAGGGTCACAAGGCTACCTGAATCCAGCAATACCACAACATTTCTACCATTAACACACATTTTGCATAAATGTTTCTCAGTTCCTCGAATGGCAGTGCATGCGACTGTCGCACACAGCGACTGACGTCTGCCCGTCAGAAAGTCACACTGCATGGGTTCCTCCACAACCGGGCAATTGGCTGCAATATGTCCCGCTTGCCGGCAGCGGTAGCAAACGATCCTTCTTGCCGCCTCTTGAGCCGCTGATTTCCCAGGCTGTTCTCGCCAAACTTGGGGTAGAGCTCCCACCCTCTCACTCTCTCCACCCTTACCCCTTGGAATCCTCTTATCCGCCCCTGGGGATGGTCTGGTCTTAGGGTGGAAAGTCCGAGTGTCTCTGGAAGAGGCCGTCAGGTTCTCTGTAGCCAAGTATTTCTCCACACGATCCACAAGACCATCGGCCGTCTCTGGGTCTCCATGGCTTACCCACTTTTGGATGGCAGTAGGAAGAGCTCTCAAAAACCGATCCATTACAACACGTTCCACAATCTTTGGTGCGGACAAAGTCTCTGGCTGTAGCCACTTTCTGCTCAGGTGAATGAGATCATACATTTGAGACCTGGGGGGTTTTCCAAGCTGGAAAGTCCAGTTATGAACACGCTGAGCCCGGACAGCCTGGGTGACACCCAGCCTTGCCAATATCTCAGCTTTTAGCATCACATAGTCTTTTGCTTGGTCAGGCTCTAGGTCATAGTAAGCCTTCTGCGATTCACCAGTTAACAGAGGAGCCACCAGTCCAGCCCACTGCTCCTCAGGCCACTTTTCTCTTTCAGCAGTCCTTTCAAATGTGGTCAAAAATACCTCTGGATCATCCTCTCCAGTCATTTTTGTCAATAAACGACTCACCCCAAAGGACGCGGTATTAGTGGGACGGCTTTCCTCACTGGTCTGCGGACGTTGCTGCATTACTGCTTCCATTTGTTGTAGTCTCTGCTCTTGCTTCTGTAACAGGTCTATGAAGCGGGCCTCAGATTGCTGCTGGGCTTGTTGCTGAGCTTCCAGACTCTGTTGGTGAGCTTGCTGCTGGGCTGCAAGGCTCTGTTGATGAGCTTGCTGCTGGGCTGCGAAGTTCTGTTGTTGAGCTGCAAGGCTCTGTTGATGAGCTGCAAGGCTCTTTTGCAAACCTGCATTTGTCTACTGTTGATTGGCATTTGCTAGAGCCAGCTGCTTCAGTATCTCCTCCATGCTGGCTTAAAAAAAACTGCCACTGGTTCTCCACCAACTGTGAGGGGGTTAGCTCGGCAGCGGGTGTGTGTGACCCCCGGGATGGGCTCCCCACACAAAAACAGGCCCAGCAAACGGAGGTTGTGGTTTTCAAAATCAAAAAAAGGTGCGGTTTATTTTCTATTTACAGTGACAAAACACAGCAAAGCCAAAAGAAACATAAACAAAATAAATCCTGGTCAACTTGACCTCTGACTAAACATACAGGTTTCCTAACTAACAACTGGGATCAGCCTAGTGCTGTCCTAGTCCCTAAGTCCCTGGTTTTAAATGTCCAAGCAAATAGCCACACAGGCTTTGTCTCACCGCACAGGGGTTCACTCTCCCTAGACAGTCCACACAGGTCTGGGTCCAGGCATGAGCTAACACCTAATGAAGCTGGGAGTTTTTATAGAGGCCTTAAACGAGCTGACAAGCTTCAGCTGGTCTCATCAACTCCCTGTCTGCACGACGCCCCACACTCTCCCTAGACATATGAGTCATCCATGAGCCCACTAGCCTTAGCTGGGCTTATACAACTCTCCACCTAGTTGTATAAGTCGGCGTAAAGCCTGAATCTGGGCGAAATATATCTACCCCCCTGGATGCAACCAGGTGACTTTACCTTCCTGCTGTCACACATGCCATACATATAACACAATATATAAAAACATACACATATATATTTTTACAACACAGGCAAGGTAGACGGCCCGGACATATTTTTTGTTTTCCTAGTCCGGGCAGCCGAACGCTGCCGCTATCTTGGGAAGGTCAGTCAGGCTGCTTCCCCCGGAAGTGAGGTAACCGGAAGGGGGCGGCATTCCACGAGTGGGCACTAGGCATGGGGATGATGTCATTTCCACCGGAAAGCGCTGAGGGAGGAGGGAGAAACAGGTCTGGTGCCGTTTTTTAGGCGGTTGCCACCAGCATTGCGCTGCTGCCTCAACATGGATGCAGGATCCGCAGTGATTGGGACAGGCACCAGCAAGGCCCAGGTAAGGAGTAGCCTGAGGTTCTACTCTTATTTACTATGGGATCTCTCTCTAGCTCTCTTCTCCCTTAGGGGGGTTTGAGTTCTTTTCCCCCTGGTGGCGGGGGCCTGTCTGGGCACATGAGTGTGGTGGATCTCTCACTGTGCACCTGTGGTGAGCATCTTGGATGGTTTTCAGGCTGACTCAAATAGATGGTTTGTCTTTTTTCCTTTTTTCTTTCCCTTATCATGGCCGGCCAAGAGCTCTGACCCAGGGAACAAAAAGAAATGTCCTTCATGCAAGTCTAAGCTACCTGAAGGCTGGAAAAAGACTTTATGTCAAACATGTATTGACGCATTAGTGAAGGAGGAAGCGTCTTCCGCTTGCAGCGACATAATCGCAACAGTTAAAGAATTGGATGCTACCATTCAATCTTTTAAATCCTCACTTACAAAACCATCCGTGAGACAGACCTCTACCTCACAAGACTCACTGTTAGTCCTGGTAGTAGAGGCTGAAGAGTCCTCTGAACCAGGAAGGTCCTTCCCCCTCACATTCTCAAGAATCGGATGAGGAGGAGGACGAGCTGGAGAATATGTCTTCAAGATATAAATTGTCTTTGGAACAAGTTGATGGCCTCCTAAAACTATTCATGCGACTTTAGGCTTAAAGGAGGAGCGTAAAGAGTTATCTTTACACGACAGGATGTATGCAGGACTCGGTGAGCCCAAGATACGTACCTTTTCCAGTCCATGCAGTACGTTCTGAGGCAATCAAGAAAGAATGGACTGATCCTGAAAAGAAACCTTTCTTTGCTAGTTCACTCAAAATAAGGTTTCCTTTTGATGGAGACCCAGCAGCTCCCTGGAATAAGGTTCCAAACTCGATGCAGCATTTTCTCAAGTCTCAAGATCTACTGATCTAGCATTTGAGGACATGGGAATTCTGAAAGATCCCATGGATAAGAGAATGGATCAGCAGTTAAAAAGGGCCTGGCAATCCATCATAGGCAACCTTAAGCCTGCTATGGCGACTACTTGCGTCTCCAGAAATATGGAGTATTGGTTGAACCAGCTTAAAACGCATATAATAGCTGATTCTCCTAAGTAAGAAATCCTGGACTCCTTTTCAACCCTGTCAGCAGCTGTAGCCTATCAGGATGACGGCAAAGTCTGCGGCCCTTACTAACTCAGTTAGGAGGGCGCTGTGGTTAAAAACCTGGCCGGAGGACACAGCATCTAAAAACAAGCTGTGCGGAGTACCCTTCCAAGGGGATTTATTGTTTGGCCCCGATTTTAGATGCGGTTCTTGACAGAACTGCAGACAAGAAAAAATCTTTTCCTGTCAAAAAGAAAAAACAGACGGGCAAAAGTTTTTTTTTTTTTCGTCCGCAAAGGGCTCAAGAACAAAACAAGCCTTAAGAGAGGAAGAAATGTTGGTCAGGGCAGAAGGGAAAAGGCAAGGGGAATGTCTTGTTCCATCCTCCTGCGTCAACCAGCAAAGCACAATGACAGCCTGTTGCAGGTGGGGGGGAAGACCTCAAAGTTTTCTCCCTTATTGGGCAAGCATAACAGAAAATCAGTATATTCTCTCTATGCTTACCCAAGGTTACAGAATAGAGTTTTCAGAGTTTTCTCTCCCCCCGCCCCCCCAGAGAGGTACCTTTTGACAAATCTACAAAGAGATATAGTCAAATCCCTAGCAATGAAGAACCTGTTGAAGGATCTGATGAACCAGGGGGTTGTGACTCGAGTACCACAGGGGGAGCTTTATTAGGGATTTTATTCCCATATATTCATAATAAAAAAGCCGTCCGGAAGTTTCAGATTAATTCTCAACCTGAAGCCGCTGAACAGATCAGTCCTATACAAAAAATTCTGTATGGACTCTATCTTCACGGTCAAAAACTTTTTGACAAAAGTGCCCATAGCCATAGCCCCTCAATCTCAGAAGTTTCTAAGATTGGCAGTAAACATGGGAAAAGAGGTTATGCACCTCCAATTCAAAGCCCTCCCCTTTGGCCTTTCCTCGGCTCCGAGAATATTTACAAAGGTCATGGCAGAGGCTCTCGCTCCTCTTCGCTTGCAAGGGGTAGCGTTAATTCCATACCTAGACGACCTGCTCTTCTTTGCCCCCTCCAAGGAGAGATTGTTCGAGGACCTCGGAAGACCCCGCAGTCATCTAGAGGCCTTGGGCTGGATTATAAATATGGAAAAATCACATTTCAACCCAGCCCGAGAAGCACAAATTCTGGGGTATAAGATCAGCTCAGTGGAGCAGAGAATTTTTCTCCCAGAAGACAAAAAGATAAAGATACAAAAGGTCGTAGCCTCCTTACAGACAAATCAGGAGTTTTCAGTCAGGCAAGTAATGTCAGCCTTCGGAACCCTAGCATCATCCATGCCAGCTGTGCAATGGGCAAGACTTCATTTCAGACCTCTTCAGAGTTTCCTCCTGAAAGCATGGGATCACAGGATAGAATCTCTGGAGACAAAGGTAAAAATCCCCACCAAAGTCAAACGATCGCTTTGGTGGTGGAGAAATCAGACAAACCTGTCAGGCCTGCTATGGTCATTTCCAATAGAACAAGTCTATGGGGATGGGGGGCGCACCTGGGTCAAAACTACGCTCAGGGTTTTTGGTCCCAGTCAGAGGCAAAAAAGTCCTCCAATTGGACAGAACTAAAGGCCTTAGCTTTAGATGCCTTCTCTCCTAGACCTTCAAGGTTCAAGTCTTCTCGGACAATGCCACTACTATAGCCTACCTAAACAGGCAAGGGGGCACTCCAGATCACTCCTCGGCCCTCAAAGCATCTGACCACACCAAGATCGGTGTGATAAGATGCTTTCCAAATTTCCCAATGACGCTGTTTATATCTGGTGAAACCGAAGTCGTGAAATGCTTGTAGTTTCTGGTTTCTTAGGCCATAGAGATGATTGGAGGCATTCTGGTCTCCGATTAGCCCTATTGTCATCTGGCGGAACCACAGCTACATTCTCAGGTTCCCCAGCAAGAGCTCGAGAAAACCATGAAAGATGGCGGGAGGGGGCGTTCCCTCCCACTGCTTGTAAATTAGCCGCTAGGATTGCTTTTACATGAAAGCCGACCGCTGGCTGAAAAGAACGATGCCAAGATGATACCTAAATCTGCAGGCATCATTCTGGTGTAACCACTCAAAGTCCAGCAACATACCAGTACGTTTCTGGTACTTGCTGGGCATATATTGTAATGTTCTTTTTTTTTTTATGCCCACCATTAGACTACCGCCCTGCATCCACCCACTTGTGTGTTCCAAGCGCGTTGAGATCCTACGGGATAAATGACCGCACCAGCCAGGCAGACACTGGCTGCAAAAAGCGCCTTGAGGCGATTCAGTTCGCATTTGTAGCGCTATACAAGTTATTCATTCATTCACTTCTAATGATGGGCAAACATGCACCGTTTTTTTTTTTGTTTTTGTTTTTTAACTGTGGTGGTGAAATCACCTCCTACAGTGCTGGAGTCGCCAATTTACGTATCGTGAGAGCAAACCCTGTTGCTGTCAAAATAAATCTGTGCTGCAGCTGAATGGTGTACCTGAAAAGCAAACAATGGTAACAATAAAACATTAACTCAATAAAACATCTTTTTTAATTGCAATCTGTGCCAAAACAAAGTAAAAAATATATGCAGAAGCATGGGGGTAATCCGCCCCTAATGTTACTAGCAAATCGCCCCTCCACCCCTGCCCCCATGCTTCAGTGTGTGTAAATATGCTCTTTTTTTAACTGTGGTGGTGAAATCCCCTTCTACAGCGCTGGAGTCGCTGATTTACGCATCGTGAGAGCAAACGCTGTTGCTGTTAAGATAAATCAGTGCTGCAGCTGAATGGCGTACCTGAAAAGAAAATAATGGTTAACAATAAAGCGCAGTATACAGTAACGTATAAAAGAATTACATACCTGCCAAACAAACATGATAAAACATAGTAACAATAAAACATTTCAGTTACGCATAAAATACAGTAAAACAGAGCAAAACAATAGAGAGAAGAACAAGAAAATTACAACTATTTTTGGCTTTTTTTATTTTGTATGGTTACATAGTTTGTCAGGTTGAAAAAAGACACAATTCCATCAAGTTCAACCAAAAAAAAAAAATGCAATCCCATATACACAAACCTATACCCACCGTTGATCCAGAGGAAGGCAAAAAACCCTAACAAAGCATAATCCAATTTGCTACAGCAGGGGAAAAAATTCCTTCCTGAACTTTACCTATAAATGTTAGTACCCAGTTATATTGTGTACATTTAGGAAATAATTCAGGCCGTTTTTAAAGCAATTGACTGAGCTTGCCAGAACCACCTCTGTAGGGAGTCTATTCAACATTTTCACAGCTCTTACTGTGAAGAAACCTTTCCGTATTTGGAAATTAAATCTTTTTTTCCTCTAGAGGTAAAAAGTGCCCCCTTGTCCTCTGTGATGACCTTAAAGTGAATAACTTAACACCAAGTTCACAATATGGACCACTTATGTATTTGTACCTGTTGATCATATCCCCCCTTAATCTCCTCTTCTAAAGAGGGAATAGATTCAGTTCCTCTAAGCTTTCCTCATAGCTGAGCTCCTCCGTGGCCCGTGCCTCTTATCAGTTTGGTTGCACTTTCTCCAGTTCCCCCATATCCTTTTTGAGAACTGGTGCCCAAAACTGAACTGCATATTCCAGATGTGGTCTTACTAATGATTTGTACAGGGGCAAAATTATTTTTCTCTCTCTCTCTCTCTCTCTCTCTCTCCAAGAAAGGACTTTGCTCGCTTTGGAAACCGCAGCTTGGCATTGGATGCTATTATTGAGCTTATGATCTACCAAAACCACCAGATCCTTCTCCACCATTGATTCCCCCAGTTGTACTACCCCTAGGGATGTATGATGCATGCTTATTCTTAGCCCCCAAGTGCATAACTTTACATTTATCAACATTAAATGTCATCTGCAAAGACAGCAACATACCAGTACGTTACTGGTCCTTGTTGGGCATATATTGTAATGTTTTTTTTTTTTCATGCAGCCTGTGGGTTGAATGAAAAAAAGATTGATTGGTGGGTCTGCTGTTAGAAAAAAAATATTGTGTGTGTGTGTGTGTGTATATGTATATGTGTGTGTGTGTGTGTGTATATATATATATATATATATTGTGACAGCAGGAAGGTAAAGTCACCTGGTTGCATCCAGGGGGGTAGATATATTTCGCCCAGATTCAGGCTTTACGCCGATTTATACAGCTAGGTGGAGAGTTGTATAAGCCCAGCTGAGACTAGTGGGCTCATTGATGACTCATACCTCTAGGGAGAGGGCTGGGCGTCGTGCAGACAGGGAGTTGATGAGTCCAGCTGAACCTTGTCAGCTCATTTAGGCCTCTATAAGAAAGCCCAGCTTCATTAGATGTTAGCTCATGCCTGGAAGCAGACCTGTGTGGACTGTCTAGGGAGAGTGAACCCCTGTGCGGTGAGAGAAAGCCTGTGTGGCTATATTTTGCTTGGACATTTAAAACCAGGGACTAGGACAGCACTAGGCTGATCCCAGTCGTTAGTTAGGAAACCTGTAAGTTTAGTCAGAGGTCAAGTTGACCAGGATTTATTTTGTGTTTGTTTTTTTTGCCTTGCTGTGTTTTTGTCACTGTAAATAGAAAATAAACCGCACCTTTTTTTTGATTTTGAAAACCACAACCTCCGTCTGCTGGGCCTGTTTTTGGGTGGGGAGCCCATCCCGGGGGTCACACATACCCGCTGCCGAGCTAGCCCCCTCACAGTTGGTGGAGAACCAGTGGCAGTTTTTTTTTAAGCCAGCATGGAGGAGATACTGAAACAGCTGGCTCTAGCAAATGCCAATCAACAGCAGACAAATGCAGGTTTGCAAAGGAGCCTTGCAGCCCAGCAGCAAGCTCATCAACAGAGCCTTGCAACTTTACAACAGAGTCTGGAGGCTCAGCAACAAGCCCAACAGCAATCTGAGGCCCGCTTCATAGACCTGTTGCAGAAGCAAGAGCAGAGACTACAACAACAGATGGAAGCAGTAATGCAGCAACGTCCGCAGACCGGTGAGGAAAGCCGTCCCACTAATACCGCGTCCTTTGGGGTGAGTCGTTTATTGACAAAAATGACTGGAGAGGATGATCCAGAGGTATTTTTGACCACATTTGAAAGGACCGCTGAAAGAGAAAAGTGGCCTGAGGAGCAGTGGGCTGGACTGGTGGCTCCTCTGTTAACGGGTGAATCGCAGAAAGCTTACTATGACCTAGAGCCTGACCAAGCAAAAGACTATGTGATGCTAAAAGCTGAAATATTGGCAAGGCTGGGTGTCACCCTGGCTGTCCGGGCTCAGCGTGTGCATAACTGGACTTTCCAGCTTGGAAAACCCCCCAGGTCTCAAATGTATGATCTCATTCACCTGAGCAGAAAGTGGCTACAGCCAGAGACTTTGTCCGCACCAAAGATTGTGGAACGTGTTGTAATGGATCGGTTTTTGAGAGCTCTTCCTACTGCCATCCAAAAGTGGGTAAGCCATGGAGACCCAGAGACGGCCGATGGTCTTGTGGATCGTGTGGAGAAATACTTGGCTACAGAGAACCTGACGGCCTCTTCCAGAGACACTCGGACTTTCCACCCTAAGACCAGACCATCCCCAGGGGCGGATAAGATGATTCCAAGGGGTAAGGGTGGAGAGAGTGAGAGGGTGGGAGCTCTACCCCAAGTTTGGCGAGAACAGCCTGGGAAATCAGCGGCTCAAGAGGCGGCAAGAAGGATCATTTGCTACCGCTGCCGGCAAGCGGGACATATTGCAGCAAATTGCCCGGTTTTGGAGGAACCCATGCAGTGTGACTTTCTGACGGGCAGACGTCAGTCGCTGTGTGCGACAGTCGCATGCACTGCCATTCGGGGAACTGAGAAACATTTATGCAAAATGTGTATTAATGGTAGAAATGTTGTGGTATTGCTGGATTCAGGTAGCCTTGTGACCCTGATAAAGGCTGAGTTAGTTAAAACAGAGGTCTCTGGGAATAGCAAGGTAGCCGTTATTTGTGTGCATGGGGACACCCGAGAGTATCCAGTGACTACAGTGTGTTTCGAGACCCCCAAAGGTACCCTTTCTCATCCAGTGGGCTTAGTGTCTCAGTTACCGCATGACGCCATTGTGGGAAGGGATTTTCCGAAGTTCTGGGAACTGTGGGATGATCATGAGCCCCCCACTGGTGCCCCTATGTACCAGGAATATGATAGCCAGAACTCCTCTGAGAGTGGTGAGGACTCTCCCGAATTTCCCTTGTCAGTATTGGCAGGGGAGACTCAAGAAACTGGAGAGGAGCCCACCTCCTCAGACGAAAACCTACCGTCTGTGGAGTTTTCTGATCTTGAGGTTCACAGGGAAAACTTTGCCACAGAACAGTTGAAAGACCCCGCCCTAATAAAGGCACGGGAAAACGTAGTGAAAATAGATGGCGAGTTAGTGAACCCAGATAATACCTGCACTTACCCATACTTCAGCGTAGAGAAGGACCTACTGTATCGGGTGGCAAAAAGGGCAGAAGAAACCGTTGAGCAGCTGGTGGTGCCCAAACCTTACAGGAAGTTGGTGTTGGAGTTGGCCCATGGGCACATTCTTGGAGGTCATCTGGGGACAGAGAAAACCCGAGAGAGGGTATTACAGAGATTCTATTGGCCTGGGGTGATGAAGGACATAGAAAATTATTGTTCCTCCTGCCCTGTGTGTCAGAGGTCGGCCCCGATGCCACACTTCCGTAGCCCGCTGGTCCCTCTACCCATCATTGAGGTCCCGTTTGAGAGAATCGCAATGGATTTGGTAGGTCCTATAATCAAGTCCGCTAGGGGGCACCAGTACATATTGGTTATAATGGACTATGCCACCCGTTATCCAGAAGCGATCCCTCTCAGAAATACCTCGGCCAAAACCATAGCCAAAGAGCTATCTCTTGTTTTTAGCCGGGTGGGTATTTGTAAAGAACTGCTTACGGACCAAGGTACACCCTTTATGTCCCGGGTTATGAAGGAGCTGTGTAAATTGTTCAAAGTGACGCAATTACGTACATCTGTGTATCACCCCCAAACCGATGGGCTGGTTGAAAGATTCAACAAAACCCTAAAACAAATGTTGAAGAAAGTGGTGGATAGGGATGGAAAGGATTGGGACTGTCTACTTCCTTATTTGATGTTTGCTATTAGGGAGGTGCCCCAATCCTCTACGGGATTCTCCCCCTTTGAGTTACTGTATGGGAGACACCCAAGAGGGCTGTTGGATATTGCCAAGGAAACTTGGGAAAGTGAGAGTTCTCCCCACAGGAGTGTGATTGAGCATGTCGCCCTGATGCAAGATCGAATTGCACAGGTAATGCCCATCGTGAAGGAACATTTGGCCCAAGCGCAGTTGGCACAGCAGAGAGTGTACAACCGTGGAGCCAAGACCCGTACCTTTTCCCCGGGGGATAGGATATTGGTACTTGTCCCTACGGTTGAAAGTAAATTCCTTGCCAAATGGCAAGGCCCCTACGAGATAATGGAAAAAGTGAGCGAAGTGAATTACAAGGTCAGACAACCAGGAAGGCGAAAGCCCGAACAGATCTATCACGTTAATCTGTTGAAAGCCTGGAGGGATAGAGAGTCCCTAGTCGCAGACACTTGGTCACCAGCTCAAACTGGTTGCGTGATTCCTGAGGTTGGAATCGCAGCCACCTTGTCACAACCCCAACAACAGGAGGTTAAGGAGTTTGTGCTTCGCAACAAGGAGGTATTCTCTGAGCTGCCGGGACAAACATCTGGGGTAGAGCATGACATTATTACCCCGCCCGGTGAAAGGGTGAAGTTAAAACCCTATCGGATCCCAGAGGCCCGACGGGAGGCAATACGGGAGGAAGTACAGAAAATGCTGAACTTAGGGGTGATAGAGGAGTCCCAAAGTGATTGGTCTAGTCCCATTGTGTTGGTGCCTAAACCGGATGGGAGCTGGCGATTTTGTAACGATTTTCGTCAGTTGAACAAAGTTACAAAATTTGACACCTACCCCATGCCACGTATAGATGAGTTGATCGACCGGCTGGGAACAGCCCGATACATGACGACTCTTGACCTCACAAAAGGATATTGGCAAATCCCCCTGGCCAAGTCAGCCAAAGAGAAAACCGCATTTGTAACCCCAGACGGGGCGTTCCAATATAAAAGAATGCCGTTCGGGTTACAGAATGCGCCGGCCACATTCCAGCGGAAAATGGACCAGATGCTGAGGCCCCATCGGAAGTATGCTGCGGCTTACCTGGATGACGTAATTGTCCATAGCACAGATTGGGCCTCACATCTGCCAAAAGTGCAAGCAGTCCTGGACTCTGTTCGGGAAGCAGGGTTTACGGCTAACCCCAAGAAGTGTACCATTGGGCAGGAGGAGGCCAAATATCTTGGGTACACCATTGGGAGGGGAGTAATAAAACCCCAACTCAACAAAGTCGAGGCCATCCAGAGTTGGCCACGTCCCAACAGCAAGAAGCAGGTACGAGCCTTTCTGGGAATCGCTGGGTATTATCGGCGATTCATTCCCCACTTTGCTTCTAAGGCTGTGCCCCTAACCAACCTGACGAAGGGGAAAGGGTCGGTCATGATTAAATGGACCCCCGAGGCTGAGGCAGCATTCCAATTCTTGAAACAAGCCTTATGTAGCCAGCCAGTGTTGTACTCACCCGACTTCTCTAAAGACTTTGTCGTACAAAGTGATGCGTCAGATGTGGGGTTAGGAGCAGTATTGTCCCAGGTCTGGAACGGGGAAGAGCACCCAGTCATTTACCTCAGCAGGAAGTTGAAGTCCCATGAGGTAAATTACGCCACCGTTGAAAAGGAGTGTTTAGCGGTGAAGTGGGCTCTAGATTCCCTTCGGTACTACCTGCTAGGTAGGCACTTTGACATGGTTACGGATCACGCTCCGTTAAAGTGGATGGCTCAAAACAAGGAAACAAATAGAAGAGTGAATAGGTGGTTCCTGGCCCTCCAGGAATTCAACTTCACAGTAAAGCATCGCCCTGGCGTTCAAATGGGGAATGTGGATGCTTTGTCTCGAGTACATGAATGCCTGATTGCTGGTGTTCCAACCCCGAGGTTAAAACAAGAGGGGGGGGTATGTGACAGCAGGAAGGTAAAGTCACCTGGTTGCATCCAGGGGGGTAGATATATTTCGCCCAGATTCAGGCTTTACGCCGATTTATACAGCTAGGTGGAGAGTTGTATAAGCCCAGCTGAGACTAGTGGGCTCATTGATGACTCATACCTCTAGGGAGAGGGCTGGGCGTCGTGCAGACAGGGAGTTGATGAGTCCAGCTGAACCTTGTCAGCTCATTTAGGCCTCTATAAGAAAGCCCAGCTTCATTAGATGTTAGCTCATGCCTGGAAGCAGACCTGTGTGGACTGTCTAGGGAGAGTGAACCCCTGTGCGGTGAGAGAAAGCCTGTGTGGCTATATTTTGCTTGGACATTTAAAACCAGGGACTAGGACAGCACTAGGCTGATCCCAGTCGTTAGTTAGGAAACCTGTAAGTTTAGTCAGAGGTCAAGTTGACCAGGATTTATTTTGTGTTTGTTTTTTTTGCCTTGCTGTGTTTTTGTCACTGTAAATAGAAAATAAACCGCACCTTTTTTTTGATTTTGAAAACCACAACCTCCGTCTGCTGGGCCTGTTTTTGGGTGGGGAGCCCATCCCGGGGGTCACACATACCCGCTGCCGAGCTAGCCCCCTCACAATATATATATATATATTGTGACAGCAGGCAGGTAAAATCACCAGGTTGCATCCAGGATGGAAGGTATATATGTCCTAGATTCAGGCTTTATGCCGATTTATACCACTAGGGAGAGTGCTGGGAGTGTTGCAGGGGGAAGAGTTAATGAGCCCAGCTGAAGTAAGTGGGCTCATTAGGGCCTCTACAAGAACGCCCAGCATGCTAAGGGAGATGCTCCAACCTGGAACCAGATTTGTGTGGATAGTCTGGGGAGTGTGATCTCTGTGCAGTGAGCCAAAGCCTGTGTGGTTATTGCTAAGAACTTCTAAAAGCAGGGAGCTAGGGACTGGGACAGCACAAGGCTGTACCCAGTTGTTAGGGACACCAACGTGTAGTGAGCGGTCAAGTTGACCAGGATTTATTTTCCTGTTTCTTTTGTTTTTGCTGTATTTTTTTGTCTGTATATAGTTCAAATAAAACCACACCCTTTTGTTTTCTCCTACCACTGTCTGCTGTGCCTGCTTTTGTGTGGTGAATCCATCCAGGGGGTCACACACACCCGCTGCTGAGTTAACCCCCTCACAGTTGGTGGAGAACCAGTGGCAGTTTTTTTTTAAGGCCAGCATGGAGGAGATACTGAAACAGCTGGCTCTAGAAAATGCCAATCAGCAGCAGACAAATGCAGGTTTGCAAAAGAGCCTTGTAGCTCAACAACAGAGCCTGGCAGCCCAGCAGCGAGCTCATCAACAGAGTCTGGAAGCTCAGCAACAAGCCCGGCAGCAATCTGAGGCCCGCTTCATAGACCTGTTGCAGAAGCAAGAACAGAGACTACAGCAACCAGTGTTGCCAACCCCCTGAAGTGAAATTTACTGGCAAGGATGCCAAAATTTCTGTACGGCACCAATTTCTTACTGGCAAAAATAATGAAGATTACTGGCAGAGCCGCATTTTTTACTGACGCTGCAAAAACAGTACCTAAAATTACTGTTTTTAGTGCTAAACAGTGCAAATATCAATATTTCAACTATAAACACACAGCTAATGCTAATATCAATGTGTTTAAGTTAAACAAAAGTAAAAAAACATATTTCTCAATTTACATGAAGGTTAGGTTACTATAACCCAGCCAGCACAGAGTTCCCACTTACATCAGAGTCTGTAGGATGCCCCCTTACAGTGCAAGGGAACTCTTATGTAAAGGGGAACGCTGCAGATCATGATGTAAGGGGAAACTCTGATGTGGAGGGGGGCTCTGGTGAATAGAGACCACCTTCCACAGAGTGAATACACTAAGGTAAGGGGGGGGTACTAATATAAGGGGGAAACCTTTTATATCAGTGCCCCCTTACATTATTGTATTCATTCACCTTCTTACATCAGTGACCCCCCCCCTCAGAATGGCCTGGCGGCACTGTCACTGACCTCCTCTCAGGTGCCCAGTGTGGGGCTCCAGCTTGGTGGCTCTGATCTCCTCTCCCCAGTCCACACGTCTGTTTCTTCCTGGGCCGTAACCCCCATCCCGGCGGCACTCCCACTCTTGACTCCTTTCTAGGATTCCCTCAGAGACTGTAGACATGACAAGAGATGGTCAGAGGCTGCGGACACGATCCAGGAAGTAGACAGAGACTGCAGACACGATACAGGAGGTGGACAGAGGCTGCGGGCATACTACAGGAGGTGGACAGAGACTGCGGACACACTACAGGAGGTGGACAGAGACTGCGGACACACTACAGGAGGTGGACAGAGACTGCGGACACACTACAGGAGGTGGACAGAGACTGCAGACATACTATAGGAGGTGGACAGAGACTGCGGACACACTACAGGAGGTGGACAGAGACTGCGGACATACTACAGGGAGGTGGACACTGGAGAGACTGTGGACATACTACAGGAGGTGGACAGAGACTGCGGACATACTACAGGGAGCTGGACACTGGAGAGACTGCGGACATACTACAGGAGGTGGACAGAGACTGCGGACCTACTACAGGGAGGTGGACACTGGAGAGACTGCGGACATACTACAGAAGGTGGACAGAGACTGCGGACATACTACAGGGAGGTGGACACTGGAGAGACTGCGGACATACTACAGGAGGTGGACAGACACTGCGGACATACTACTGGAGGTGCCGGAGACACTCTGCGGACATGATGGTGCCCTCCTCACCCCCTCACAGTAGCCTCCTCCTCTGTCCACCACCATATTACTTCTGCACATCATCAGTGTGCTGTGTCCTCCTCCTGTGCCCCTTTCACCTCTCCATAGGTCAGGGCAGCACTGTGCTGCCCTGACCTGTGGAAAGGTGCACAGGAGCCAGAGGAGGACACAGCACACTGATGATTTCGAGAAGTAATATGGTGGACAGAGAGCACATCAGTCTCTGTGTCCCCTGCATGGCACCATTGGCACGGCTTCACGCTCCAGGCTCACTCACTGACCCCAACAGTTTCACTCACCTCGAGTCTGTCTGACTCTGTCCTCCACCCTGTCAGTGTTCCGCTCGCTCCTCCACCGGCACCTATGATGATGAGTGCTACTGCTCACTGCAGGACTGAGGACTCGAGTCGCGCGGCTCGCGCCAGCCACTATGGTCACGCCGGTGTATTAAAAAATGGCGCCATCACGTTACTGCGCATGCGCCGCCCGGCCGAGCGTGAACAAGTTTCCCTCGGCCGGCTTCGGAACGGCGCATGCGCAGTTGTCGGCGCATGCGCAGTTGTATGGCCGGTTAGTTTTTATGGGCGCCGGTGCCCATAGCGGACATTTACGTACACCCCAAAAAAGGGGTTAAATTCACGTACCGTACGTAAATCTACGTACGGTTGGCAACACTGACAGCAACAAATGGAGACATTAATGCAGCAACGTCCGCAGACCAGTGAGGCAAATAGTTCCACTAATACTGCGTCCTTTGGGGTGAGTCGTTTACTGACAAAAATGACTGGAGAGGATGATCCAGAGGTGTTTTTGACCACATTTGAAAGGACTGCTGAAAGGGAAAAGTGGCCTAAGGATCAGTGGGCTGGACTGGTGGCCCCTCTGTTAACTGGTGAATCGCAGAAAGCTTACTATGACCTAGAGCCTGACCAAGCAAAAGACTATGTGATGCTAAAAAATGAAATATTGGCACGGCTGGTGTCACCCTGGCCGTCCGGGCTCAGCGTGTGCATAACTGGACTTTCCGGCTTGGAAAACCCCCCCAGGTCTCAAATGTATGATCTCATTCACCTGAGTAGGAAGTGGCTACAGCCAGAGACTTTGTCCGCACCAAAGATTGTGGAACATGTTGTGATGGATCGTTTCTTGAGAGCTCTTCCTACTGCCATCCAAAAGTGGGTAAGCCATGGAGACCCAGAAACGGCCGATAATCTTGTGGATCGTGTAGAGAAGTACTTGGCTACGGAAAACCTGACTGCCTCTTCCAGAGACTCACGGACTTTCCACCCTAAGACCAGACCATTCCCAGTGGCGGGTAAGATGATTCCAAGGGGTGAGGGTGGAGAGAACGAGAGGGTGGGAGTTCTACCTAAGGTCTGGCGAGAACAGCCTGGGAAGTCAGGGGCTCAAGAGGCAGTAAAAAGGATTGTTTGCTACCGCTGCCGACAAGAGGGGACATATTGCAGCAAATTGCCCGGTTGTGGATGAACCCATGCAATGTGACTTTCTAAGGGACAGACGTCAGTCGCTGTTTGCGACAATCGCATGCACTGCCATTCGGGGAACTGAGAAACATTTATGCAAAATGTGTATTAATGGTAAAAATGTTGTTGTGTTGCTGGATTCAGGTAGCCTGGTGACACTGATAAAAGCTGAATTAGTCACTACAGAGGTCTTAGGGAATAACAAGGTAGCTGTTATTTGTGTGCATGGGGACACCCGAGAGTATCCTGTGACTACAGTGTGTTTTGAGACCTCCAAAGGTAACCTCTCTCATCAGGTGGGGTTAGTGTCTCAGTTACCACATGATGCCATTGTGGGAATGGATTTTCCAAAGTTTTGGGAACTCTGGGATTGTCCTGAGCCCCCCACTGGTGCCCCTATATACCAGGAATGTGATAGCCAGAATTCCTCTGAGAGTGGTGAGGACTCTCCAGAATTCCCCTTGTCGGTACTGGCAGGGGGGACTCGAGAAACTGGGGAGGAGCCAACATCCTCAGACGAAAACGTGCCGTCTGTGGAGTTTTCTGATCTCGAGGTTCACAAGGAAAATTTTGCCACAGAACAGTTAAAAGACCCCACCCTAATAAAGGCACGGGAAAACGTAGTGAAAATAGATGGCGAGTTAGTGAACCCAGATGAGACCTGCACTTACCCATACTTCATTGTGGAAAAGGACCTACTGTATCGGGTGGCTAAAAGGGCAGAAGAAACCATTGAGCAGCTTGTGGTCCCCAAACCTTACAGGAAGTTGGTGTTAGAGTTGGCCCGTGGGCACATTCTTGGAGGTCGTCTGGGGACAGAGAAAACCAGAGAGAGAGTATTGCAAAGATTCTATTGGCCTGGGGTCATGAAGGAAACAGAAAATTATTGTTCCTCCTGCCCTGTGTGTCAGAGGTCGGCACCGATGCCACATTTCCGTAACCCGCTGGTACCTCTTCCCATCATTGAGGTCCCCTTTGAGAGGATCGCAATGGATTTGGTAGGTCCGATAATGAAGTCCGCTAGGGGACATCAGTACATTTTGGTTATATTGGACTATGCCACCCGGTATCCGGAAGCGATTCCTCTCCGAAATACCTTGGCCAAAACCATAGCCAAAGAGCTATCTCTTGTTTTTAGCCGTGTGGGTATTTGTAAGGAACTGCTTACAGATCAAGGTACACCCTTTATGTCCCGGGTTATGAAAGAGCTGTGCAAGTTGTTCAAAGTGACACAATTGCGTACATCCATGTATCGCCCCCAAACAGATGGGTTGGTTGAAAGATTCAACAAAACCCTAAAACAAATGTTAAAGAAGGTGGTGGATAGAGATGGAAAGGATTGGGACTGTCTAATCCCCTATTTAATGTTTGCCATTCGGGAGGTACCCCAATCCTCTACGGCAGAGGTCTCAAACTTGCGGCCCTCCAGCTGTTGCGAAACTACAAGTCCCATCATGCCTCTGCCTGTGGAAGTCATGCTTGTTACTGTCAGCCTTGAAATCCCTTATGGGACTTGTAGTTTCGCAACAGCTGGAGGGCCGCCAGTTTGAGACCCCTGCTCTACGGGTTTCTCACTCTTTGAGTTTCTCTATGGGAGACACCCAAGAGGGCTGTTGGATATTGCCAAGGAAACTTGGGAAAGTGTGGGTTCTCCCCACAGGAGTGTGATTGAGCATGTCGCCCTGATGCAAGATAGAATTGCACAGGTAATGCCAATTGTAAAGGAACATTTGGCCCAAGCTCAGTTGGCACAGCAGAGAGTGTACAACCGTGGGGCCAAGACCCGTACCTTTTCCCCGGGGGATAAGATATTGGTACTTGTCCCTACGGTTGAAAGCAAATTCCTTGCTAAATGGCAAGGCCCCTACGAGATAATGGAAAAAGTGAGCGAAGTGAATTACAAGGTCAGACAACCAGGAAGGCGAAAGCCCGAACAGATCTATCACATTAATCTGTTGAAAGCCTGGAGGGATAGGGAATCCCTAATCGCAGAAACGTTGTCACCAGCTCAGTCTGATTGCGTGATTCCGGAGGTTGGAATAGCAGTCACCTTGTCAAACCCCCAACAACAGGAGGTTAAAGAGTTTGTGCTTCGCAACAAGGAGGTTTTCTCTGAGCTACCGGGACAAACGTCTGGGGTAGAGCATGATATTATTACCCCGCCCGGTGAAAGGGTGAAGCTAAAACCCTATCTGATCCCAGAGGCCCGACGGGAGGCAATACGTGAGGAAGTACAGAAAATGCTTGAGTTGGGGGTGATGGAGGAATCCCAAAGTGATTGGTCCAGTCCCATAGTGTTAGTGCCTAAACCGGATGGGAGCTGGCGATTTTGTAACCATTTTCGACAACTGAACAAAGTTACAAAATTTGACACCTACCCCATGCCACGTATAGATGAGTTGATCGACCGGCTCGGAACAGCCCGATACCTGACAACTCTCGATCTCACAAAAGGGTATTGGCAAATTCCCCTGCCCAAATCGGCCAAGGAGAAAACCGCGTTTGTAACCCCAGACGGGGCGTTCCAATATAAAAGAATGCCGTTTGGATTACAGAATGCACCGGCAACATTCCAGCGGAAAATGGACCAGATACTGAGGCCCCATCAGAAGTATGCTGCGGCTTACCTGGATGATGTAATTGTCCATAGCACAGATTGGGCCTCACATCTGCCAAAAGTGCAAGCAGTCCTAGACTCTATCCGGGAAGCTGGGTTTGCGGCCAACCCCAAGAAGTGTACTATTGGACAGGAGGAGGCCAAATATCTTGGGTACACCATTGGGAGGGGAGTGATAAAACCCCAAGTCAATAAAGTCGTGGCCATACAGAATTGGCCACGTCCCAACAGCAAGAAGCAGGTACGAGCCTTTCTGGGAATCGCTGGTTATTATCGGCGATTCATTCCCCACTTTGCCTCTCAGGCTGTGCCCCTAACCAACCTGACAAAAGGGAAAGAGTCTGTCATGGTTAAATGGACCCCAGAGGCTGAGGCAGCATTCCAATTCTTAAAAAAAGCCTTATGTAGCCAGCCAGTGTTGTACTCACCAGACTTCTCTAGGGACTTTGTCGTACAAAGTGATGCATCAGACGTTGGGTTAGGAGCAGTATTGTCCCAGGTCTGGAACGGGGAAGAGCACCCAGTCATTTACCTCAGCAGGAAGTTGAAGTCCCATGAGGTAAATTACGCCACGATTGAGAAGGAGTGTTTAGCGGTGAAGTGGGCTCTAGATTCCCTTCGGTACTATCTGCTAGGGAGGCACTTTGACCTAATTACTGATCACGCTCCTTTAAAGTGGATGGCTCAAAACAAAGAGACAAATAGAAGAGTAAATAGGTGGTTCCTGGCCCTACAAGAATTCAACTTTACGGTAAAGCATCGCCCTGGCGTTCAAATGGGGAATGTGGATGCTTTGTCTCGTGTACATGCATGCCTGATTGCTTGTGTTCCAACCCCAAGGTTAAAACAAGAGGGGGGTATGTGACAGCAGGCAGGTAAAATCACCAGGTTGCATCCAGGATGGAAGGTATATATGTCCTAGATCCAGGCTTTATGACGATTTATACCACTAGGGAGAGTGCTGGGAGTCTTGCAGGGGAAGAGTTAATGAGCCCAGCTGAAGTAAGTGGGCTCATTAGGGCCTCTACAAGAACTCCCAGCATGCTAAGGGAGATGCTCCAACCTGGAACCAGATCTGTGTGGATAGTCTGGGGAGTGTGATCTCTGCGGTGAGCCAAAGCCTGTGTGGTTATTGCTAAGAACTTCTAAAAGCAGGGAGCTAGTTGACCTGGATTTTTTTTCCTGTTTCTTTTGTTTTTGCTGTGTTTTTTTGTCTGTATATAGTTCAAATAAAACCACACCCTTTTGTTTTCTCCTACCACGGTCTGCTGTGCCTGTTTTTGTGTGGTGAACCCATCCAGGGGGTCACACACACCCGCTGCTGAGTTAACCCCCTCACATATATATATATATATATATATATATATATATATATATATATATATATATATTGTGACAGCAGGAAGGTAAAGTCACCTGGTTGCATCCAGGGGGGTAGATATATTTCGCCCAGATTCAGGCTTTACGCCGACTTCTACAACTAGGTGGAGAGTTGTATAAGCCCAGCTGAGGCTAGTGGGCTCATGGATGACTCATACCTCTAGGGAGAGTGTGGGGCGTCGTGCAGACAGGGAGTTGATGAGACCAGCTGAAGCTTGTCAGCTCATTTAGGCCTCTATAAGAACTCCCAGCTTCATTAGGTGTTAGCTCATGCCTGGACCCAGACCTGTGTGGACTGTCTAGGGAGAGTGAACCCCTGTGCGGTGAGACAAAGCCTGTGTGGCTATTTGCTTGGACATTTAAAACCAGGGACTTAGGGACTAGGACAGCACTAGGCTGATCCCAGTTGTTAGTTAGGAAACCTGTATGTTTAGTCAGAGGTCAAGTTGACCAGGATTTATTTTGTTTATGTTTCTTTTGCTTTGCTGTGTTTTGTCACTGTAAATAGAAAATAAACCGCACCTTTTTGATTTTGAAAACCACCACCTCCGTTTGCTGGGCCTGTTTTTTGTGTGGGGAGCCCATCCCGGGGGTCACACACACCCGCTGCCGAGCTAACCCCCTCACAGTTGGTGGAGAACCAGTGGCAGTTTTTTTTTTAAGCCAGCATGGAGGAGATACTGAAGCAGCTGGCTCTAGCAAATGCCAATCAACAGCAGACAAATGCAGGTTTGCAAAAGAGCCTTGCAGCTCATCAACAGAGCCTTGCAGCTCAACAACAGAACTTCGCAGCCCAGCAGCAAGCTCATCAACAGAGCCTTGCAGCCCAGCAGCAAGCTCACCAACAGAGTCTGGAAGCTCAGCAACAAGCCCAGCAGCAATCTGAGGCCCGCTTCATAGACCTGTTACAGAAGCAAGAGCAGAGACTACAACAAATGGAAGCAGTAATGCAGCAACGTCCGCAGACCAGTGAGGAAAGCCGTCCCACTAATACCGCGTCCTTTGGGGTGAGTCGTTTATTGACAAAAATGACTGGAGAGGATGATCCAGAGGTATTTTTGACCACATTTGAAAGGACTGCTGAAAGAGAAAAGTGGCCTGAGGAGCAGTGGGCTGGACTGGTGGCTCCTCTGTTAACTGGTGAATCGCAGAAGGCTTACTATGACCTAGAGCCTGACCAAGCAAAAGACTATGTGATGCTAAAAGCTGAAATATTGGCAAGGTTGGGTGTCACCCAGGCTGTCCGGGCTCAGCGTGTGCATAACTGGACTTTCCAGCTTGGAAAACCCCCCAGGTCTCAAATGTATGATCTCATTCACCTGAGCAGAAAGTGGCTACAGCCAGAGACTTTGTCCGCACCAAAGATTGTGGAACGTGTTGTAATGGATCGGTTTTTGAGAGCTCTTCCTACTGCCATCCAAAAGTGGGTAAGCCATGGAGACCCAGAGACGGCCGATGGTCTTGTGGATCGTGTGGAGAAATACTTGGCTACAGAGAACCTGACGGCCTCTTCCAGAGACACTCGGACTTTCCACCCTAAGACCAGACCATCCCCAGGGGCGGATAAGAGGATTCCAAGGGGTGAGGGTGGAGAGAGTGAGAGGGTGGGAGCTCTACCCCAAGTTTGGCGAGAACAGCCTGGGAAATCAGCGGCTCAAGAGGCGGCAAGAAGGATCGTTTGCTACCGCTGCCGGCAAGCGGGACATATTTCAGCCAATTGCCCGGTTGTGGAGGAACCCATGCAGTGTGACTTTCTGACGGGCAGACGTCAGTCGCTGTGTGCGACAGTCGCATGCACTGCCATTCGAGGAACTGAGAAACATTTATGCAAAATGTGTGTTAATGGTAGAAATGTTGTGGTATTGCTGGATTCAGGTAGCCTTGTGACCCTGATAAAGGCTGAGTTAGTTAAAACAGAGGTCTCTGGGAATAGCAAGGTAGCTGTTATTTGTGTGCATGGGGACACCCGAGAGTATCCAGTGACTACAGTGTGTTTCGAGACCCCCAAAGGTACCCTCTCTCATCCAGTGGGCTTAGTATCTCAGTTACCGCATGATGCCATTGTGGGAAGGGATTTTCCGAAGTTCTGGGAACTGTGGGATGATCCTGATCCCCCCACTGGTGCCCCTATGTACCAGGAATGTGATAGCCAGAACTCCCCTGAGAGTGGTGAGGACTCTCCGGAATTTCCCTTATCAGTATTGGCAGGGGAGACTCAAGAAACTGGAGAGGAGCCCACCTCCTCAGACGAAAACCTACCGTCTGTGGAGTTTTCTGATCTTGAGGTTCACAGGGAAAACTTTGCCACAGAACAGTTGAAAGACCCCGCCCTAATAAAGGCACGGGAAAACGTAGTGAAAATAGATGGCGAGTTAGTGAACCCAGATAATACCTGCACTTACCCATACTTCAGCGTAGAGAAGGACCTACTGTATCGGGTGGCAAAAAGGGCAGAAGAAACCGTTGAGCAGCTTGTGGTGCCCAAACCTTACAGGAAGTTGGTGTTGGAGTTGGCCCATGGGCACATTCTTGGAGGTTATCTGGGGACAGAGAAAACCCGAGAGAGGGTATTACAGAGATTCTATTGGCCAGGGGTGATGAAGGACATAGAAAATTATTGTTCCTCCTGCCCTGTGTGTCAGAGGTCGGCCCCGATGCCACATTTCCGTAGCCCGCTGGTCCCTCTACCCATCATTGAGGTCCCGTTTGAGAGGATCGCCATGGATTTGGTAGGTCCTATAATCAAGTCCGCTAGGGGGCACCAGTACATATTAGTTATAATGGACTATGCCACCCGTTATCCAGAAGCGATCCCTCTCCGAAATACCTCAGCCAAAACCATAGCCAAAGAGCTATCTCTTGTGTTTAGCCGGGTGGGTATTTGTAAAGAACTGCTTACGGACCAAGGTACACCCTTTATGTCCCGGGTTATGAAGGAGCTGTGTAAATTGTTCAAAGTGACGCAATTACGTACATCTGTGTATCACCCCCAAACCGATGGGCTGGTTGAAAGATTCAACAAAACCCTAAAACAAATGTTGAAGAAAGTGGTGGATAGAGATGGAAAGGATTGGGACTGTCTACTTCCTTATCTGATGTTTGCTATTAGGGAGGTGCCCCAATCCTCTACGGGATTCTCCCCCTTTGAGTTACTGTATGGGAGACACCCAAGAGGGCTGTTGGATATTGCCAAGGAAACTTGGGAAAGTGAGAGTTCTCCCCACAGGAGTGTGATTGAGCATGTCGCCCTGATGCAAGACCGAATTGCACAGGTAATGCCCATCGTGAAGGAACATTTGGCCCAAGCGCAGTTAGCACAGCAGAGAGTGTACAACCGTGGAGCCAAGACCCGTACCTTTTCCCCGGGGGATAGGATACTGGTACTTGTCCCTACGGTTGAAAGTAAATTCCTTGCCAAATGGCAAGGCCCCTACGAGATAATGGAAAAAGTGAGCGAAGTGAATTACAAGGTCAGACAACCAGGAAGGCGAAAGCCCGAACAGATCTATCACGTTAATCTGTTGAAAGCCTGGAGGGATAGAGAGTCCCTAGTCGCAGACACTTGGTCACCAGCTCAAACTGTTGCGTGATTCCTGAGGTTGGAATAGCAGCCACCTTGTCACAACCCCAACAACAGGAGGTTAAGGAGTTTGTGCTTCGCAACAAGGAGGTATTCTCTGAGCTGCCGGGACAAACATCTGGGGTAGAGCATGACATCATTACCCCGCCCGGTGAAAGGGTGAAGTTAAAACCCTATCGGATCCCAGAGGCCCGACGGGAGGCAATACGGGAGGAAGTACAGAAAATGCTGAACTTAGGGGTGATAGAGGAGTCCCAAAGTGATTGGTCTAGTCCCATTGTGTTGGTGCCTAAACCGGATGGGAGCTGGCGATTTTGTAACGATTTTCGTCAGTTGAACAAAGTTACAAAATTTGACACCTACCCCATGCCACGTATAGATGAGTTGATCGACCGGCTGGGAACAGCCCGATACATGACGACTCTTGACCTCACAAAAGGGTATTGGCAAATCCCCCTGGCCAAATTGGCCAAAGAGAAAACCGCATTTGTAACCCCAGACGGGGCGTTCCAATATAAAAGAATGCCGTTCGAGTTACAGAATGCGCCGGCCACATTCCAGCGGAAAATGGACCTGATGCTGAGGCCCCAACGGAAGTATGCTGCGGCTTACCTGGATGACGTAATTGTCCATAGCACAGATTGGGCCTCACATCTGCCAAAAGTGCAAGCAGTCCTGGACTCTGTTCGGGAAGCGGGGTTTACGGCTAACCCCAAGAAGTGTACCATTGGGCAGGAGGAGGCCAAATATCTTGGGTACACCATTGGGAGGGGAGTAATAAAACCCCAACTCAACAAAGTCGAGGCCATCCAGAGTTGGCCACGTCCCAACAGCAATAAGCAGGTACGAGCCTTTCTGGGAATCGCTGGGTATTATCGGCGATTCATTCCCCACTTTGCTTCTAAGGCTGTGCCCCTAACCAACCTAACGAAGGGGAAAGGGTCGGTCATGATTAAATGGACCCCCGAGGCTGAGGCAGCATTCCAATTCTTGAAACAAGCCTTATGTAGCCAGCCAGTGTTGTACTCACCCGACTTCTCTAAAGACTTTGTCGTACAAAGTGATGCGTCAGATGTGGGGTTAGGAGCAGTATTGTCCCAGGTCTGGAACGGGGAAGAGCACCCAGTCATTTACCTCAGCAGGAAGTTGAAGTCCCATGAGGTAATTTACGCCACAGTTGAAAAGGAGTGTTTAGCGGTGAAGTGGGCTCTAGATTCCCTTCGGTACTACCTGCTAGGTAGGCACTTTGACATGGTTACGGATCACGCTCCGTTAAAGTGGATGGCTCAAAACAAGGAAACAAATAGAAGAGTGAATAGGTGGTTCCTGGCCCTCCAGGAATTCAACTTCACAGTAAAGTATCGCCCTGGCGTTCAAATGGGGAATGTGGATGCTTTGTCTCGAGTACATGAATGCCTGATTGCTGGTGTTCCAACCCCGAGGTTAAAACAAGAGGGGGGGGGTATGTGACAGCAGGAAGGTAAAGTCACCTGGTTGCATCCAGGGGGGTAGATATATTTCGCCCAGATTCAGGCTTTACGCCGACTTATACAACTAGGTGGAGAGTTGTATAAGCCCAGCTGAGGCTAGTGGGCTCATGGATGACTCATACCTCTAGGGAGAGTGTGGGGCGTCGTGCAGACAGGGAGTTGATGAGACCAGCTGAAGCTTGTCAGCTCATTTAGGCCTCTATAAGAACTCCCAGCTTCATTAGGTGTTAGCTCATGCCTGGACCCAGACCTGTGTGGACTGTCTAGGGAGAGTGAACCCCTGTGCGGTGAGACAAAGCCTGTGTGGCTATTTGCTTGGACATTTAAAACCAGGGACTTAGGGACTAGGACAGCACTAGGCTGATCCCAGTTGTTAGTTAGGAAACCTGTATGTTTAGTCAGAGGTCAAGTTGACCAGGATTTATTTTGTTTGTTTCTTTTGGCTTTGCTGTGTTTTGTCACTGTAAATAGAAAATAAACCGCACCTTTTTGATTTTGAAAACCACCACCTCCGTTTGCTGGGCCTGTTTTTTGTGTGGGGAGCCCATCCCGGGGGTCACACACACCCGCTGCCGAGCTAACCCCCTCACAATATATATATATATATATATATATGTATGTATGTATATATATAAATTTATTTTTACACTTCTATTTGTAACTGTAAAGGTTCCAGGTTTGGGTCTCTAAAAATGTGATGGCATCTTTGGAGACCCTGTGAAAGTGTGTCCTAGTCTGTACAATGCTGTACCCTACGCTAATACTCCACTAGTGTGTGGTAGCGTTCGAAACATTCACAGATGCAGAGACCAGGTTGGCCACCAGGACAGGGAGGGGACAATAAAAGCAGGTGGTCACTTATTTCCTCCAGACGCGACATCTTCTTTGGGGTGTTGGGTGTTCGTTGGGTAGGGGTACCAGGGTGGACATATGGAAAATGGCTCTCATGCAGCCAGCTCACTTCATTTGCATTGGGAATTTTGGGCACAGCACCGTCTCTACTGGCAATTAAGTACGGTGCCATTAACTGGTCGTTGAAGTCCACCCCTCCCATATTAAGGTTGTATTCGTGGACACAGAGGGGCTTCACAACAACACCAGTCACCGTTTGAATATAGACTGTCGTATCTGCATGAAGGGAGGACAGAACAAAAACATTCAGATTATCCCTCCACTTCACTACGAGCTAATTATTACATCTCAAGCAGGCTTTCTCCCCCGTCTAAGTCGGGAATCTACAAGCCGTTGGGGAAAGCCCCAGCGATTACTTTGCACGGTGCCACATGCGCCAATTTCAATATCAAAAAGGTGGCACGTACAAGTGGTACCCCTTTCCGAAAGTCCCAAACAATCTTACCAGCACTCCCTATGTAGTCTGGGCAGTTGGGGGGGGGGGGGGCTCCACGTCACTATCTTTACCCTCGTAAACCATAAAACTATATGTATAGCCTTTTTCCCTGTCGCATAGCTTATACAACTTGACTCCATATCTGGCACGCTTGCTGGGGAGATACTGTTCGAAAGGCAAGCGACCAGGAAATTTAATCAGGGACTCAACACAGTCAACTTGATCGGGAGTAGACAAAGGCTGCAAGCGGTTGCAGTGGTTTACGAGGGGACGAATTTTGTGGAGCCGATCAAATCTAGGGTCACCCCCAGGATGAGTTCATTGTCAAAGTGCATAAAACCATTAGATCTGCTCGTAACTAGCCCTGGTCATGGAAGCAGAGAACACGGGCATATGGGGAATTGGGTCAGTGGACCAATATGACCGCAACTCACTTTTTTTAGTTATGCCCATGAGGAGGGATAGGCCCAGAAAGGTCTTAAATTCGGTAACCGTAATAGGTTTCCAATCTCTGGCAGGGGTCAACTGGGGATTAGCGGCGATGAATTGACCAGCATACAAATTGCTTTGGTCCACAATAGATCTATAGAAATCTTCCGTGAAAAACGACCAATAAAAATTAAGTGATGTAAAATCAACTGTTTCCACCTGAATTCCGGGTTGGCCAATGAATGGGCGAAGTACGGGAGCTGCAAAAGTGGTGGGCCCCCAACCAATTAGGATTGGTAAATGCAGCGGGAAGGGCACTATGGGCTCGACGGGCCTATCTTTGTCTTCTTGGTGGTGTCGGGACACTACTTGTGCTAGCCAGCTTGAACTGCACTTATGGGACTCGCCATTTCACCACGTGATACTGCAGTGCTGGTTTGTCTACAACCAGGGTGTACTAGGCCGCTGGTGCTTGAGTTTACCAGAAGGATGAGCGGTACTAAGTACTGGCTCTCTGTTCTATACGAGAGCCCTGTGGTTGTTGCACTTTGGCAACAGAAGAACGGAGTCGGGTATGCCTGACCTTAGCAGGGACCACTACTCCGTCCTCAGAGCTATCTGTCAGGGTGCTGCTGCTCTCTATTGGTTCGTATACTGAGCCTGAATCTGATAATGAGGCGACTTCCCTTTCGTTCTCATCTGTCATGCTCAGCAACGTGTAGGCCTCTTCACTAGTGTACCTCTGTTTGGACATTTTTGGCCCCTAAATTTATAGGTGCAACTAGTGTGACCAACAGGCAAAAGAGCACCTGATTATCAGAGCCTGCTTCAATCACTACCAAAAAAAACTGTTAGCGTTTGCATGGATCAGGCATGACTGCAGTTGTGTGTTGTTTTGTAAGTGGTAGTGATCGATTGATACCGCACTTGGGTGGGCTGGGCGGAGTGGTTAAACGGAGGTGCTAGCAGGTGCCTGGGCTGATCCTGCTAACAGCGCATTTTTGAGAACACTAAATTGCTGGGGACGCTAGTATAGATCTGATCTGATCAAAGATATTGATCTGTTCAGACACTATACTAGTAAGGGAGGTGTATGGTGGGTGTTAGTGCTACTGCCACTAATCTGACGCTGCCTGGGATTGACGCTGACCCTAACTGACACTAAAACCTAACTGATGTTACCCGCCGGGCGATCAGGGGGTTAAACCTTTATTAGACAATATATGGTGGTTGCCCTGACACTATAAAAAATTAACGAACTAACCAGTGTCACCTGTGACACTAATACGGTGATAACTGGTGACGGGGTGAAAGGGTTAACTGAGGCAATCAAGGGGTTAAAACCTTTATTCAGTAATATATGGGGGTACCCTGACGCTATAAAAGACTGACGGTGAAGCTAACCAACTAACCGTGACACTAATACGGCGATCAGAAAACAGATCTGTACACTAAATTAGTGACACTGATGGGGTATTCAAGGGGTTAAACCTTGTTTAGGGGGGTTACCTGGGCCAACTACTAACTGCCCCAACGCTGTTTAGTGTCTCAAGTGACACCAGTACAGTGATCAGTGAAAAAATCTGAAAACTGCACTTGGTGACGGAGTAAAGGGGTTAAATGGGGGGGGGGGGCGACAAGTGTACCTACGTGTACTGTGTCCGTGTAGTGTTGGTGCAACTCACATTTAGATGTCCTCTCTCCTCCTTCTGGAATCAAAAAGGATTCCACGAGGGAAGGTGACATCACTTCCTCTGCCTGTGTTTACATTACACAGGCAGAGGGCAGTGTCTCATTTGCCAGAACCGATCACCAGGTCCAGGCCAGACATTGATGGCCTGGGCTTGGAGACTGATCGGTTCTGAAGTGAATCCGATCTCCGCGGGTGCACGCAGGCATGCCTGACGTACAGCTACAGTGATTTGCCCAACCTGCTGCAGTATGACGGCGTCTGGTCAGCTACTGTTTAAAGAAAAATGGATGTATTTTGAATTCCGTAGAATATAACTGGCTGTTGACATTCGTATTAGCACTGTAAGTTGTTGATCCAGGGATCATCCGGTTTTCTAAGGGGATTCATAGAGCATAGGAAAGTGATGGCAGAAAAAGACTGAGTCTGCCCTTTTTTTTTTTTTTTTTTTTCTTTTTGTTAACTTTATTGTCTGAGTATAGATCTATGTTTGTTCCAAGCATGTTTTAAGCCATTTACTGTTAACGGTCTCACTACCTCTGCTCCAAGCATCACCCTTTCAGTAAAATAATACTTCCTAAGACTAGATTTGAACTTTCCTCCAGTTAGTTTAAGGTCATGTCCCCATGTTTTTGAATTTGGTTTCATATTGAAAAAACTGCCCTCCTGAACCTTATTCACCACCTTAATGTATTTGAATGCTTCAATCATGTCTCCCCTTTCCCTTCTTTCCTCCAGACTGTAGATATTACGTTCCTGAAGTTTCTCTCGATATGTTTGGTCCCCCAAACCTTTCACCATTTTTGTTACCTGTCTCTGGACTCTTTCGATTTTATCAATATCTTTCTGTAAGTAAGGTCTCCAGAACTGGACACGTATTCTAAATGAGGTCTTACTAAAGATCTATATAGAGAAATTGGGACCTCCTTCCTTCTGCTGGTGATTCCTCTAGTGATGCATCCCAGAATTCTATTCGCTTTTCCCACTGCCTGGTCATACTGTTTGCTCATTTTGCAATCTGAAAAAAGTACACCTAAGTTTTTTTCTTCTGTAGTGCTGACTACTCTCTCATGGGATTCTTTTTGCCTAGGTGCATTATTTTACATTTAGAAACATTGAACTGCAGTCTCCACTGCTTTGACTAATCTTCCAGCAATGCCAAATCAGGTTCCATGTTGCTGACACCTCCAGGGATATGAGTCCTATTTGTATCTGTCTGTGCCTTTGTATCATCAGCAAAAATACATACTGTACCTTGCCCAACAAACCTTTATTTATATCACTTGCATATACAGTATCTTACAAAAGTGAGTACACCCCCTCACATTTTTGTAAATATTTTATTATATCTTTTCATGTGACAACACTGAAGAAATGACTCCTTGCTACAATGTAAAGTAGTGAGTGTACAGCTTATATAACAGTGTATATTTCCCTCAAAATAACACAACACAGCCATTAATGTCTAAACCGCTGGCAGCAAAAGTGAGTACACCCCTAAGTAAAAATGTCCAAATTGGGCCCAATTAGCCCTTTTCACTCCCCGGTGTCATGCGACTCGTTAGTGTTACAAGGTCTCAGGTGTGAATGGGAAGCTGGTGTGTTAAATTTGGTGTTATTGCTCATACTGGTCACTGGAAATTCAACATGGCACCTCATGGCAAAGAACTCAGAGGATCTGAAAAATAGAATTGTTGCTCTACATAAAGATGGCCTAGCCTATAAGAAGATTGCCAAGACCCTGAAACTGAGCTGCAGCACGGTGGCCAAGACCATACAGTGGTTTAACAGGACAGGTTCCACTGAGAACAGGCCTTTCCATGGTCGACCAAAGAAGTTGAGTGCACGTGCTCAGTGTTCTGTCCAGAGGTGGTCTTTTGGGACGTAGACGTATGAGTGCTGCCAGCATTGCTGCAGAGGTTGAAGGGGTGGGGGGTCAGCCTGTCAGTGCTCAGATCATACGCTGCACACTGCATTAAATTGGTCTGCATGGCTGCCGTCCCAGAAGAAAGCCTCTTTTTAAAGATGATGCACAAGAAAGCCCACAAACAGTTTGCTGAAGACAAGCAGACTAAAGACATGGATTACTAGAACCATGTCCTGTGGCCTGATGAGACCAAGATAAACTTATTTGGTTCAGATGGTGTCAAGCATGTGTGTAGGCAACCAGGTAAGGAGTACAAAGGCAAGTGTGTCTTGCGTACAGTCAAGCATGGTGGTGGGAGTGTCATGGTCTGGGGCTGCATTAATGCTGCCGGCACTGGGGAGCTACAGTTCATTGAGGGAACCATGGATGCCAACAAGTACTGTGACATACTGAAGCAGAGCAGGATCCCCCTCCCTTCAGAGACTGGGTCAAAAGGGCAGTATTCCAGCATAACGACCCCAAACACATCTCCAAGATGACCACTGCCTTGTTTAAGAAGCTGAGGGTAAAGGTGATGGACTGGCCAAGCATGTCTAAAGACCTAAACCCTATTGAGCATCTATGGGGCATCCTTAAACGGAAGGTTGAGGAGCGTATGGTCTCTAACATCCACCAGCTCCGTGATGTAATCATGGAGGAGGGGGAAGAGGACTCCAGTGGCAACCTGTGAATCTTTGGTGAACTCCATGCCCAAGAGTGCTTGGAAATGATGGTGGCCACACAAAATATTGACACTTGGGCCAAATTTGGACATTTTCACTTAGGGGTGTAATCACTTTTGTTGCTAGTGGTTTAGACCTGAATGGCTGTGTGAGTTATTTTGAAGGGATATGACATTTACACTGTTATACAAGCTTGTACACTCACTGCTTTTCATTGTAGCAAAGTTTCATTTCTTCAGTGTTGTCACATGAAAAGATATAATAAAATATTTACAAAAATGTCAGGGGTGTACTCACTTTTGTGAGATACTGTAGGTTCATTAGAACAGGACCCAGTACAGAGCCTTGTGGTACACCACTAGTGACTGGTCTCTGTTTTGAGTAAACCCCATTTACAACCACACTGGTATCTATGCTTTAGCAAACTGTCTATCCACTGAACCAAGAGTTAAGTCCGAGCTTGTACAACTTTTGAATTGGATCATTATGTGGCACTGTCAAATGCCTTGCTCAAATCAAGATAGGCTATGTCCGCAGCACCAACCTGGTCCAAGAACATTGGTAATATAGTAAAAAAATTCAATCAGACTAGTCTCACATGATCTTCCCTCAGTAAAGCCATGCTGCTTTGGGTCCGCAAGTTGTGTATTTTTTTTTATATGTTTTAAGTGTACAAAACAAAAATTAAAACCACACAAAAAGGCACAGTATGCCCACACGGGCTGTATAGTAAGAGATCTAGCATTCCAAGGAACCGGGCAACTGTTACCAATGTAACAAAAGTGCCATAGCATGGCCTGCACTCCCCCAAAAAATGGGGCTTTACATGCAGACACAATCGGTAAAAGGATGTCCCCAAACCATAAACTTGTTCTTCAGTTACAGTATATCGGGAAACTTGCACAATAATATCATGATATATCAAGCATAGAGGCGGGAGCTGGGTCAGCTAACCATTTAGACCATACTTTATCATATTTCTTCGGGCAACCCCTATTGGCATAAGTTTCTTTATACAAGGGTAAATTAACATTAACCAAATGATTCCAAAATGTAAGGGAAGGAGGAGTGGCCTTCCTCCTCAAAGTAGTTCTAGCTTTACAAGCAAAGATAAGGAGCAAACTGAGCATGGTCCATTTTGCAACCGTGGGAACCAACTCCTTCACCACTCCCAATAGACAAAGATTCACAGTGGGCACAAGAGATAATTTTGCAATTGTATTGACAATACAAGTGGCTCAAAAGTGATATGGTCCAGAAATATTTAGACAGAATAAAGGTGGACAAAGCACCTAGACCAGATGGCATCCACCCACGGATCCTAAAAGAATTGAGCTCTGTCATTTCAAAGCCATTGTATAAAATTTTTAGGGACTCCTTAATAATGGGAATAGTACCACTGGATTGCCTATGTGTTGCCTATATTTAAAAGGGACCAAAGTCTTTACCAAGTAACAATAGACCTGTTAGTTTAACTTCTATAGTTGGGAAGATACTGGAGAGTTTAATAAAATAACAGATGAGTTCTTGCTGGAAAAAAATATTTTAAGCAACAGACAGCATGGATTCATCAAAGACCAGAAGTTATTAAACAAATCTGATTACTTTTTATGACTAGGTAAGTTAAACCTTGGACAAAGGGGTTGCTGTGGACATGGTATACTTGGATTTTTGTTTTGTAAATGGATAGAAAACTTGCTAAAAGGCCGAATTCAGAGAGTAGTGGTCAATGATTCATGCTCTGAATGGTCTAAGGTTATCAGTGGTGTACCCCAAGATTCAGTGTTGGGACCTTTACTTTTTAATATCTTTATAAATGATATAGGGTCTGGGATTAAAAGTACTATTTCAGTCTTTGCATCTAACACCAAGCTATGCAGTGGAATAATGTCCTTACAGGAGGTCTCTAATTTACAAGCTGACCTCAATGCACTGTCTAATTGGGTGACCATGTGGCAGATGAGGTTTAATGATGATAAATGTAAAGTTATGCACTTGGGGGCTAAGAATATGCATGCATCATACAACTGGGGGGATCCATAGTGGAGAAGAATCTGAGGGCTTTGGTAGATATAATGGCATGCAATGCCAAGCTGCGGTTTCCAAAGCGAGCAAAGGATATCGGGGAACTTGTGAAAGTGCAGAGAAGGGAAACCAAACTGATAAGAGGCATGAAGGAACTCGGCTATGAGGAAAGATTAGAGGAACTGAATTTATAGCATCAGTTATGGTCTGCGTCAGCCCCAGGCAGCCTCAGATGAGTGCCAGTAGCGCTTACACCCACGCACGCACCATACACCTCCTTTAGTAGTATAGTTTGAACGGGTCAATATATTTGATCTGATTAGATCTATACTAGCGTCCCAAGTAGTTTAGGGTTACCAAAAACGCAGCATTAGCGGGATCAGCCCAGATACCTGCTAGCACCTGCATTTACCCCATTCCACCCACCCCACCCCACCCAAGTGCAGTATCAATCGATCACTGTCACTTACAAAACACATAACAGCAGCGTTCGCAAAGTCAGGCCTGATCCCTGCAAACAATAACGTTTTTTTTATAGCATTTGAAGCAGTCGCTGACAATCGGGTGCTCTTTTTTTCCTGTGAGTTTCACTAGTTGTACCAATAAATTTAGAGACCACAATGTCCAGTCGAAGGTACACTAGTGAAGAGGCCTACACGTTTCTGAGCATGACAGATGAGTGTGAAGTGGAAGTCACCCATCTGTCAGATTCAGGCTCAGAATACGAACCGGTAGACAGCAGCGCCACCCAAATAGCTCTGACGACGGAGTAGTGGTCCCTGCCAATGTCAGGCGTATCCGACCCTGTTCTTATGCTTACAGCACTCCACCCAGGTGGGGCCCATGAAGTCTCCCAACAGGATCACATATTTCAACTTGTTCATGTAAAAAGGACCCCTATGATTGAAAAGGTTAACAAGGAAGGAGACAGAATCTATCCTTTTCTCCTGAGCTGGAGCTGAAACAGTATAGAGACCAGGTAATGCCTGTTCCAAGAGGAAAAAAAAACACAACATTCTGTCTCCTTCCTTGTTGGCCTTTTCAATCATAGGGGGTCCTTTTTACATGAACAAGTTGAAATATGTGATCCTGTTGGGAGACTTCATGGGCCCCACCTGGGTGTGGAGTGCTGTACTCAAGTCTTTCATGGAGACTGGTAGATATTGAAATATATGTGAAATGCGTTGGTTTCCCTCTCCATATCAACCAACACTGAAATATTAGTGTACAGTCATATATGGTATTGGGTATCACCACCAAGTATTCTACCTGTATACATTGTTGTGCTGTTTTTATACATTATGAGCCTCATGGAGGTTTGTTTTTAACCTATGTAGAATAAAATGTATACCTTTTTTTTATACAATATGGTTTTTGATATATTGATTTCTGCTATAAAAGTCCCATGAGAGGGTTACTGGAGTACTATTGCAAGGTCAGGAGGATTTAGACTTCTACTTCCTACTACAGTAAAAAGATGTTGATGGAGAAACCACTCAAATCTAAACCGGGGCCTAGCCTGGGGGATGGGGAGCCCATCTGGTAGACCAACTTGCACAGGGGAAGTGGCCCCCGGAAGAAGCCCAGGTATCCTCAAATTGGAGGCAGCCTATGGTGGTCACCAAAGCCATCAATCAGTTCCAAAAGCAACTGAAGGGTCACCATGTCTTAATCCTGTCAAACAATGCCACTGCGGTAGCATATGTGAACAAGCAGGGGGGCACTTGAAGACCATCCCTAATCAGGATTTTGAAACAGATCTGCCGATGGGCAGAAAAGAACCTGCTATCTCTGACAGTGGTCCACCTCAAGGGGGGGATTGCAGCCAAGTGGCAGACTTTCTCTGTCACCAAGAGATCTCGCAGGAAGAGTGGGAACTAAATAAAGAGGTGGTCACAGAAATCACAGCCCGTTGGGGACTGACAGACATTCCGCAAAAATGGCAAGGCAAAGGTTTTCTATTCGCTAAACCCACGAGACCAGGCTTTGGGAATAGACGGAATGCAAAATCCCTGGCGTTTCAGGATGTGTTACGCCTTACCCCCAGTGCATCTGATTCCACGAGTCCTAAAGAAGTTATTTCAGGAACAGACAAAGTTAGTACTAATCATACCATACTGGCCCAAAAGAGCTTGGTTCCCTCAGCTGCTACAGTTTTTCAGCAGACCAGCCCTGGCCACTTCCTCTCAGGGAGGACCTGATGCATCAGGGACCCCTAGCAGGCCTCAAGCAAGAAAACTTAAATTGGATACTAGCACATTTTGAAAGACTAGCCTTAAAACAAAGTCCCCCCAGTGACGCACTGTCATTGCTGACAGGGTTTCCATCTTCACCCAGTCTTTCCTGGTTCACGGGCTCCAGCCATTTGAATGACTGAGCCCTAATTAAGTCACTTCTACTCAGTATGCTGTCCCTTCAGAGCATAGTGCGCATGGGCTCCTTGACGTCACTGGCTGCAGAAATTGTGAATATCTCCCAAACTGTGCACGTTTAAGAGAGCTATTTTTTGTGTATACAGGTAAGCTTATACCTGTAGATACAAGTCACCAAGCGGTGTTTACTACGGCTTTAATAACCGGTATGAAAAAACTGCTGTATATTGAAAAATTATGTGAAAAATTATAGATTATAATCTAGATTTTGGAGGAGATGCAATAATTTATGTCAACAAAGCTGATACTACTAAGAGTTTGGGTAATCCTAAACTTAATTCATAGTAAAAATTTATATTGGGGGTTACCTATTTAAGTAATATGTCTAAGGGGATTTTTGAGGGTTGCTGTTTGGTGTGGACAATGGTTAGTTGTTTACACTTTTTGATATTTATGATAATTAGTGTGCAGTGGGTCAAAAAACTGTTTAGTCAGCCACCAATTGTGCAAGTTCTCCCACTTAAAAAGATGAGAAAGGCCTGTAATTGTCATCATAGGTATTAGGGTTGTACCGATACTAGTATCGGTATCGGGACCGATACCAAGCATTTGCGCGAGAACTTGTACTCACGCAAATGCTCCCGATGCCCAGTCCGATACTTTTGAAGTTTTGATGAGAGAGAGGGGGCGGAGACCAGAGCGAGTCTTCAGGCGGGTAAGTAAAATTGAATTGTGACATCATGCACACAGATATGTTTTCCTTCCGCCCCTGTTGTGAATCTGATCCAATGGTTGCCTTGCCTGTCTTTCTGCTGGTCAAATGCTCCCGAAGCCCTCGATACTTTTGATGAGAGAGCGGGCGGAGAGCGGGGCGGGGGTGGAGAGCGTGGTGACATGACATGCACACAGACTTTTCCCTCCTCCCTCCCTTGTTATGATCCAATGGTTGCCTTGCCTGTCTTTCTGCTGGTCACCCTGGTATTTTGCTCTTCAACTAACTCTTCAGGAGGGCAGGATGTGAGCTCACCTTGGGGGGGGGGGGGGTCCGCCTTCTTCCCTGGAATCACCTGAACTGCAGTGCCACCTGCTGACAGCTATTCGCTATTCTGTATTGCACCTTTAGTGCTTAATTGGATTTTACACTTCTGTCAGTTAATGTGAAAAATGAGAGGTTCCTCAAGGTTGCCGGGGGTTTCTTCAGCAGTGATTAAATTCCAACTCACAGATAATAAAATAGTGACCACAATGAATGTTTTCACTATCTGTAAAGGAGCAATTCTTCCCACTGACCACCAATGTAAGAGGCATTCTTCCCACTGACCACCAATGTAAGAGGCATTCTTCCTACTGACCACCAATGTAAGAGGCATTCTTCCTTCTGATCACCAATGTAAGGGGCATTTCTCCTACTGACCACCAATGTAAGGGACATGGAGTCACTGTGGTGCCATTTAAGGAGGACTGGTTCTTCATATGGACTATTTATTTGCTCAAACCTTCATCATATACTGTATGTAATCTTTCATTTACTTGGCACAGCTTTCCCCTTTTCCTGGAACCTAAGAAAGGCTTTTTTTTGTTAACAAAAAAAATAACAAAACCCAGCAGTGATTAAATAAAATGAATGCCACCAAAGAAGCTCTATTTGTGTGAAAAAAAATTATACAAAAAAAAAAAAAAAAGTACGGTGTAGCTAGGGCTGGGAAAAAAATCTATTTTAATCTTGAATCGAGTTTTGAGTTCAAATCGATTCAGATTTGAAGAAAATCGATTTTTTTAGATTTAAAAAAAAAAAATATATATATATATATTTTTTTAGAATTGTTTTTTTTTTTCCTTCAAAGTTTCCGTAGCAGGGCTGCAGGGGGCGTATCCGGAATGGCACTGGGCGGCGTTACCCCAATTACATCTACTCGCCGCAGCCGCCGCGAGTAGATGTAATGTAACACTAACTAACCGCAAGCCGCCGTCTGCCTACCTGATCAGCGTGTCATGCAGACAGACGGCGGCCATTGCGGTGTTCAAAAGCCGCGCCTCCCGAGTCCTCGTCGTCTGTGATGGGCGGAACACTCAATTTCACAGCAGGCAGTGTTCAGCCTATCACGGACATCCTCTCATCCTCGTCTGTGTTATGAGGATGAGCGGATGTCCATGATAGGCGGAACACTGAATGCTGGGAAATTGAGTGTTCCGCCTATCACAGACGAGGAGGAGGCGCGGCTTTTGAATACTGGAATGGCCGCCGGTGTAGCAGTAAAATCCGTATCCCATGAAAATCTGCATCAGGTACGGGCACAGTGATTGAAGCACGGGCACAGTGAGGCACGGGCACAGTGAGGCACGGGCACAGTTCAATTCAACTAAGAGTAACCAAGATTTTTTGTTGTTTTATTAGCTAAATCCAAATCCAGTATTAATAATTTGGATGTTTAACAATCTTTGTTGCACACTGACTTTGCAGTTAGAGAAAGGGGTTGCCTTTGCAATTTTGTTTGTTGATGCACTTCAATTAATATAATAAAAAAAAAAAATCGAATCGTAAATCGAGTTTTTTATAAAAAAAATAGCAGATTTTTTGGGGGGGAAAAATCGCCCAGCCCTAGGTGTAGCATGACTGCACATTGCGCAATTGTCACTCAAAGTGTGACAGCGCTGAAAGCTGAAAATTGGCCTGGGCAGGAAGGGGGTGAGTGCCCGATATAGAAGTAATTAAACAATGGATGCTTAATTTTTTTTTTTTGCTTTTTTCGCGCAAATTATCAGAGCTTTTCAGTGCACACTGCACAGACACCAGCAGAATGTCAGCTGTGTGGAAGTATTTTAAAATTAATGAGGACAACCCACGGATGGCAGACTGCAAACTTTGTTCTGCAAAATTATCTAGAGGAGGTACAAAAATCAGCTCTTACAATACCAGTAAACTGATAAAACATTTGAAGCTAAAACATAAAATTGAGCATGGAGAATTTACCGCCAGCACTAGCAGTAGTACTCAGCAGCCAACTTTGCAGCAAACTTTTGCCACAAGAGAAAAGCTGTCAAGAGACAACCCCAGAGCTGTAAAGATAACAGAGGCGCTCACCCAATTTATTATTCTGGATGATCAACCTCTTTCAATTGTTGAACATGGGTTTTAAGAGATTTCTTAATGTGTTGGAGCCGAAGTATGACATTCCCAGTCGCCATTACATAACAGACGTATTCTTACCAAAGATCCACGGCACGGTTAAAACGCACATTACTATCATGTTGCAGAAGGACATAAAGGCAACTGGCTTCACCACAGACATCTGGAGCAGTAGTGTGAGTCCACTCTCTCTCATCAGTTTAAAGGCGCAGTGTATAGATGGCGAATTCTCGTTGCATCAGGTCATGCTCCACGCTACGAAAATTGAAGGCTCCCACACCGGTCAAGCAATAGCAAACATACTTGAGGAAATGCTTCAGACTTGGGCGATTCCCAAAAGTTCTGTTCATGTTGTGGTCTGGGACAATGCTAAAAACATGGTAAAAGGTATGGAAGATGCTGGACTTCCCAGTATTTCATGTGTTGCACATACGCTGCAGCTTGTTGTCTCAGAGGGACTTTTATCACAGCACAGCATTGCAGATGCTGTGGGAGTTGGGCGCAGAATAATTGGCCACTTCAAGCATTCTAACCTGACATACTCTCGGCTGCAGGACAACCAGATACAGCTTGGTCAGCCAGTAAGAAGACTCCAACAAGACGTGCAGACTCGTTGGAACAGCACATTTTACATGCTGAAGTCTCTATTTGAGCAGAAACGGGCCCTTGGAGTGTATGTGTCTGAACATGAGCTCCCTGCCACCATTACTGCAAATAAGTGGAATCTGATAGAGAATTTGATCAATATCTTGGCTCCCTTTGAAGAGATGACTCGCCAAGTGAGTTGTTCAGATGCGTTTTGCCTCTGATGTAATTCCTGCAGTCACAGTGCTACAGACAGTTTTATCAAAAGTGGATGAGGACCATGGTATCAAAACAATGAAGCGCACTTTGCTGCTTTGCAGAAGCGCTTCTGTGATACTGAGCGAAACCCACTTTACTGTATCGCAACTTTACTCGATCCAAGGTAATGTTAATTTTTCTGCTATAAAATGTAATCTTTTTCTTAATTCACATAAAGAATATTCTGCATTGATTTGATTCATTGTTTTTTTTCTTAATTCTAGGTATAAAGATCGATTTTTTTGTAATTCAGACGCTTCCAGGGAGGCAAAAGAAATGTTAATACTGGAACTGCAAAACATTTCTGAAGAGACCATTGTATCTGAGGAACATGAAGAGCCAGCTTCCAAAAGACCTCACCGTGACCAGCCAGGTACCAGTCTGGACAGTGTATTTGCAGAAATTGTTGGTGAAGGTTCATCTACGTCTGAGAGCAGTGCTCCAAAAGCTGCTACTATACAGGTGGAACAGCTTACCTGGGCGAGATCACTGTACCTCGTTCAGAGAAACCCCTGAAGTACTGGGCAGTTCATAAAGTGAGATTTCCAACTCTGGCTAAAATGGCCCAAAAATTTCTTTCTGCCCCATGCATTAGTGTGGAAAGTGAAAGACTGTTCAGCTTAGCGTCTAACGTCCTTACTGATAGCAGAAACAGGCTTATGGCTGAACATGTAGAGATGCTTTTATTCCTCAAAGAACTTGCCACTAACTATTGAGAAATAATAATTCTATTAGCTATATTGCCTGTTAATCCAACCCATACTGTTCCCCATGATTAAACAATGCACTGTTATAGTTTTTTACTGTTTTGCACTTTTGGTTGTGTGATTTTACATTTATTTATTGTTATTAATATATTTTGATGTTGTAAAATATATTTTTTGTATTTATCAAAATGTTCTGTAAAAATTCTTTGAGTTTTTTATTACTGCGTGACAAGCAAATAAAACCGTTTTATTCTTTTATGTCTTGAGTTGGAGTTCTTCATAATTATAAAGAAGATATCATTAGTCTGTATTGTGGTTTGAAAACTGTCACATGACATTAAAAAAAAAGTATCTGTAATCGGTATTGGCGAGTACATGAAAAAAAGAATCGGTACTTGTACTCGGTCCTAAAAAAGTGGTATCGGGACAACCCTAATAGGTATACCTCAACTTTGAGAGACAAAATGTGGAAACAAATCCAGACAATCACAAGTCTGATTTTGAAAGAATTTATTTGTAAATTATGGTGGAAAATAAGTATTTGGTCAATATCAAAAGTTCATCTCAGTACTTTGTTATATATCCTTTGTTGGCAATTACAGAGGTCAAACGTTTTCTGTAAGTCTTCACAAGGTTGTCACACACTGTTGCTGGTATGTTGGCCCATTCCTCCATGCAGATCTCCTCTAGAGCAGTGATGTTTTGGGGCTGTCGCTGGGCAACACGGACTTTCAACTCCCTCCAAAGGTTTTCTATGGGGTTGAGATCTCGAGACTGGATAGGCCACGCCAGGACTTTGAAATGCTTCTTACAAAGCCACTCCTTCATTGCCCAGGCGGTGTGTTTGGGGTCATTGTCATGCTGAAAGACCCAGCCACGTTTCATCTTCAATGCCCTTGCTGATGGGAGGAGGTTTGCACTCAATCTCACGATACATGGCCCCATTCAATACTTCATGTACACGGATCAGTCGTCCTGTTCCCTTTGCAGAGAAACGGCCCCAAAGCATGATGTTGCCACCCCCATGCTTCACAGTAGGTATGGTGTTCTTTGGTTGCAACTCAGCATTCTCTCTCCTCCAAACACGACAAGTTGTGTTTCTAACAAACAGTTCTACTTTGGTTTCATCTAACCATATGACATTCTCCCAATCCTTTTCTGGATCATCCAAATGCTCTCTAGCAAACCTCAGACGGGCCCGGACATGTACTGGAGGGGGTCACGTCTGGCACTGCAGGATCTGAGTCCCTGGCGGTGAAGTGTGTTACTGATGGTAGCCTTTGTTACATTGGTCCCAGCTCTCTGCAGGTCATTCACTAGGTGCCCCCCGTGTGGTTCTGGGATTTGTGCAGGTCCTACAATTTTGTTTCTGGTGTCCTTCGACAGCTCTTTGGTATTCACCATAGTGGAGTTTGGAGCGTGACTGTTTGAGGTTGTGGACAGGTGTCTTTTATACTGATAAGTTCAAACAGGTGCCATTAATACAGGTAATGAGTGGAGGACAGAGGAGCCTCTTAACCACTTCTATACCATTGTAAAATGATGCCGGCAGGAACCCTCTCTCCCTCCAGGTGGACGTCATGTGACGTCCTGTGCTTTGTGGGGGATATCTGAATGATTCCTGCAGCTAGAGGCATCATTCAGATATCCTTCTCTTCTGCCGGCGATTCTGCGCACCATAAGAACGATCATAGTGGCGGTTCCGCCGCTTGATCGTTCTTATAGGTGGACAGGAGGGGACATCTCCCCCCTTCCGGTGCTTTCTCCGGGCTCTCCTGTGCCATCGGGGGCCTGGAGAAAGAATCATCCAGCGCCCGTGGTCACATGACGAGCATAGAGATGACTGGTGACCAGATGGTCACTAGTCATCTCTATGACCGTTGGAGGCCCGGGCGCGATGTGATGACGTCACGCCCGGGTTCCCAAAGGTAAACAATGCCACGATTGCGGCTGAAAGCATGAGATTGGTGATTTATTTTTTCCGATCTCATGCTTTCCAGCCTGGAGGAGAGATCTTATTGACCCCGCATCTCTCCATAAAGAGGACCTGTCACGCACCATTACTATTACAACGGATGTTTACATTCCTTGTAATAGGAATAAAAGTGATCAAAAAAAAAGGGTAAAAATAAAAAAAATTAAGTAAACACCGATCAAACCACATATGTGAGGTATCACCGCATGCGTTAAAGCACGTGCAACAATTCTAGCACTAGATCACTAGATCTCCTCTGTAACTCTAACCTGGTAACCTATAAAAATGTTCAAAGCGTCGCATATGGAGATTTTGAGGTACCGAAGTTTGTCACCATTCCATGAGTGTGCGCAATTTTAACCACTTGCTTACTGGGCACATATACCCCCTTCCTGCCCAGGCGAAATTATAGCTTTTGGCACTGTCACGCTTTGAATGAAAATTGCGCGGTCGTGCGACGTGGCTCCCAAACAAAATTTTTTTCCCACAAATAGAGCTTTCTTTGGGTGGTATTTGATCATCTCTGCGTTTTTTATTTTTTGCGCTATAAACAAAAAAGAGCGACAATTTTGAAAAAAAAACACTTTTTTACTTTTTGCTATAATAAATATCCCAATTTTTTTTTTAAATATTTTTTTCCTCAGTTTAGGCCGATACGTAATCTTCTACATATTTTTGGTAAAAAAAATCGCAATAAGCGTATAGCGATTGGTTTGCGCAAAAGTTATAGCTTCTACAAAATAGGGGATAGAATTCTGACATTATTTTTATTTTACAAGTAATGGTGGCGATCCGCGATTTTTGTCAGGACTGCGATATTGCAGTGGACACATCGGACACTTTTGACACATTTTTGGGACCATTCACATTTATACAGCGAACAGTGCTATAAATATGCACTGATTACTGTATAAATATGACTGACAGGGAAGGGGTTAACACTAGGGGGCGAGGAAGGGGTTAAATGCATTCCCTATGAATGATTCTTACTGTGGGGGGAGGGGACCGACTGGGGGAGGTGACCGATCTGTGTCCCTATGTACAAGGGACACAGCATCGGTCTCCTCTTCCTGACAGGACGTGGATCTCTGTGTTTACACACAGAGATCCACATCCTTGGCTGTGTACCGGTCGATCATGGGTTTCCTAGGCGGACATCGCGGCCGCCAGGCACGCGCATCGGCATCTCAGTGACACGCCGGGCACGTGCCGCCGGCGGCGCTCGCACACGGGTGGTGCCGAGGCCGTAAAAAGACGGCCTCCCGGATTTCTAGAGCCACCTTGTGTTTTAAATTTGTTTTATTCAGTTTTTTTCTACATAAATATAGCTTTCATTACATTTCCAATAATCATAACAATAAAAGATTTCACATATAAAATAAACACTTCATCACATTAACAACAACAACAACAACAACAATTCAATGGGTCTATCCTGCATCGTCCTAATTTTTCTTCTCTCTATTACCTCAGCTTTCCCATATACCCCCCGTAGGGAAGAAAAACAGAAAAAAAAGGGGGGGGGACTTCCTCCCCCTTATTTTATTAACGTGCTAAGTGCTCAATTTCTCATTTCTTATGGCTATGACCTCCAGTATATTTTGTTTTTGAGGGGACAAGGGAATTACTCTCTTTCCCCATTTCCCAGTACCACACATGTGTTGAGAAAAAACAGGGGGGGGGGGGGCAAATCGTTTTAAACTCATCGTGCTCAGTTTCCCAAATCTTATTTTGTGTTTTGAACTTTGTGACATCTGAAATTGTTTCATTATTTATGAGGGGGCATGGGTATCCCCTTCTTCCCCTAATACCCACTAACATGGCCGTCTTTTTACAATGGCCCGGGTCTGAAGTAGTTAAAGTGTGACATGTTAGGTATCTATTTACTCGGCGTAACATAATCTTTCATATTTTCCCAAAAAATTGGGCTGACTTTACTGTTTTTTGTTATTTTTTAATTCATGAAATTTTTCCCAAAAAAAGGCGTTTGAAAAATTATTGCGCAAATTCCGTGCAAGATAAAAAGTTGCGACCGTCATTTTATTCCCTAGGGTGTCTGCTAAAAAAACATATATAATGTTTGGGGGTTCTGAGTAATATTCTAGCAAAAGAATGATGATTTGTACATGTAGGAGAGAAGTGCCAGAATAGGCCAGGTATGGAAGTGGTATAAAAAGCCCTGTATTGAAGTGGTTAAAGAAGAAGATACAGGTCTGTGAGAGCCCGAAATCTTGCTTGTTTGTAGGTGACCAAATACTTATTTTCCACCATAATTTGCAAATAAATTATTTCCAAATCGGACAATGTGATTGTCTGGATTTGTTTCCACATTTTGTCTCTCATAGTTGAGGTATACCTATGATGACAATTGCATGCCTCCTTCATCTTTTTAAGTGGGAGAACTTGCACAATTGGTGGCTGACTAAATACTTTTTTGACCCACTGTATGCCTAATATGTATGTGTATATTGTATAATTATATATATATATATATATAGAGAGAGAGAGAGAATGTTTTTTTTATTTTTTAATGGTTGTGTCATAATATATTGTAATCAAAGATTAAGTTGTTCATATATGCTTTTTTAATTACCCGTATATACTCGAGTATAAGCCGACCCGAATATAAGCCAAGGCACCTAATTTTACCACAAAAAAAACTGGGAAAACGTATTGACTCGAGTATAAGCCTAGGTGTCCATGCCTCACTATGTCCATGCCTCGCTATGCCCATGCCTCGCTGTGCCCATGACTAGACTATCGTTTAACATAGGAGTTTATGGAAAGGGTGCCCGGCTTTGAAAAATCGGTGCTCCCCGGCCGTAGGTCCCCCAGACAAAAAAAACCACATTTGTAGAGAGAGAGTGGGGCTATATGTGTGCCAAGTTTGGGCTCCAGAGGACCTACAGCCGGGCGGCACCGGGTCCCCAAAGTCCGGGAGATCAGGCGCAAAAAGGTGACTTGAGTATAAGCCGAGGGGGGGGGGGGGCATTTTCAGCACACAAAAAATGTGCTGAAAATCTCGGCTTATACTCGAGTATATACGGTATTCTCTTGTTGACATTGTACCATTTGAAAAATAAATAATAAAATAAAAAAATACATAATTCCGATTTATCTGTTTAAAGCGGAGGTTCCGCGGCCAATCGTTTTTTTTTTTTTTCGTTTGCATACAATGGTTTTTAGATTACAAGTATGTACTCACTTGTACAGTGCCAAAAAGCATCCCCCGTCCGTTTTCTTAGATAAGATAAAGTTATAAAACCCGATGCTGTCATTTCCCATTTTGCTTGTGGGCATTGTGAAGCCCACAAGCACTGACTTCCTGGAAGCGGTGAATGGTTGCCATCACAACGGTCGACGCCGTTGAAAGTACACGCCCCGTTGTGATGGCATTCGCTGGACGGCGTTCCGCATTGTCTCCTGGGAAGCATGACGCCGTCCTCCCAGGAGACATTGCGGCGCTGGGGAAGAGTGGAGACGCCTACTCCCGCGGGAGAAAACCCCGGAAGTCAAACTTTTATACATCGAATATACGGTATTGTAAACACATAATAAAAAATCTTTTGGCTTATGTAGATGTATGTGGTGGGATGATCAGCATGATATAGTCTTGTAATTTAGGGTGAAACTCCGCTTTAAGCAAAGGGCACACTTTGCTAATAAGAAATAAAATGCAGTGTTGACTGTAGCAGCCCATCCTTCATTGGCAGTCTCATTCCTCTTGTTGCTATTTGCGGTGATGGGAAGTAGGAATGCTAATGTCACTTCTCCAGTTGCAGGTTGGAATAACAGAGTAATTCCTAGCAGCCAAGAGACTTGGAAATCACAGCTCTAGAGATCACATTTTAATTTACTCAATCAATAGAGTTCCAATCCCTATTAAATAACTCCTTGTACCAGCCTTGCTACTAATGACAGCAAAACTGACACACAGTTACATAGTTCGCAAAGTTGACCGGTTCATCCAGGTCAACCTGTAAGTATGTGTGTGTGTTTTCTACCAATGCCCATATTCCCTGTACATTATGTTAGCTGAGAAACCTAAAAGTTTTAGAATGTATCTACACTCTCATTCAGAGATTTGTATATTGCGATCATATCCCCTCTTAACCACTTAAGCCCCGGACCATTTGGTAGCTAAAGGACCAGAGGTGAATTCAGAATTTTGCACTGCGCTGCTTTTTTTTTTTTTTAACAATTTCTTTTTATTGCTTATTTGAAATTTTTACATGACATCCATACACACACAGCTGACCTGGCTAAAACCGCCAGGTCAGTACTGGACCAAACAGGGCCCAGGACCACTTTATACAGGCATCAACCGAAAAAAACCTGAGTATCTAGCATTGCATCTACCGAACTAATACAACACTTACATATATACCCCTCCCCCCCCTTTTTTTTTTTTTGCTCAGTCCCCCCCCCCCCCCCCCCCCAGTCCAGGAGATTGTGATCAACCAGGGAGGAAAAACACTTAATATCGCCCCACCACCCCCTCCCAACCACCCGACATTATATAGTTATACATTTACACCTTCATACATTAAGACATTAAGACATGCCCCACATAGTTCTGAGAAAGCCCCTTTCCTCAAAACAGGATAGTTAAACAAGCTCCCCCTTGCTACCCATCTTTCTTTAACCCACAGTCTTGTCCGAGTTATACCAGGCCTGCCACACCCTGTCAAATTTCTTTCCACATCCCCTAGATAAGTAAGTGGCTTTGTAATATGGCATTATAGCATTTATCTGGCTTTTCCAGAAGCACACATCCGGTGCCCCTGGCTTGCGCCAGCGTATCAATATGGATTTCCTCCCATAGAATAGGAGAATGCTCAGTAAAGTTCTATGTGCCCTGGACGGAACGACCTCCTCCACCAGTCCCAGGAGACATACTCTAACTGTTATTGGGATCGGGACCATCAATACCTCTGAAATGCATGAGGTGACCTCCTGCCAAAAATGTTTGACCAGAGGGCAGCTCCAGAACACATGCTCAGCATCCGCCGGAGCATAGGTACATCTCCAACACTCTGCCGACACCATCGGGTAAATGGAGGCCAGTCTAGCCGGCGTATAATATATCTTGTGTAAAAACTTGAAGTGGATCAGTCTATCTCTCGCTGCTACCAGGTGTTGAAAAGGGTGAGACCACATGTCCTCCCAATCCTCCCCCTGAATATCTGGAACCTCGGCCTCCCACCATTCCCTGCACTTACGCATCCTCACAGGGCTCGTCACAAATAGTTTTTTATAAGAAACCGAGAGCGTCTTTGGAAGGTCCTCAGTTGTTAGTAATTTTTCCAGGTCTGACGGGACAGATTCAATCGTCATATGTTTAAATTGCGTGAGAAATGCGTGTTTCAATTGAATATACCGAAAGAAATGAAAATTCGATGGGTCATGTCGGGCTTTTAACTGGTCAAAAGTCATCAACTCTCCAAACACCGTGATGTCTCTAAGAGTTTTTATCCCCATAGACACCCACCCCATTGGGTCATCAAAGGAGTAGAAATGCAACAATTTAGGATTCATCCAAATTGGGGTGGACGGGGAAAAACCCTTGTAATGGGGACACGCCAAACCCACCGCCTCCCCCCACGCTTTAACCGTGGCCTTCATAGATGCTGTCAGCGGAAGGTCCATCCTGACCCCCCTATGAATGGCAACCCGCAGGGACTCATACGAGCCCAATTGAGCTGCCTCTAGAACCGTTGCGGAGTCTCCATTGTCTTCAGTAAGCCACCTATGCACAAAAACCATTTGCCCCGCCAGATAATATCTGCGCCAATCAGGCAGGGCTAAACCCCCCTCCCCCCACGGTTCCTGCAAAACTTTCAGCCCTATCCTCGGTTGTTTAGGTGCCCACAAGAAAGTACTGGTAAGGCTATCCAATTTTTTGAAGAAAGACCCAGGGATCCAGACGGGAGCATTCCGCAAAAAATACAGGATTACTGGGAGTATTTTCATTTTCAGAAGATTAATACGCCCTATAAGAGACAACGGTAGCTTCTGCCAAGCCACAACCCGCTGCTTAAAAAAGACAAGAAGCGGAGTCAGATTCAGAGGCATGTAATCACTTACATTCGCTGTAATTTTAACACCCAGATATGTAATTTGACTGACCCACTGCAACGGAAGAGCCGGGTCTGCTACAGCCCTGGCCCCAGCATCCAGTGCCAAGATAGAAGATTTAGACCAATTGACTCTCAAGCCAGAAAATTTTGAGAAGGTGTTCAATACGCCCAACGCTGCCTCTAGCGACTCTCTAGGGTCCTGCAGAAATAGCAGCATGTCATCCGCATATAATGCCAACTTTTCGTCAATATTTCCCACCCGTATCGCTTTAACCTCTCCATTTGTTCTCAGAGCTATCGCCACAGGTTCCATCATCAGGGCAAATAGGAAAGGCGACAGTGGACAGCCCTGTCTAGTGCCCCTACCAAGCTGAAAGAAAGGGGAGGTATGAGTACCCATACGAATCGCCGTTCTAGGAGCCCTATACAATAACGAAATCCACGTTCGAAAAGTCGGGCCAAAGCCCATCCTCTCCAGGACTGCCACCATGAATTGCCAGTCAATGGAGTCGAACGCCTTTTCAATATCTATTGAAACCACCACCCTAGTGGTGGCGGACAGATTTGGAATTTGAAGGTGGGTAAATAAACGTCTGAGGTTGGTGTCTGTAGATTTACCAGGCATGAACCCCGTCTGATCAATATCCACTAGGGAAGCTACTACTCCCGCCAGCCGCCTAGCCAGAACTTTTGTAAGGATTTTCAGATCCATATTTAGTAGGGCAATCGGCCGATAAGAAGCACATTCCATAGGGTCTTTACCCGGTTTGGGAAGCAAGATCATATATGCCTCCATCATAGACTGCGGCAGCTGCCGTGTCTCTAAACAATGTGCCAAGAGGGATGTAAGCCTAGGCGCCAATTGATCTACGTACGCTTTGTAAAAGTCTGCTGGAAAACCATCCGGACCCGGGGCTTTATGAGGGGGAAATGAAAAAATTGCAGCTACAACTTCCTTATTTGTGATCTCAGCCTCCAACAACCCACAATCATCCTCCGAAAGTCTCGGAAGAGGAAGACCTTTTAACAGGTCCCCCATCTCTAAACTGTCATAGGGAGGGATAGGCGCATATAAAGAAGAGAAAAAATCCTGAAATTCCGTGAGTATGTCCGCGGGGTCCCTGGCCAGCACTCCATTTTTACCTCTAATAACAGGAACTACTGACAGCTGGCGAGTATCAGCCACCAATCTGGCGAGGAGCTTACCATTTTTGTCACCCTCCGCAAACTGAGATTCAGCTCTATGTCTAGCTTCTGTATGCGCTAAATTGTTGAAGTGCAACGTTAGGTTCCTTTGGGCCTCCAACAAAGCCGTGTAAGAGGCTCCCGAGGGAGCCGTGGCATTGGCTTCTGCACATTCCCTCTCCCTGTCTTGCATTAACTGAAATTCCGCCTGTTGTTCCACCCTCTCCTTTTTTATAGCAGATATACTTTCCCCTCTAACCACCGCTTTGAACGCGTCCCATACCATGCGAGGGTCAGCCGAATCCTGGTTCTTTTCCCAATACTCAGTGACCGAAGCCTGTATATGCGTACTGACATTCTCATTCTGAAGCCACCCCGGGGAGAGTTTCCACCCCCTGCCCCCCCTCCCAGAAGAGAGGGCCAGGGAAATGGAAAGTGGGTTGTGATCAGATAAACCCCCCGCCAAATAAGTAACCTCTTTAACAAACGACATCATCACCGGACTACCAAACGCTAGGTCTATTCTAGCCGATGAGCGATGCGCCTGGGACAGGTGAGAGAAACATTTAACATGTGGATTTTTAGCTCGCCATATTTCAGACAGACCAGCCACCGCTGTCCAGGTCATCAAATCCGGGGAGCCCTGTCTTCCCACATTTGAGGAGTCCAATGCTTCCAATGTAGCATTGAAATCCCCCATAAACAACATTGGGAGATGTGTATGAGGGGCCAATTTAACCAACATGTCATACAAACATTGCACATTAAAAGGAGGGGGTATATAGACATTCACCAGTAACATTTTACAGTAATTTATATCCACCACCAGGGCCACATACCTTCCCCCCGGATCCACAAATACCTGATGAATATTGCAAGAGACAGCTTTACTGACTAGAATTGCTACCCCCCTTGCATAATTAGAGTAAGTGGCATGAAATGCCCACTGAATCCATGGCCTCCGCAAGGCCAGAATTTTGCTGCCGTCCAGGTGTGTCTCCTGTAAAAAAACGACATGTGGCCTGACCAGCTTTAAATATTGAAATACCGAGGCTCTTTTAAACTTACTATTCAGGCCACGTACATTCCAGGACACAACCTTGACCAAATTAGCCATTGTCATATTCCCCGACTACTGAACATAGGATTAGACCTCCCGTCTTCAGAGGCTGTGAGGCAATGGTGTACCCCCACTTCTTACCAGTGGGGATCCCCCGACCTAGAGAGCAGAGAACCGAGCAAAAAACATCCCTTTTACTTATGTAGACGAAACCCCCCCCCCACCCCCCCTGCCATTATACCAGACAAAACCAACACAAAACAGAACAACAATTTCCGGTATGCAGCTTTGAGTCCCAAACAAAAACAAAAAACCTGCGAACAAAATTGGAAGGTCATAACCGTCCGTCTATAGTCCAGCAGCACCAACCAAAAAAGAAAACAAAAAGTTGGTCCTTTGAGATCCGTGAGCTCCACGTCAACCCAAAAATAAGAAAAAAATTATATATCCAGGGAGCATAATCAAATATCAGCACTCTGTTGTTCAATTTAGCATTTACAAAGCACTACCGCCACCTATGGGCAGATCAACAAAACCACATTTTAGAACAAGCAATAGTTGCAAAGAAATGGCTATGACACCACAATATCTAGTCCAGGAGCAAAATATAAAAATATGAAAAAGAAATACAAATTTTCTCCTTGTTACTTTTCCTCTCTTCTCTTTTTCCTTTTTATGAAAAGAAACAGTCGAAGTATAAAAATAAGGTATACTAGAAAAAAGAAAAATACTATCATAGTTCCCTTTATAGAGGAGCTTCACAACATTAGCACACAGTGAGATAACCCATAACAGTTCGTAGGATCCGGGCCTTCAAACAAACCCAAAAAGTGTGCAAAATAGTTCCCCTACAGGGTGCCAAAGTAATGAGGCACAGCAGATGAATAAAACAATACTTGCATGTTTTCTCATGATTCTCGCCGTTGTCATGGGTGTCTATCCAGCCATTCCGAAGCTTCATTCGGATAATCAAAGAACTTGACTGCATCATTATATTGCACCCGCAGCTTACTTGGGTACAGCATACTGTAAGGGATATGCCTGTCTCTCAAACTCTTCCTCACATCGTTAAAGGAGCGTCTTTTCCTCTGGGTCTCCGCAGAGAAGTCCGGGAACAGCATTACTTTGGCATTTTCAAACTTCAATTCAGGACGCTTCCGAGAGGCAGCCAAAATCATATCGCGGTCCCTGTAATTAAGGAACCGTACCAGGAAGGGACGGGGGTATTTTCCAGGAGGATGCCGGCCTGTGGGCACACGATGGGCCCTTTCCACCACATAAGTTGGTGGAAGTTCCCCTAAGTCCAGCAAATTCTTAAAGAGCGATTCCGCAAAAGAGGCAGACTGGGACCCTTCCACTCCTTCTGGCAGGCCAACCACTCTCACATTATTTCTCCTCTGCCTGTCCTCTGCCTCTTCAGCTCTGCTTTGCAGTGACTTCACCATATCCCTCAGTTCTGATAACATGTTGCCCTGAGAGTGTGTCACATCCTCCACCCCAGAAATCCTGTCCTCTGCCTCAGTCAGCCTGCCCCTCATTTTGTCCAGATCATGTCTTATTAAATTGCATTCCATAGTTAGGTGGTCTATGCTCACCATTACAGCCGATTTACTTTCATTTATAGCCTCCAGGATGGGCCTGGTGATCGCCTCTTGCGCCGAGTCCACAACCGGGGGAACCGATGGAGATTCCTTATTTGAGCTTTCAGAGCCCGACCCCGACCTCGCAGCGGCAATCGCTGCCGCAGACGCCATTCTCCTGGCTTTCTCCCTCTCTGCCTTAGTATAGCTGGGGGAAGGCAAGATGGCGGCGGCGGGACTCGTGTCAGGGCCTCGTGTAGAGCGGGTCCTGCGCTGGGACTTCTGCTGCTGATTTCCCGCCCTCGAGGCTCCCTTTTTCATGCCCACTGACACTCAGCACTTCCTGGTAGCGAAAGTACCGAAAAACCGGACTATTTGGCTCCCAAATCAGGATGTAGGAGCAGGATAGACGTGGAGCTCACCGATACACGTCCTGCCGCCTTCACATCCGGTCACGCCGCACTGCGCTGCTTTAACTGTAAATTGTGCGGACATGCAATGTTGTACCCAAACGAAATTTGCGTCCTTTTCTTTCCACAAATAGAGCTTTCTTTTAATGGTATTTGATTGCCTCTGCGATTTTTCTTTTTTCCGATATAAACGGAAAAAGAGCGAAAATTTTGAAAAAAAATGATATTTTCTACTTTTTGTTATAAGAAAAATCGAATAAACTCAATTTTAGTCATACATTTAGGCCAAAATGTATTCAGCCACATGTCTTTAGTAAAAAAAATGTCAATAAGCGTATATTTATTGGTTTGCGCAAAAGTTATAGCGTTTACAAACTAGGGTACATTTTCTGGAATTTACACAGCTTTAAATTTATGACTGCCTCATTTCTTGAGGTGCTAAAATGGCAGGGCAGTACAAACCCCCCCCAAATGACCCCATTTTAGAAAGTAGACACCCCAAGGAAATTGCTGAGAGGCATGTTGAGCCCATTGAATTTTTTTTTTTTGTCCCAAGTGATTGAATAATGACAAAAAAAAATAAAAAATTACAAAAAGTTGTCGCTAAATGATATATTGCTCACACATGCCATGGTTATATGTGGAATTGCACCCCAAAATACATTCTGCTGCTTCTCCTGAGTACGGGGATACCACATGTGTGGGACTTTTTAGGAGCCTAGCCACGTACGGGACCCTGGAAACCAAGCACCGCCTTCAGGATTTCTAAGGGCGCAAATTTTTGATTTCACTCCTCACTACCTATCACAGTTTTGAAGGCCATAAAATGCCAAAATAGCACAAAACCCCCCCAAATGACCCCATTTTAGAAAGTAGACACCCCAAGGAAATTGCTGAGAGGCCTGTTGAGCCCATTGAATATTTATTTTTTTGTCCCAAGTGATTGAATAATGACAAAAAAAAAAAAAAATTACAAAAAGTTGTCACTAAATGATATATTGCTCACACATGCCATGGTTATATGTGGAATTGCACCCCAAAATAAATTCTGCTGCTTCTCCTGAGTACGGGGATACCACATGTGTGGGACTTTTTAGGAGCCTAGCCACGTACGGGACCCCGGAAACCAAGCACCGCCTTCAGGATTTCTAAGGGCGCAAATTTTTGATTTCACTCCTCACTACCTATCACAGTTTCGAAGGCCATAAAATGCCAAAATAGCACAAAACCCCCCCAAATGACCCCATTTTGGAAAGTAGACACCCCAAGCTGTTTGCTGAGAGGCATGGTGAGTATTTTACAGCTCTCATTGGTTTTTGAAAATGAAGAAAACATTTTTTTTTTTTTCAATTTTCAAAACTTTGTGACAAAAAGCGAGATCTGCAAAATACTCACAATACCTCTCAGCAAATAGCTTGGGGTGTCTACTTTCCAAAATGGGGTCATTTGGGGGGGTTTTGTGCCATCTGGGCATTCCATGGCCTCCGAAACTGTGATAGGCAGTGAGAAGTGAAATCAAAAATTGACACCCTTAGAAAGCCTGAAGGCGGTGCTTGGTTTTTGGGGTCCCGTACGCGGCTAGGCTCCCAAAAAGTCTCACACATGTGGTATCCCCGTACTCAGGAGAAGCAACAGAATGTATTTTGGGGTGTAATTCCACATATGCCCATGGCATGTTTGAGCAATATATCATTTAGTGACAACTTTGTGCAAAAAAAAAAAAAAAAAAATTATTTTTTCCGCAACTTGTGTCAACATATAAAATATTCCATGGACTCGACATGCCTCTCAGTATATAGCTTGGGGTGTCTACTTTCCAAAATGGGGTCATTTGGGGGGGTTTTGAACTGTTCTGGCATTTTATACACAACATTAGGAAGCTTACATCCACTCTTCTAACCACTTGAAGACAAAGCCCTTTTTGACACTTTTTGTTTACATGAAAACATGTTTTTTTTTGCAAGAAAATTATGTTGAACCCCCAAACATTATATATATTTTTAAAGCAAAGGCCCTACAGAATAAAATGGTGGGTGTTGCATTTTTTTTTTCTACACAGTATTTGCGCAGCGATTTTTCAAACGCATTTTTTGGGGAAAAAATACACTTTTTTTTTATTTTAATGCACTAAAACACACTATATTGCCCAAATGTTTGATGAAATAAAAAAGATTATCTTAGGCCGAGTACATAGATACCAAACACGACATGCTTTAAAATTTCGCACAAACGCGCATTGGCGACAAACTACATACATTTTTAAAAGCCTTTAAAAGCATTTACAGGTTACCCCGTTAGATTTACAGAGGAGGTCTACTGCTAAAATTACTGCCCTCGATCTGACCTTCGCGGTGATACCTCACATGCATGGTGCAATTGCTGTTTACATATGACGCCAGACCGACGCTTGCATTCGCCATTGGGCAAGAGCAGGGCAGGACAGGGGTGCTTTTTTTTATTTTTATTTTTTTTTATTATTAATTTTGCTTTTTTATTTTATTTTTAAACTGTTGCTTCTATATATTATTTTTTTTTAATCATTTTTATTGTTATCTCAGGGAATGTAAATATCCCCTATGATAGCAATAGGTAGTGACAGGTACTCTTTTTTTGAAAAAAATGGGGTCTATTGGACCCTAGATCTTTCCACTGCCCTCAAAGCATCTGACCACACCAAGATCGGTGTGATAAAATGCTTTCCCAATTTCCCAATGGCGCTTTTTATATCCGGGGGGATAGCCACTAGGATTGCTTTTACATGAAAGCTGGCCGCTGGCTGAAAAGAATGATACCAAGATGATACCTAAACCCGCAGGCATCATTCTGGTATAAACATTCAAAGTCCAGCAACATACCAGTACGTTGCTGGTCCTTGTTGGACATGTATTGTAATCTTTTTTTTCATGCAGCCTGTTGGCTGAACGAAAAAAAAAGATTGATCGGTGGGTATGCCCACCATTGGAATACCGCCCTTCATCCACCCACTTCTAATGATGGGCATACATGCACCATTTATATATGCCGAAGCATGGGGACATCTTCTCGCAAAAGTTATGCCGCGTACACATGGTCAGACTTTTCCACGGGCAAGCCTCCGTCGGAATTTCGACCGTATGTACGCGGCATTAGGAGCAAAATCGCTCCTCTGCTCCTGCTGCCTCCATGCTTCGGCATATATGCTTTTTTTTTTTAACTGTGGTGGTGAAATCACCTCCTACAGCACTGGAGTCGCAGGGATCAGGCCTGTCTCTGCGAACGCTGCAGTTATGTGTGTTGTGTTTTGCAAGTGACAGTAATCGATCGATCGATACTGCACTTAGGTGGCCTGGGCTGGACGGAGGGGCAAAACGCAGGTGCTAGCATGTATCTGGGCTGATCCCGCTAACACTGCATTTTTGGGAACCCTAAACTGCTGGGGAAGCTAGTATAGATCTGATCAGATCAGATATTGAGCTGATCAGATACTATACCACTAAGGGGGGTGTATGCTTCACGCGTGGGTGTTAGCGCTACTGGCACTAACCTGACGCTGCCTGGGGTGTGACGCAGACCCTCTGACGCTAAAACCTAATTGATATCACCCGCCGGCGATCAGGGGGTTAAACCTTTATTGGGTTATATACGGCGGGTGCCCTGACACTATAAAAAGCAAACTAACTAACCAGCGTCACCCGTAACACTTATATGATGATCACTGGTGAAAGGGTTAACTAGGGGCAATTAGGGGGTTAAAACCTTTATTAGGTAATATATGGGGGTACCTGACGCTATATAAAAACCTGACGGCGAACCTAAAAAAAAATTACTGGCTACCTATCGGCATCACCGACACTAAGACATCGATCAGAAAAATTATCGCTTAGTGACCGTGGTGATAGGGGTGAAAGGGTTACCTGGGGGGCGATCAAGGGGGTTAAACCTTTATTAGGTAATATATTGGGGTACCTGACGCTATAAAAACCTGCGGCGAACCTAAAAAAAATTACTGGCTACCGATCAGCATCACCGACGCTAAGACATCGATCAGAAAAATGATCGCATAGCGACGGCGGTGCTAGGGGGTGAAAGGGTTACCTGGGGGGTGATCAAGGGGGTTAAACCTTTATTAGGTAATATATGGGGGTACCCGACGCTATAAAAACCTGCGGCGAACCTAAAAAAAATTACTGGCTACCGATCAGCATCGCCGACGCTAAAACATCGATCAGAAAAATTATCGCTGAGTGACCGTGGTGATAGGGGGTGAAAGGGTTACCTGGGGGGCGACCAAGGGGGTTAAACCTTTATTAGGTAATATATGGGGGTACCCAACGCTATAAAAACCTGCGGCGAACCTAAAAAAAATTACTGGCTACCGATCAGCATCACCGACGCTAAGACATCGATCAGAAAAATGATCGCTTAGCGACGGCGGTACTAGGGGGTGAAAGGGTTATCTGGGGGGTGATCAGGGGGTTAAACCTTTATTAGGGGGGGGTCAGGGGGCTACACTGGACCTAAAACTAAATGTACTGACACTTTTACAGTCACAAATGTCACTGATTGCAGTGATCACTAAATAAATGGTCACTGCAATCAGTGACACTGTGACTGGGGGCTGGGGGGTGATCTGGGGGGGGGCAATTTATGTACCTATGTGTCCTGGTGTCAGTGTAGTGTTGTGTGCACTAACCTGCATCTTCTCCTGTACGGCGCTCGGTATATGTGAGCGCCGCAGGAGAGATGACATCACTTCCTCCAGCCTGTGTAAACAAGCACACAGGCAGGGGAAGCTCTCATTCGCCGGGAGCGATCGAGAGGGGGTGGCCGGAATCGAACGGCCGTCCCCTCATGCCGGATCGCTCCCGAAGGTAAAACGATCGCTCACTGTAAAGAAGGGGGGTCCGATCGGACCCCCCAACTATACAAAGGCAATCACGTACATATACGTGATTCTGCCTGTCGGTGCCATTCTGCCGACGTATATTTACAGTGGGCGGTCGTTAAGTGGTTAAGCGCCTCTTCCCCAGAGAGAATGTTTGTTTTGTAGTTGTTCCTCATAACCCAGGTCCTCCTGGACTATAGAAAAAAAAGTTTGATCGTCAAAAGATCAAATTAAATTTGAAGATCATGTTATTGATTTTCTGTCAAAATTCGAGGCACCATCTTTGTGAAAAACTTTCTCATTCCTAAATCCTACATTAGAATATATGCTGAAAAAAGGGTTGGGACTTTATATGAAACATGCACCTAAAGGGTGATAATGGGCAATAGATGTCTGACCAATAAAATGAATATTGTGACTGTACTAGCTGAATCTGAATACCCAGCACACAGGACAATAATACATAACAGTAGCAATCATTTCATATATATATATACATATAATACATTTTAGGATAATAGCATTATAGTAAATGGTAATAATTTGATAAAACGTCAGGCACATTGATCCATATATCACATAATAACCATATAAAAAATCATGATTTTAACAGCATAATACAATTGAAAAATAGTAGAAGTAATTAGATGATCCCATGTAATACATGATGGTAGCATCGGAATAGCTACGCGTTTCGTGGAACTCTCCACTCATCAGAAGCTGATAAATATCTGAAATTGATGAGATTTGTAATTTAACTATTGGTACAGGGTCTTGGCTAACGGGAGGGTATAGGGAGAAGGAGGTAGAAAAAGTATACATTCGTATGGGACAAAGGAAAATGGTAAATGTCCCAAAACTTACAGATCACCTGTGGGTCTGATTGATAGCGATATGGACTGCAAGCTGGCCGGACAAGTCATCAGTTCCGGGAACTGAGATGGTAAATCCCCAGATGGGATGTTGAAAGTACCCTCAGAGGACAAGTTTCCCTGGGAGTGGGATACCCCATGGATGGTTGAGTGGGAAGCAATTAGCATAGCCATAAAATAATCTGTAATGGGTATAAAAATAATTGTGTAAGAGTATACTATGTGATATGCTAGCTAAATATAAATAGGAACCAACCTCCTATCTGTGGATTTGCCACCTCCGTTTCCCGGAACTGATGACTTGTCCGGCCGGCTTGCAGTCCATATCGCTATCAATCAGACCCACAGGTGATCTGTACGTTTTGTGACATTTACCATTTGCCTTTTGTCCCATACGAATGTATACTTTTTTTTACCTCCTTCTCCCTATACCCTCCTTTTATCCAAGACCCTGTACCAATAGTTAAATTACAAATCTTATCAATTTCAGATATTTATCAGCTCCTGATTAGGGATGAGCTTCGAGTTCGAGTCGAACTCATGTTCGACTCAAACATTGCCTGTTCAGCGAACAATTTGGGGTGTTCGCGGCAAATTCGAAAAGCCGCGGATCACCCTGTAAAAGTCTATGGGAGAAATCTAAAGTGCTAATTTTAAAGGCTTATATGCAAGTATCAGGGAAATAGACGCTTTGATGCGCATGAGGACGCACGGCACCATGGTTGGGCAGGCGTGCGCCATGACTAGGCGGACGCATGGCGCCGTGACTATGCGCACGCCAGGCGTGATGGATGCCCGGCCTATTTAAAGCCACTGCTGACAGTGCCGCATCGCTGGTGTATCTTCAGCTTGTCATGCATTCCTGTGTCCTGTGAATCTGCTGTTCCTGATCTGTGTACCGACCCAGCTTGTCCTGACCTGATCCTTCTGACCCCCTGGCTTGATCCTTGGCTTGCATCTGACTTCTCTCTGCCTGCTTCCTGCATCTGATCCTGGCTTGGCTACTGGACTTGTTTATCTTGCTCCCTGAACTTGACTCTGATCCTGGACTGACTTCCTGTTTTGACCCCTACCATTTCACAAAGTGTAAAAAATAAAAAAATAAAACAGACACAGTTGGGATAAGTCCTTTATTAAAAATAAATAAATAAAAAAAAGATTCCAGCAGGTGGTAATCCACTCTCGATCTCCGCTCCAGTGATGTCGGTATCCAGTGACGGATGATCTGCAGGCTCCAGCGATGATGTCCAGCGAGGAACAGCACACGGTCCTGTCTCCACCGGAGACACCCTGGGAATGATGTTGCGGCAGCCTGACAGGTCTTATGTAGCTGAGGACGAGGGCCACCCGTCACGTGACCCCGTCCCCCTCTGACGCAAGGGGAAACCAGGGCTTTCCCAGTGACGTGAGGGGTGACCCCGCCCCCCTCTGATGTAACGCAGGATTCCCGTTGCATCAGAGGGGGCGGGGTCACCTGCACGTCACTGGGAAAGCCCGGGGTTCCCCTTGCATCAGAGGGGACGGGGTCACGTGACGGGTGGCCCCGTCCTCAGCTACACAAGACCTATCAGGCTGCCGTGACGTCATTCCCGGGGTGTCTCCGGTGGAAACAGGACCGTGTGCTGATCATCGCTGGAGCCTGCAGATCATCTGTCGCTGGATACCGACATCACTGGAGTGGAGATCGAGAGTGGATTACTACCGCTGCAATCTTTTTTTTTACTTTTATTTGTAATAAAGGACTTATCCCAACTGTGTCTGTGTGTTTTTTTACACTTTCTTTGTTGAGGGCATGTGGCCTGGTTAGGGTTCAGGAGGGGGGTCGCTCTCTCGTCCCCCCTTCTTTTCCTGCGGCCTGCCAGGTTGCATGCTCGGATAAGGGTCTGGTATGGATTTTTGGGGGGAACTCTGCACCATTTTTTTTTTTTTATTTGGCGCGGAGTTCCCCTTAAAATCCATACCAGACCTGAAGGGCCTGGTAATTGAATTTGGAAAAGAAATTCCCTTATTGCACAGAAAGACAGTTTGACAGTCACCACATCCCTGTTATATGGACAAAAACAAAACCCCCTGGAGGATGGGACTTTGAAAGTGACTGACAAACCAATAAGATTGTAGTAAAATATAAACTTTTATTATTGTACATATGGGTTAAAAGATATATGGTAGTAACAGACATGTAAACATTACAAATCCATATAATGGGTTGATGGATGTGGATGCATATGAGGATAGACCCAACGTTTCTGGCAAAAGAGCCCTTCAGGGGTTTGAGCCAGTCATCTATTGTACTAATATGATATATGTATTTCAACAAGTATTGTTACATATAAACATTCTGTACATTAGAACAAGCAAGCAAACAGAGCATACAAAATAAAGAAAAAAGGCAAAATATCTTACAGCAAAAGAATCCGCTTGTCACATACAACCGCAAAACCAGATCTTAGCAGCTAACAATGGTGTATGTAGAAAAAAGGGGGGCCTGCCAGCCCACGTCCATGGATATTCCCAACGAGGATCCCATATACTCCCCCAGAATGGAGAGGGCAATCTGTATATTGAAATATATACCAATCACTATTAAGGGTGAATTGATTAACCACTGCCCCGTAAGGGGAGGGGAAAAGGAGGAAAACATATTTGTACATCAAAAGGAGATTTATTCAATATGGACATAAACAACTACCTAGGTGACAAGTAAGAGATCACTCAAAAATATTTGGGAATTCAAGTGCTGATTCTTGAAAGACAAGGATGGGATAAACCTCAAGTCCAGGAGGTATACCTGTATGAATAGCACAAATAGAGTTTAAAGTTGAAATCCACAAAGATAGCAAAGAGTAGTGAGGGGCAGTGATCAATATGTGGCAATATAACATACCTATAGGCAGATGGCATAAGAAAATCCTCCTGTGGTGACAGAGCCGTTGCTGCTGTGCCTGCCTAGCAGCTAATGGCGCTTATAAAGGGTGAATGAGAGAGCTCGCGCATGCACCATGCACATGGCGCCGTAATGACTACATTGCGACCGCGCTATGCGTGGATGCAGAATGGATGACCTCATGGCGCATGCGCCATGGCATAAATACAACCTGGAGGAATGTAAAAGGGGTCCCCTGCCCCCACAGCGCGGAGACCAGCCCCAAAGGATGGAACCGGGCTACGCACTGAGGGGGCACCGACGCCGATCCACGGTCAAAGGGCCGTGGGTAATTGAAAGGGTGCACACATCATGATACCGATGTAGAGCACCCCCCCCCCCCCCCCCCCCGGCGCTGTGTGGGAAAAAACCCCCACAGACGGGGCTTAAAAGACCTTAACAAAACTAACTAAGGATACTGTGAAGGACTAGCATCAAGTGTAGAGCTTGAAGGACACCGCCACTCACTGGGTCTTCTTTTTAAGGGCTTTGTTTGCCCATTTTTATTAAAAGAAGTTCAAAACAAAATCAAAGGTTTCCCTCGCAGGGGTTTCAACACTCCTTTTCATCAAAAACCTGACATTCAGCCTCCTGGCTTATACATACAGCAGTGCTGCTCAGGCCTTCCACTTCAGGCTCTCATCTGTCTCCTACAGACTATTCCATTGGCAACACTGTCCATTTAGATAGCAGCCCCTCGCTGATCTGACCCTCAGACCTGGGTCTCTGGCTTCCACAGTGCACAAAAGCACTCTCTGGCTTCCCTAGTGCACACCTGCACTCGTCGGGAGGGTGGAGCCCAGAATGCTGGTCCTGACTCTACTATCAGGCCCACACACACCTGAACAATCAGTGTGCCGTTGAGTCTCAAAACCCGGATCCAGGACTGGGGATTTCATCCCACCTGGATCTCTAAGAAATCCCCAGGCTCCAGGTCCCAAAGTGGACTTTAGTAAATCATGAGGAAACTGAAAAGCCAGTTTCCTCCCAAACAAGCAAATACCCTGGAGCCCCTCAACCTGCCTGGTTGAGAATCCTGTATTCATAAAGTGGTGGGGTACCACTCTCTCACAATACCTATACACCAATGTTGCTGCAAACATTGAAAAACACATTTGCAGAATACACCATATGTTTGCACAAGTGGATTCATACAGAATGATGTGAAATATTTACACCATAATAAAGTAAGGGTTTTTGCATATGGAGAGACCCCAAAAGGGGAGGGTAGGCATAAAAAGAACAGTCTTTTCGAACAATACAATTACGAACCACAATGTATAGAGATAGGAATGACTGGAATGTCATAGGTCCCATGAAGGCAAGGCTAATGTCAATAAAGCTACATGGAGGCAAATAAGCATTATATGTGAGACAAAGGAAAAAGCATATCCAGATATAGTCACACTAGGTGCTCTCATTCCTCAACAAATACGTGCATCCCTACATGTGCATATATAGCCGAGATACACAGAGAGGAAAAGAGGATGGTTATTCCTCCCATCCTCGGGAGGAAAAACCGTCCAAAAATGGGCGGTAACTAATGATGTCATTAAGACCAGGGGCCATGGTGGCATTGAGATTAAATATCCACCGGGACTCACGTTGCAAAAGTGTGCGATTCCAATCTCCACCACGTGGATTTGGATGTATTCTATCCAGAATGAGAAATTTTACTTTTGGAATCCTATTGTGCACGTCTCTAACATGGTGGCCTAAAGGTAAATCTGGACAAGACTTTCTCATGGTTGTAATATGGCGTGATGCCCTTTTAGAAAACTGTTTCGTCTTGCCCACATAAAATGCGCCGCAATGGCACATCAACAAGTAGACAACACCCATAGTCTTGCAGTTGGCATAATGGGTGGGTCTAAATGTTCTGCCATTTGGTAAAATAATATTTTCACCAATATACATGTATTGGCAGAAGCTGCAGCCACCACAACGAAAGGTGCCAGGTCTCTTGCAAGGGTCAGAGCGGAAGTCGCCAGTAAATTCACTCTGTACCAGCGTGTCTCTCAAAGACTTTGTTCTACGATATAATACTGAAAGTTTGGCCGAGACAAAAGGACTAAGAGAATGATCGATGTACAGGAGGTGCCAGTACTTTGAGATTATTTTATTGATTTGCTGGTTTTGTTTAGTAAAGCGAGTAATCACTCTCAAAGTGTTGGTCTTTTCCTCCTTGTTGACTGAGTTTTTAGATTTGTTAAATAAAAGATCCTGTCTTAATTTCAAGATCACCCTCCTATAGGCCTTTTTGAGGCAGGTGGAAGAATATCCTCTCAGGAGCAATCTGTCCCTTAAGTCATTGGCCTCTTTTTGGAAAACTGAGTCTTGCGTACAGTTCCGACGCAATCTCAGATATTGTCCAAAGGGAATGGATCTAATTAAAGGTAAAGGATGGGCACTGTCAGCGTGTAGAATACTATTACAAGCTGTCTCTTTACGATATAGTGAGCTTGTTAATGTGCAATCACTTTCTTTGGTGATTTGTAATGTCTAAGAAGTTGTCATAAGATGCGCTATAGGACATCGTGAAGTTCAGATTGTATGTATTTTGATTCATGGCGGCAATGCAAGACATAAATAATTCTGGTGATCCTGCCCAAATAATAAAAATATTGTCTATAACTAATAATTTGTTCAGTTAAAAATAACAAGGCATCGTTGGATAGGAAGGCCTGTTCCCACTCCCCCAGGTACAGGTTGGCGTAGGATGGGGCACAACAAGTCCCCATCGCTACGCCTTGTACCTGGAGGTAGTGGGAACCATCAAAAGAAAACACATTGTGTGCGAGTATAAAGCTAACGTCTGACAGGAGAAATTGATTAAAGGGACGATTGTCCCTATGAGATTGGGAGATGGCGTGCCCTATTACCTCGATGCCCTGCTGGTGGGGGATGGAGCTGTATAGAGCTTCAACATCAACTGCCACCAGCAGGGCATCGAGTGGTATCACCATGCCATCCAGTTGTAACAGATGTATGGTATCTTTGACAAAAGACGGTAGATTACTCACATAAGGACATATTTGTTCATCAATGAACTTGCTGAGGTTTTCAGTGATTGATCCACACCCGGATACGATGGGATGTCCCGGGGGTGGTATCTTGTTCTTGTTTACTTTCAGTACGCTGTAAAAGGTTGGTATAATTGGATACAGCATGCAAACAAAGTCCCACATTTGTTTGTCAATTGTTTTGTTAGTATATGCAACATCGACCAAGCCATAAAATTCTTCAAATATTTCTCAATAAGGGAGCGTGATATTTTTTTATACCAGACTTAGTTGTTTAGAATCTCCAATCGCATATTTTTATATTGCCAGTTATTCATTACGACAATTTTACCTCCTTTATCGGCCTGTTTAATTGTTAATTGTGTCTGTTTGATGAGATTGTCTAGGGCACGTTTTTCTCCTTTAGACATATTGGTTACATTTTTGGAATGAGAATTAATCTTATAGATTTCCTTGGTGGTCATCGTTAGAAAGACCCCCAAATTAATGTTGGAACCGATTGGGGGGATATTTGTCAGATTTCTTTTTCAATGATGATTGGATTTGAGGCTTTTTGCTTGAGAGATTTGCCGCAGGCAGACCTTCTAGGTCAATTCTGTCAATCAGATCAAGACCGCCCTGATCCTCGGACAATTCATCTTGTGATTTCTCTATTTTTGGGGGTGGTTCAGGTTTGCTATACAAACTCTTGAGTAAAAGTTTGCGAGCAAATAATTGCAAGTCTTTAACGACTTCAAATTTGTCCATATCGGACTCAGGGCAGAAACGTTGACCTTTACATAAGACAGACACCTCATCAGTAGATAAATTATAATCCGAAAGATTAATGACATTCAAAGAATTTTCCGAAGATAGTTGAGATTGTGGCTATAGCGGGAAATCTCCCTGTCTAGGGACATTGTCCCCTCCTAGTATCTCAGCATTAGAGTCATGAATATTAGTAGGAAAGAGACCAGAAACCCCTTGCCCAGATGGGCCACCACGTGACTCCGTTACCTGAAAACCTAAAGGATTGTGCTGAAGAGTAGAGGCAGCCTCCACCATGCATTTCTTGGTAAGTTGTGCATCTGTATTAGGTGACCTCCATTTTTGTTTTTGTGTTTTTTTCTTTTTTGTCATGGTCACCTGTGAAGAAGACAGGGATGAATTTAAAGATGTATTAGAATCATTCTGTCCCTAGTTCTCTGTAAATTATTTGGTCTGGAGCGAGAACGTGGATTGGAATTTTGCCAACGATATGCCTTTTGATTCTTGGAAAACGATTTTGTCTCTCCAAAATTTCCGTTCTTTCATGGATATGGTATCAGTGGCAATGCGATCCAGGTGTGTTCTAATAGACTCTTCCTGGGTCGAATAGCCATCCGTCTTTTCAAACGGTTTCAATTGGACATAGACGCCTTCAATATCGGTATTTAATAATGCAATTTTTTTGAGATATTCTTCCATAAGTTGTTTCATCATTACAAGGCTGCATTGTTGGAGATGGCTCTCCCATTTTCTTTTGAACCCATCATCAATATTGTCAAAGTTGGGAAAGATCTGAACGCGCAAGCCAAGCGGGTTCAGATCATTACCAATGTATTGTTCAAATCCCTCTATGTGCCATACCAGATGGGCCTTCCTCTCTACCAATTTGGCTAATTGGGAGATAAGGGCCATCATTTCCGAAGTCTATGCCTCCTTTTTACCTTTCTCTTTGTATTTAGTCATCAGACTCTCAAAGTCCTTTAGTCTAAACATAGTGAATACTCTGAAAACACCCAAGAAAACAGTAACAGAATAACAAAATTGTAAAGTATACAGTTTAAGTAACGTAATTTAAGGTTTCTGTGAATATATGGAATAAAGAATGGGGGATGGGTATTTGCTACCCTAGATATATGGAAAATAAATTCCCTTATTGCACAGAAAGACAGACAGTTTGACAGTCACCACATTCCCGTTTGGTAATTGAATTTGGGGGGACCGCCACGCATTTTTTTTTTTTTTTTTTAATCAATGACTTTCAATGACTTTTCTCTGTATTGCCGGGAGCCGACAATTCATTACAGCCGTGTGTACTTTTAAATTACTTTTTTTCCTTCAGAAATTACATTTTGTGCAGGGACAGTTCTAAGCGTGGGAAACGAGCACTACTTTACAGACATACTATACACACACCCCAGGTACGAAATTTAAAGGAATATTTCACTTTTATTATTTCACTTTAAGCATTATTAAAATCACTGCTCCCGAAAAAACGTCTGTTTTTAAAACTTTTTTCTGCATTGATACATGTCCCCTGGGGTAGGACCTGGGTCCCCAAACACTTTTTATGACAATAACTTGCATATAAGCCTTTAAAATTAGCACTTTCGATTTTTCATGTTTGTGTCCCATAGACTTTAACGGTGTTCGGATGTTCGAACAAATTTATTGCCTGTTCGCATGTTCTGACGCGAACCGAACTGGGGGTGTTCGGCTCATCCCTACTCCTGATGAGTGGAGAGTTCCACGAAACGCGCAGAGCTATTCCGATGCTACTATCATGTATTACATGGGATCATCTAATTACTTGTACTATTTTTCAATTGTATTATGCCAGTGATGGCGAACCTTGGCATCCCAGATGTTTTGGAACTACATTTCCCATGATGGTTATGGACTCTGCAGTGTAGTGGAGCATCATGGGAAATGTAGTTCCAAAACATCTTGGGTGCCAAGGTTCGCCATCACTGAATTATGCTGTAACAATCATGATTTTTTTAAATGGTTATGTGATATATGGATCAATGTGCCTGACGTTTTATCAAATTATTACCATTTACTATAATGCTATTTTCTTTCTCGTACATCACGGGACACAGAGCGACATAGTCATTACTAATGGGTTATATAGTTACCGTCAGGTGCTGGCACTGGCAACTTCCAAAACCGGAAGTACCCTCCCCTATATAAGCCCCTCCCATCCGGGAGCACCTCAGTTTTTTGCCAGTGTCTAAGGTGTTGGCCAAGAAGAAACATGTGTTTTTCACTGAGCTTGCGTACAGGTTCTTTTGGGCCTCAGTAAGCTATTCCGGATCCGACCAAAAAAGCTTCATAGCTAAACGGTCGGTACCCGGGCCTTGCAGAGAAGAGCAAGGTTCTGCCTGTAATGCTTCTCTTAGGAGAGCTGGACCCTGGGATCCAGAGCTCTGGTCATACCCACGACCAAGATGTTTTCTGTGCAGGGTGCTATACAGGTCCAGGGGAGTGGAATCCTTGGGAACCCGGTCCCTGAAGGTTTGATTACAATGCCTGCCGTGATAGGTGAAGTTTGGGCTTTTGTGGACCAAACAAAGTCCTGCGGCGGGGAACAGGTAGGTGGGGGCCCCCAGGAACTTGGTTCTATTGGGGGACCCCCAAGCCTAATTTGTCTTTCTGTCTGTTACCTAACGGTATTCCCGCTAATATCTGTGCATGCCTGTAACTACTAAAAAAATGTAATAATTTTTAATGGTGGTCAAAAAAAAAAAAAAAAAAAAAGAATGTTTTTTTATATATGTTTAGTATATTAAACTGCGGTACCTGTGTTTGTCCACTAGAGGCCGCTGTGGAATGTTTTTCTTGTCATATGGACTAGTTTCTTCTCAGAGAGCAAAGTCCAGGCAGCTGGTGAGTTCTCCTACAGGAAACTGTTTCCTCTGCCATGTTGCAGTGTTCGTCTATCCCCCGGCCTGCGGCAAAGGGGGCCCTGGCTCCTGTCCCTGGTTTCCATGTTTGAAAATTAGCGCCGAGGCGCACGTGGCCGCGCGCGTGCGCGTGCACGCGCCTCTATATATAGAGGTGGCCGGAAAAAGGGGCGGGGCCTGGGGGATGACGCTCTGTGCGCGCCGCAGCGCTTCTGCGCATGTGCGGGCGTCCCAGCAGGTTTTTAAAAAGCCACATTATTGCAGTAAGCTGGCTATGAAGTACAGAGACAGAGCTGGCAACATTTAAAGGCATACAGCAAGCGGTTGATACAGGCATCCCCTAGAAAGGCACATTAGTAGACACCAACTGTGATATAGCAGCAATTGTGCTAGACTATTCTCAGTAAAAGTGGTGTATTACGGCTGGAATACCTCAGCTTTAGGCTTAGGAATATGCCGTCCAGTAGCTCCGGAACTGAATCTTCCAGGAAGCGAAGGGGGTCTCATCGGGCTCTGAGGATCTTGGGCATACTCCTGCTGCACCAGTCTCCCCTGAAGTTCAGAGGTAAGTGACCGTAGAGACCCCGCAGGGGTACTTGGTACTGTGGCTGTCCTCAGTCACCTGCTCCTGTGTATGTAACAGAGGAGGTTTTTTCCTCAGCTCTGGGAGGATTAGAGAGAGATTGTCAACATTTATCGCTGCCTCCCTGTCAGGGAAAGCACGTCCGATCTCCGTCTCCTCCTTCAGAGTGCCTGTTAGCAGAGCAACAGTCCCATACAGGGATCGACCTGCCTGAAGGGGATCAGGATGAGGTTGATTCTGTTATAGAGGAATCAACAGTGGGGGAACCTTTTCTCAGCATCTTAAGCTGAAAGATTATGGGTTCAGTCTCTGACTAACATGGTCCGATCAGCATTTAAAAATGCACCTTGCGGAACCATCAACCACTACTGTATCCTCGTTGGGGTCGCTAGAAGCCCCCAGACTGTTTGTTCTTTTCCACTTCACCCTTTACTGAAAGGGCTCATTTACCAGGATTGGGAACGTCCTGAGAAAATATTTATTCCCCCAAGAGATTTCCGGTGGTCTATCCCATGGAGGATAAGTTCATCAAAAAAAAAAAAAAAAAAAAAAAATGGAAGGTCCCTACAGCATCTCTTGTATGTATAAATCACTGACATGTCCAGTGGATAATGTCCAAATGTTCAAGAACCCAATAGATAAAAGATTGGAGTCCTTATGAAAATCTGCTTGGTGATACAACCAGCAGTAGCAGCTATTGGGGTCTGCTAAGCAGTGAAGGATCAGTTGAAACAGGTCTTGAGGGACTTGACAGATCAGCAGGCTTTGCCCTAGCTGATCTACCTAGAGCCTTAGGCTTTGCGGTTGACGCCATAGAGGATTCAGTCCATCAGGCCTCCCGCCTTACGCTGTCTATAGTACATATGCGTAGGCTCCTATGGCTCAAAAACTGGTCTGCTGAAGCTCCCTGTAAAGAATGGCTGGTTAGCGTCCCATTTCATGGTGAACGCTTATTCAGGGAAAACCTGGACAAATATATCCAGAAAATTTCCAGCGGTAAAAATACGCTCTTGCCGGTTAAAAGCAGAGTTAGAGGTCCCTCTTTAAGAGGCCTGCTTCTCCAGTCCCTGGGGCATCGGCTGTGTAACAGTTCCGACGGCCTCCTCGGTCAAATCCCGGGGGTAAAAAACAGGGACAGTAGCAGGGTAATGAGAAACCCTGGGTCAGGGGAGGTACAAAACCTCCCCCAAAGTTAAATTCATTGAAGCCCCCACTCAGTCGGGTGGGGGGAGGACTCCAGTTGTTCGCAAGAGACCTGGCGGGACACGATCAAGACAGATAGGTGCTCTCCGCAGTAGGTTTGGGATACAGTTTGGAGTTAAAAGACTCTCCTCCTTCCCATTTTTGAGGTCAAACGTGCCAAGGGATCCCCGGAAGAGAGAGTCCCTCCTGTTGGCACTAGAACAACTATTGCTCCAAGGAGTAATTATGGAGGTTCCCCTGGAAGAATGAGGGTTCGGGTTTTACTCAAACCTCTTTACAGTCCCGAAGCAAACGCGGACGGGAGGCCCATATTAATTCTAAAAGGGCTATACAAATTCCTGTATATCAGGACTTTCCGATGGAGTCGATCCGATCGGTGGCCACTGCCCTACAAGGGGAGGATTGGTTAGCCACGATCGACATCAAAGATGCTTATTTGCACATTCCCATCTTTCCAGTCCACCAAAAATTTCTACGCTTTGCAGTAGAAGGGCGCCATTTTCAGTTCAGAGCCTTACCCTTCGGTTTGGCCACAGCACCACGAGTGTTTACAAAAATTCTGGCCCTTTATTGGCCAATCTAAGAACACAAGGTGTAATGATAATGGCATATCTGGATGACTTGTTGCTGATAGACCACTCAGTGAAAAAACTAGACGTGGTCGTTCACAAGACGATCAAGTATCTGGAATCTCACGGTTGGATTATCAACCGAGACAAGTCAGCCCTAAAAACCAGTCAAAAGTCTGGAATACTTGGGGCTAAGGTTGGATTCAGGCCAGAGAAAAATATTCTTGCCTCGAGGAAAGGTGTTGTCTTTGAAAGATTTGATCCACTTAGTGGGTACAAAAAAGACAGCCGTCCATACGCCTGTATATGAGGCTGCTGGGAAAAATGGTGGCATCATTCGAAGCAGTACCCTACGGTCAATTCCATTCAAGGAATTTGCAAGGGGCCATACTGTCAGCCTGGAACAAAAAAGTTCAGGCCCTAGACTTACAATGTCCTTGTCCCCTTCCGTTCGCAAGAGCCTCCGTTGGTGGTTGGTTCCCCAGAATCTGGAAAAAAGGAAATCCTTCAGTCCGATTTCTTGGAAGGTGGTCACTACAGATGCCAGCCTTATAGGCTGGGGAGCAGTACTGGAGCAATAGTCTCTCCAGGGCAGATGGTCGGATGCAGAAAAGGCCCTGCCCATCAATCTCTTAGAGATACGAGCAGCCCGGTATGCCCTAGTAGCATGGACATCCAAACTCCAAGGGTCCCCTGTCAGAATTCAATCAGACAATGCCACAGCAGTGGCATATATCAATCGGGGGGGCACCAGGAGTCGTGCAGCCCAAAGGGAAGTAAATTACATCCTGAGATGGGCAGAAAAATATGTCCCAGCCATATCTGCGGTATTCATTCCAGGAGTGGAGAATTGGAAGGCGGACTTTCTAAGTCGCCAGCAATTAGGCCCAGAGGAAGGGTCCCTTCACCCCGAGGTTTTCTGGACAATATGTCAGCGGTGGGGAACATCGGATGTAGATCTTCTAGCATCCAGATTCAACGCAAAGGGGGATAGGTTTGTCTCTCGGACAAGGGATCCCCTAGCTTGCGGCTCGGATGCCCTAGTGTTCCCTGGGGATCAGTTCAAGCTGATATATGCATTCACACCGCCACAATGGTTACCTCGATTACTCCGCAGAATCAGGGTAGAAAAGAAACCAGTGATTCCGGTGGCTCCAGCGTGGCCCCGAAGAGCGTGGTACGCGGAGATTGTAAAATTTCAGTGGGGAGTCCTTGGACTCTCCCACGTCGTCCGGCTTTCGCAAGGACCGATATACCACCCTTCCTTACCAGCCCTAGGTTTGACGGCCTGGCTATTGAAGCCCACATTCTAAAAAAGAGAGGGCTCTCTAATGCTGTGGTATCTACCATGATCAATGCCAGGAAGCCGGTATCCAGGCAGATCTACTATAGAATCTGGAAGGCGTACATCGCGTGGTGTGAGGCCAAGAAATGGCATCCACATAAGTACGTAATAGGTAGGATTCTGGACTTCCTACAGTGGGCTGTAGATAGGAAGCTTGCCTTGAGTACTATCAAGGGTCAGATTTCGGCCTTGTCAATATTTTTTCAAAGGCCCTTGGCTTCGCATTCACTAGTCAAAGCCTTTATACAAGGAGTGATGCGTATTAGTCCTCCGGTTAATATTCCCATATGTCCATGGGATCTAAACTTGGTTCTGTCGGTTCTACAGAAACAACCATTTGAACCATTACAGCATATTTCCTTGGTGCTTCTTACCAGGAAATTGATTTTTCTAGTAGCCATTTGTTCGGCTAAAAAGAGTATCGGAATTAGCAGCTATGTCCTGTAAGGAGCCATATCTGGTTATCCATAAGGACAGAGTAGTGTTACGTCCTCATCCAGCCTTTCTTCCTAAGGTGGTATCGAGGTTTCATTTGAACCAAGATGTGGTTCTTCCTTCTTTTTTCCCCAAACCTACTTCGGTAGAGGAAAAGTTATTGCATTCTTTGGATGTAGTAAGAGCAGTTAAAGCTTATCTAAAAGCCACTGCTCAGATTCGCAGAACGGATACTTTGTTTATTCTGCCGGAAGGCCCCAGAAAGGGTCAGGCAGCGTCAAAATCTACTTTAGCCAAGTGGATTCGACAGGTCATAATACAAGCCTATAGCTTGAGAAGTAGACCGCCTCCGTTCAAAGTTAGGGCGCACTCCACGAGAGCAGTTGGAACTTCATGGGCAGTGCATCACCAGGCCTCCCTGGCTCAAATCTGTAAGGCCGCAACATGGTCTTCGGTACACACGTTTACTAGGTCCTACCAGGTGGACGTTAGAAGTCAGGAGGATGTCGCCTTTGGGCGCAGTGTGTTGCAGGCCGCAAAAGATCCTCATGTCTGATAGCGCTCAGCTTATATATGGTGTATCCCCCCCCTCATTTGGCATTGCTTTAGGACATCCCATTAGTAATGACTATGTCGCTCTGTGTCCCGTGATGTACGAGAAAGAAAATAGGATTTTTATAACAGCTTACCTGTAAAATCCTTTTCTTGGAGTACATCACGGGACACAGAGCTCCCACCCCTCTTTGGGGACACTTATTGCCTTGCTACAAAACTGAGGTGCTCCCGGATGGGAGGGGCTTATATAGGGGAGGGTACTTCCGGTTTTGGAAGTTGCCAGTGCCAGCACCTGACGGTAACTATATAACCCATTAGTAATGACTATGTCGCTCTGTGTCCCGTGATGTACTCCAAGAAAAGGATTTTACAGGTAAGCTGTTATAAAAATCCTATTATGCTACAATGTATTATATGTATATATATGAAATAAATGCTACTGTTATGTATTATTGTCCAGTATGCTGGGTATTGAGATTCATCTAGTACAGTCACAATATTCATTTTATTGGTCAGACATCTATTGCCCGTTATCACCCTTTAGGTGCATGTTTCATATAAAGTCCCAACCCTTTTTTCAGCATAACTGCTATACAGGGATGGAGACATCGGACCTACAAGTCCTTTGCCTCATATAAAGTCCCAAATTCCCCTATATCCCCCCTCTCCCTCTATCCTACATTAGAATATGCCACACTGTTTTCTGTTCATGTTCATTTCTTCTGCCATCATTCACACACTCAATCGTCGATCTGAGCATACAAGAGTTTGCACTCTGTCCACATTTGCACATTTCGTCCTTTGTGTTTTTTCGACTTCCCACTTCTTCCGCCACCTTCTTGCCCCTCCTTAAAGGGGTTGTAAAGGTTTGTTTTTTATTTTCTAAATAGGTTCCTTTAAGCTAGTGCATTGTTGCTTCACTTACCTTTTCCTTTGATTTACCTTCTAAATGTTTGTTTTCTTTGTCTGAATTTCTCACTTCCTGTTTCTCCTCACTGAACTTTACACCATCATCCGAGTGGTGTGGAGTCAGCCAGAACAGCTTACTGAGGAGGAACAGGAAGTGAGAAATTCAGACATAGAAAACAAAGAAAAAAAATATTTAGAAGGGAAATCTAAGGAAAAGGTAAGTGTACCAACAATGCACTAGCTTAAAGGAACCTATTTAGAAAATAAAAAACGAACCTTTACAACCCCTTTAAGCTGCTTATGCCATTCAAAAACACTTGATTTCTGCATGTGATGTTCATCATAAGCTTGTTTTTACAGGAGTAAAGTTTCATTCGCACGTTTGTCAGCAAAATTTGATGTTAATCCACTGCTTCAGATTCCTGTCACTCATCTTCCGCCAACAGCGCAACACACACACGTGTTATCTATTTTACTACTCTGTGAAGACTGAGTCAAATGGTCTGCGACCCAGGGGAGAGCAAGTTAAAACATGTTAGGACAATGGCTGTGTGAACCACCACCATAGTGTTACGCCGTGGGCATTCGGGGAATTAAATTATCACACCTTGCACAAGTAAATATTACACAGCTTTTGAATAATCCATTTTAAGAACGGGCACTTTACTAGTGATTGTATTTAGTTATTGCATGTTGCAATTTGTTACGGTAAAAGCTAAAAACGTTTTTGCATTTATTGTACTACAGGAAAAATACGGAGATATTTCTGAGCGTAAACTACTCAGAGAGAGACTACAGTGCAAGAGTTTTGATTGGTACTTGAGAAATGTTTTTCCAGAACTGCATGTGCCTGAAGATCGTCTTCGCTGGCATGGGGCGGTAGGTATCCTTGGATAATCGTTTCATTCAGGTGCAACATATTTTAATAATTATTATTTGGCTTGAAAAATCTGATAAACCCTTGTAGTGCTTGACACTGTTATAACCTAATGCTAGAAACTTCACCCAAAAGGGGATGTTCCACTTGTCTGCCTTCTCCCTCCCCCCACCCCTTTAAGTTTTGGAACTTAATTTTTGTTTGGGGGGGATTTTGACAGGTACAAGTTAGGCCCCCAATCCTTCCCCCAAAGCCTTTTGGGACATGTTACATGTTTAGCATGCGCAGTGGGAAGCTAGCTGTAAAGCTGCAAGCAGTCACAGCTGGCTTCCCGAAGTAAACTTGCCGGCGCCTGGACCCGAAGATGGCCAAAGAGTCGGCTTGATTGAGGACTGCGCTGAATCCCTGGACAGGTAAGTGTCCTATTATTCAATATTTAATTTTCTGTTTCATGGTTGAACGTTTTAAAGATTAATTTTAGGTATCCTATATTTTATACATAAACCGAAAGAAAAGAGCGCAAAGCCGCCCTAGTTTAATTAGCTAGGTTGAACGTCCATAGCTCCCCCTTCCCCTGTCAGGATCTTGGGGTGGTTATAGGAGTGTGGCCACAATGGAATCCTTATGCTGTATCTATATTCACACAATGTGATTAAGCCGAGTTACACTAGGGCAGCTATGCGCTCTCCTTTTATGTTTTTATCTAGATGTGTTCCTGCCACCTAGAGGATCCATAGAGAGCAGCAGCACTCTTTGACGTGTTTAACTATCACCAATAGCCAGCTGGAGGGCTATACCAGCTGTTGATCAGTGCATCTGCTAGTTTTTTCTTGTGTGTGTATTTTTCTCTTTTCGTCCATGGACGGACACAGCTCCTTAATTCTTGACAGTTGGGTTATGTTCCTGTTCATAGGAGAGGACTAGGCAGAACATGTTAGTTATTTTAAAACATGTAACTCTAACAGAGTTGAACAGCCCCGCCCAGGGGGAGGTCCCTCCGTACATAACCCTCCTACCTGCAGTCAGCAGCCTCAGTTTTTTTTCTGCCTAGCAGAGGAGATGGACTTGGCTCCCTTTGGGACCTGAGTCCTGAAGAAATTTTAATTTTATTTTATCTTCTTTTATTTTTAAGATCTTCTATCAACTGCCGGCTGGGCATGACAGGCAGGATATTATAGATCCTTGTAGTCCCCCCAGTCCGGCCATCGAGCGTGTTACAGTCCCTTGCAAATAGGCGTCGGGTCTGTCACGACATACCCCATGACTCCAGGGGTGGCCGGTGAGCTTCTGCTTCAGGGCGGCTTGCTGTCTCACTCACAGTGGACCGGGCCGAAAGCTACTCTGTACTGCTCGGTTGTAGGCCTGTCAGGAACGCACCAGCAGGTCCTCGTTTGGATGGGTACAGTTCCCCCTGCCTCGGCGGGTGTGAACAGCTGGGCATTCCTGGGAAAGGGGGTTCTCCTGTCCTCCCCTTCCCTGTTTTCTGTCACCTTTATCCCTTCTGCCCCAGCGGGGCTGGCTGCGACCGGGGCATACTATGTGGGGGGGCTCCGGGTCCCGGTGGGGGTCTGTGTGGTGTCGTAGCTCGTTCCTCTGTGGGGGGTGCTCTACTCCGGGGAAGCCCATGCGTGGCCTTCTCGTCCACATCGCAGTGCTCGGGCGCCATTTCTTTTTCGTACATCACGGGACACAGAGCGACTTAGTCATTACTAATGGGTTATATAGATTACCTTCAGGTGTTGGCACTGGCCAATTCCAAACCGGAAGTACCCTCCCCTATATAAGCCCCTCCCATCCGGGAGCACCTCAGTTTTTTGCCAGTGTCTAAGGTGTTGGCCAAAGAGTAACATGTGTTTTCACTGGGCTTGCGTACAGGTTCTTTTGGGCCTTAGTAAGCTGTTCCGGATCCCACCAAAAAAGCTTCATAGCTAAACGGTCGGTACCCGGGCCTTGCAGCAGAAGAGCAAGGTTTTGCCTGTAATGCCTCTCTTAGGAGGGCTGGACCCTGGGATCCAGAGCTCTGGTCATACCCACGACCAAGATGTTGTCTGTGCAGGGTGCTATACAGGTCCAGGGGAGTGGAATCCTTGGGAACCCGGTCCCTGAAGGTTTAATTACAATGCCTGCCGTGATAGGTGAAGTTTGGACTTCTGTGGACCAAACAAAGTCCTGCGGCGGGGATCAGGTAAGTGGGGGCCCCCAGGAACTTGGTTCTATTGGGGGACCCCCAAGCCTAATTTGTCTTTCTGTCTGTTACCTAACGGTATTCCCGCTAATATCTGTGTATGCCTGTAACTACTGAAAATGTAAAATTTTAATAGTAGTCAAGAAAAAAAAAAAAGGGACCGCGGTACCTGTGTTAAACCACTAGAGGCCGCTGTAGTCCATTTTTCTTGTCATGTGGATCTTTGGTTTTCTCAAGTCAAAAGATCCAGGCAGTTGGTAAGTTTCTCTGTGGGAATCCACTTCCTCTGCCCTGTTGCTGCGCTCATCCACCGCACAGGCCCTCCGGCAAAAAGGGCCCTGGCTCCTAGTCCCTGTTTGATTTCGAAAAGGGCGCCAATGGCGCACGGGCGTGCACGCGCCTCCTATGAAAAAAAAGGGGCGGGGCGGGTGGATGACGCTCGATGCGCGCCGCGGCGCTTCTGCGCATGTGCAGGCGTCCCAGCATGGATAAAAGACACAGTACAAGTGTCAGCTGGATGCAAACAGAGCTAGCAACAAACAGTGGCACACAGAGGCGGTTGATGCAGGCATCCCCATAGAAAGGCACTTTAGTGGACACCAGCTGGTATATAGCAGCAACTGTGTTAGACTATTACCAGCAAAAATTGGTGTATGACGACGGGAATACCTCAGCTTTGTGCTTAAAGGATATGTCGTCCAGACGCTCCGGAAATAGGTCTTCCAGGAAGCCAAAGGGGTCTCCATCGGGCTCTGAGGATATTGGGCATGCTTGTACTGCACCAATCTCCCCTGAGAATTCAGAGGTCAGTAGCCGTAGAAACCCCGCAGGAGTGCCTGGTGCTGCGGCTGTCCCCAGTCCACCTGCTCCTGTATATATAACAGAGGAGGTTTTATCCTCAACTCTGGGAGGATTGGAAGAGAGATTAACAGCATTGATCGCTGCTTCCCTGTCACAGGAAAAGCGCGTCCGATCTCCGTCTCCTCCTTCAGAGTGCCTGTTAGTGGAGGAACAGCCCCACACAGAGATCGACCTACCTGAAGGGGATCAGGATGAGGTTGATTCAGTTATGGAGGAATCAACAGTGGAAGAACCTTTCTCAGCATCTCAGGCTGAAAGATTATGGGTTCAGTCTCTGACTAACATGGTCCGATCAGCATTTAAAATGCCTCTGGCGGAACCACCATCCACTACGGTTTCCTCGCTGGGGTCGCTAAAAGCTCCCCAGGCTGTCTGTTCCTTCCCAATCCACCCTTTATTAGAAGGGCTTATTTACCAGGATTGGGAGCATCCTGATAAAATATTTGCTCCCCCCAAGAGATTTCCGGTGATCTATCCCATGGAGGATAAGTTCATAAAAAAATGGAGGGTCCCTACAGTGGACGCAGCCATCTCTTCTGTTAACAAATCACTGACATGTCCAGTAGATAATGTTCCAATGTTCAAAGACCCAATAGATAAAAAATTGGAGTCTTTACAAAAATCTGCTTTCTCTACAGCAAGCATGGTGACACAACCTGCGGTAGCAGCGATTGGAGTCTGCCAAGCAGTGAAAGATCAGTTGAAACAAGTCTTAAGGGACTTACCAGATCAGCAGCCCTAGCTGACCTGCCTAGAGCCTTGTGTTTTGCGGTGGACGCCATAAAGGATACAATCCAACAGGCCTCCCGCTTTACGCTGTTTATAGTACATATGCGTAGGCTTCTGTGGCTCAAAAACTGGTCTGCTGAAGCTCCCTGTAAAAAACTGCTGGTTAGCTTCCCATTTCATGGAGAACGCTTATTTGGAGAAGATCTGGACAAATATATCCAGAAAATTTCTGCCGGTAAAAGTTCACTCTTACCGGTTAAGAACAAGGGTAGAAGTCCTTCTTTTAAGAGGCCTACTTCTCGAGTCCCGGGCACATCGGCTGTGAAGCAGTTCCGACGGCCTCCGCGGTCAAATTCAGGGGGCATAAATCAGGGACAATCACAGGGTAACAAGAAACCCTGGATCAAGAGAGGTACAAAACCTCCCCCCAAGGCATGAAGCGTTGCCCCCACTCAATCGGGTGGGGGGAAGACTTCAGTTGTTCACAGAGACCTGGCGGGACACCATCAGAGACAGATGGGTGCTCTCCGCAGTAAGTCTGGGATACAAGCTGGAGTTAAAAGGCACTCCTCCTGCCCAATTTATGAGGTCAAACGTGCCAAGAGATCCCCAAAAGAGAGGATCCCTCCTTCTGGCACTAGAACAACTATTGCTCCAAGGTGTAATCATGAAGGTTCCCCTGGAAGAAAGCGGATTCGGGTTTTACTCGAACCTTTTCACAGTCCCCAAACCAAATGGGGACGTGAGGCCCATATTAAATCTAAAAGGGCTAAACAAGTTCCTAAATATCAGGACTTTTCGGATGGAGTCGATCCGATCGGTGGCCACCGCCCTACAAGGGCAGGAATGGTTAGCCTCGATCGACATAAAGGATGCTTATCTGCATATTCCCATCTTTCCGGCCCACCAGAAATTTCTACGCTTTGCAGTAGAAGGGCGCCATTTTCAGTTCAGAGCCTTACCTTTCGGTCTGGCCACAGCACCACGAGTGTTCACAAAAATTCTGGCCCCATTATTGGCCAATCTAAGAACACAGGGTGTAACGATAATGGCATATCTAGACGACCTGCTACTAATAGACCACTCAGTGGAAAAGCTGGAAGTAGCTATTCACAAGACAATCAAGTATCTGGAATATCACGGTTGGATTATCAACCGGGACAAGTCAGCTCTAAGACCAGTCAAAAGTCTGGAATACTTAGGGCTAAGGCTGGATTCAAATCAGAGAAAGATTTTCTTACCTCCAGAGAAGGTGTCGTCTTTAAAAGATTTGACCCACTTAGTGGGTACAAAAAGAAAACCATCCATACGCCTCTGCATGAGGCTGCTGGGAAAAATGGTGGCTTCATTCGAAGCGGTACCCTACGGTCAATTCCATTCAAGGAATTTGCAAAGGGCCATACTGTCAGCCTGGAACAAAAAAGTTCAGGCTTTAGACTTACCAATGTCCCTGTCCCCTTCCGTTCGCAAGAGCCTCCATTGGTGGTTGGTGCCCCAGAATCTGGAAAAAGGGAAACCCTTCAGTCCGGTTTCTTGGAAGGTAGTCACTACAGATGCCAGCCTCATAGGCTGGGGGGCAGTACTGGAGCAATGGTCTCTCCAGGGCAAGTGGTCAGAAGCAGAAAAGGCCCTGCCCATCAATCTCTTAGAGATACGAGCAGCCCGGTATGCCCTAGTAGCATGGACATCCAAACTCCAAGGGTCCCCTGTCAGAATTCAATCAGACAATGCCACAGCAGTGGCATATATCAATCACCAGGGTGGCACCAGGAGTCGTGCAGCCCAGAGGGAAGCAAATTGCATCCTGGAGTGGGCAGAAAAATATGTCCCAGCCATATCCGCGGTTTTCATCCCAGGAGTGGAAAATTGGAGAGCGGACTTTTTAAGTCGCCAACAATTATGCCCGGGGGAATGGTCTCTTCACCCCGAGGTTTTCCAGGCAATATGCCAGCGGTGGGGAACACCGGATGTAGATCTGCTAGCATCCAGATTCAACGCAAAGGTGGACAGATTTGTGTCTCGCACAAGGGATCCTCTAGCTTGCGGCTCGGATGCCCTAGTGTTCCCTTGGGATCAGTTCAAGCTGATATATGCATTCCCACCGCCACAATTGTTACCGCGATTACTCCGCAGAATCAGGGTAGAAAAGAAACCAGTGATTCTGGTGGCTCCAGCGTGGCCCCGAAGGGCATGGTACGCGGAGATTGTAAAAATGTCAGTGAGGAGTCCTTGGACCCTCCCACATCGTCCGGACCTGCTGTCGCAAGGACCGATATACCACCCTTCCTTACCAGTCCTAGGTTTGACGGCCTGGCTATTGAAGCCCACATTCTGAAAAAGAGAGGGCTCTCTAATTCTGTGGTATCTACCATGATCAATGCCAGGAAGCCGGTATCCAGGCAGATCTATTATAGGATCTGGAAAGCGTACATTACGTGGTGTGAGGCCAAGAGATGGCATCCACGTAAGTACGTGATAGGGAGGATTTTGGACTTCCTACAGTGGGCTGTAGATAGGAAGCTGGCCTTGAGTACTATCAAGGGTCAGATTTCGGCCTTCTCAATATTTTTTCAAAGGCCCTTGGCTTCGCATTCACTAGTCAAAGCTTTCATACAAGGAGTGATGCGTATTAGCCCTCCGGTTAGTATTCCCATATGTCCTTGGGACTTAAACCTGGTTCTGTCAGTTCTACAGAAACAACCGTTTGAACCATTGCAACATATTTCCTTGGTTCTTCTCACCAGGAAATTGATTTTCTTAGTAGCCGTTTGTTCGGCTAAAAGAGTATCGGAATTAGCCGCCTTGTCCTGTAAGGAGCCATATCTGGTTGTCCATAAGGACAGAGTAGTATTACGTCCTCATCCAGCCTTTCTTCCTAAGGTGGTATCGAGGTTTCATTTGAACCAAGATGTGGTTCTTCCTTCTCTTTTCCCCAAACCTAGCTCGGTAGAGGAAAAGTTATTACATTCCTTGGATGTAGTAAGAGCAGTTAAAGCTTATCTAAAAGCCACTGCTCAGATTCGCAGAACGGATACTTTGTTTATTCTGCCGGAAGGCCCTAAAAAGGGTCAGGCAGCATCAAAATCCACTTTAGCCAAGTGGATTCGACAGGTCATAATACAAGCCTATGGCTTGAGAAAGAGACCGCCTCCGTTCAAAGTTAGGGCGCACTCCACAAGAGCAGTTGGAACTTCATGGGCAGTGCATCACCAGGCCTCCCTGGCTCAAGTATGTAAGGCCGCAACATGGTCTTCGGTACACACGTTTACTAGATTCTACCAGGTAGACGTTAGAAGTCAGGAGGATGTCGCCTTTGGGCGCAGTGTGTTGCAGGCCGCAAAAGATCCTCATGCCTGATGGCGCCCAGCTTATGTATCCCTCCCCTCATTTGGCATTGCTTTGGGACGTCCCATTAGTAATGACTAAGTCGCTCTGTGTCCCGTGATGTACGAAAAAGAAAAAGGGATTTTTATAACAGCTTACCTGTAAAATCCTTTTCTTGGAGTACATCACGGGACACAGAGCTCCCACCCCTCTTTTTGGGACACTTATTGCTTGGCTACAAAACTGAGGTGCTCCCGGATGGGAGGGGCTTATATAGGGGAGGGTACTTCCGGTTTGGAATTGGCCAGTGCCAACACCTGAAGGTAATCTATATAACCCATTAGTAATGACTAAGTCGCTCTGTGTCCCGTGATGTACTCCAAGAAAAGGATTTTACAGGTAAGCTGTTATAAAAATCCCTTTTTTGACAGCGCTGGCCCCATTTTCAAGGTATTTTCTATTGTATTGCTTTTTCCCATTGGCGGCCATCTTGCCGTGGCCGCGCTCTGGCGCAGTTGCTATTGCGGGCGGCCATTTTCTTGTGGTCGGGCCCTTTCCTGAGGCGTCCGGCGGCCATCTTTGGTGCAGTGTGGGCCTATAGTGCTGGCTCCTGGATGGCAAGCACGATTCTCCTCACAACTTCCCTCACTGTTTCCACACACACTGCTTTTAGAGCAGCATGGCTATTAGTGATACACAGTCTTGGTGTATAGAGGCGGGCAATGACGCTGAGCGGTCTCATTCTGGGCAGGTGTGTCCCCTGGGTGACCCCCTGGTCGGTGCAGCATGGAGGGGGGGACTTTGGTCATTAGTTTGACTAGTCCTGAGAGCTTTCTGTGTGACATGGAGTCAGTATCTGAGAGGCAGCAGCCAGTGCCCCTGAACCTGTTGTTTCCAGCCATTTCCTGAGGGATGCTCTGACTCTGACAGGACCACTGTTCTGAGGGTCAGAGGTTGTTTTTTGTGTGCAGTTTGGTGCTTGCTTCGGCAGCACTTATACTCAGATTGAATTCAGAGAGGATTAAGCGCCCTCGGCGCCATAGTTTAAACATACACAATTATGTTTATAGTGTCTGCATGGGTTTCCTCCGGGTGCTCCAGTTTCCTCCCACTTTCCTATGACATGCGCACCTTCGGTGCAATGCATATTCTAAACATAAACAATATGTTTATATACGACACTAAATACATTCACAGTATGTGTCTGTATGGTTACTCTCTGTATCTGCGTGGGTTTCCTCCGGGTACTCCGGTTTCCTCCCACGCTCCTACGACATGCGCGCCTTCGGCGCAATGCACATTATAAACATAAACAATATGTTTATATATGACACTAAATACATTCACAGCATGTCTGCATGGTTATTCTCTGTGTCTGCAGGGGTTTCCTCCGGGTGCTCTGGTTTTCCCCCACGCTCAATGTCATGCGCGCCTTCGGCGCAATACACAGTATGAACATACGCAATATGTTTATACACAACACTGAATGTATGTATTATTGCTCTCTGTGTCTGCGTGGGTTTCCTCCGGGTGCTCTGGTTTCCTCCCACGCTCCAATGGTATGTGCGCCTTCTGCGCTATGCACAGCATATAAACATGTTCAATATGTTTGTTTATTCACACATACTAAAATACATACACCGTATGTCTATGTACTATGCTCTCTGTGGCTGAGTGGGTTTCCTCCCACGCTCCAATTGCGCGTTGTGGCGCAATACACTGTATAAACTATGTGTCTGTTTGTACAATCAGCACATATCAATGAAGTAGCTGCTGGAAGGTGTCAGTCCCTTTTTTGGGTCGCACTCGACCCACTCTATATTGAAGATGACTCTTCATAGATGGGGACTGGGTTTGTCGCAGAGGTCCTTTTTGGTCCCTCAACGCACGTTATTCCTTGTAGAGCATTTTCATAAGGATATGTGTTTTTGCCCAAGAAGTTGACCCCTGGTATCAGGGGTACCACTTTCCTGGCAGGGGGGGTCACCTGCCTTTCGGGGGTGATCAGAAGCGATGGCTCGGACTGTGTTCGCCATGCTGAGGTCAGCGTTGTGCCCGTTAGTGGCTGCGTCTCTGGTGTCTCTGACACTCAATGACTGGGCAAAGCTTTTGTACCAGGCAATGGAGGAGCATCAGCTTCCTCTATAAGTCGACCAGCAGGTGCACTGCGACTGATTTAGCCTCTAGGACCTCTGTGTCCGGGGTGGTTTTGCGCCACCTGAAAAGGTTGATATACTGGTCAGCTGACTGAGTTTCTAGGGAAGCTGACAGATTTGCCTTTCTTTGGCTAACAGTAGAGGCGCCCCGTAAGCTGGGACCTTCCTTCTCCAATATATTGCAGTGTTTCTTGGGGGTTGTCCTACCCATACCGCTGCAGGACAGATTCAGATCTGTTCGTGGCTCTTAGGCCTCAAGGCCCTGAATGCCTTTGTGTAGCCGTCCGGTTTTTCCGACCATGGAGTTTGTGAAGTGGTCGCTTCATAAAAGATCGATGTTTTCTTTCTTATTCACCGGATGGTTTCTTTGTCCTTCAGTCTCGTCGGACTGCCCTGATGGAGCAGTTCAAGACTGGGTGGGGATATGGAAATTCAGGATGGAGTCGGTTCGCTCCATCCAGGGACGCGAGCTGGCATGTCCCCAGATGCGACAGGCACCAGAAATTCCTGTGATTAGCGGTCAGGGAGAACCACTATTAATTTATGACTCCTTTTTAATTCAATCTTATTTTATTTGTTTATGCAAGGAAACAACAGAAAAAGACATACATTGTCTTAAACATTACAAACATTGATAGGATACATCCTCAACAGGCATCATGTGTGTCAGAACAGAGCAGGGCTAAGTACCATCAGATGAAAGTATACACAAACCTATTTGGAGAGTATGAAGTAGGGTCACGCAATGGGTTATAGGTAGTAGGTAAATTGAAGCCCTGGTACGTTATCCTACTGGGTTCTTAGAGGTGTATTTATGTAAAGAGAAAGAGTCAGAGTCAGGGGCAAATAGTAGGGGTACACAGATAGGGGACAGGGATCAGAATCACTCCATCAAGGTCCGAGAGTGGCCTCGTCCAGGGCACACTCCGCCCAAGAGATAAACTCCGAGGAGTACCGAAACACGGACCACGAAGTCCATGTGAGAGAGAACTGTTCACTTTTGTCATTTTCCTCCGCCACCAGGCGTTCAAGGTCCCTAATGCGGTCCACCTCAACAGCCCAATCCCCCAGGGAAGGCATGGTTGCCGTTCTCCAATGACGGGGAATCACTACCCTGACCGCCGCCAGAAAGTGTCGCAAGACATCATTTCTGATGGATTTAAATGATCCAGGGAGAATAGACAAGAGAGCCACCTCAGGTGAAGGGTGGATAGAGGTCGCCATCAATTTGCAGTAGAGTGTGAAAATCCGCTGCCAGTACCTCCGCACAGGAGGGCACTCCCACCAGATGTGGAGCATGGTTCCTCGGGAGCTGAGGCACCGCCAGCAGGCATCCGACACCTCCGGATTGAAGTGGTGAAGAGATGATGGACATCTGTACCATCTTGTTAACAGTTTAAACCCCTTCTCCTGGGTCTTGGTGGCTATGGACAATTTGTGCGTCAGGGTAAAACATTTTTGCCAGTCAATAGGGGAGATAGTGTGACGGAGGTCTGTCTCCCAGGCCACCGTATACGGTGGGAGGCCAGGGGAGTAAACATCGAGCAGAAGGGAGTATAGTTGCGATACAACATGCGTTGGAGGTTCCACCTGCAGGAGCAGTTCCTCGAATCCCGTCGGTTCAGCAAGAATGTCTGTAATAGATGGGAAAGTCCGGATGTAGGAGGCAGTCTGTTGCCTCCGAAGCCACTGCATGGGGTGACGGGAGGTCAGACCGGTAGAGGTATCTGACCTCAAAGTGGGGTCTGCACGAAGGACCTGGGCAAGTCGCCTATGATCCTCTCTTCGCCATGGTCCGAATCTTGCTACCGACATAGCTGGCGGAAAGGCCGGGGTCCCAAAGAAGGGAGTCATAGGCCCCATGCGGTTTGATAAGCCCCTTCTGGACAGCATGCGATCCCAAATCTGGATCGTTTGATGGGTAAGGTCATTAAGAGGGCCCGAACCCCCCCGTACCGTAGGCAAGGTCCAGGGGAGAGCGGAGAGTTCAATTGGGTTCATGTGGCTTTCCAATTGAACCCAAAGCTTGGTTGAAGAATGATGGAACCAATCTAGTATGCGGGTGAGCACCGCTGCTTTATGGTATAGGGAGGCATCTGGGGCTCCAGCCCCCCCCCCCCGAGCCTTTGGAAGAGAAAGTGTTTCATACCGTATCCTGGGACGGGCCGCATGCCAAATAAATTTGGAAAACAGTTGGCGTATTTTCTTAACGTACGAATTAGGTATGTGAATAGGGATGGTCTGAAACAAATACAGGAACCTAGGGAGAACATCCATTTTCAGGGCATTCACTCTACCTAGCCATGAGAGCTGTTTGGACGCATAATTGATTAAATCTGCCTGGGTCCTAAGAAGTAGGGGGGCAAAGTTCAAGGAAAAAAGTTGGGAAGCATCCGCCGGTATTTGAATTCCGAGATACCTTATGGAGGGGGAACCAGTTTTGAAGGGGAAAGAAGACGATAGTCTTCGTAGGGCCGACGTAGGCAGAGATATGTTGAGGATTTCCGATTTATTGTAGTTGACCTTGAAGTTGCTAACTTCTCCAAATTTCCGAAACTCCTGCAATACCAAGGGCAAGGATGTGTGAGGGTGTGTCACGAACAGGAGCAGATCATCTGCAAAGAGGGCAAGTTTAGTATGTGTGGGCCCGACTGTTATGCCTTGGATAGAAGAATTGTTACGTAGAGCAATAGCTAGATGTTCCATAGTGAGAACATAGAGGAGGGGGGGCAGTGGGCATCCCTGTCGCGTCCCGTTAGATACAGAGAAGGCTGGAGATAGCGAGCCATTTAGTCTAATCCTAGCATATGGAGAGGAGTAAAGGGACATTATTCTCGCCATCATATTGGTTCCCACGCCTATTTGTTGCAGGGATAGTCGAAGGAACTGCCAGTCTACTCGGTCGAATGCCTTCTCGGCATCGACTGTTAAGAGGCATAGTGGGATATCGTGGGACCGGGCATAGTTGGTTAAAAGAAGGGTCTTCAGGGTATTGTCCCTAGCCTCACGGCCACTCACAAAGCCGACCTGGTCTAGGTGTATTATCCCAGGCAACAATGGTTGTAATCTATTGGCTAGGATTTTAGCAAAGACTTTCAAATCGACCCCAATCAAGGAGATCGGCCTATAGCTTGCACAAAGAGTGGGGTCTTTGCCTGGCTTTGGGATGAGGGATATGTGAGCCTCAAGTGTTTGTGGAGGGAACACTGAACCCTCCGACAAAGAGTTGAACACCTTAGTTAGAAAGGGCGTGAGGAGGGCGGCAAAAAGTTTGTAGAACTTAGGAGTAAAGCCGTCTGGGCCCGGGCTCTTTCCACTCGGTGTACCCGCTATGGCTTTGGCAACTTCGTCTTCTGTGATTGAGGTTTCCAGATCAGCGATGACGTCATCGTCTAATGTAGGGAGCGCGGTTTCCAATACATATGACATCTGGTCCTCCACCCCGGAAGAAGGGGAACTTGTCCCTTGAGTCTTAGGGATATTGTACAGGGACTGATAGAAGTCCCTGAATTCCCCCGCCATCTTAGTGGGTGAGGATACCATTTCTCCCTGTGCCCCCCGAATATGAGGCACAAAGGCGGAGGTTGTTTTTGGGTGCAGGGAGCGAGCCAGTGGCCTACCACATTTATCTCGAAACTTATATTGATGGAAAGTGAGCTTATCTGCATATGTGCGTGCAGAGGCTTCATAAAGTTCTCTAAGTTGTGATCGTGCCCTAGAAACGTCCGCCAGCATTGTCACTGTCGGGGATCGTTTGTGCTCAGTTTCTACGTTTCTAAGCGTTTTATTTGCTGCCTCTATGGCGGCTGAGCGCTCCTTTTTAAGACGCGTACCCATTTGGATAAAGGTACCACGTAGGACAGCCTTAAGTGCCTCCCATTGAAAGGGCAACGATGTCGTATCCAAAGCGTGGTCCGCAAAAAAGTTAGAGATTGTATCTGAAACCCTTGTCACACATTCCGGGTTCGTAAGCAGCGAATCGTTCAAGCGCCATGACCATTCCCTAATCGGAGTGGAAGGGAGCGAGAATGTCATGTGTATAGGAGAATGGTCAGACCAGACCATTGGGTCTATGGTGCATTCCGGGGACCAGTCCAGGCAGCTATGGTCACTCATTAGGTAGTCTATGCGACTATAGGTGTGATGAACATGGGAGAAGTGGGTATAGTTACGGGCCGTGGGGTGCAGCACTCTCCAAACGTCCACCAGACGCAGATCGTAGAATGCCCGTTTCAGAGCACTCAGTTTAGGGAAGGAGATACACGATCGCGAGGTGGAGGAATCTAAAAGTGGTTCAAGAGGGGTGTTAAAATCTCCCCCCAATACGAGCTTACCCTCCCTGAATCCTGACAGAATCCTCAAGTATTGTAATGCAGCCGATACTTGATTAACATTAGGAAGGTAAATGTTAGCTACTGTAAATTTGGTACCCCATAACACGAATTTCACAAAAACATACCTCCCCTGGGGGTCCGAGAGATGGTCAAGCACCTCTATAGGGAGCGTCTTATGGAAGGCCACAGACACTCCCTTGGCTTTCTGGGTTGGGCTAGTGCTGTGGAACCACCTGTTGAAGTATCTGTTGGAACAGGAAGGGTGGAGGCAGAGTGAAAATGTGTCTCTTGGAGAAGAAGCACATTGACTTGGCGTTTGTGCATTTGATACAGGATTTGTCCTCTTTTGGAGGCAATATTGAGCCCATTGACATTGTAGGAACAGAATTGTAACCTAGGGTGAGAGGTCACTGTGTGGGCCATGATGGAGTGATGGGGGGGGAGGGGGGGGAAGGAGAGAGAGAAGAAGAAAAAAAAGAAAAGCGGGAAAAAAAGGGGGAAACGCAACAGGGGAGGAAGAGAGAAGGTAGAGCGAGGCGGGGAAGAGATTGAACATAGAGAGCACCTGGGGAAGGTGGCTCAAAAATACTAAAGTGTGCGCAAAAACGTAACACTTCGTGAAATATCACGTAGTAGGCACGAACTGTGCCAATCCTATTTAGGGGGAGAGAACGGAGTTAGAACAGCTGAGTTGTGATCCCGACAACCTAACAGGCATATATAACATAACTGTAAATGTAACACACCCAATGACCGTGGCATCTAATGCTCAACTGCCTAGTCACTAAAGGGCAGAGTGTCAGACTAATACCATTGGTACGCTTGAGTGTAATAAACAATCTAAAATTACATAGAAAAATAACATCAACGTAGAACAAGGTGTACACAAACTGGTGACAGAATAAAGGCACCGGTATTCCCGCGTAAGCATGCGAGGGTTGGAAGCACCAATTACTACATTTATAGCAGCATTAACTATGATAGTTGTCACGGCTTAGCTCAGATATCTGTGTAAACGCACAGAAGGTGTCAGTGATAAGGCCAGCCAGTCCCAAGCTCCAGGGACATAGATGTCCAGAGCCTGAGGGAAGACCCGGAGGTCCCCGGACAAGCCAAAGGGCTATGCCCGGGAAACACCAAGCCAGCCAGTAGAGCCAATGCCGTGAAAGAACATATCAACACCACCGACCGCCTTTCCAAAGCCCCAGCAAGCACAACCGCACCAGCTGAGGGCAAGGAAACATTCTCCGTGCCAAGCGAGACAACTAAACCGTTAGCAGCACTTAGATAACAAAGTGAGCAAGAGTCAGCGGGGTGGATACGCAAGTAAAACCGTGAGTACAAAACAAAATAGAGAAAACAGTAGGCAAACCTGGCCGGAGTCTCATAGAGGAACTGTAGTCACCTGGTGGACAAAAGGACATAGCAAAAAGAACCATTTCAGGTCTCAGACGACAGAATCTGGATCAGTCTTCTGGTGACGTGGCTCGCCGTGCTCTAGGACCGGAAGGTACCGATCTAGACTGTGGGCGTCCTCGACGCTGTAGAGGAGGGCCCGGTAGCCGCTGGCGGTCATCTGGGGGGTCCAACCAGTTCGGGATGGCAATAGGGTCCCGGTCCAGGAACAGGAAGAAGGCAGGAAGCTGGTCCGGGTCTGACAGCACAAATTTGTGGTTATCTTCTCGGGTCACTTTGATGCTGAAGGGGTGGCCCCAAGTGTACGTGGCGCCTACTTGGCGAATCAAGTCCAGCAGAGGACGGACCGCTCGCCGCATGTACAGCGTGTTGCGGGAGAGGTCCGGGTAGAGGTGTATAGGTGATCCGTGAAAGTCCAGTGGCCCCAGGCGCCAGGCCTTGCGCAAAATTTCTTCCTTCAAGGTATAGTAGTGCACCCGGCAAAGTACGTCACGAGGGCGGTCCCTGCGGTCACCCCCCATGCCTCCCACTCTATGCACTCTGTCCAATTCAATGGGAGATGTAACTTCCCTGCCCAGGACCTGATTGAGGATAGCGATGACAGTGGGTTTGAGATCGGCACCTGATGTAGCCTCCGGGACCCCCTGCAGCCGGATGTTGTTCCTGCGGCTCCGGTTCTCACTATCTTCTATCCGGAGCTGGTGTTGCCGTAGACGGGAAAGATGAGCCGTAGATGCATTTTCAAGCGCCGTTATGCGGGCTGAATGTTCCTCCTGGGTGGTGGCCATAGCAGAAACCGTGACCTCCGACGCGGAAACCCGTTGTTTGAGGGCATTTAGTTCAACATGGAGAGAAGTTTCCATTTTGGAAGCCCAGGAATCAAAGTCAGCTCGGAAAGCAGAAAGTACGGCAGCGGATGTGGAGCCCTGGGAGAGCATCTCTGCTGAGGCCGTGTTCACGCTAAGAGTAGCGGGATCCATCGGAGGGGCCGGGTGTACACCCGGGCCGGTCCCACCGACAGAGAAAGCTGCTGCAGTCGGGGGAGGAGGTGTTGGTTTGCCTGGGGTTCAGGCTGACAAAGCCCTGTCTTTCCCTGTACGGGAGTCCTGTGAGGCTGTGCGTAGTAGGTACCGTTGGATATTACCTGGTTGCAGTGCAGCGGAATCAGTAGAGGTAGAGCTGGAAGCCGCCATCAGCAGATTGGTTGGGAACGCAGCCTGCGGTCGTCGGGAGAGCACAATGCTCAGCAGTACATGTCTTCAGCCGTCCATCCTCAGCCACGCATCCCCATAGGTGGAGTGGAAGAACAGAAAGTGCGACCCGTGTCGTACATGGGAATAGACGCTTGCTTTGTTGCTACTGACGTATTGGAGCAGGCGCAGGGGAGTGCCGGTGTTTGTGTTACAGGACAGCGGTACGGCAGCCTGGGCAGCACTGGCGGCTGAGGAGGGGGCAGAGCAAGGCTAGTGGCAAGGGGGAGCACGGAGTCCGGGTGGAGCAAGATGGCCGCTACACGTCTTGCTAGTCTGTGACTGGAGGGTTACGGGGAGGGCAAGATGACTGAGGTGGAGGCCCAGCCGCCCCGTACACCAGAGTAATCAGACCTTGATGTGTAGGGCGAAGCGGTTTCAAACGGGCAAGGGGGGACCCAGCAGTCCTATGGTCGGGTGTAGCAAGATGGCCGCCCCTCGAACCTATGGGGTCAGGGCTCCCACCGAGTGCTCCTTTCTGACTGCCAGCTGGGGAGGGATCAGCCTACTTCTGGTGCCTTTTACTCTGCCCCCGCCCCGCTTACCCCGTGCGAGATGGTGCTTTGTGCTGGATGTTGCTCTGGGTGTATTGGGAGCAGCAAGATGGCCGCCGACTTCCAGGAGTAGGCCGAAGCCGCGGACTTTCCTAGAACTGGCCGCCGCGGGTGTGTCAGGCCGAACGTCCCGGGATCCCTCAGGTATGCAGACCAGTCCAGTGCAGGCACACTTGCGGCCGATCCGCCCGCCGCACACTCCGCCGACCGCAGCACTTTAGGCCGGAGGATGCTGCTGGTCCCGCAGGCTGCAAGATGGCGGCCAGGCCCCGGAGCCGACCACGGGCCGAGAAGAAGACCGAGGGGGTTCCCTATTAGTCAAACACCTCCATCCAAGCCTGGATGGAGATGCAGGATGTCCGTGGGGTATCCGGAGACCCTCCGGGAGGCGTTGGAGGCTTCGTGGGCCCCAAGATGGCGTCGGGCCTGGGCTGTGTGGAGCGGGCCTGGTAGTTACCGTACGGCCGGCCCGGAGTCACAATTCAGGCTGGGTTGCAGGTAGGGAATCCTCAGGAACGACAGGGGTAGAGTTGGAGCAATTTCCAGTGGATTAGGAGCGAGGATGGCTATAGATTGAGGGTGCAGTTGTGGAGCTCAATGTCTGCACGTCCTCCTCAGTCGGCTCCCGGACACGCCCCCCCTTATGACTCCTTTTTGACCTAGCGGCACCGGGAGTTTTCCCCAGGATGCTCGCTTCGATTCTAGCCTTGCTGAGTCAACATGGCTTTGTCATCATTGCTCTCTGCATGGTCTTCTTTTATAACCTGTTTCCAGTTTAGAATTAAAGGAAGACGTGTCTATAGTCAGTCACCATCCTGGGGCTGGTTCTGTGCTCATCAGAGGCGAGAATTTTTCTTCCTCCAGAAAAGTTGCGGATGCTTCAAGGGGCAGTGAAATGGGTCTTATGATGGCCTCTTTCGTGGCAGCACCGTTTGTCCGAGTCCACACTCGGAGGGGGGATTCGGTCCTATGGAACACATCCCCATTGTCTCTGGATCATCAGATTCAGATGAATCGCCTAGTCAGGGCCTCTCACTTGATGGCTGACATTCTGACACTTCTGTCCGGGAAGTTTTTCTCTTTTCTATTGAAGGGAGGTTGGGGGGTCCAGGTCGCTGGACTCTGGATGAATCACGTCTGCCGGTCAATGTTCTGGAACTTCGGACTATCAGGAAGTCATGGAGACTACAAGGCCGCCCGATCAGGTTCCAGTCGGACAATGCCACGGCTGTGGCTTATGTCAACCTTCTGGTTATCCTGCGGTGGACGGGAAGAAGCGTGCCGGCTCTGTCGGCTGTCTACATTCTCGGTGTGGAACTCTAACTGGCGGACTATTTGAGTCGCCAGTTGTTGAACAAGGGGAATTCTCTTGCACCCGGAGGGGTTTCTACTCCCTTTGCTGGAGGTGGACGTCAGATGTGGACCTCCTGGCTTCGCGACTCGTTTGCATGATGCTGAGATTCGTGGTCCGGTCCAGTGATCCCTGGGCAGACGCGTGGAGGCTAGTTTATGCCTATCCTCCACTGATGTGGCTACCTCGGCTGCTCCTCAATGTGCTGATCAAGGGGAATTCACGGTGATCCTAATCGCTCTGGATTGGCCCCGGCGTCCTTGGTACGCCGACTTCGTACACCTGGTGGCGGACGCGCTGGCGGATGCCAATGCGGGAGGGCCTTCTGTCTCAAAGTCCCACACTTCATCCTGCCTTACAGCCGCTGGCTGTATGGCGTGGTTATCGTCAGCCAGGTACTAAGAGACAGGGGTCTTTCGGATTCGGCCATCTCGACCATGCTAAGGGCACTGAATTCTTCCTCCTGCAAGATCTACCATTGCACCTGGAAGGCCTATGTCTCCAGGTGCGCGGACATGAAGTGCTGTCCACAGACGTGTTCAGTTCCCAGGGTCCTGCTGTTTTTACAGCATGGAGTGGTTTTAAAAAACTTGTTTTAAGCACCACCAAGGGTCAGTCTCAGCCTTGGCTGTTTTCTTTCTATGGTCATTGGCATCCCATTCCCTGGTTGGTACCTTTTTGTACAGGAGTTTTGATGGGGCTTCCCCCAATTAGACCACTTCTCCCTCCTCGGGATTTGAACCTGGTGCTCTCGGTTCTTCAGGAACCTACTTTGGTGAACACCAATGAGATTCCTCTACTGACGTGATCTCAGAAGGTGGCCTTTCTAGTGTCCATTACTTCTGTCAGAAGGGTTTCTGAATTGGCGGCCTTGCAAGTCCCCATGTTGATCCTCCATAAGGATTTAGTGGTACTACGCCCGCGACCTTAGTTTCTTCCACAGGTGATTTTGGCTTTTCACCTGAAAGAGAACATTGTACTTCCATCCTTGTATCCTCCGGTCATCGCATCCCAGAAAGTCTGCGCTCCACACTTTGGACGTGGTACGGGCCTTGCGGGTGTACCTGTCTGTTACGGCTCCGTTTCGGAGGTCTGACTCACTGTCGGTGTCCGGTCCACAAAAGGGGCCTGGCGGTCTCGTCGGCCACCATTTCTCGGTGGCTCAGGCGGACCGTCATCCAGGCCTATGCCCTTAGGGGCGGGCGCCTCTTTCCCGTTACGGCGTGTTCGACCAGGGCTTTTGGTGCCTCTTGGGCTTTCCGACTTCAATCATTTGTATCACAGGTGTGTAAGGCGGCGACCTGGTCATCCGTTTTACGCTTTTTCCAAATTTTACTAGATTGATAGTGCATCTTCGGATGCTAGCTTCGGCCGCAAAGTTTTGCAGGCAGCTGTTTTGAGGTTGCAACTCCTCCGTTGAGGAGCTCTGCTTGTTTGGGGTGAAAATGTTTTTTTGATGCTGTGCCCACCCCCTGTTTTTTTTTACACTGCTTTGGGACGTCCCAACTGTCAAGAATTAAGGAGCTGTGTCTGTCCATGGAAAAAAATAAAAAAATGGGATTTCTCTTGTCATCCATGGACTGACACAGCGTGTCTTATACACCTTTACACGTGGGTTATGTCCCTGCTTGCAGGAGAAGACCTAGGCAGAATGTGAGATGTTATACATACATTCTAAACAGCCAGAGCTGAACAGCCCCGCCCAGGGGGGGCGGTCCCTCCGGCATAACCCTCCCACTGCAGTCAGCAGACCTCAGTATTTTTCTGCCTAGCAGAAGGAGAAGACGTGGCTCTCTCAGGAGCCAGTCTCCTGACCTATTTTTTATTCCTTTTGGAATTTTTTCCTATTTTTTTCTTTTGAGATCTTCTATCAACTGTCGGCTGGGCAACAGGTTGGGTACAAGATATCCTCGTAGTCTTCCCTGTCCGACCATCGAGCGTGCTGATCCTCGCCTTGTGTGCGTGAGACTCAGTTCACGACATGCCCCACGACTCCAGGGGTGGCCGGTGGGCTTCCAGCTCCGCGGTCCTCTCAAGATAGAACAGTCCGGCTGTATCTTTCGCGGTGGACCGGGCCGACAGCTACTCAGTACCGCACTGTGATAGTTCTGTCAGAAACACACCAGTGGGTCCCTCAGGGGACGGGTAAGTAGTCTCTCCTGGCTGCAGGTGAGTACATGCTGTGTGTTTCTTGTGTGGGGGATTTCCCTGTCTCCCCCTGTGTTTTTTAATGTCACTCTCTGTGCACTTCGCTGGCGCTGTACTGTGTGGGGTGCCTGGGGGCCATACTGTCCTGGGGGGGGGGCTCATGCTGCTCTGCATTTCTCTGGGGCTGTTTATTTGAGAGTGAGGGGCCTGGGCGCCGTTCGGCGCCATGTTTGGTGACTGTGCTGTTTTTTACATTGGCGGCCATCTTGCCGTGGTCCGCCAGAGCACATTGCTGCGGCCATTTTCTTGTAGCCGCACCTTCTTCTAGCTCTAGTTTGGCCTCTAGCGCCGCTCAGGAACGGCGCGAATCTCCTCAGTCTCTCTCCTCTCAGCTCACTCACGCTGAGCAGCGCGGCGCGGAGAGACAGGGCAGCGGAACCGAGCGGTCCTGGTCAGGTTGGTGGGTCCCCTGGGCATTCCCCTACTTCAGTCAGCACAGCCTGTGGGTGGTCTCAGAGGGGGACATTATGGAGTCAGAGTCACCAGCTTCCCCTAACATGCCAGAGGCAGCAGCCAGTGCTCCAGCACCTGCGGTCCCTATGGACCAGTTGTCGGCAGTCCTGGAATCATTTCTGACCAGGATGGAAGCTGTGTGTGAGCACAAGGGAGCAAAAAAGCGCCCTCTCCCCACTTTATCTCCACAAGGGGAGTGCTCTGATTCAGATATGGGCCTAGCTATTGCTGCTCAGGACCCTAGCTCTGAATATTTGGATGGTTTTGAACAGGACATTCCTTGTGAGGAAGACTCCAGTTCTGAGTCAGTAAATGACAGGACGCTTGTTAGTGAACTCATTGATGCTGTGAGGGACACTCTCATGCTAAATGCTGCGACTGCAGAACCTCAGGCGGATACAGTCTCCTTTTGGTTCTTTTAAGACCAGGCCTTCTAAAAAGGTTTTTCCATATGTACCTTTCTTTGACCAGCTCATTGACCAGGTCTGGGAAAAACCGCAGAAGACTTTCATAGTCCCGCGGCGTTTGTCTATTAGATACCCCTTTGAAGACGCCCTGCTTAAAAAGTGGGCTTCTCCCCCGGTGGTCGACCCTCCAGTCGCCCGTTTAAACAAGGCCACCACTCTCCTGATGGAGGGGACTCCTGCGTTTAAGGACCCCACTGACAGGAGGTCAGAAGTGGTGAGTAGAGCCATGTTCGCCTTGTTGGGATCCGCCCTACGGCCAGTAGTAGCGGCGACCCTTGTGTCTCAGACACTCACGGAATGGGCAAAAATTTTGCACCAAACTGTGCAGGAGTATAACCTTCCTCCAGACACTATTGCTCTGGCCCACCAGATGGTGCAGGGTCCGATATATGTGTGCGACGCCACGTTGGACGCGGCCCCTTTAATATCCAGGGCCTCTGTCTCGGCGGTGGTATTGCGTCGTCTCATCTGGTTGAAATGCTGGTCTGCTGACCTAGCCTCTAAGAAGCTCCTGACGGATCTACCTTTTAAGGGTGGTAGACTTTTTGGTGCTGCTCTGGATGACATCATCAAGGATGTCACGGGAGGTAAAAGCACTCTCCTTCCTCAAACTATCAAGGGTAAGGAGGCCCGACGTAAACCGGGTCCTTCCTTTCCAGCAAAAAAGGTTTTTTTTCGTCCGTCAGAGTCCACGGGTAAGCCATCCCAGACTGACAACAGTGCGGCTGGCGGGCACAAGCGCCCCTGGGTGCGTAAGCCGAACAAGCCGGCTCCCAAGCCCGCCTCCGCGTGAAGTCTTGCCCCCGCCCGTCTCTGGGGTGGGGGGACGACTTCGCAGGTTCACGGATCGGTGGACCTCCCGGATCTCCGACCGGTGGGTGTGCGAGGTGGTCACCTCAGGATACAGAATAGAGTTCCGCTCCTGGCCCCAGACAGATTCTTTCCCTCAAATCTCCCTCTCCTTCCTGCCCGTCGGGCAGCCCTCTGGGGGCTGTACAGGATTTGATCGGGTCCGGAGTAATTGTGCCGGTTCCGTCCCAGGAGAGGTTTCAGGGGTTCTACTCGAATCTGTTTGTTGTTCCAAAAAAGGACGGGGTTCGGCCAATCCTGGTCCTCAAGGCCCTGAATGCCTTCGTGAAGGTGCAAAAATTCCGCATGGAATCCATTCGCACGGTGATCGCTACACTCCATCAAGGGGATTTTCTGGCATCCTTGGACATCAAGGACGCCTACTTGCATGTTCCGATCTGCGCAAGCCACCAGAAGTTTCTGCGCTTTGCGGTTGGCGAAGTCCACTATCAATTTGTGGCTCTTCCCTTCGGCCTAGCCTCGGCACCGAGGGTGTTCACCAAGGTGCTTGCTCCGGTCCTAGCTTTGCTGAGACAGCGAGGCATTGCTATCGTAGGCTATCTGGACGATTTTCTTCTAAGAGCAGACAGTGGCTCAGAATTGGAAGAAAGTGTGACTATCGTCAGTCAGACCCTCAGGGAGTTTGGGTGGCTCCTGAACGTTCAGAAGTCGGTTCTAGTCCCGACTCAGCGTCTGGAGTATCTAGGTCTGATTCTGGACTCCTTGGAGGCAAGAGTCTTCCTACCTCCAGACAAACTACTGACACTTCAGTCTGCAGTACGGGTGCTGACGTCCCGAAAATGGTCGTCAATCCGCTTTTGCATGAGAGTCCTGGAACTCATGGTGGCCTCCTTCGAGGCCGTTCCTTATGCCCAAGCGCACACCAGGGCTTTACAGAAAGAGATCTTGTCCACTTGGGACAAATCCCCGTTGTCCTTGGATCTTCAGATCCAGGTGAGTCACCTGGTCAGGGCGTCCCTGACGTGGTGGTTGAGGTCCCCGGCTCTTCGGTCCGGGAAGTCGTTCCTCCCCATCCAATGGACGGTGATCACGACGGACGCCAGCCTGACGGGCTGGGAGGGGGAGTCTGGGGAGTCCTGTCGGCCCAAGGGCTTTGGACTCCGGACGAAGCCCTCTTACCGATCAATGTGCTGGAGATACGGGCAATCAGACTGTGCCTCTCCTCATGGTCGGAGAAACTACAGGGTCACTCCATCAGGATCCAATCGGACAACGCCACAGCAGTGGCGTATGTCAACCATCAAGGGGGGACTCGGAGCTCAGCTGCGGCTTCCGAGGTCGCCCGCATCCTGAGGTGGGCCGAAAGAAGCGTGCCGGCTCTGTCGGCCGTCCACATTCCGGGCATAGACAATTGGCAGGCGGACTATCTAAGTCGCCAGACGCTGGACCAGGGAGAGTGGTCCTTGCACCCGGAGGTCTTTCAACTCCTTTGCAGACGGTGGGGCACGCCGGATAACCTGATAGCCTCTCGACTCAATCGCAAGGTGTCGAGGTTTGTGGCCAGATCCAGGGTTCCCTGGGCGGATGCGTTGGTGGCCCCATGGGGTCAGTATCACCTGATATACGTTTATCCTCCGCTGCAGTTGCTCCCTCACCTGCTCCGCAGGGTAGCGACCGAGGGAATTCCGGTGATCCTCGTTGCTCCGGATTGGCCTCGGCGTCACTGGTACGCCGATCTGGTACGTCTCGTCGCAGACGTTCCCTGGCGGTTACCAATATGGGGGGACCTTCTGTCTCAAGGTCCTATATTTCATCCTGCTTTACAGTCTCTGGCTTTAACGGCATGGTTATTGAAAGCCAGGTGCTGAGAGACCGAGGTCTCTCGGATTTGGTCATTTCGACCATGTTAAGGGCACGGAAGTCTTCCTCCAGAAAGATCTATCACCGTACTTGGAGAGCTTACATCGCCATGTGCGAAGAGCTGGACTGGCGCCCACAAACGTATTCCGTTCCCAGAATCCTGCATTTTCTGCAGCATGGCGTGACCCAAAAGCTCGCTTTGAGTACCATTAAGGGTCAGATTTCGGCCTTGGCCATCTTCTTTCAGCGACCGCTGGCGGGTCATCCCTTGGTTAGCACCTTTGTGCAGGGGGTTCGCCATGTGCTCCCACCTGTCAAGCCTCCTCTCCCCCCGTGGGATCTGAATTTGGTGCTCTCAGTTCTCCAGGAACCTCCCTTTGAGAATATTAGAGATATTCCCCTCTTGACTTTGTCTCAGAAGGTGGCCTTCTTGGTGGCCATTACTTCCATTAGACGAGTGTCTGAGTTGGCGGCCTTGTCCTGCAAGTCGCCCTTTTTGGTCATCCATAAGGATAAGGCGGTGTTACGTCCGGGACCTTCTTTTCTGCCAAAGGTGGTCTCGGCCTTCCACTTAAATGAGGACATTGTCCTCCCGTCCTTGTGTCCTCACCCATCGCATCTCAGAGAGTTTGCGCTTCACACTTTGGATGTGGTACGAGCCTTGCGGGTGTACCTGTCTGCTACTGCCTCTATTCGAAAGTCTGACTCACTATTTGTGGCTGTCTCTGGTCCAAAACAGGGCCAAACGGTTTCGTCTGCCACCATTTCTAGGTGGATCAGACAAACCGTCATTCAAGCTATTGCTCTCAAGGGGCGGGCGCCTCCCTTTCCGGTTACGGCACATTCCACCAGGGCAATTGGTGATTCCTGGGCTTTCCGACATCAAGCGTCGGTTGCACAAGTGTGCAAGGCGGCGACCTGGTCGTCTGTTCATACCTTTTTTAGGTTTTATAAGGTTGATGTGGCTGCATATTCGAATGCTTCCTTCGGCCGCAAGGTGTTGCAGGCCGCTGTTTGATGTTGCAACTCCTCCGTTGAGGAGCTCTGCCTTGTTTGGAGTGAAGTTTTTGGTTTTTCATTTATACTGCTCCCATCCCTCTTGACACTGCTTTGGGACATCCCACGTGTAAAGGTGTATAAGACACGCTGTGTCAGTCCATGGATGACAAGAGAAAATAGGATTTTTGTACTCACCGTAAAATCCGTTTCTCTGGCATCCATGGACTGACACAGCACCCACCCTTCTTTTCGAGTTTGTACTGCTTTGTTACGAACTGAGGTCTGCTGACTGCAGTGGGAGGGTTATGCCGGAGGGACCGCCACCCTGGGCGGGGCTGTTCAGCTCTGGCTGTTTAGAATGTATGTATAACATCTCACATTCTGCCTAGGTCTTCTCCTGCAAGCAGGGACATAACCCACGTGTAAAGGTGTATAAGACACGCTGTGTCAGTCCATGGATGCCAGAGAAACGGATTTTACGGTGAGTACAAAAATCCTATTTTTTGTACTCACCGTAAAATCCTTTTCTCTGTCGTCCATGGACGAACACAGCACCCACCACTCCTTTTTTAGTTTGTACTGCTTTACTACAAACTGAGGCTGCTGACTGCAGATAGGAGGGTTATGTATGGAGGGACCGCCCCCTGGGTGGGGCTGTTAAACTCTGTTAAAGTTACATGTTTTAAGATAACTAACATGTTCTGCCTAGTCCTCTCCTATGAACAGGAACATAACCCAACTGTCAAGAATTAAGGAGCTGTGTCCGTCCATGGATGACCGAGAAAGGGATTTTACGGTGAGTACAAAAATCCAATTTTTAGATTTCATACATGCTGTAGTTGCATTGGTCCAGCTTTGACCAATGTAACTATGTATACCATACCTGGCTGATGCCGCTGGAAATCACTGAAGTAGACTCTGCCACTCCAGTAATTTCCACTTGCTTCCAGATTCCATGCAGAGCGGTTGGCCTATTGCATTCTAAGCACAGGGGGGCAGTCTTGCAGCATAGACAACATTCAGAGAATGACTGCAATGCATTCTCTGATTGAATGAGATGGGGAAGTGGGCAGTGGAGTCAGCACTTTCAGGCTGGTTTGGATTTTAAGCAGAAACCTGGCACGGGGTCCCCCCGAAATCCCATACCAGACTCTTACTTGACACGCAGATGGGCTGACTAGGAAAGGTGGGAAATGAGATTGCGACCCAACCCCCCCTCGCCATGAACCATGCAAAAGCACATGCCTTCAATATGGGGTGGTGCCTTGCCAGGGGGACTTCTCCTTGTCCTCTTGTCCCCCTGGCCCAATGGCGGGGCTGACAGCTGAATATGCCTTTTGGGGAGAAGCCACTGTTTGCTGGGATATTGGCTGGTACTGACTCCTAAACAGCCAGGAGCTCGGAGTTGGAAACTGTTCGCAGCGGTAAGAATACTGCTGCTGAATGTTTCACTTCACATTGCAATTGGAGGTTCGCTCAGCCAAACATCCATTCGTTACACAGGAGTCTCCTTAGACTGTACACAGTGCTAAGGAAGGTAGAGAAAAAAGCGCCACCTCAGTGTAGTATTAGAGACAGCATTTAATGGCACAGATAAAATCACACTTACAGGACACAGGAAATACAAAGGCTTATCTGTGTGCCAGTGGTCCGTAGGGAAGCCTCAGATCCAGATCTGTTTTTCTATGCAGAGATGGGAAGCTGCAGTCATTGTTGCTGCTCAGCCTGAAGCAGATCCTGTGGCTATCAGGAAGAAGCTGGGGCTGAGGTCACGGGATCACTTCCGGGGGGAGGACCCCACAGAGTGAGAAGGGTTGGATAGGCAGGCTACGTGCTCGGAGCTGCTGCTCCTTCTATTGGCCTGGGGTGGAAGTGTCAGTATGGTGCCTATTATATGCTGGTGCTGTGGAACAACAAGTCCCAGTGCCGGCCAAAAAGAGCATAGAAACGGGCATTTAAGCTGGGCAATATAGAATAACGAACATGTATAAATGATTACAAATACAATTTAAACACATGTAAAAAATGCAGTAAAAACAATAATAACTAATGGAACACTATACTTGTGGAAACTTTATAATAGCAGGATTGGGGCTATTTTAATGATTAGGCAAGCATGCAAGGAGAACAAATAGGCATGTAGAACGTATGTAAATGTGCCTAAGCACATGTACGCATAACCCGCGTAAGAATGCACATGTGGATGCACACACGTGCAGGAATCTAAGTCTCATCTTGCGAATGCAGGTGGGCACCATGTAAAGGGGCAAGGTGTGTCATATAGACATGTATCTAAGATGCACATATACGCATGTGTAAATGTGATAAAACATGCGTGCATCCTTATGCGCACAAAAACGCACACGCATAGATGCACGTATACATGAATGCGTGCACACAGACGCAGGCATGTACGAAAAATGTATAGAGGAAGTAGTACGTCATTAAATTAAAATAATATCTAATATTAAAAACCCAAAAATAAACTGGTTATTGGAAGATATTTGAGAGATAACAGAACTTATTCACTAAAAACTTTATGGGTCTTAGGTTATGGTACTTACTATGACTATAGATCAAAAAAGTATAGGGGATGTCCGCTATAAATGAAGGGACAAGGGAATAATAATTGGTTAATAATAAAACAACATACGTATAAATAAAGACTATATATATATATATATATATATATATATATATATATATATATATATATATATATATATATATATATATATAAAAGCATACATGCATATATACGTGAGTTACCATAGACTCGCATCTATGCATGCATGCACATACAAAACTGTATGATGGGGATATACAAGACAGGAATACATCTATTGGGGGGATCTCACGAGGAAACAAGGTTACTCATAACAATGTATGCACTTCAATGTCCTTGTTTAACCCCCCTGGCATTAAAGTACCCAAAGAATAAATCCAATATGTTTCCTGCTGTCATAAGCGTTTGTATCGCTCGGCCGCAGGGTATGTAGCTGGGATGGACTCGATTACCCACACACCAAGACCAACCGTAGATTGGCCGTGGTGTGTTAGGAAGTGTTTAGGGACGCTATGATGATCACTGCCATTTACAATGAAGCGCCTATGTTCACCAAAACGTGGCCTGATGGTTCTGCCAACATAAAATTGTCTACACGGACAGCTAAGGCAGTATATGACGTAGTCTGTAGAACAGTTGTAGAATTCCTTTAAGGTGTACTTCTTCCCTTTGACAGTAAAAGTTTTATGGCCATGATGTACAAACTGGCAGGTTAAGCAGAGGGGTTATTTGTATTGGTACATCCCTATAAGTGGGATGAGGACAGGTTGTGATGAAATGGGTTGAACAGACTTGATTTTGCTGGGTGCGGTTTTACTTTTTATATTTCTAGATTTTCTATATGCCACTTTGGGTTTGGTGTCAACTGTGGCACTTAGGTGGGAATCTTCTAGTAGGCTAGACCAGTGTGCAGCTAATATTTTTTCCATTTTTCTATATTTCCCATGAATCTGTGTAATGAATCTTGCTTTGATGGCAGATGTTACGGTACAAGAGCCTGTGGGTAAATTATGGTAGTTTTCGAAGGCCTCATCTATGAGTGAGGTAGGAAATCCTTTGTCTAGTAATTTTTTGGAAAGAAGTTGGCCATGGATGTCGTAGTCAGAGTCTCTGGTGCAATTTCTACGCAAAAGGCAAAACAGGCTTCGAGGGATGTTACTGACCCACCTGGGATGGTGGCAGCTATCGTAGTGTATAAAAGAATTGCCTGCAGTGGGTTGGATAAAATTCTTTGCGTATATTATTCAATTGTTATGACAAAGTTCAAGATCTAGAAATGCTAGCGTGTTGGGATCAGCCACATGAGTAAAGGATAGGCCCAGGGTGTTGAGATTGCAATATTGCACGAAAGTAACGATGTTATCAAGAGTGTTGTCCCAGATGATTACTATGTCGTCGATATATCGACCATAGTAAATCATGTGGGTGGCAAAGGGGTGGTCAGCTGTGAGATACAAGTTTTCCCAGTATCCCATTGTAAGGTTGGCATAACTGCGGGCAAAATTGGCCCCCATAGCTGTGCCGTTGATCTGTAGGTAGTGCGTGCCTTCTGACTCAAAATAGTTGTGTTAAACCCATGAATGTTAAGGCCTCAAGGATAAAATGTGCTTGCCGTGAGTTGGTATGAGGGTCGTTGGCCATAAAGTGTTCAACGGCACTTACTCCTACATCATGAGGAATGGATGTGTACAGAGATGACACATCCAGGGACAGCCACCAATAGCTATCCCACCATTGGTAAGGTTTAAGCATGTCTAGTAGGTGGGGTCCATCAACGTATACATGAGGGGAGGTTTTGTGCCAGAGGTTGGAGAAATTGATCAATGTAAATAGAGAAGCCACTAGTTACGCTATGCATTGCTGCTACTATTGGATGGCCCGGGGGTTTGGTAAGATCTTTGTGAATTTTTGGCAAGTGATAAAAGTAAGGCAATTTATGGAAGTTTTTCTTTAAGAAAGAAGCTTCGGTTTTAGAGATAATTTTATCTTCAAGGGCTTTATTGACAAGTGTGGTGGCTTCTAGAGCAAACTGGAGTGTAGGATCACTGGGAAGGGTTTGATAGGTCTTAGTATCAGAGAGTAGTCTGCGTGATTCAAGGGTATTATCAACCCTGATCACTATACTACCCCCTTTATCCACAGGTTTGATGACAATGGACTCATTCTGGGTCAGCTGTTCAAGTGCCTTGTGTTCTAGTGGTGAAAGGTTGGATTTGGGGTAAGAGCCGGTTCACACCAGGGCGACTCAGGATCCGACTTCAGGTCGCCCCGAGACGCCCCAAGTCGCGCTGTAATGTTAGTCTATGGAGCCGTCTTTATGCACACTACTGAAGTCGCTCCGACTTCAGAAAAGATTCCTATACTACTTCTAGGCGACTTGTACCCATTGATTTCAATGGAAGTCGCCTCCAAAGTCGGATCAGTGTCTTAACTGAAGCAACTTTACAGGAAGAGAAAATAGTTTTCTCAGGCAAACCCCTCCCTCCCACAGAGCTGATTATTGTTTGATTGGCCACTGGCAAAGTCGCCTGTCCTGGAGGAAACTCTGAGTTGCCTTGAAGTTGCCTCGTAAAGTCGCGCTGGAAGTTGTGTTGCCCCAGTGTGAACCGGCTCTAAGTGTGCTGAGGATCAGCTTTGCACATTTTGATGAGGTCGGAGTATACGACCTGGTTAGAAGGTCTGGAGGTTGTTGGGGATTTCAGCTTATTCGACCACCCAGTCAGGTTCAGGTAATGCAAGAAAAGACTTCCGTGACCCCCAGGCCCGGAGATACCAATTAATGACACAGGAGACAGGTTTTGCAATGTGCCCAAAAGGTATCTGTTTAGTCAACTTGAAACATGGATATTTATACAGTTCTAGGGGACAAAGGTGGGGATGGGAGGAGTTTACTAAGCATATACGTGTTACAGTAAAGAAATAGGTTTAGGTTAATTATATATATATATATATGTGTGTATGTGTGTGTGTGTGTGTGTGTGTGTGTATATGTATGTGTGTGTGTGTGTATATATATATATATATATATATATATATATATATATATTGTGACAGTAGGAGCTACTGTCACGGTAAAATGGACAGTTTGCTGGACACAGGGTCTGCACATTTGCAAGGTGCAAGACTACAGGGCGTAGATGTGGACTGGAGAAGACTGCTTTCGCTGCTTTCTCCAGGTTTTGGTATTCTGGAAAGGGGCTTTGTAGTTTGGAGATTCCACAGTGTCTTGGGAGGGATGGGATCTCCAACCCTGTGTCCAGACTTTGCTGATTACCAGCAGGGTGTGTGCTCAGGTGAGCACAGCCCTTATAATGAATGTATGGGAAGACCTCATGGCTCCCAGTTGGAGACGGCTCCACACCAAGAGACAGGAGGTCTTCAGGAGTCAGAGAGGCTGTAGGTGACAGCCAGAACATTGGTGACTGCAAGAGGCAGAGCTGTGGACGCTAAAGGGAGGCCGTCTACTTTGAGGAGTCCGGTGGTCTGGGTGACCAGGAAAGTGCAGAAGTACTGCTACAGAGAGCCAGGTGGGCTAGCATTTTCTGTTATGTGTATTTGATGGAGAAGAACCCCTGCGTGGGAAACCTTTGTTTGGACTTTTATTTTGCCTTTTTTAATAAAAATGGGCTACCATGCCCTTAAATATAGTTCCTGACTGGCTTGAATCTCTGAAAAAAAACACTTACCACTTGAGCTAAACAACCCCCATCTCACAATATATATATATATATATATATATATATATATACACTTGTTATGTTTAACCACTTCAATACCATGCACTTATACAGCTTCCTGCCCAAGCCAATTTTGAGCTTTCAGCGCTGTCGCAATTTGAATGACAATTGCGCGGTTGTGCTACACTGTACCCAAACAAATTTTTTATCATTTTGTTCCCACAAATAGAGCTCTCTTTCGGTGGTATTTGATCGCCTCTGCGATTTTTATTTTTTGCGCAACAAATAAAAAAAGAGCGATTTTTAAAAAAAAAACTATGTTTTTCTTTGTTTCTGTTAATTTTTTTTGTAAATAAGTACCTTTTCTACTTCAATGACGGGCACTGATAAGGCGGCACTGAAGGGCACTGATAAGGCGACACCGATGGGCACCGATGAGGTGGCACCAATGAGGTGGCACTGATGAGGTGGCACTGATGGGCACTGATGATGGGCACTGATAGGCGGCACTGATGGGCACTGATAGGCGGCACTGATGGGCACTCATAGGCGGCACTGATGGGCACTCATAGGTGGCACTGATGGGCACTCATAGGTGGCACTGATGGGCACTCATAGGTGGCACTGATGGGCACTCATAGGTGGCACTGATTGGCACTCATAGGCGGCACTGATGGGCACTCATAGGCAGCACTAATGGGCACTTTTAGGCGGCACTGATGGGCACTTTTAGGCGGCACTGATGGGCACTTTTAGGCGGCACTGATGGGCACTTTTAGGCGGCACTGATGGGCACTTATGGGTGGCACTGATAGGTGGGCACTTATGGGCACAGATGGGCACTGATAGGTGGCACTGATGGACACTAGTAGGTGGCACTGGTGACACTGCTGCCTAGCAATGCCAGCCACCACACATTATTTTCTTGGCATGATTGTGCCAGTCAGTGCCCATGTGTGGGCACTGATTGGCATATTTTTTTGTTTTTTTTTTACATATTTTTTTTTTTTTTACTACATGTGGATGGCCATGGGGGCCATCCACATGCTTAGGGCTTCCCTGGTGGTCCTTGGGGGCTTCCCTGGTGGTCCAGTGTGGGTATCCGAGGGGGCTGCGCTGATAAACAATCAGCGCGAACCCCCCCTGTCAGGAGAGCCGCCGATCGGCTCTCCTCTACTCGCGTCTGTCAGACGCGAGTGAGGAAGAGCCGATCAACGGCTCTTCCTGTTTACTTCCTGATCAGCCGTGATTCGACACGGCTGATCACATGGTAAAAAGCCTCCGACGGAGGCTTTTTACCGACATCAGTGTAGCGGTGGGTCAGACTGACCCACCAAACGCCGCGATGCGCGCCCCCCCGGGCGCGCGACGGCTGTTATCCCGCAGGACGTCATATGACGTCCAGTGTGGATAACAGAACCACTTCCTGGAGGTCAATATGCTATTGACTGGGCGGGAAGTGTTTAAACAGGTGTTGGAGAAAGATAGCTTATCTAAAACAAACATAAGCTAGGGCAAAGTCTATAGATTAGTTAAATATACATGCATAGGATTCTATAGAACAACTTTAACCCATGAAATGAAGGCTAAGAACTAAGATGGAGTCTGTTATGCTATATAGTTCTTTACAGTCCCCTCTTTGAGCCATTTATATGGCTCACTATCTTTCACAGTTATATAATCTTTCTTGTATCATAATGCATACGGAGATAAATTTTATTCGCAGCCGCAGGATCAGGGGTTTTAGATGCCTTAACAATTATGCACATTATAAGCTCATAACAGGCATAAAGACGTACCGCTCCAAGCTATTAGACTCCAATGGTTTCTCCCGCCCTGTTACTCTAACAGGTGCTGGCTCTGCACTGAATGCATAGGAAGAGGAAAGAGCCTTGGACTGCCGCACTCTGTATAAACGATTTATTGAGTTAAAAAAATAAATAAAAATGTAATCCATAAATCCAAAAGCAAGCAGAAAACAGACAGTAGACATGCAGGGGTGAATGGCTAACGCGTTTCACATCAAAAATTGATGCTTACTCATTGCTGAAGTGTGTGGGAACCCATCAAAAGTATAAATGAAGGATAAAAGAAGCTTCACACCAATCAAGCTCACTGAACACAGCGGGATGGTATTAAATTCATAATTGTCTCTGACAGGTTTTATTACATTGGTTGGATTCTTTCATGTTCATCACATACAGACATATTTCATATATGCCTAAATATTACATATACACTTTTCCGGACCATGTAATCATCACCTTTTATCATAATGTATTTTTTGTGGTTTAATGCACAGTTGTTATAATTTCTGTCACGGTAAAAGCACCTTGCCACATATATTAGTGCGCATTTATTTATCATTATTCTTTTGCTAAATTTTCTTGCAATCCACTCATCTAACACGTTAAAGCCATTCTTTTTACGTCTAGGATTCTCACTGTCACTAATATTACATGTCATTTTCACTATTTTCTTATATACCTCACACACACATACATGTTTCCCATGTTATCAGCCTTCCTCCTCTGAACAGATGCTCTTTGTTATTACGGCACTTTAATTTAAATTCTACTATATATTGATCTATTTTTTTTGTCATCACTATTTGTAAACACATGTTGGATTCATATGTATGTTTAATATAATATATTATGTCATTATTATTTATGTCATTTCTTTTAACACAGGTGCTTTTTCCTACTTGAGGTGTGTCGGAGACAATTAGGAATTTAATACCATCCTGCTGTGTTCAGCGAGCTTGATTGGTGTGAAGCTTCTTTTGTCCTTCATTTAGAGGTCGGCCGATATTTGGACTTGTTTAAGAAATAATCATCGGCCGATTATTACGCGGCTCCCATTTGTACCTCGCTCAGCACAGCTGACACGGCGCGCAGTGACAAGCAGCACAGCCCCGGGCACTGTGAATTTCAGCTGCTGCCTCCCACAAACTTCTTTCTGCTCCCCCGGCCCCTCCTTCTCCTCCTCTCTCCCAGTAAGATGCAGGATGGATGATGGCCACTCGTTACTGAACCCCTCCCCTTCTCTCCCTCCCGCCCGCCCTATGACCAATCCTCTCCCACCTTCAGTGCAGCACAGACAAACGCTGCTAAACTAGAGGCGAGTGAGATGAGAGGGAGCCCGGGAGGAGTAAAACCAGAGGGAGGAGCTGAGTGATACCAGGGGGCAGGGCCAGCAGAAACAGGTTCTGGAATGGCAGGGCACGGATGACAATCCTAAATGGAAGGTAGGACATGGATTAGATGCCTCATTCTGTGACTGTCTGTTCTCTGAATATGCAGCCTGCAGCTGCTGCATGTATATCATGGGGACCCTCTAGACTAGAGAGGTGAACTCATGAGGAATAGTTGGGGACATGGAGCAAGTTGATGGGGACAAAACAGAAGACACAGGGTGGGCTTTACTCAGTGGGGTATCTGTCCGCTGAGTGCAGGGGGATGACAAGCCCATATCTGCTCAGTTTCTGCTGAGCGAACACAGACAGGTCCACTCTACTCTATGGGCAGTCCAATTTAGGCCCGGTTCACACTAGTGCGATGCGAGAACTGTGCAAATTCAGTGCGGGTTCCCACATTGCACCTGAATCGCACAGTGGTTCACACTGAGATATGAGAACCACTGCAGGTGTCAATGTAAAGTTAACACCTCCAGATCAGTTTGCAGATCGCAGTGCAAACGATGAAATGGTGCAAGAATCGGATCGCATGGGTGTGAACACCCATACGATCTGATTCCAGTGCGGACCAAAAAAAGCGTCCTGCACCATTTTGCTGCGAATGCAATGCGATTTCAGCCATACAGTTTGTATGGCTGAAATTGCATCGCAAAGACATTGCATGTGGTGCGAATCGCATGCGATGTCTGGAATCATTTTTAACTGTTAGATTTTATGAGATGAAGGGAAAAAAAATAAAGAAAAATCAACCAAAAATATCGGCCTCAAAAATCTGCATCATATATCGGCCATCGGCCGCCCCGATTTCTAAATATCGGCATCAGCCAGAGAAAAACCCATATCGGTCGACCTCTACCTTCATTTATACTTTCGATGGGTTCCCACACACTTCAGCTATGAGTAAGCATCAATTTTTGATGTGAAACGCATCAGCCATTCACCCCTGCATGTCTACTGTCTGTTTTCTGCTTGCCTTTGGATTTATGGATTCAATTTTGGATTTTTATTTTTTGAAACTCAATAAATCGTTTATACAGAGTGCGGCAGTCCAGGGCTCTTTCCTCTTCCTTCTCATAACAGGTATATAGGAACAAAACAAAAAGAATAATCATAATAATGGTTATGGCAGCACTTTTTAACCATGTCAGTATTCCTACTCCAGAACTTAGGTTTGCAAAAGGATCCCATGTCTTAGCAATACTGTTCGAGCTTCATCTTGTAATTTGCTTACTTCTTTTCGGTGTTGTACAATTTAATCATAATAATCTGGTACCTCAATACTTGTGTTATGAAACCAGGTACAACACTCATAATCTTCTGTGTTTTCACATAACCCAGTTAAAGCGGCACTCATGCTTTCTATGGCTAACTCGTGTAGTTCTGAATGTTTTCTAATTGCTCTTGTTTCTATATTTAATTTAGTAATGTCATCAGAATTATTTTCCATTATTTCATCAATGATTCCAGTGTAATTATTTAACCTTTTCATTAAGTCTATTCCCTATCCTGTCCATGAGGGGAACCAAGCCCATGCCATATCCTTTTCTACCTAGTATGACACCAAAGGGTCCACAGTACTACTTTCTTTCTCGTACATCACGGGACACAGAGCGACATAGTCATTACTAATGGGTTATATAGTTACCGTCAGGTGCTGGCACTGGCAACTTCCAAAACCGGAAGTACCCTCCCCTATATAAGCCCCTCCCATCCGGGAGCACCTCAGTTTTTTTGCCAGTGTCTAAGGTGTTGGCCAAGAAGAAACATGTGTTTTTCACTGAGCTTGCGTACAGGTTCTTTTGGGCCTCAGTAAGCTATTCCGGATCCGACCAAAAAAGCTTCATAGCTAAACGGTCGGTACCCGGGCCTTGCAAAGAGAAGAGCAAGGTTCTGCCTGTAATGCTTCTCTTAGGAGAGCTGGACCCTGGGATCCAGAGCTCTGGTCATACCCACGACCAAGATGTTTTCTGTGCAGGGTGCTATACAGGTCCAGGGGAGTGGAATCCTTGGGAACCCGGTCCCTGAAGGTTTGATTACAATGCCTGCCGTGATAGGTGAAGTTTGGGCTTTTGTGGACCAAACAAAGTCCTGCGGCGAGGAACAGGTAAGTGGGGGCCCCCAGGAACTTGGTTCTATTGGGGGACCCCCAAGCCTAATTTGTCTTTCTGTCTGTTACCTAATGGTATTCCCGCAAGATTCTGTGCATGCCTGTAACTACTAAAAAAATTTAATAATTTTTAATGGTGGTCAAGAAAAAAAAAAAAAAAAAAATTTTTTTTATATATATTTAGTATATTAGACTGCGGTACCTGTGTTTGTCCACTAGAGGCCGCTGTGGAATGTTTTCTTGTCATGTGGACTAGTTTCTTCTCAGAGAGCAAAGTCCAGGCAGTTGGTGAGTTCTCCTATAGGAAACTGCTTCCTCTGCCATGTTGCAGTGCTCGTCCATCCCCCGACCTGCGGCAAAGAGGGGCCCTGGCTCCTGTCCCTGGTTTCCATGTTTGAAATTAGCGCCGAGGGCGCACGTGGCCGCGCGCGTGCGCGTGCACGCGCCTCTATATATAGAGGTGAGCCGGGAAAGGGGGCGGAGCCTGGGGGATGACGCTCTGTGCGCGCCGCAGCGCTTCTGCGCATGTGCGGGCGTCCCAGCAGGTTTTAGAAAGCCACAATATTGTAGTAAGCTGGCTATGAAGTACAGAGACATAGCTGGCAACATTTAAAGGCATACAGCAAGCGGTTGATACAGGCATCCCCTAGAAAGGCACATTAGTAGACACCAACTGTTTATTATAGCAGCATTTATGCTAGACTATTATCAGTAACTGGTGTATTTCGGCTGGAATACCTCAGCTTTGTGGCTTAGGAATATGCCGTCTAAAAACTCCGGGACTAGAAATTCCAGGAGGAATAGGGGGTCTCCATCGGGCTCTGAGGATCTTGGGCATGCTTTGGCTGCACCAGTCTCCCCTGAAGAATCAGAGGTTAGTGACCGTAGGGCACCCCCAGGAGTACCTGGTACTGTGGCTGTCCTCAGTTCACCTGCTCCTGTGTATGTAACAGAGGAGGTTTTTTCCTCAGCTCTGGGAGGACTGGAAGAGAGATTGTCAGCATTGATCGCTGCTTCCCTGTCACAGGAAAAAAGCGCTCGATCTCCGTCTCCTCCCTCAGAGTGCCTGTTAACAGAGCAACAGTCCCATACAGAGGTCGACCTACCTGAGGGGGATCAGGATGAGGTTGATTCGGTTGTAGAGGAATCAACAGTGGAAGAGCCGTTCTCAGCATCACATGCTGAGAGGTTATGGGTTCAGTCCCTGACTAATATGGTCCGATCAGCATTTAAAATGCCACTTGCGGAGCCATCCTCCACTTCTGTCTCCTCGTTGGGGTCGCTAAAAGCTCCCCAGACTGTTTGTTCCTTTCCGATCCATCCTTTACTGGAGGGGCTCATTTACCAGGATTGGGAGCATCCTGACAAAATATTTACTCCCCCCAAGAGATTTCCGGTGGTCTATCCCATGGAGGATAAGTTCATCAGAAAATGGAAGGTCCCTACAGTGGACGCAGCCATCTCTTGTGTGAATAAATCACTGACATGTCCGGTGGAAAATGTCCAAATGTTCAAGGACCTAATAGATAAAAAATTGGAGTCATTATTGAAATCTGCTTTTTCTACAGCAGGATTGGTGACACAACCAGCAGTGGCAGCTATAGGGGTCTGCCAAGCAGTGAAGGATCAGTTGAAACAGGTCTTAAGAGACTTGCCGGATCAGCAGGCTCTTGCCCTAGCTGATCTACCTAGAGCCTTATGCTTTGCGGTGGACGCTATAAAGGATTCAATCCATCAGGCCTCCCGCCTTACGCTGTCTGTAGTACATATGCGCAGGCTTCTATGGCTCAAAAACTGGTCTGCTGAAGCTCCCTGTAAAAAATTGCTGGTCAGCTTCCCATTTCATGGGGAGCGCTTATTCGGGGAAGACCTGGACAAGTATATCCAGAGAATTTCCAGCGGTAAAAGTACACTTTTGCCGGTTAAAAATAGAGTTAGAGGTCCCTCCTTTAAGAGGCCGGCTTCTCCAGTCCCTAGGACATCGGCTGTGAAACAGTTCCGACTGCCTCCCCGGTCAAATCCCGGAGGTAAAAATCAGGGACAGTTGCAGGGTAACAAGAAGCCCTGGAGCAGGAGAGGTACAAAACCTCCCCCAAAGTCAAATGCATGAAGGGTTGCCCCCACCCAATCGGGTGGGGGGAAGACTTCAGTTGTTCACAGAAACCTGGCGGGACACGATCCGAGACAGATGGGTGCTCTCCGCAGTAAATCTGGGATACAAATTGGAGTTAAAAAACTCCCCTCCTTCCCGCTTTATAAGGTCAAACGTGCCAAGGGATCCCCAGAAGAGAGGATCCCTCCTGTTGGCACTGGAACAATTATTGCTTCAAGCAGTAATTATAGAGGTTCCCCTGGAAGAATGGGGGTTCGGGTTTTACTCAAACCTCTTTACAGTTCCGAAGCCAAACGGGGACGTGAGGCCCATATTAAATCTAAAAGGGCTAAACAAATTCCTACATATCAGGACTTTCCGGATGGAGTCGATCCGATCGGTAGCCACTGCCCTACAAGGGGAGGAATGGTTAGCCTCGATCGACATCAAAGATGCTTATTTGCACATCCCCATCTTTCCAGCCCACCAAAAATTTCTACGCTTTGCGGTAGAAGGGCGCCATTTTCAGTTCAGAGCCTTACCCTTCGGTCTGGCCACAGCACCAAGAGTGTTCACAAAAATTCTGGCCCCATTATTGGCCAATCTAAGAACACGAGGTGTAACGATAATGGCATATCTAGACGACTTGTTGCTGATAGACCACTCAGTGGAAAAACTAGAAGTGGTTGTTCACGAGACAATCAAGTATCTGGAATATCACGGTTGGATTATCAACCGAGACAAGTCAGCCCTAAAACCAGTCAAAAGTCTGGAATACTTGGGGCTAAGGCTGGATTCAGACCAGAGAAAGATTTTCTTGCCTCAAGAAAAGGGGTCGTCTTTGAGAGATTTGATCCACTTAGTGGGTTCAAAAAGACAGCCATCCATACGCCTGTGCATGAGGCTGCTGGGAAAAATGGTGGCATCATTCGAAGCAGTACCCTACGGTCAATTCCATTCAAGGAAGTTGCAAAGGGCCATACTGTCAGCCTGGAACAAAAAAGTTCAGGCTCTGGACTTACCAATGTCCTTGTCCCCTTCCGTTCGCAGGAGCCTCCGCTGGTGGTTGGTTCCCCAGAATCTGGAAAGAGGGAAATCCTTCAGTCCGATTTCCTGGAAGGTGGTCACTACAGATGCCAGCCTTATAGGCTGGGGAGCAGTACTGGAGCAATGGTCTCTCCAGGGCAGATGGTCGGATGCGGAAAAGGCCCTGCCCATCAATCTCTTAGAGATACGAGCAGCCCGGTATGCCCTAGTAGCATGGACATCCAAACTCCAAGGGTCCCCTGTCAGAGTTCAGTCAGACAATGCCACAGCAGTGGCATATATCAATCGTCAGGGGGGCACCAGGAGTCGTGCAGCCCAAAGGGAAGTAAATTACATCCTGAGATGGGCAGAAAGATATGTCCCAGCCATATCTGCGGTATTCATTCCAGGGGTGGAGAATTGGAAGGCGGACTTTCTAAGTCGCCAACAATTATGCCCAGGGGAATGGTCCCTTCATCCCGAGGTTTTCCGGACAATATGTCAGCGGTGGGGAACACCGGATGTAGATCTGCTAGCATCCAGATTCAACACAAAAGTGGACAGGTTTGTCTCTTGGGCAAGGGATCCCCTAGCGTGCGGCTCGGATGCCCTAGTGTTCCCTTGGGATCAGTTCAAGCTGATATATGCATTCCCACCGCCACAATTGTTACCTCGATTACTCCGCAGAATCAGGGTAGAAAAGAAACCAGTGATTCTGGTGGCTCCAGCGTGGCCCCGAAGAGCATGGTACGCGGAGATTGTAAAAATGTCTGTGGGGAGTCCTTGGACCCTCCCACATCGTCCGGACCTGCTTTCGCAGGGACCGATATACCACCCTTCCTTACCAGCCCTAGGTTTGACGGCCTGGCTATTGAAGCCCACATTCTAAAAAAGATAGGGCTCTCTAATGCTGTGGTATCTGCCATGATCAATGCCAGGAAGCCGGTATCCAGGCAGATCTACTATAGAATCTGGAAGGCGTACATCGCCTGGTGTGAAGCCAAGAAATGGCATCCACGTAAATACGTAATAGGTAGGATTCTGGACTTCCTACAATGGGCTGTGGATAGGAAGCTTGCCTTGAGTACTATCAAGGGTCAGATTTCGGCCTTGTCAATATTTTTTCAAAGGCCCTTGGCTTCGCATTCACTAGTCAAAGCCTTTATACAAGGAGTGATGCGTATTAGTCCTCCGGTTAATATTCCCATATGTCCATGGGATCTAAACTTTGTTCTGTCGGTTCTACAGAAACAACCATTTGAACCATTACAGCATATTTCCTTAGTGCTTCTCACCAGGAAATTGATTTTTCTAGTAGCCATTTGTTCGGCTAAAAGAGTATCGGAATTAGCAGCTATGTCCTGTAAGGAGCCATATCTGGTTATCCATAAGGACAGAGTAGTGTTACGTCCTCATCCAGCCTTTCTTCCTAAGGTGGTATCGAGTTTTCATTTGAACCAAGATGTGGTTCTTCCTTCTTTTTTCCCCAAGCCTACTTCGGTAGAGGAAAAGTTATTGCATTCTTTGGATGTAGTAAGAGCAGTTAAAGCTTATCTAAAAGCCACTGCTCAGATTCGCAGAACGGATACTTTGTTTATTCTGCCGGAAGGCCCCAGAAAGGGTCAGGCAGCGTCAAAATCTACTTTAGCCAAGTGGATTCGACAGGTCATAATACAAGCCTATAGCTTGAGAAGTAGACCGCCTCCGTTCAAAGTTAGGGCGCACTCCACGAGAGCAGTTGGAACTTCATGGGCAGTGCATCACCAGGCCTCCCTGGCTCAAATCTGTAAGGCCGCAACATGGTCTTCGGTACACACGTTTACTAGGTTCTACCAGGTGGACGTTAGAAGTCAGGAGGATGTCGCCTTTGGGCGCAGTGTGTTGCAGGCCGCAAAAGATCCTCATGTCTGATAGCGCTCAGCTTATATATGGTGTATCCCCCCCCTCATTTGGCATTGCTTTAGGACATCCCATTAGTAATGACTATGTCGCTCTGTGTCCCGTGATGTACGAGAAAGAAAATAGGATTTTTATAACAGCTTACCTGTAAAATCCTTTTCTTGGAGTACATCACGGGACACAGAGCTCCCGCCCCTCTTTGGGGACACTTATTGCTTTGCTACAAAACTGAGGTGCTCCCGGATGGGAGGGGCTTATATAGGGGAGGGTACTTCCGGTTTTGGAAGTTGCCAGTGCCAGCACCTGACGGTAACTATATAACCCATTAGTAATGACTATGTCGCTCTGTGTCCCGTGATGTACTCCAAGAAAAGGATTTTACAGGTAAGCTGTTATAAAAATCCTATTTTACATCTACCGTATATATACTCGAGTATAAGCCGAGTTTTAAGCACAATTTTGTGTGCTGAAAATGCCCCCCTCGGCTTATACTCGAGTCACCTTTTTGCGCCTGATCTTCCAGACTTTAGGGAGCCGGTACGGGCCGGCCGTAGGTCCCCTGGACTTGGCACACATGTAGCCCCACTCTTCCTCTATAAGTGTGCAAAGTTTCTTGTCCGGGGGACCTACGGCCGGGGAGCACCGATTTTTCAAACCTGGGCACCCCTTCCATAGACTCCCATGTTAAACGGTAATTTCTCTGGTGACTTTGGGGACCTGGTACCGGCCGGTCGTAGGTCCTCTGGACCCCAAACTTGGCACACATGCAGCCCCACTCTTCCTCTACAGGTTTGCAAAGTTTCTTGTCCGGGGGACCTATGGCCGGGGAGCAACGATTTTTTCAAAGCCGGGCACCCCTTCCATAGACTCTCATGTTAAACGTCAGTCTAGTCATGGACACAGTGAGGCATGGACACAGTGAGGCAAAGTGAGGCACACCCTAGGCTTATACTCGAGTCAATAAGTTTTCCCAGTTTTTGTGGTAAAATTAGGTGCCTCGGCTTATATTCTGGTCGGCTTATACTCGAGTATATACGGTATGTGGAGCAAAGTTCTTTTTAGGGTGTATGTGGATACATATCTTTACTCATTCATATCACCCATCTTGGCATCATACAAATCTGCTAATCTGATAACACTCTATCTCTTCCCTGGGATCATCTTCCTCAGTTCTAATTGCCATTGTAGTAATCGTATTTTCACAATAATAGAACATTTGTGATATGTAAAGGTACAGCCATGAGAGAAATACTAACGGTGGAGGGGTGTAATTTACTACATAGCCAAAATTTTTCATATCCTGATTTCTGTGCATAGGCATATTTTAAACTTCAATAATATTTTATCTGTAAAACTTTCTGAGTTTTCATTTCTCTTGTGTCTGTCATGTGTATTATTCATATTATTCTGCTGTGGAGTGTTAGAGGCTCCACAAATACTCTTTATGGGCCCCAAATCTTCAGGATGATAAATTACAGTTGGTTATCAGCCAGGTTGGCAGGAACACGATCAGGGCAGCCCAGCATAAGAGGCACAAGGCCTTCCCAGAAGTCTGTGGTGAAATAATCAACGTCATTTTGTTCAGAGTTTTGACCACCTGTTTCACTCACTGTTCGAGGGTTTGTACAACCTTCTTCACCTCCTTTGTCCTTGGCTTGCTTCTTAGGTGTTTGGTTCACCTTCTTCACACGACTGGCATGGATCCAAGCCTGTTGTCCCTCTACCAGAATAGCCGTTCGGGTAACCGCGATCACTGTAATAGGGGGTCCAAATGAGTACTCTTCCTTCTTGTAAATTTCAGTTGCAGGACCACTACGACATCTCCCACTTGAAAGGGATGAGTAGGTTCCTGTGAAGAAAAAGGAGAGGTGCGAGCAACATTCCTTTCAACTTGATCCAAAGTTTCAATACGTTTTTTTACATATTCTTCCTGAATAAGATCTAGTTCCCCTCTTTCTAACATAAGTGGCTGTCTGGCCCATGGGGTGGGGAATGGCCTACCCATTAAGACTTCAAAAGGAGAGAGTATCCTGTCTTTTTAGAGGGTGCTATTCTTACCTCGGCTAGAACAGCTGGTAGGACCTTCTTCCGGTTTGTATACGTACCTCCAGTGGCCTTCCTGATCTTATCTTTAATTTTTCTGTTCATCCTCTCCACTATACCTGAACTCTGGGGGTGGTAAGGAATATGAAACTTCCATTCTATTTTCAGTTTTTTTACCAGGTCTTGACAAACTTTGGCCACAAATGCAGGACCATTCTCTGAGTCTGAAGTGGGCATGCCCATCTGGGAATGATTTCCTGTGTGAGAATTCTCACTACTGTTTGTGCATCTTCCTTTGTTGTTACAAACCCTTCTATCCATCTTGAGAACATGTCCACTATTACTAGCAAATTTTCCTGTCTTTTACCTAGTTTGGGCATGTGTGTAAAATCAATTTGTAAATGAGTGAATGGTGTAGAAGGATATATCAGATGTTCATGTTTTGCTTTGTAAGGGTTCCTAGGGTTATTCCGAATGCATGTGATGCATCTGGAAACATATGCCTTAACGAGAGAGGGAAGACTTGGAATGTAAAAATCCTTATTCAAAAGTTCACACGTGACTTTCCATCCTCTGTGACCTATCCCATGGTATTGTGAAATAAAAATGAGTGTGCTGGCTACAGGGATACATGGTCTCCCCTCTTGGCAGACAAGGCCAGTTTCTGGGCTTGTCTGCACACCTGTTCAATTGCTGGATGTCTTGGTCTGTGGCATATGCTTGGAGATCATGCAATGTTTGATCCAAAAGAGGAATCTCTGGTGAGAGCAATGGCATTTGTATGTTTGCAGGCTGTGTGGATGCTGCTTCCCTTGCTGCTTTGTCAGCTAAAGCATTGCCTTTGGCTATGTCATCCTGTTGCCCTGTATGTGTGCCCTACAGTGTAGTGTGGTGGCATGTCCTAGAGTAAATGATGTAGCCATTTCCACCACCATCACACAGGATGCCAGAGCTCTGAGACACGCCGGCATGCCCTGCACTGGCATAGGCACAACCCTTGGAAAAAACGATAGGGCGCAGTTTGCCTCCCATGTTTTTGCACTAGGACTCCCGTCATGGTTTTACAGTTGTCCCTAGCAAATAGGAAAAACCCTTTGTTATACTCAGAGAGGCCAAGACCAGGAGCTGTTATGTTTTGAGGTATACAAAAGCATTATACATTTCATCATTCCATTTTATACAATCTGGTATGTCAGTACCTGAGGCTTGCCTCAGGAGATTATCATAGTAGGAACAATCAGGTATCCATTGGCGGCAGTAGCCAATTATGCCAAGGAAGGACAGCATATCCTTCTTGGTCTGTGGGCGGGCTAGACCTACGAGAGCCGCAGCTCTCCCGTGACTGACTTTCCTTTCACCTTTTTGTGAGTAGAAAACCAAGGCATTCAACAGTTTCCTGACACCATTGAAGTTTCTTTTTTTTGGAAACTTTATGACCATTTTCTGCCAACCAATGTAGCAGATCTGAACCATCCTATTTCCAGGCTTACCTGGCTTGGGCTGCTTCTCAATCAACATATTGGAGTAGGACAGAACGATGGCAGGGAGTCCAGGACCGCAATGTGGCCTGAAGTACAACTGAGTAGACTACTGGGGAGTCCACATAATCCTGGGGCATTCTACACCATGTCATCTGGCTTTTTTTTTTTAAACAGAAAGCAAGGATTGGGTGTGTCTCATCCACAAGGACGCTAAAAAATGCATTTGTTAAATCAATCACAGAAAAATACTCTGCATTGGATGGTATGGAGGTAAGGAGTGATGGCACATCAGGGACTATAGGCGCAATGGGCACCACCAGGTAGTTTACAGCTCGAAGGTCTTGAACAAATCTATACCTGCCATCAATAAGGCGCATTTCTTCCTGTGTGTAATTTCTACCCTTACAGGCCTTTTTTAAGTAAGTTAAAGTACCTCCTGCGGAGGCTGTGGGTTTGGGGCAATGTTTTACTATCCTGTCAATGTCCTCAATGTCTATTACTATTTTCAATATTTCATTTCCAATGGTCATGAAAGGCGTTTGAAGGTTAGTGTTACTATATACAGTTCCACTCTTTGTTTTAGGGGGACTAAGTATTTTACCACCTTCAGCGTCTTCCTGTTCTTCCTCCTGCTCTTGGCCAGGTGGTGAAACTATCCCTCCTGTAGCTTCCTGATCTTCTGGTTCAGCTACCTCGACTTGGGCTTTCTGTCCTTGCCTCTGCAGGCGCTGTCTATCTTGTTGTGGAGCGGGAGGGATCTGCCGTTGTGGTTGTGGAGCTGGAGGGACCTGCCGTTGTCTGGTTGCATAATGTCCAGCCAGAAGATCAATATCTTCCTTTGTTAAACTCGGATAGACATGTAAATATGAGGGTGGAAGATGACTTGACTATTGGCAGGGGTGGGGCTGTTGGGTCAGGGACAACTCTCTTTTTATCGGCTTCTTCTCTGTTTCTGGTCATAATCTTCCTTACTTAAACATTTGGTGGGCTTTTTCTGTTTCTTCTCCCTCTGAAACCAATATGGGGCGTATTTTAACCAATTCTCTCCTCCCTTTTCCATATAATCCATATCACATTGAGGGTCCCCGGGGTACCAAGGGAAAGATCTTTTATCTCCTAAACACAATCCTTTTACCATACCTATGTGAAATTCATAATTACTACCATCCTGGGAAAAGGGGTCTACACTGTGTATGGCTTCAGTCCATCCCGCTAAGTTTGAAACCCATGGGTCTATGAATTCATAATCAGTACCACAAATTCTGGCTACAAAATCCTTACACGTTTTTCCTGGGTTGGGAAGAGGGGAAGGATCTTCTTTACCTTGTTGCTGACCCATATTGACAGTGGGAGACGACTGCCTTACCACGCAGTCTTCTGATCCACACAACAAATTATCTTAATACTTGTAACGGGTGGGCCCGTGGAACCCAGAAGTTCTTAGAAAGTATGAGCCAGAAAATAATCGACATTGAGAATATGTCTTGGATTGCTTTAAAATGGGTCTGTAATATTAATCCACAATATTCCCCAGGATATCTGTAAAGAACTATTTACTGTGTGTTTGATTCTGAATTCAACATGTTAGTTGAAAGATGTTAATGTCATCACCTCCAACCACCTGGAAGCCTGTTGTAATGTTAATGAATCCAGACTAGCTTCTAAAGACCTTTTCATTGTTGTTTGTGGTGATGTGGATTGGAGCTTGGTAGACAGTCTGGCTGGCTGCCTATTATGGGATGTTTAAGTGTCTTGCTGTGAGGAAGGGGGGGGGAATCACTCCAGCAACCCCTCCTGCTAAGACTGTTCACTGAAGGAGAAGACGTTTGAACACACCTGACCTGTATCACCATTGTCATTGGACAGTTTTTAACCTGCCCTGTTTCCCAAGGATGGGAGGGAAGTGTTTTGAAGAGAAGTGTGTTACCATGTGCTTGCAATAAAGATTCATTCCCTGTTTGAACTTCATACAAAGTGTTTGTCTCGTATCTGGGGGAGAATTATTCCTATGGGTCTCGGTCGCCTGAATGTGGAGTGTTGGTAGCTGATGTGTGTTCGGAAAGGGAATATCCTAAACGGCGTTAACCCCTTTCATACTTGGGGTGTCGTTACAATTGGTGGCAAGCAGCGGATTGATTCCTCACAGCCAGAAGGACAGCTACAAGAGGACACAGGCCAATGGAGGCACAGTATGAACGGCTAAAGCACTCTACCCTCAAGGACTTACTGGAGAACCGGGGAAGACCAGCCAACAACCATAAGAAGAGGGACATTATCAGAGAACTAGTCGAAATGGATGGAACCGAAAGGCCCAGCGTAACAGACAGGACATCCGAAGAGGCAAGTTTTGATCGGGCTGTTAACATAAGACTGGCACATTATGGTCCTAACCCTACAGCGGAGATCATAGACCGAGTTATAGCGGCTGTGGACGTAAATTTGCTACCGCAAAGAGGTGCTGCACTAGCAGAAGTCAGAGCAGCACCAACTGAAAGGAGAAAGATTACATTTTACTGCTTTTAAAAATTTAATTGAAACTGAAGGGGAGATTGATGGGTACCTTGCTGATTTTGAACGGCAATGTACCCACACCGGGTGCCCACAGAGGAATGGGTTACCATTTTGTCTGGGAAACTGTCCGGCCGGGCCAGTGACGCGTTCAGGGCCATCCCAGACGAGGATATTATGAACTATGGACTGGTAAAAGAAGCACTTCTGGCCAGGTATGCCGTCACACCGGAGGCGGTTCCGAGAGACGAGCAAGCAGACTGGAGACTCGTATACCAAGTGGGCATGCCGCCTACACCGCACGGCATCCCACTGGGTCGCTGGATGCCAAGCAGAATCCGGGGAAGAGGTGCTGCAGGTGTTCCTGCTGGAGCACTTCTTTGACAAACTGTCCCTCGAAGTCAGAGAGTGGGTCCGGGACCGAAAACCTTTCACCTTGCCTGAAGCAGCTCGCCTGGTGGATGAATACACAGACGCCCGCAAACTGGATAACCCTGTGGTCAAGACAACAGCTCGGGTGGATTATCGATCAGCGGCACCCCCTCCGGCTATCGCCTACCAACCCCAGTCGTGCCACCCTACAGCACCACCTGTAGCGGCCACTTATTCTCAGCAGCCCAGGTCCAACTCCCAGGGCTACTCACAACCCATCAGGTGTTTTCAGGTGTAAACAGCTAGGGCACAAAAAGCCAGACTGTCCGTTGAATCCAGCCAGGCAGTCCCAGTCATGGAGACAGCCAGCAAGGGGGAACCCCCACACATCCATGCCTGCGGCCCACTGCATTGAGGAGGAAGAACATTGGGGCGTCCTGCACGAGGCTGATCCAATACAAGCAGCTAACCGGGACAACCGGCAGCAACACAGGCAGACTGTCTGGGTCAATGGAAAGGTAGCCAATGGCCTACGTGATACTGGCGCCACCATGACTATTGTACCCGCGATGTATTATGTATGTATTAATTGTATTTGTCCCTTGTTTGCTAGTCTAACCTATCAGATTATGCTAGGCCTGATTTATAAAATTTTACTTATGAAGACAGACACAGTTGCTTAGTAAAAGAAATTACATTTATTTCCTAAAAGTAGGAATGTTACATACTAACAACCGATATCTATACAGCCTATATCAACAGTACTAATGAAAATGATACTTATTCTCTCTCAAGGCAAAAGTCCTGCTTGCTGAGCTCTCAGATGTAAAAGAGGGCTCTCTCATTCCCAAATGTCCTGTTTTAAAGGACCTCATTCATACCTCATTCAAACCCTCCCCTTGCCCGCCCGTCTGCCTCTCGACCAATCGTTGCACTTCCATGTCCCTCGTCTTGTTACTGCCATACCTGGCCTCTGGGGGCGATGTTGCCCATATAATCTCTAATAGCTTGCTGATCCCTTTAATCATGGTACTTGTATTGACAGAAGCACTTCCCTTTTGTCTTCGGAAGGTGCTAATTAACAGGATCTTCAGACATTGCGGAGTCGGGTCTAACAGATTACATTCCTTAGGGGGGCATCCTGTCCTCCAGGCACGACAAGCCTCAGCTTAACTGACCATTTGGAATGCAACAGAATATGTACAAAACCCAGAACTTATATTCCTTACAACATATGCCGCTTTGCGCCTAAAGGCGCACAAATCATTCTCCAGACACGGCTCCTATTGACCAATCCATAATGTCCTGTGTTTCCGGACCAGTACCTATAGAACAGTCTTACACTGCATGTGCTTCAGAAACAGCTCCTATGGAATAGCCCACAATGGTTTTACCGTGTTGCGCATCTTAACATAGGCCTCAGAACCAGCTCCTATGGAACAGTTCATAATGGTTTTAACGTGCTGCGTTTCCCAACACGTACCGCTTTGCTACTGGGTGACACACCAACCTCACTCTTCCGTGACGGCTTCCATGTCACCATTCTGTATCTTCTGTGTCTTCTTCTTCCTGACATCTTCATGAAGGGGTATTGCAACGGCAAGGGGTGTCCATTCGCTCACCATTCACCAGCACACACTCAGAGCAACAACTCAACCATCTTTCAGATGCAGAGCCTCGAGGAGGACCTTATTTGCCAATTATATTAGCCTAAAATACACCTTTGTCACACTACACCATAACATAAATCAACCCATTACCATAATATCTACATATATACATATGACCCATCAAATTGTGTATCCCGCTCCCAACCTCCTATAACTCTTCACTGTAAATACGGGTCGGGATTATGCAGGTTCGTTCATAGTGGCCTTCCCTACCGCAATTCTGGCATGTCGGTGGTATTTCAGTGTTTTGAATTGGCAGCAAAGCCTCTAACCTGTATGACGAGACCTCACCACCAATTCGTCCCTCAACTTGCATAGACAAATGCACGACTTTCCTATTTAAACGTCGAGTCCAACAACACATACCAACTTAAACCAATGACAATGCTGCGGCAATAATGAGCAATACTACAACGGGATGTATCAAATAATTCAAAATACTGTTGGCCTTACTGGAATGTCCAAATACTACCTCCCACCAAGACCCTCGCGCATCATTTTCTAGTTGATGCACTACCGCCTTTATTTCTGATCGTGGTGGATGACTATAGTAGCATTTGCTCTCTTGCTGCAGCATCCTCATAAGGCTCTCATCTCTATCCCAATCTGTTAACTATTCCTGTATCTTCCTTCCCATACCAAGGTTTAGGGCTCTCAGACTAACAGGGCGGTTATGGTTGATATCCACAGACAGATTGGCAATATGCGGTATCACATAATTCCATTCCGGTGTTTGGATTTCAGAGACACCGCCAAGGATACACCATGCTCCTCTAGCTAGTGTCAGGTTCACAGAACATCCTAGTTCCATGACTAACATTACGTTAGTATCCTTTAGGACAAAGAAACAAACTCTCCCATGTCCCAAATAATACACCGGCGTTCCCTTCCCGGCAATGTTTTCCCCATCCAGAACACAGAGCGAGGCATCTTCCCAACATTTCTCATTCACCACAGTGTATTGACCTGGCATACATAGGATGTCATGGTCATGCTTCCGACAGAGAGAAATATCAACCTGCCTCCAGCTCCCATCCTCTCTGATCATATGTGGGTAATTTAGCCTCAGATGTAACAAAGTAGAATCCCCAGTCAGCAAGCCCATTGATACCACCGAATACACAGACGGAGTCTGTACTTCTGTATATGGGATCAATGAGGAAGCATAGCATCTTTCATAATCCAAATTAGTACAGCCCATCCAGGCATTTGACCACCACTTTGGATTAGTGTAAGAGATGTGCTTTGGTAAAATCTTACTGAGCTGTGATGCTAACTCATAATGCCACTGCCCCTCATACAGAGATTGTACAATTAGCTTGATGTTGGTTGATAGTTCCGCCTGCCCCTGCGTGCACGCCAGAGCCCATGACATATTTTTGCCCTGTATCACCACACTATCTACCAACCTCTTAAAATGGCGGATAAAATCTTGAGCCACCTTTACCTGGGTATTTAGGTGACGTTGAATGTTGTCGAGAATGTCATTGATCTTTCTCTGAGCAACAAAGCCCCGCCTGCTGTCTGAAGCTATGGCTGAGAGTTTGTTCCTCAGGAGATCGATGTCGACTCCATTGACAACGCCCATTCCGGTCCCTATTCCCCCCCAATATAGTCCTGAGTACATCCCTCCTCTTCTGGTTGCTCCTCAGAAATAAGCGTCCTGCCTGAACCTCACTCTGTGTCCGCCCGTCTCTGGGAGCAAGCCACTGATATACTGACCGCACTTGATTCAGAGTATACTCAGCATATATAGGGTAATGGGATTTTATCAACCACTGCAAGACGTTGAAGTGCCATGTGGTGAAGACATACTGTACCCTGGTTTGGGACAAGCTTAGATCTATTTGCAGTGGTTCCCCTTTCTCTAACGGAGCATGCCCCTGTGTGTGGTCACTGGCATTACCTGTGCAGGGTTTCAAACTCTCAGGTGAGACATTAACCAGGCCTATCTCTCCCATGTCCAATTCTGGTGTCCCACATGTCCAGTAACCGAGAGCTTCTCTGTAGGACTGATAAGACTGGGATATCGCTCCCACAAGGAAATTTTCACCCCGTTGATGTGTCATCTGGAGCTCCCTAGTTTGGCCAACAGACACCTTACTATGCCTAAGTGTCAGCTTCCTGGGCCTCTGCACCCTATTACTTTGGTCATGCCAATATATGCCACACATAAAAACATACTTCCCCTTTTTCAATTCTTCACCAAAAACCCCATATCCTACGTCCCTTGTTTCCCAAGGTTTGGATAGATTGGAATTTTTTCCTAACCAATAACCCGTTTCATTCATATATATAGTTGCATCCACAAACGGCTGGAGCGATTCCGGTATGATATTTCGCAAGTCTTGTTTATACACCAGTCCTTGAGATGTTACGTTAGGATTGAATCGTCCAAAATCAAAAAACTTTGTATTGCAAATCGCCATGGCGACCCCATTGATATGTCTCTGGTAACTTAGAACTCTCTGATATTATCCGGACCTTTCTCCTTCTCTCAACTCCCCCCTGCCCCCACTTCTGCCCTAACAAGTCCAACATTGATGACACCGCAGAAGTGGGTGCATGATCTTCCTCAGGATTTTCACTTTCCGCATCATCCCCTGAGTGTTCGTCTGAATCAATTTGAGATGTTACATGGCTCAGATGGACTGCCAATGCGACAATTATGATCCTTCTATCCATTCTCCAGAGACTTTGCCAATCTTTGCTCCACCAGGACTCTGGAAAAACAAGAACAAGAGCGGAATCAATTCTTATCAGCAGTACCTTTTACATTGATCAGCATGAACCCATTTCTCTATCTCCCTCTTTTTCATGCCTTTTGCACCCTTATTGTCTATGAGCCGCTTTACCTTGACTACCTGATCACTAAGGGTCATAGTGACTGTGAAGGGTCCGGTCCAGTTTGCATCCCATGAAGATTTGGAAACAAAGTTCTTTACCATAACCCTGTCTCCAATCTTCAAGCTAACAGGAGGCCTTTCAGGCTGCTTCTTCTCTTTAGGTGCCATGTTATTTGCAGCAAATTGCAAATACCACTGTACCTGTTCTTGCAGTTGGACCAGAAATTTGTCCCTTTCAGCACTCTCTCTCACGGGGGTGCTAAGTATTGGGTCTGCTGGATGGCTGAGGTTCATCATTCTTCCCGTCATCAACTGATATGGGGTTAATGATGTACCTTTTGCTGCAGACCCTCGTACAGCCATCAGGATTGAAGGCAGATGAATCAGCCAGTTCTTTCCTGATTGCAGTACCATTTTTTTAAGTCTCTTTCAGTGTTCGATTCATCCTCTCAACCATCCCCGCCGATTGTGGATGGTATGGTACATGGAATCTCTGTTCTACTCCCAGCAGCTCACAAATATTGTTCATGACCCTGCCGGTAAAGTGAGTCCCCCTATCCGATTCCGGAACTTTGGGGAACCCCCATCTTGAAAAGACATCCGTCCACAAAGCTCTAGCTAGAGCCTCCACCCATTTTGAAAAAACATCCACAACTACCAGCAGATATCAGTATCCTCCAGTGGCACTTGGTAATGGACCAACAAAGTCAATCTGCAGGTTTTCCCAGGATCCATCAGCTACTGGTACCCTTGCTAAGACTGGTTTCTGTCCCTTTGGCCTAGGGTTCATTTGTGCACAGATCAAACATTCCTGCACTACCTGTGTGTTACCCATTGCCTCCCACCAGTATCTAGCTTGCACAAATTTCAAGGTACCCTGAACACCCATGTGGCCTGTTGACCTGTGATTCTCCCGGACTAACTTCTTCTGATGCTGGGAGGGTACTACAAACCGTCTTCCTTCTGAAGTCTCTCTTAACAGTAGATCGTCTTGCAATACATAATTTTGGAGAGCATCTGCCGCTTTTACTTTTAAGCTGCTTTTTGATTGAGCTCAAGGCCTCATCCTTATTTTGTTCAACTGCTAAACATGGGGTAGGCATCCTTAGCACCGGCAGGAGTTCATGTGCACCTGCTTTCACCTCCTGCTCCTCAAAATTATGTTCCTCCCAGGCCTGTCTCCCTTCTGCATCATAGGGTGTCCACTTGACTCCTATCAGGGCTGCCTCCTTTGCCAGCTCATCTGCCTTGTTGTTGCCCACAGTAACCTCCTCTCCACCTCTTTGGTGAGCTCTCACCTTAATGATAGCCACCCTCTGAGGTTCCACACTTGCTCTTTCCCATATATCTCTTAGCACCGCACCATGTACCAAGTCTTTTCCAGAGGCATCACTGAAGCCCCTTGACTGCCACAAAGGCATGTATTCGGTCAGAGACCTTGTTACATAGGCGCTGTCAGAGAATATGGTTATGGGACCTGAACTGAAATGCGTGATGGCCTCTCTCACTGCCTCCAGTTCAGCCCTTGGGGCAGAAAAGCTTTGAGGGCATTTGGTCATGATTTTTTCATTGGTCTGGGGGCACCACAGGGCATACCCTGTGTGAAAACTTCCCTCATCCCAGTACCTTGATCCATCCACCCAGATTTTAAGGTCTCCATCACCTGTTGCTAACCTGAATACCTCCTGTGTTCTGGTCTGATGTACCTCCACAGTCATACTGCTCCCCCTCATATTGCATCAATTGTGGGAGAGTGTAGGTGGCATTGTGGGTCACAGACAGATTTCTGGTTGTTAAATCCCCTAGCCATCTGGCTACCCTTTGGGAGGATACTCCACTGAGGGTACGTTCCAAGAGCATTTTATTGGAGAATGGGGTGTCTGCAGAATGATTTTGCCAAACCCCACAACATGCTCTGTGGCGAGAACCACCCAGTGCGCTGCCAAAAGGTTTGACACATTCATCGAATCCCCTCTCTACCAGGCTTAGTACCCTGGACCAGTATCCCACAGGTACCCATTTACCCTGCCTCTTCTGCAGCAACACCGCTGTTATTGCTACTGCAGAGGCATACACTTGTAGTGCAAAGGGCAAATCGGCATTCGGATTGCTCAAGGCCGGGGCCTGCATCAGACTCCCCTTTAGCTTGGTGAAAGCTTGCTCATGCTTTCCCAACCAGTCTAAAGGGTCTGTTTCTTTCTTGTCTCTGAGAAAATCATACAGGGGTCTTGCCTTTTCTGCAAAGCCTTCAATGAAGTTCCTGCAGAAACCGACCGTCCCCAGGAATTGTCTCAGCGCAGTTTTAGTGATTGGTCTAGGTAATTTCCTGATAGTTTCACATTTGTTTGGGTCTGGAGTCCTTCCCCCCTGTGAAACGATCACACCCAAGAAACATACTGAATCCTTCATCAATTGTGCCTTTTTGGGGTTTAATTTCAGACGTGCATTCTCAATTAGTGTCAGGAGCTCCTCCAGCAGAGCATAATGCTGCTCTTTTGTCTCTGTTTGAAGCAAGATGTCGTCCACATACTGAATGATGCATTCTGGCTCAGAAAATGTCTTCAGAATGTCCACCATACAGATATGGAAGTACGTAGAGCTGGATTTGAACCCCTGAGCTAATCTACAGAATGCATACTGTTTCCCCTGAAACGTAAAGGCTAGCTTGTATTGGCTATCCTCATGTACGGGAATGGGAAAAATAGCCATTTGATATGTCAATTGATGAGTACACCTTTGCTGAAGGTTTCAGTGCTGTCATCATGTCTGGCATCTTAGCAACTACATTTGTAATAGATGGGGTGCATCTGTTTAGCACACGGAAATCTACAGTGGGCCTCCACCCTCCCTCCTTCTTTACTGGCCAGAGGGCTGCATTTGTTTTAGATTGGCACTCTTTAATTACATTTTGTGCTAACAAATTCCTCACTGTGTTCTCTATGTATGGGATAGATTCGGGCGGAATTTTGTACTGACGCTGAGGTGGTGGATCAGGGCCTTCAATTTTAACAATCATGTTTGAAACTCTACCACATTGTGCTTTAGACGTTGCCCACACTTCGTTATGTTGCCACAAGATTTTAGCCAATATTTGGTCCTCTGTTTTCAGTAGTGCCTGTGGGTCAAGGATTTCATTTGTTTTAACTGATGCAATCTCCCAGCTGTCCATGACCATGTGCACCTTGCCTTTGTATCTAGACCCTTTCCACAGTACCCAATTACATAGATCTAGAATCAGTCCATGTGGCCCCATGACATCAGAGCCCAAAATAGTGCCCTCATGTGTTGGGGAAAGAAACAAACTGTGCTCCACACATAACCTCTGTATTTCTATGGGTACAGGTATTGATTGCTCATAAGGTACTAGTTGTTCTCCGAATCCTCTGAGGAAGATTTGTTTCCCATTAGGATCCTTTTTGAAGTTTGATATTCGTTACACTTACAGCAGCTCCCGTATCTAATAGTACATTTGTGTGATGGCCCCCTATCGCTCCCTTGGATACGTGGTCTGCCGCTTTTGTCCCTCTCGAGATGACATACTAGGGACAATACCGGGGCCTGACATCCCTATGGTTTAAAATAAGGATTGGTTGGGGGTGGGGTTTTCTACTCCTCCTGGTTTTCTTTAACCCCTTGCGTTATACTCTCTAATTCCCTCAAAAGAGGACCATATACTGTGGCATCAGGTGCCTTGTTCGGCTCCGTTGCCACCTTATCTGATCCAGGTTTTTGCTGTTCCTTCTTATGCAAAGGCCTCTTCTCCCCCATGCTCCTCCTAGACAATTGACAGTCCTTCATTACATGGCCTGTATTTCCACATCTGTAACACCTGCCTGCAAATCTCACTCTACCTTTGCTTTTAACTACCTCCGCTATTCTTTTGTGGGGCCTATTGTCTTGATCTGTCTCCCAAACCCAGTCCCTTAATATGTTTATAAAGGTCTGGTATGAGGTGGCATTCCTCAGTGCAATTCTGGTATGGTAATCAGTACATGTGCACTTATTAGCCATAGAGCACAGAAAACAACTGTCATCAGAAGACATATCAGGACAATTGTATGTGGTTTTATAAATGGTGAAGTATTCACTGCCAAAGAGTATTGGATCAATTCCCCTCCTAAATTTTGTACTCTCTAGGGCGTCTGAACCCCTAGCATCTCTTCCTCCCATTATGCGCTGCATTTCCCTCATTCTATCTGCCAAGTTCCCCCAATTTGAGTTTAACTCGGGAGTGAGACCTCTATGATTCCTGACTGGTGGTTGCAGTTTTTCACACAGTTGCAATGGGAGCCATGCGCGGAGGAGTGCGCATGCATCCCTATTGCATGAGAGAGTGAATTTTTTTTCACTGATCTCATACTTACTAGCCGCAATGGCGGCTTTGTTTACATATGAGGACCCGGGCGTGATGTCATCACATCACGCCCGGGCCTCCGACGATCATAGAGATGACTGGTGACAATCTGGTCACCAGTCATCTCTATGCTCATCACGTTGCCCCACCACCGGCACCGGACGATTCTCTCCGGGTCCCCGATCGCACGGGAGAGCCCGGAGAAGCACTGGATGGCGGCGGGAGGGGGGATGTCCCCTCCCGCCGCCTATAAGAACGATCAAGCGGTGGAACCGCCGCTTTGATCATTCTTATGGTGCGCAGAATCGCCGGCCCAAGAAAAGGATATCTGAATGATGCCTCTAGCTGCAGGCATCATTCAGATATCCCCCCTCAAAGCCGAGGACGTCATATGACGTCCACCCAGGATGGGAGATCCCATCTGTGGACGTCATATGACTATGGGCGGTAGGGAAGTGGTTAACAGGATCTTCAGACATTGCGGAGTCAGGTCTAACAGATTACATTCCTTAGGGGGGGCATCCTGTCCTCCAGGCATGACAAGCCTCAGCTTAACTGCCCATTTGGAATGCAACAGAATATGTACAAAACCCAGAATTTATATTCCTTACAACAATGACCCTGCTACAGAAGAACCTCATCCCAGAGAGCCAACATACCAGAGACACTGTAGCCGTAAGAGTAGCTGGAGGCACCGTCTTCCGGTTGCCCGTGTTCACCTGGATTGGGGGGTTGGTTCGGGGAACACGTGAATGTGGGGGTGATGAAGGATTTGCCAGCGGATGTACTACTGGGGAATGATTTGGCCCCCCTCGTTTCTGCTTACGCCCCAATGGGCCCCGCTGAAGCCAACCCAGTGACTACCTGTGCCCAGACCCGTGCTGCTGGAACCGACCCGCTTGCTGCCGAGACCCGGGTAAGACTATCTTCCCTGACATGTACCTTAGATCAGGCACAATATCACAGTCTAAAATTGGAATGTGACAAGTTGGCCAGTGAGAAATCGGAGATGCAACGACACTACATCATGTATTATGAGATGTCCCATGGCTTGAACATTGAAATGCACAAACAGGCTGAAATTGTCAAAAGGTTAAATGGAATTTGTGCCCAGGTTTTGCCTTACCTCTCCCAAGAGCGTCGGCAACAAGTTTTGGGAGCCATTGAGAGAGCAAAGCAAGTGACTGTTCCAGAACTGAATTCCATTATTCGCCCTGCAACCTTACATCTTCACCATCAGCTACTGACCCGGTAAGCAAAGTGGCAATGCTGATGGGTTGTCCGGGCATTAGAGGAATGGAACTATGGACTAACTTTGGAGTCAACCCATCTGGGGTCTCCTCCTGTGTTAGTCTCCTGCCGAAAGGGGAGAGATGTAACGGGTGGGCCCGTGAAACCCAGAAGTTCTTAGAAAGTATGAGCCAGAAAATAATGGACATTGAGAATATGTCTTGAATTGCTTTAAAATGGGTCTGTAATATTAATCCACAATATTCCCCAGGATATCTGTAAAGAACTATTTACTGTGTGTTTGATTCTGAATTCAACATGTTAGTTGAAAGATGTTAATGTCATCACCTCCAACCACCTGGATGCCTGTTGTAATGTTAATGAATCCAGACTAGCTTCTAAAGACCTTTTCATTGTTGTTTGTGGTGATGTGGATTGGAGCTTGGTAGACAGTCTGGCTGCCTAATATGGGATGTTTAAGTGTCTTGCTGTGAGGAAAGGGGGGGGGGAAATCACTCCAGCAACTCCTCCTGGTAAGACTGTTTACTGAATGAGAAGACGTTTGAACACACCTGACCTGTATCACCATTGTCATTGGACAGTTTAACCCGCCCTGTTTCCCAAGGATGGGAGGGAAGTGTTTTGAAGAGAAGTGTGTTACCATGTGCTTGCAATAAAGATTCATTCCCTGTTTGAACCTCATACAGAGCGTTTGTCTTGTATCTGGGGGAGAATTATTCCTATGGGTCTCGGTCGCCTGACTGTGGAGTGTCGGTAGCTGATGTGTGTTTGGAAAGGGAATATCCTAAACGGCGTTAACCCCTTTCATACTTGGGGTGTCGTTAAAATACTTCTATGCGACAGAAAGAAAAAGCATAGGATTTGGGGTCACCAGAGTCTATTTCCTCATTAACCACTTCATATTCCTTCCCAAAAGGAATGTATCTATATCATATTTCTTTGCCAAAAGGAATGTATCTATATGCAGTACTGCTTATCTTTGTGGGTTTCCCAAAAAGCCTCCTGTGGGTTTACCAAAAATCCTTTATATTAACCTCTGGCGTGGTTCTTATCCCCTACTAATTTATGGGACTAGATGCTTTAATCAGAGCTGAGGCAAGAAAATATTTTGTCAATAGAGACAAAAAGATTGAACTTACCACAGGTGATTGCTTAATCCCAGACGAGCCCCCAGAATTGTTGGGGATTTTAGCTTATTCGACCACCCAGGCAGGTTCAGGTAATGCAAGAAAAGACTTCTGTGACCCCCAGGCCTGGAGATAACAATTAATGACACACAGGAGACAGGTTTTGCAATGTGCCCAAAAGGTATCTGTTTAGTCAACTTGAAACATGGATATTTATACAGTTCTAGGGGACAAAGGTGGGGATGGGAGGAGTTTACTAAGCATATACGTGTTACAGTAAAGAAATAGGTTTAGGTTAATAATTTCCTATTAGCTAGTACATGTTATAAGTTCAGTTAATATTTAGCTGGTGACACAAAACAAAAACCTTGTATTATTTTACCATAAGGTTATATATATATATATATATATATATATATATATACTTGTTATGTTTAAACAGGTGTTGGAGAACAATACTTAGCTTATCTAAAACAAACATAAGCTAGGGCAAAGTCTATAGATTGGTTAAATATACATGCAAAACCATGAAAAGGATTCTATAGAACAACTTTGAACTTATGTTAGTTTTAACTTTAACCCATGAAATGACGTCTAAGAACCAAGATGGAGTCTGTTATGCTATATAGTTCTTTACAGAGGTAAGGACCTTTGTTGTGTGTGGGGTTAAAGATTGATTTAGGGCGTAATGTTGTGTGTCTGACTGGAGGTGAAGTGGGACAATGTTGAGTGAGCCATTCTAGGTCTGCATTATAGTTCTCAGCATATAGATCCTCTAATTGGATAAGTACAGGTAGATCTGTGTCATCGAGCGAGGCATTTCCCATAAAAGAGGGGGTCTGATTAGTATCTTCTGAAGTAGGTACGTATTTGGAAGATTGGATGTTAAAATATCTCTGGACTGTAAGGTCTTGAATAAATTTATTAAGGTCTTTGAAAAGTGTGAAAGGATTGGGTTGCATAGTAGGGGCAAAGGCAAGTCCTCTACTAAGGAGGGAGGTGTCGTGCGTGGTCAGTTCAGTACGAGAAAGGTTTGAAATTTTTATACTTTCTGCATCTTTCCTAGTCTTCCTTCCTCTACCCCCTCCGTCTTCTCCATGTTTTCTTTTTGGTGAGGATCAGTGGGGGGGTAGCTACTAAAAAATCACTGTCTAGGTTTTGGGTCAGGGTGTTGCAGCCAGTTACAGTCTTAGGAGATTTGGCTTTATACAACTGAGTAAGAGTTAGTGTTTCTAACCAAGGTAATGATTGCTGTTCGTTAGTGGATTCAGGGTGGTCACGTGGTATATTTCCTGGGTCGTTAATAGGGTCCTGTCCTTGAGTGGGAACAGATGGCTGTGTCATTTATGGAGTCTATTCATTGGGTAGGGATAGATGGTACTGTGCAAGTGTCCTTACTAGAGGATACCTGTAACCACCCATATGATCTTTTTTGGGTCTATTTCTCGATCGTTTGGGCTTTGCCGTGAATGGCTTAAATCGAATTGGAGGCTGGGGGGTGTGCCAAGACAACTGCCAGGATTTGGGTGTATACTGTGCTGGATTTGGGGACATGGGTTAACCCATGAACTAATTATGGACTTATTGTTTATTCAGCGAAACATTTCAGCCAGTGTGTGTACTTGCGCTTACAGTTACTACCACCTCGTACACAGTGCTGAGGTCTCCCTTAAACCATTCTCATGATGGTTGAATGTTGTTGGCCCTATTGTGTTGGGCTACATTTTCCATTGGTGTATGTTTTATTAACTCTTATAGTTGAATGTTCCAATGGCTTCTAAATTGCCAATTTCCAAGGTGTTTAACTAGTCATTAAGAAAATGGACTACAAAAAGAAGAGGAAATAAATAAGAGAAATAAGGGGGGGTGGGCCATAAATCTCTAACGCAGCAAAGTAAAATAAAGGTTCCTGAATGCACACTGAACAAAAGTTAGACATTCAAAAATACCTCCCCCCTCAGCAATGGGTGACAGCTATGCTACGATAAATACATATATATATTGGGAAAAACCTGCGCTAAACCAAATAATATTGAAAAAAATTAATAAATACTTGATCAAAGAAAAAACTGTGATGCTGCTACAAGTAAAAAGCTAAAAAATACTAAAGCTCAACAAACATATGCAAAAAGAAACAAGTGCGCAATCACCATGAATTAAAACAACAATCCTGCAAACAGGAAAAAATTATTTAAAACATCAAGTGAAAAATAAATATATATAGTGAAAAAAAGAGGTTATTGTAGAGAATCTTCTATTATAAGGAATCTCCAAACAATATTCATTTAACGAATGTGTATAAAAAGTGTCCCAAAAAGAAGTTGTATATTTAAATGTTTTAAATTTTAAATAATCAGCTCCACCAATCTTCACATGGGTAAGGAATTATCCGATGTAGTTCTTATTCCATATACATTCGACAGTAGGGAATAATCTTAAAGCCGCTTACCAGATCGATGGGACCTCGGATTACAGAGGTCTCAAGAGCGTGTGCATCTGCCTGCCGGCACCGAGGATATCCACCTGCTCCTTATCCCAAGGGATCTCTCCTCGCTCCACCAGCTGATCGGATGTCCAACACACAGGAATCAAGGTAAGCAGAGATAATGATTGCTCCAGGTGCACTCCTAGGAGTTTGTTCAACTCAGCAGGAAGGGATTGAATGAAAAAAACTTCATGGTGCAGTATTTCAGAAAAAGTTTCCAAATGATTTATTGAAAAAATCACAGCAAAGACCAAAACAAGTTCACATCCAATCCACACTTCATAAAAAGCTATATATAAAAACAGGAACACAAAAAAAAAGCGGGAGAGGGTAAAAAAGGAAAAAATATCCGAAAAATCAGTCAGAGAGCAAACACTGACTGCTTCAATGACCAAATACGTGATAACGTTTTAGGGATGTATGCTCCACCCGACGCGTTTCCCCACAACTGGCATCAACCAGTTGTGGTTGATGCCAGTTGTGGGGAAACGCGTCGGGTGGAGCATACATCCCTAAAACGTTATCACGTATTTGGTCATTGAAGCAGTCAGTGTTTGCTCTCTGACTGATTTTTCGGATATTTTTTCCTTTTTTACCCTCTCCCGCTTTTTTTTGTGTTCCTGTTTTTATATATATCTTTTTATGAAGTGTGGATTGGATGTGAACTTGTTTTGGTCTTTGCTGTGATTTTTTCAATAAATCATTTGGAAACTTTTTCTGAAATACTGCACCATGAAGTTTTTTCATTCAATCCCTTCCTGCTGAGTTGAACAAACTCCTAGGAGTGCACCTGGAGCAATCATTATCTCTGCTTACCTTGATTCCTGTGTGTTGGACATCCGATCAGCTGGTGGAGCGAGGAGAGATCCCTTGGGATAAGGAGCAGGTGGATATCCTCGGTGCCGGCAGGCAGATGCACACGCTCTTGAGACCTCTGTAATCTGAGGTCCCATCGATCTGGTAAGCGGCTTTAAGATTATTCCCTACTGTCGAATGTATATGGAATAAGAACTACATCGGATAATTCCTTACCCATGTGAAGATTGGTGGAGCTGATTATTTAAAATTTAAAACATTTAAATATACAACTTCTTTTTGGGACACTTTTTATACACATTCGTTAAATGAATATTGTTTGGAGATTCCTTATAATAGAAGATTCTCTACAATAACCTCTTTTTTTCACTATATATATTTATTTTTCACTTGATGTTTTAAATAATTTTTTCCTGTTTGCAGGATTGTTGTTTTAATTCATGGTGATTGCGCACTTGTTTCTTTTTGCATACGATAAATACATGGTTCCCATTTTAACATCGAACTCTTCAAGTTTATTTACTGTAAGTGCAAACTTGTTTCTGATCTAACATAATATCGTTAACCTGTTTCACCCAATGTTCTATAGTAGGCACTTGTGATTTTTTTACAAAAGACCAGAATTAGTCCTTTAGCTGCGTCTTAACAGGTGTGGGACTAGACTCTTCTTATATGCCCTGGTGGAGCTTTGAGTGCCATAAAAAAGGCACTGCATGGGGTCATCCTGAATCGAGACCATGGTTTATTCAGCTATTAAGTTCCTAAGCTCTACCCAGAATGGCCTGATCTTGATACACTACCATAAATATTGATATGGGATCCCTGTAGCTCACAGCCCTGCCAGCATCTATAAGAGGCTGAGGGGTATGCAATAGCCAACATCTTCAGGGCCCTGTACCACCTAGACAGGAATTTTATAGTTGGTCTCCTGTATTTTCGTACATATCAAAGATATATGTGCCAGTCTTGGCATATTCCTTTTCTGTAGATCTGTAAAATGGTGGTCCCAGCTTTGTTTCCCGATCCCCGAAAAATCTAAGGCCTGTAGATACATTACAGATAAACAGGGCCAAGGAAAAAACCAAGCTTCCTTACCGACCAGCTCGCAGACAACCAGTGCCTTTTTTGTATCACTGTAGATACATTACGGTTATTCAGCAATTTATAAGAGGTAGATGGCAAGCCTCTATCTGTAAGCTGTTTATACCAAAGGGATTCTAAATCGGTTAAGGGGTTTGGCTGTTCTAACGCCTCGTATGTGAGGGGTACAAAAGTGCTGTAAATGCTGGTATGTCAAAGCATCCATTGGAAAATCCCCATGTACCTCTCTAAGGTTCCTCAGCGGGCGCAATCTCCCGTTCCGCATAAACTTAAACTGTTACTAAACACACAACAGTAAAATCAGACTGTTTATGTAGCATATCATGCTTGTTATACTCGCTGTGGAACTTAAGGGGTTAATCCTCTGCATTGTGTAAAAAGGCTGTTTTATCCTGTATGCATAGATCCCTCCCCCCTTCTGCACTGTATCTGGGGAAGGCCAGCTATCACAGGCAGACTAGCCAACCTGCACATGCCCAGTTGTGTTTTTTATGCTGGAGAGAACAGTTACTTGTTCTCAGAGATAGCCAGGTCACATGATATTGACATCACACATGTGGGCGTGTATACAGGCTGCAGTGGAAATCTCCTTGTTCCTGAACTCTCGGCACTGGAGAAACTGTGCAGTTTATCATGTAACCGTGGTATACAGATCATCCAAAAAGGTGTATAGTGACAGTATTTTAATGTAAAAATATGATTACTCTTTCGTTCATGGACCGACACAGCTTCTTATTGAGTGGGTATTATCCATTATTTAGGAGTGACTAGGTAGAAAAACTTGTAAAAAGTGTTGCATCACACCCTCTACCGTACCGCCCAGGGGGAGGGCCCTCTGGGTATAATCCCTCTCTCTGCACCTCGCAGACCAGTTTTTTCTGTCTAGCAAGGAGTAGGACATGGCTCCCTTCGGGCCCATTGGTCCGGGGAAAATTTATTTTTTTATTTTTTTTCGTTGGTTCCTGCGATCTTCGATCAACTGCCGACTGGGTGACAGGATGGGTCCTCGATCCTTGTAGTCCCCCCAGTTTCGGCCATCGAGCGTGTGCTGACCCTAGCTACGCGCTGGGTTTTCCACAACATGCCCGTCGCTCTACGGGTGGCCAGTGAGCCTACGCTCCAGGGCCTGCATCGGACCGATCAGCTTCGGCTGACCTTACAGCCAAGTTGCAATAGCCTGTCCGGTGAGCTTACGCTCCAAGGCTTGCATACGATCGTTCCCTAGGATTCAATCACAGCATGCCTGGCTGACAGTCACCTCCGTGCGCGGATGATGATCTGTCCGGAATGTCTTACAGCATGATCCACGCAGGAAAAGTAAGTAGCTCCCCTGCTCCGGCAGGGTGACTTGGCTGGACATTTCTGGAGAGATCAAGTAAGTGGTTGTGGCTCCTTTCTTTCCTCTCTCCCTGCCTTCCCTCCTCCCTGGGCTCTGAGCTAAGGTTGCTGGGGGTCACCTGGGGGGCTCCATCTGTAGCGGGGCTGCGCTGTGTTGTCATTTTAAAAGATGTAATTTTTGCTTACCTGTAAGTGTGCCTCTCTCCCTCCATGCTGTCGGCGGCCATTTTGCAGTGGTCCATGCCTGTTTTGGCCTATAGTGACTGTCCGGCGGCCATTTTCTTGTGGTTCGCGCCAAGAGGTATAGATCGCTGCTCGGTGGCCATTTTCTTGTGGTTCACACCCGCTTTGGCCTCTAGCGACTACTCGGCGGCCATGTTTCTTAGGATTCACGTCTGTATGTATATACCGTCGGCGGCCATATTTTTGTGGTCTGCGGCTGCTTTTGCCTCTACTGATGGCTTGGCGGCCATTTTCTTGGAGCCCACATTGTTCAATACAGCCGTTTGGCGGCCATTTTTCGGTAGTCTCCGGCCTCTAGGGTGCATTTCACTGACGCAAATTCACACAGGGAACGCTGATGAGAATCAGACTGACAGGCAGCGGTGGGATAGCATCACAGGCGGAGCACACGGCAGCATAGCGGTACCGTTCCAAGGGTGGTGAGTCCTCTGGGAGACCCTGCATCTCTGAAGCAGCTAGGAGGGTGGTCTATTGATTGCCTGGAGCCCTGTGGGTGTCAGCGCGTGGGTCAGCATGGCGTCTGAAGCAGACATTTTTTTTCCTGAAACACCTGACTGATAGCTGGTGCCCCTGATGTATTTGTGGACGCTATGTCTGTTGCCAGGGTGGAAGCAGCACACGGGAACACGGGGGGGGTAGTAAACACCCCAGTCCCCTGCAATCTTCCGGGGATAATTCTGATGTAGATCCAGGCCCAGCTATGACTCATGGCCCGGATTCTGATGCATCAGAGACTGCAGATCGTGACCGATTGGACAGTGAGAATGCTCCAAGTCCAGGTCAGCATGCGAAAAGGCTTTGGTATCTGACCTGTTTACTGCAGTGCGGAATACGGAAGGCTGCAGAAGCAGCAGAAGCACTGGTTCCCTTTGGGTTCTGTAAGCCGGTCCGCACTGCTAAGGTGTTTCCTTGTGTGTCTTATTGTGATAAGCTTGTACAAGGAGTGGGAAAACCCTCTGAAGGTTTTTTTTTCAGCCCCAAAGAATTTCAGATTTTTTTTGGACAGTCCGGTACCCCTTGAGGAGAGTTCCTGAAAGGGTAGACCTCTCCCCCGATAGTGGACCCCCCTGTGTCCAGACTTAAGTTACCACAATTCCAGTGGAAGGGGCTCCTGTCTTCAGGGACACTCGCTACCTATACACAATGGGGGGCTCAGCGGTACGTACAGCATTGGCTGTTTTTTTTTTTGGATGCCTCAGACACTTAGTAGGCAAGATGCTACTCCAGGGGCTAAAAGCATGGGAGGCTCCTCCATACGAGGTAGCTCTGGCTGACCAGTTGGTACAGGGCCCTGAGTCTGTCTGCAAGTCAGACACGGATACTATCCCCTTGGTGCCTTGAGCCTCAGTTTATGCGGTGGCGCTACGCCACCTGATCTGACTAAAGGTCTGCGAGCCAATCTTCCAAGAAGGCCCTGTTGGATCTGCCCTTTTAAGGTGACAGACTTTTGGGGCCTCTATGGATGACATCTTTTAAGATGCCACAGGAGGTAAGAGCAGGAAAAATGTACCGCTCGAAGGTTCCAGGTTCCTTCAATTAGCTCCCGCCCTGCTCCACTTCCAGGTGCTGGCTATGCTCTGATACTTGAAGAGAAAAAGTGATCTGGACTGCCGCACTCTGGTTAAACGTTTTATTTAATGAAAAAAATTAAAATGTCAAAAAAATCCAATAAAAAATAAATAAACAATCCATCCAAAGGCAATCAAAAGTGAAGGGACATGCAGGGTGACAGCTAACGCGTTTCACATCAGGGTGTGATGCTTACTCATAGCTATGAGTAAGCATCACACCCTGATGTGAAACGCGTTAGCTGTCACCCTGCATGTCCCTTCACTTTTGATTGCCTTTGGATGGATTGTTTATTTATTTTTTATTGGATTTTTTTGACATTTTAATTTTTTTCATTGAATAAAACGTTTAACCAGAGTGCGGCAGTCCAGATCACTTCTTCTCTTCAGGAGGTAAGAGCACATTGCTTCTGCAATCCAAAAAAGGTAAGGAGCCATGCCATAGGCTAGGGCCCTCCTTCACCGCGCACAAGCGGTTCTTTTGTCCGCCTAGTGCGGCAAGTAAACGACCCCAGGCTGATAAAGTGCCTGCTGAGGGACAGAAGCGTCCCTGGGTTTGCAAGCCCAACCTTGTTTGCCTACCGAACTGATTTTTTTCCCCTCTTAACCGCCAGCTTCAGCCGACTTCTCAGGAAGCCCTACATGGGGCGGTCCAGGACCTGTTAATACGCAGGGTAGGCCTTCCTGTCTTAGTACAGGAACGGGTTCAGGGGTTCTACTCAAATATGTTTGTAGTGCTGGAGGGGGTTCATCCAATCTGGATCTCAGGACCCTCAACTGCATTGTGCAAGTACAAAGATTCCGGAAAGGAGTTGGCGCGCTCTGTTGTCGCTGCCCTCCATCCGGGGGATTTTCCGGAATCCTTGATCATCAAGGACGCATGCTTGCATGTCCCCATATGCACCAGGCATCAGTGATGTCTGCGTTGCGGCCAGGGAAGACCATCACCAATGGTGGCTCTCCCCTTTGGCCTGGCATCGGCACCAAGGGTGTTCATCAAGGTGCCTGCCCCGATTCTGGCCCTACTAAGACAGCGTGGCATCGCTATCATGGGCAACTTGGATGAGCTGCTTCTGAGTGTCACTTCAAACTTAAATTTAGAAGTGAGGGTGTCTTTAACCTGTCAGACCCTACGATACTTGGTGGGGTGCAGAACACTCAGAAGGCAGTATTGGAACCGTCCCAACTCCTAGTGTGTCTAGGGTTGATTCTGGACTCCTCAGAGGCGCAAGTTTTTTTCTCCCTAGGGGAAGGTTGCAGACCCTTTGGGCTGCGGTGCGGCAGTTGACATCCCAAGGAGGGGTTGCACGCCACTTTTGCAGGCGAGTCCTGGGCCTCTTGGTAGCCTTCTTTGAGGCGGTACCATAGGTGCTATTTCACACAAGAGTTTTACAGAAGGTAACTCTGTCCTGAAGGGTCAAGTGCCCTTCATCCCTGGATTATCAAAATCCGGGTGAGCCACCTAATCAGGACCTCCCTAGTTGGTGGCCGACAGCACCAGCATTTCTGTCGGGGAAATTGTTCCTTCCTGTTTACTGGGTGGTGGTCACGGCGGACGCCTGTCTTCCCGGTTGCAGAGGAGTCTGAAGAGCTGAGTCAACCTGGGTCGCTGGACTCCGGAGGATTCCCATTCATTGGCCTGAAATCCGGACAAGCTGGCCTTGCCTCCCCACATGGTCTCGGAGGCTACAAGGGCGTCCAGTCAGAATCCAGTCGGGCAAACACCACAGTGGTGGCGTATGTCAATCATCAAGTAGGAACAAGCAGCTCTGCTGCAGCATCGGAGGTCGCTCGCATCCTGAGGTGGGCAGAAAGGAGCGTATCGGCACTGTCGGCCGTGTACATTCCGGGTGTGGGGAACTGGCAGGCGGACTACCTGAGTCGCCAAATGCTGGACCAGGGAGAATGGTCCTTACACCCGGATGTGTTCTAGCTCCTCTGCCAAAGATGGGGCACGCCAGACGTAGATCTTCTGGCGTCCCGACTCAATCGGAAGGTGTTGAGGTTTGTGGCCAGGTCAAGAGAACCATAGGCAAGCACGACAGATGCGTTGATGGCACTGTGGTGTCAGTACCGACTAATCTATGCCTTTCCTCCTCAGAAGCTCCGTCCTCATCTGCTTCGCAGACTGGAGGCAGAGAGGATTACAATGGTCCCAATTGCTCTGAATTGGCCTCAACGTCCTTGGTACGCCGATCTAGTGCCTTTTGGCATCTACCGCTAAGGAAGGACCTGCTTCGCAAGGTCCCATACGCCATCCTGTTTTACAGTCACTGGCTTAACGGCATGGCTCGAGAGCCAGGTGCTAAGAGACCGGGGCCTGTCAGACTCGGTGATCTCTACCATGAGGAGTGCTCGGAAGATTACCATTGTTCTTGGAAGACCTGCATATCCTATTGTGAGGAAATGAGGTGGTATCCGCATACTTATTTGGTTCCAGAGTCCTGCTGCTTTTCAGCAGGGAACGGGCCAAAAATTCTACTGTATGTACAATTAGGGGGCAGGTATCTGCCCTGGCTGTCTTCTCAACGACCCCTGGTGGCTCACTCTCTAGTGAGAACGTTTGTACAGTGGATTCGGCAGGTGACCCCTCCGGGCCACCCTCCGCTACATCCATGGGGCTTGTGTAGCAGACGTCCTTTTGGCGTCTACTACTACGAGAGGACCTGCTGTCGCAGGGTCCCATATGCCATCCTGCCTGCAGTCGATGGCTTCAATGGCATGGCCTCTAAGTGTCTCGGAAACCACCGTTTGAGAACATCAGGGAGATCCCTTGTTGAAGTAGTCTTTTTGGTGGCTGTTATGCCTGTTAAGACGGGTTTCTGAGCGGGCAGCCTTGTCATGCAAGCCTCCCTATCTGATCTTCCACAAGGATAAGGACGCAGCCTTCGTTTCTTCCTAAGGTCGTGTTTGACCTTCCATCTCAAGGAAGACATTGTACTGTACTGCCATCCTTGTGTCCTCATCCGTCGAATCCTAAGGAGACGACGTTGCATTCCTTGGATGTTGTCCAAACGCTGAGAGAATGCTTTTCTGGTACTGCTACGTTCCAAAGTCCAAGCTCACTGTTTGTTTCAGTGGCTGCTCCCTAATAGGGCCCAGCAGTTTCGTCGGCCACCATCTCTAGGTGGATCTGACAGATTGTGATCAGGCTTACGCTATGAAGGCTCAGGCGCTTCCCTTTCCCGGCGCTTTCGACCAGGGCAAGAGATGCCTCTTGGTTTGCGTCAGATGGTTTTCTGAGCCGGCAGCCTTGTCCTACAAGGCTCCTTATCTGATCTTCCACAAGGATAGGTGGTGCTGCATCCGCAGCCTTCTTTTCTTCCTAGGGTCTTCGACCTTCCATTTCAAGGAAGACATTGTACTGCCATCCTTGTGTCCTCATCCGTCGAATCCTAGGAAACTACGTTGTATTTTTCTCCGTTTCACAAGGTGTGTAAGGCGGCGACATGCTCGTGCGTTCAATCTTTCAGTTACTTTACAAGTTGATGTGTGTGCATCCTCGGATGCTTCTTTCGGCCGCAAGCTATTGCAGGCAGCTGTTTAGAGTTGCAACTCCTCCATGGAGGAGCTCTGTTTTGTTTTGGGATGAACTTGTTTTAATGCTGTTCCCACCTCGTTTTTGACACTGCTTTGGGACGTCCCACTATGTCAATAGGAAGCTGTGTCAGTCCATGAACGAAAGAGTAAATAGGATTTTTTACTCACCGTAAAATCCTTTTCTCTGAGTTCATGGACCGACACAGCACCCACCCCTCGTTTGTAAGTTTGTACTGCTTTTGACGAACTGATCTGCGAGGTGCAGAGAGAGGGATTATACCCAGAGGGCTCTCCCCCTGGGCGGTACTGTAGAGGGTGTGATGCAACACTTTTTACAAGTGTTTCTGCCTAGTCACTCCTAAATAATGGAGAATACCCACTATGTCAATAGGAATCTGTGTCAGTCCATGAACTCAATAATTTAAAAGAAGAAAATAATTTTACGGTGAGTAAAAAATCCTATTTTATAAGCTGTGGGCACTGTGGTGGGGGGGGGGGTGGATGAACTATTTTCATATTACTGGGTTTAGTAACACTTTAAGGCAGCTGGTGCCTCCGTCGGTCGCCCAGGATCTAAAAAAAGACAGTGACTCACCCAGGGGGGAATCAACAAAAATTACCCAACGGTAGTAGACGGGAAAATGATGGAGAGCGCTCCTTGTTTATTAATTCCCAGAGCTTTAAAGTGCGGGCGGTAAGAAAAGAAACAGAGTTGGAGAACCCCCTTTATGGATATGGAATCCACGGGGCTTGAGCTAAATGACGGCCCGCCAGTATCCCTCTAATTTCACCCAGGCCTTTTGAGCAGTGTGGTGTCTCCAACTGAGGATTCTAGTTAAGGCAATTGCTTTGTAGTAATTCCTTAAATTGGGGAGACCCAATCCCCCATCTAGATTAGACCAAGGCGGTTGTAGGATTTAAATCTAGTTGGCGGGGGGCGTGGCCTGGACATGGACGGATAGAGACGTGCACTTGCAGAGCTCCCGGCCGTCTCCCATCCTATCTGATGATCTACAATAAGTCAGCGCAATATGTACACTTCTAAAAAGAGATCTGCAAAGAGGAACAATAGATCTACCAGATCCACGGCCCAGATTCCACAGCCGGGTGAGATAGAGAGACTTTTCCAACTCTCCCAGCTACACTCGCCGGGATCCAAGATGGCGTCGCCACGAGGGGACACGGAGGGGGACCGAGAAGCCTGCGGCTCTCCGGACTTAAGTATGGAAGCTCCACTTACTAGCCAATACCTTGGAGCCCCCCCGGTCCTTCACACCGACCCAGGAGATACCCCGAGAACAGCCTCTCAATCGGTCACGATGGACCCAGAGCTGCGTTTGCTACTGCAAGCACTTCCCACTAAGGCAGACATTACAGCCCTTATGGGAATGGTGGAAGCTGCACACCGTAAAGAACTGGCGGTGGTGAAGACGGAGGTGAAAGACCTGTCCACCAGACTCACTAAAGGAGAGTCCTCACTAACAGCCCTGGAGCGCCGGGTGGAGGCGATGGAGGAGACCCAGGACAGTCAGAGGGAAGCTCTCACAGAACAGCAGCTGCGACTCGAGGAAATGGAGGACCGCAGTCGCAGGAACAACCTGCGTATACGGGGACTCCCAGAAGCAACTGGTCCTGAAGATCTAGCGGACATGGTAACGGCTATTTTCCGCACTATAGAGGGGATTGAATTGCCACCCCGCCTGGAATTCGACAGGATTCACAGAGCGCTGGGGCCAAAATCATCTGACCCAGTCAGGCCCAGAGATGTGGTGTGTAGGTTGCACCATTACAAGCACAGAGAAGAAATTATCCGGAGGTCTTGGGAAGCGGACAGCCCGGAATTCAACGGTGTGGCGATCAAAATACTTCCAGATCTATCTCGCCCCACGCTACAGAGACGGGCGATACTGAAACCTATCCTGGAGCTGGCCCGCAGTAGAGGAGCAACGTACCGCTGGGGATACCCGCTGTCCATCACGTTCCGGAGAGACCAAAGATTCTTCACGCTCAGAAAGCCAGAGGCACTGCCGGATCTTTTCATCTTCCTCGACGCAGAACCTATTGTGGTCCCAGACTGGCTTGCCCTCCTACCTAGAGCTCAAGACCATGGCAACTTCCAGAGAGTGCGTGGAGATCCACCGCCCAGACAGCAACGGGGCCGGAGGAAACCTAGAGCGACGTCCCAGGAGGGAGAACGGGAGCTGTGACGGAGCGGGATGGACACCGGTAATTATGCCTGCCTGACCTGTTGACACCCTTGTCCCCTGCCTGTCCCCCCCCCCTTTTTTTTTTTTTTTTTTTTTTTTTTTCCCGTCACCTTTTGGCGCTGGAGCGGCGCTGACGCTCCCCCCCCATGCTCGCCAGCGCTAGATGAACAGGGCTCTCCCTTATAGACAAGGCAGCTGGAGACCCACCTGGATGGAGGGGAACATTTGCTGCTTCCGTTTGCGGGCCTTACCCGAGACGGTCTCTTCTGCATCACTAGACATCATCAGCCCGGTGCAGGACCCTGATACTCCAGCCCCCGAGTTTAGGCGTTTTGGCCTGGACCCATGATGTATGGCGCAGCCCCCGCAGAGACCCCTGCATTACAGGATATTGACAGTAGCTGGCTCCATGGGGATGCGCCGGACCCGGATCACCCTGCGGCTCTCCTGTATTCCCAGAAGTTTACAAATCCCAGAGACAATAGGGAGAGGTACACGCTGCATCTGCAACCTAGCAATCCTTGCAATAGATAACACTTTTACAGAAGGACCAGGAGTACTGGGCACCCGGTTGGAGCTGAGGGGGGAGGGTATTCTTGGGAAAGGGGAAGGAAGTATATCTGAATTATGACATTGAGCATTATTGCCACTTTCATTGCATTTATGTGGATTCTTGATATACAATGCCCATTATATACTCCACCCAAGGTAGCCTCAGATGTAGAGACTCAGATAGCCTCCGCTATGTCAGCATTTTGGGAGCCAGAGTAAGCAGACCAACCAGATCTGTGGGGGGAATTTGAATGTATCGATTTTAATTACATAAGGGGGGGCATGCAATCTAGAGCAGCAAGGATATACTGTCCAGACCAGAACACGGGGGATAGTCCGGCTATACCTCATGTATAGGGGGATACAGTGGGGATGTGGGGCGGAAAGTATACGGGCCCGGGCAGCCGGCCGTGCTCGGGACCCGCGTCCCTGTGGAGTTTTGGGGGGGATGTCCGCCTGCGTGCGGTGGGGGGGGGGTAGGGGGCCTGGGGCTGAGGAGGTGACCTATAGAGGCAGGCATGGTTGAGGGGGAAATATATTCCCTTAGTTTAAGGTTGACCGCAGGATTGGTATCCGTTATTTTATGTATGCACTTCTTTCTGTTACATGTAAGGTCCTCCTCGCTCATTTCATTTTCCTTATTTTTTTAGATATTCTTTTTGGTTCCTTATGTTACAATGGTGTATTATTGATGACTGCACGTTACAGCAGAGTTTCGTTGGATTGGGAGACAAGAGTCGGGAGCTCGTTCTTTCCCGAGCCTTGTCTTACCCGCACCCCAAATAGGCTGGTGTGTTCTGCCGGGGGGTACAACATTGGCCCCCAGGCATTATATACAAATAATAAGTTACTTAGAGGACTAAGGGCACTAGGCCCAGTCCTCTACATTTGCTCTTTCACTCTTTTATTCTTACTCTCTTCTTTCTTACTTTCTCTTTCACCTGCTACCCCCCCCCCCCTCTCTGTCCCCCTCCCGTCGCCCTTTACGTCACCCCTATCTTGGACCAGCACCCTTGCCCTCCCCCTCCCTACCCAGAATCCAGTCTCCACTTCCTTCCCCTTACCTCCTACCCAATTATGGCATTACACCATCTCAAAATTCAGTCACTTAATGTGAAAGGCCTTAACACGCCAGAAAAAAGGCGCATACTGCTGGACGACCTGAAAAGATCCCAAACGGATGTGGCTCTGATCCAAGAGACACACTTTAAGCACAATAGACTACCGTATTTGCGCAACAGACATTACCCGATGACATACCACTCTGTTAACCCCACAGCCAAATCTAAGGGAGTCTCCATATTAATTTCCAGCAAAGTCCCATGGCAATGTCAGCACTCACTAATCGATCCCTCTGGAAGATACATTTTCCTCAAGGGACTCATAAGCAACGTACAAGTTACGATAGCAACATTATATGCCCCCAACGACCTGCAGGCGACATTCTTGGAGCATACTTTGGAGAAACTCCAGGACTTTAGGGCAGGACAATTACTGTTTGGTGGAGACTTTAACGCTCCATTGATTCCTTCGGTAGACACCTCAGCAGGCAAATGTTCAATACCAGTGAATCAACTCAAACGCATAGCAAAGGCACTACATAAATCACAACTCATTGATATCTGGCGACTACAACATACGGGAGACCGTGACAATACGTTTTATTCTCCTGTACATCAGGTATATAGCAGAATAGATTACTTTATGATCCCTCATACACAACTTCACGCAGTAGAAAGCACATCCATAGGAAACAGGACGTGGTCTGACCATGCACCAATCTGTCTGATTTACAAGCTTTCTGACGTATCCTCACCCAGACATAAATTCTGGAGACTTAATGAAAGCCTACTGCAAACACCAGAGGTGCTTGCGGAGATAACCTCGGCTTTAAATCACTACTTTCAGGAAAACGACCAGCCAGAGTGTGACCCGGGGATATTGTGGGAGGCACACAAATCAGTCATGAGAGGGATTTTCATTAAGCACGGAGCCCGTATTAAACGGGAACGCACTGCACAGCTCACCCAGCTACTGAAAAAATTAAACATCACTGAATCCAGACATAAGCACGCCCCCGCACAAACCTCTGAGGCGGAGTTGACAATTATCAGGAAACAGATTACTGACATTCTACAATACAGAGCCAAGGCAGCCATACAGTCGTGTCGGAAAATGGCGTACGAATCAGGGGATAAATGTGGGAAGCTATTAGCAAAAACAGTCAGGGAACATAAATTATCTACATACATTCCCCATATCACCAAGGCAGGAGGTCAGAAAGCAACTTGCCATCCCAAGCAGACATGGCACACTACATTATTTCGTCCGCAATGCCCTCACTTACACTAGAGTCCCGAGAAGAACTAGAATCCCCGATAACATTATTAGAACTTCAACAAGCTATCAAAACAATGAAGCCGGGTAAGGCCCCAGGACCCGACGGGTACACCCTACAATACTACAAGAAACTCACAGCGATACTGGGGCCGCGCATGCTTGGGCTGTTTAACGCCATAGGATCCGGCAAAGTATTTGCCAGGGATAGCTTAAGTGCCCATATCTCAGTAATACATAAGGAAGGAAAGGACCCGACAGCATGCAGTAGCTATAGACCGATATCGCTCCTAAATGTTGATTTAAAAATTTATACCAAGATCATTGCCACCAGACTTGCGAGACACCTTCACCATCTAATTCATCTAGACCAGGTAGGCTTTATCCCATCTAGGGAGGCAAGGGACAGCACCATTAAGGTGCTGAACTTATTACATAGAGTGAAGATCACAAAAACCCCGTGCGTACTACTGAACACTGACGCCGAAAAGGCCTTCGACCGGGTGAATTGGTCGTTCATGCTTACAGTCCTTCGACACATAGGCCTGGGAGAGGTAATGTTAAATAGGATAACCGGAATATACACCAGTCCGACAGCACAGGTGAAGGCAAATGGGGTACTATCGGACCCCTTCCCAATATTGAATGGGACAAGACAGGGATGTCCTCTATCCCCTCTTTTGTTTGCCCTCTCACTGGAACCCTTCCTGGCCACAATCAGACGGAACCCCGACATACAAGGCGTGACTATAGGGCAAACGCAACACAAGATATCAGCATACGCAGATGACATGCTCTTTTCACTTACCAATCCAGGGGTGTCCCTCCCGAATCTGCTTAGAGAATTCGATACATATGGGAAAATTTCAAATTTAAAGATAAACTTTTCCAAGTCAGAGGCAATGGCAATATCTATACCACTGCATATGATCCCTGCGGTACGATCAAATTTCCAATTTAAATGGACATCCTCCTCCCTGACTTATCTGGGGACCAATATCACACCCGAATTTTCCGGAATTTATGAACGGAACTTCCCTCCTCTACTGTCAAAAGTAAAACTTCTCCTAGACTCGTGGCACAAGGGAATTCACTCCTGGTTTGGAAGATGTAACTTACTGAAAATGTGCATACTGCCTAAGTTCTTATACCTCTTCCAGGCCTTACCCATTAAAATACCACCCTCATACTTTAAGCGGGTACAGGCCTTGTTTACCCGCTTTGTCTGGGCACATAAAAAACCACGGATCTCACGTACTCAGCTGTCAATGCCAAAACAATGTGGAGGGTTAGTACTGCCAGACATAAAGCGATACTACCAGGCAATACACTTAGGCAGGGTTATAGACTGGAGCCGCCACCAAGAATTTAAGTTGTGGGTACAGATAGAACAACACCAGGCTGACATTCCATTGAGAACAGCGATGTGGTGTAGCGAAGCATTGACATCAGAGACAAAATTGCACCCGCTGATAGGCAATACTATTCGCCAAGGCCTACAAGCAGCTTTACAAACTGCCCTGACAACCAAATTGTCACCATTAACACCGATCTTGGGAAACCCCAGGTTTTCCCCAGGAATGGTAGCCACACAATTTCAGATACTACGAGCCGCGGGCCGTACTACAGCGTCTCAATATGTGATAAGAGATAGATGGCCCTCCATTCCTGAACTGACGGACGCAACAGGCCCATTCCAACTCCCCTTTTGGAACGCGGTTCAACTACACCACTTCCTTCAGACAATCCTACACCCACAAGAATACTCCAGACCCATGACCACGCTCGAGGAATACTGCTTCGGGGATGGAGCCTTTGCCCCGGGTCCTCTCCAAAATGTATTCTCTCCTCAATACACCAACCCAGCAACCACAACTTCCGGGTATTACAAAGTGGGAGACAGACCTAAACCGCACCTTTACGGCGCCCCAAGTACAAAGTATAATACAATTCTCTTTCAAGTCCTCCCTATGTACGAAAATACAGGAGACAAATTACAAAATTCTCACGAGATGGTATTTAACACCCAGCTGCCTACATGTGATTTTCCCGGACACCTCAGAATGCTGTTGGCGGTGCGGGACAGAGAAGGGAACACTCCTGCATGTATTTTGGTCCTGCCCCAAGCTAGCAGCATTCTGGACGGGGGTCCGAACTATATCCCAAAAATTCACAGAATACCAGATCCCACATGACCCAGCTTTCTTCCTGCTACATGTATCGAACCTTTCCCACAGAACATACAAAAAGTCCCTACTACGTCACCTGACAAACGCAGCTAAGTCTTGTATTCTCATACTATGGAAACAACAAACTCCACCGACCATAGCAATGTGGCTGCGGAAAGTGGAAGATATAAACAGACTGGAGGATCTGATACTGACAGCCCAAGACAGACATGAAGTTTACAAAGAGACTTGGACTATGTGGAACATGTTTATTTACTCGGGCGAGGGTACAACCCTTCTCGGAACCTGAGCAACCTCTATGTTAGAATACAGACTAACATACCAGAAATGCCACCCCCCCTCCTTTCCCCACCCTGTCACCCACCCCCCCTCCATTCCCCTCCCCCCCCCCCTCATCCCACTTCTCTCTTCTTCTTGTCTTACTTTTCCTACTTTCTTTTTATCTACTCTAGTCAGCAGACTCAAACGTATCTAACACGAGCTTTCCGTAGGGTGTATACTTGAGGGTGTATGAGACAGAATACTCTCTGATAATGGATGGAGGCCCTACCAGACCAAGGCAAAACTGTATTAACGATAGGAACACCTGAAATGCAATCTTATTTAACATAACCTACTGTACTGTAGATTCTGGAGGCTGCGACCTTCGCTGTTTTTTGTGTCTTTATTGTATCTTGTGTGGCTTTACCCCGGCTCTCTTTAAAAAAAAAAATCAATAAAAAATTATATTTGAAAAAAAAAATCTAGTTGGCTGCATGCCGCAGTTGATATCTAAACAACATCCAGCCCGGCAGGTCAAATTTCTGAGACAATTGAGAAGGTCAGAAGGACACCCGCGGGCATAACATCCCCAACCGTTTTAACCCCATAACGCGCCCATATCAGAAGGTCGGGTACAGTACGGAAGTGGGGCAGACATGGGTTACCCCACAAGGGTTGGGCAGGCGACAGTTGGCCCGGCTTATCAAAATGTCTGGTTGCGGTCTTCCACACCCTCCATGTGGCAATTGATAATCCACGCAGAAAGGGGTATGCTTGCGGCCCTCTGAAAATCAGTTTGCGAAGGTCCATTAGCGAGCCCAAAAATGTTGCTTCCAAACAAGTAGCTGTGTTGGACCTAGAGCTTTGAAACCACCAATATGCCGAGGCCAAGACTACCGCCCAGAAGTACATTTGGAACTCCGGGAGTGCCCAGCCCCTGCGGTAGAGAGCCGATTTGGACCAATTTATTCTAATGCCTGAGAATGAGCCAAAGCTGTCAATTCAAGTACAGCAAGGCGTCATCCGCATATAAGGATAACTTCTCTTCTAGGCGTCCCACCCGTAAGCCCCGGACCTCAGAAAAATCCCTAATTAGGATTGCCTGTGGTTCCAAGGTTAAGGCGAACAGGGAGCGAGACGAGGGACACCCCTGACGAGTTTCCCTATATAGGGCAAATGTCTTAGCCTGTCATTAGTCCGTACCCGCGCCCTAGGGGCCCGATATAATAGCTGGATCCAGTGCAGATACTTGGGTCCAAATCCATACCGTCTCATGACCTCCCATAAGTAACTCCACTGAATGAAACGCCTTTTCTGCATCCAGAGCGGTGATGACTCTAGTGCCTGGATTGTCATGGGGATTAACAAATTTAGAAAAAAGTGTTGTAGGTTGATGTCCGTCCCCTTGCCTGGCATGAAACCCGTTTTGATCAATGTGGATCAAGTCTTCTATAATATTGGAGAGGCGAGTTGCCAGAACTGTCACCAAAATGTTTGCGTCTACATGCAGAAGCGAAATTGGCCTATATGAGGCACAGTCTTGAGTATCCTTGCCAGGCTTGGGGATAAGAACCACAACCGCCTCCTCCAAAGATTCAGGGAGTTGGTCAAGAGACGACAATTCAGAGAACAGTGCTGTAAGTTTGGGGGCCACAATCTCTTCATAATTAGAATAAAATTCAGACGGGAGGCCGTCAGAATCAGGGGTATTGCTCGCCTGCAGTCGCCCTATCGCTGTCTGAACCCCCTCTAGTGATATGTCCTCCTCAAGGCAGTCTGTTGTATCCAGTAGTGGCAGTTTAACTGAGTCCAGGAAGGTCATTAGGACGGTCAAGGAGTAGGCAGCCCTAGATTTGTAAAGTTCACTAACAAATTGCATAAAGTGGTCATTTATACTCAGGGACTAGGGGTAGACCATTACACTCACAATGTACGTTGTGGGGCTCTGGGTTTTTGCGAACCAAGCTAACAGGCGGCCATTTTTGTCGCCGTATTCAAAAATTCTCTGCCGGGTGTAAAACCTAGCCTTCTTGGTGTTCTCCACCCGATGTAGAGAAAGCTGTCTCAGTGCCTGCTGCCAGGATTTGTATTGATCCGCGGACGGAGACAACACAAATTCTGTCTCCCGCTCAGCAGCCCCTTCCTCCAATTGCTTCAACATTTGAGAGGATGCTCTCTGTATCGTCTCTATGCGTGATATAAAGGCTCCCCTAGCCCACGCCTTAAAGGAGTCCCATTACACCAAAGGGGAGATAGTGTCACTCTTCAAATTCCAGTATGTAACCAGAGACTCCGTCATGGGTTCCCGCAACCGTTCATCTGACGCCCAGAGCCCCGAAAGCCCCCACAGTCTGGCTGGGGGGGGGGGATCAGAAATAGATATGGCCAGTCTCAGAGGGGCGTGGTCAGATACCCCGTGAGGGAGTATATGTGCCTTAGCAACCCACCGGAGTGCAGCCTGAGAAGCATATGCCAAATCCAGCCGCGAGAGGGTTTTGTAAGTGCTCGAGTGACACGTATGCTCCCTGGCGTCCGGGTGCAGGCAACGCCACACGTCCGTGAGGGCATATGTTGAGGCCTATTGTGCCAGCGAGGATTCCCCCCTGCTCACCCCCGTCTGCAGCCTATCCATCCCCGTACAGGGAACCATAGTAAAGTCCCCCATCAGTACAATAGCTGGAGTATCATAGCCTAGAACAATTTGCATAATATCGTTCAGTGTAGAGACCGATGCCAGAGGCGGCAGATATAGTCCTACCAGTACCACCTTTTTTACCATAAAGACAGGCATGTATGTTGACATACTTCCCGGCCGGGTCTGTACGCTTTTCCAGTACTTGCATGGCCAGGGACCGCCGTGTCATTATACTGACACCACGGGCATATGTAGAATACGTAGCGTGATAGTGCAGGCCCACCTATGGCCGACGGAGGCCCTTCACTCTGCAGCCCTGGAGGTGGGTTTCTTACAAAACACATGTGTGGGTTATACTTCTGAAGAAACTTAAACACTAAGGACCGTTTCACAGCCGAGTTAAGGCCCCTCACATTTCATGAAATTATATTAATATGTGACATGAGCAGATGGGTACATATAATAAGTCCACAGATAATACCCCATGGGAAAACTGCAGCTGCGGGTCTGACCTTGCACTAGAGTTGCAGCAGTGGCAGTGAGACATAAAACATTGCGACCAAGGACTGTATACATAATGCAGAGCATGGCAAAAATCATAAAGCACCAAACCTAAAAATTGAATAACAAAGAGAACTAAACGTGTCAGTGTTCCCCTCCTTCCCACCTCCACCAGGAGCAAAACAACCCGCAACCCCATCCCAAACATGGAGTTCATCATTCCCAACACCAGACAACAGGTCTGTTAGATCAAGTCAACAGAACAGAGGGGTGTGAGCCAGATGGATCCGCTCACGAAGCCAATTACCAGTACAGCACCGGAGATGTTGGCAACCATATAACAGCATATGGGTATGTATCGGACATTAGTAGTACTTCATGGCTATACCAAAGTCATAGACTGATAAAGGGTAAATGTCAAAAGGGAAGTATATCAAGAAGAATGACAGTAGCAGCTGATGGTGCGCTTAATCTTCTCCTGCCAGCAGAGGCACAACACTTAGAACGTTACAGTACCTGAGGTAAACGGGTTTCAGTTGCAAGCATGTGGGATACCCCCAGCCCCCCGGTGAAGGTAGATCAACATATGGATCCCAGGTTAGGAAAACAAGGTAGGCAGGCCTGCAACCACGTAGAAAGACAGGGAGAGAAAGGTTTTCCCCATTCCATCTCCAAAGATGTCGCCCTCCTTCGATCAGCGATGGGGTGGCAGGGTATCAATCCAGGATGAGGCTTCCCATGGGGAGGTAAAGAATCTGATCGTCTCCCCATCTTGAATCCAGAGGCGTGCAAGGAACAGCATGCTGTATCGAATATTGCGGGCCCGCAGCAGCGCCTTCACTTGGTCAAATGACTTTCTCAGCTTTGGGTGTCAATGGAATAGTCGAGAAAGATTAGCAGTTTAGTATTCTGTAATTCTCCCTGTGCCCTTGCAGCCCTCAGCACTTCGTCTCTGTCCCGGAAATTGAGGAGACGAAGGATAAAAGTACGGGGGGGGTGATCCCACAGGGCCCGGCTTCAATGCGCTCTCTCCACCGTATAGTAAGGGGAGAAGTTGGCATTGGGCAGCAGATTGCGCAGGGCATCCTCGACACATACCGTGGGATTTCGGCCCTCCACTTATCCCACAATCCGGAGGTTATTCCTTCTGTTGCGGTTTTCGGCGTTGTCATCTTTATATTCCAGTGCTTTCATTTTAGTCTGAAGGGTTCGAAGAGTGCAGAAATGTTCCGACCCGAATCTTCAGTGGTGCTTACCCGCTGCTCTGCCTCAGAGACCCGGGAGCGACGCTTGTCAATGTCCTGCCTGATTAGGCCCATATTGAGCTGCACCGCCTCAATTTTCGTCGGTGCAGCCTGGCATGTAGCAATCGGCGACATATTGTCCGCCACTTAGCTCGGCTGCGGCAAAGCCTCGTCCGTCAGGTCTGTCTGAGATGCCATGTTGCTTCTCCTCCTGCCACGCGGTGCCACACAGGCCTCAGGAGTCGGGAGCTGGAGCTGGAGCTCTTCAAGCGGCAGAAAACAAAGCTGCTTTCCTCTGCCAGGGGTTCCCTTAGCCGAGTGGAGTCTCATCTGGGTGAAACTCACACTCCGGTGACCCAGTATAATGCCAGGAGACGGATAACAGCCGAGGTGACCAGCAGAGCTTTGTAGTATGCGGCCGTTCAGGTCGCCATCTTGGACACGCCCCCAATCTGCTGAACTTTAACAAAAAATTTGTTTGGAAGTCGAATAGGTATTATCTGCATGATGATTAAAAAATGTTGGCAGCATGCCAGAAAGGGATACTCCAACCTGACTTACAGCAAGTTAGTAATACCTTTTATATCATTAAGGATGTCCTCCCTATATTTTACTCCTATACTAACGGCACTCTCTATTATACACACACACACAGAGCTCTGAGACCAAAGTCAAAACAGACACAGAAGGAGCCAATGCCTGCACTGCCATTGATGTATCCAGTCAGGACCCGAAACACTGGCTGGAGCTGGTGTGCTTGTCCCGTCGCTGGAAAGACAGGGTTCAGGTAAGTAAAAGGGGGGCTCTGGGGGGGCTGCTGCATCACAGGAGGTTTTTCACCTTAATGCATAGAATGCATTAAGGTAGAAAACCTTGAGGGTTTAAAACCCCTTTAAGTTGGCACATATTGTTATGACTATGAGTAACAATATCATGTGTGACCCGGCTAACCATCTACTAAACATATTCTTTTTCATGAGAAAGAAAAAAGGGAGGGGGTCACATCAGCATAGAGCTGACATGACGCTACACAGAAGATGTAGAACTAAGAATTCCAGCATTCACATGCATACACGATTATCTCTAAAATTGCTTAAATTTTTCCCATTTGTACACAACACATGCATATAGTTCTCACTTTTTTTTAACTCTTTCCAAAATTTCCCTACTTTAAGTTACTCTTACCTCTGTAAAATCTGCTTTCCCTATTTAGTTCTAATATGCCTTTTTTGCCATCTACTGTAATAAGCTTAACTCTAGCTTCTATCATTAAATGGGCAGCCATAATGCTCATCCCATCTTCCTTCTCTGACAACATATAACATATTCTGCTTGGGCCAGGGCCAAAAACAATGTCATTCCTATAAATTTTTACCCTCATTTCTCTGTTTTGACTTTTTAACCCCTGACCCTAAATTTAAATAAACATATTTGACACTTCCCTTTTATGTTTAGTATTTTTTCCTGTCACCCTTGATCCATCCCGCTCACATAGATGTTTCTCTAATTATTTAATCTGCATGATTTTTAGTCCCTATGTACTTTGGTAACCCTGTTACCCATAGTGAGTCCCGGTCCACTTTAACCATTATGTAGCGGCTCCGTATAGGCGGAACCACACCTCCGGTTCATACTCTCCATGTGCCTAAACCCTCTGGCCTCTAAACTATTATTTTTATAGCAGATGTGTGCTTCATAAAACAGCACTATTCTTCCATCTCTTTCTATAACACTCCGATGGACAGCAGACAGTGACAACATAACATATAACCACCAATCAATACAATTTGATTATGGAGAGAGAAATTAGGTACCCTGTGTCCCGAAAATGCCTTACCGAGCAAGGAAGTCTAATAACTCAAATGTAAGCAAAGGCTTACCTTAGCCGGCTGATTATCAGAAATTCCCGGATCATCTCAAGCTTCTCATCTGGTATTCTCGGGGTCCCATTAATACCTCTACTTAACAATTTTCCATTTGCATGTGTACACATAAGCAGTTATTACTTTAAGCAGTTTCAGTAGAAAACAAACTGAGCTAAGCCAATTTCACAAAATATTTTAAACTAATAGACATTATCTTAAGGTGGAACTCTACACCCACATTAAAACATTATTTTACACTTAATTTTCTTTAAAATTTGCAATTGCGGTGTTCTTGAAGCGTAACTCCACTTTTGAGGAAAAAACATTCCCCCCTTGGTGATCTATGTACATTGCAAGGACTATAACAACCGTTGTTGCAGATTCCTACCTTTTTGTTATTCTGAAGAAATCCCTGTGTGTTTGTCTGTGCCTCTGGTCTAAGTGGGTATAATTGGAGTGGTTTCATAATTATCGGTCAGCTGTGGCAGCTGCAGGGCACTAACGATTAAAGCTGCTGGGCTTGCATGCCTTTAGACGTGTTCCTATTGGAAATATGTCACCAAAAATGTCATTTTTGTTGCAGGGGATGCCTGAAATCTGATTTGCATCTTAGGCAGACTTCTGGGAAAATTGGTGAGCCAATAACAAGCAGGAAATTAGGTTTCTGGGGAGTGGTTAGTACACACTATGTGTACAGAACAACTCCATGTAGCCACATTATAGGGGCTGCAGATTGAAAAGGAAAGGTAATTTTTAATAACGTTCAATTGCAATATGACTTGTATCACAATTGTACACACTATATTATTTTTTCTTTATTTGCTTATATTTTTCCCCCACAAAAGCGGAGTTGCCCTTTAAGATTTAAATCTGTCTGATCAGGTTCCTCAGGGAAATTTTGGGAACATAAATGTAATTTAGTAGTGACGTCACTTTTCTCACAAAACATTCAAATTTACACAGTGCATTCATTGGGAATGTGCTCAATAAAATGAGCCCTTCACATTCCATAAACTTACCAATAGTTATTGGAAGCCGCAAAGTCTTAACAAGCAAAAAATTATAACCTGTAATAAAAGCATACTATAAATTTGTGAAGACACTGAATTCCTTTTCCTTCCCTCCCATTAGTACACTTAACTAAAGGTTAGCCCAGTTCTGTTATATCTATCCAGTTACGGCTGTCTACACAGATTCCTGTATCCCCATATGTACTCCTGTACTCCCTTCAAATCACCCCCCCCCCCTATAGGCAGAATTGTAATGGGGTCCTAGTCTCCAAAAGCTCTTCAAAAACAGTCTTTGGCATCATTAGTTGAAGAGGGAAACAGTCAGTATTCCCTAACTCGCATTCACATTCATCTATAGAAATACTTATCAACCCCCGGGGTTATGGGCGTTCTAGTATAGAGTACGTCTGTAAATGTGGACTTTTTGAGGGCCTCTAATATATAAAAATATTTCACACTGGGCAAGGGAATCCCCTATTGTATTTAAAAGAGTATTAATTTTATTCTGTATTATAGCCTTCCGCTTTTCCTTCAAATTAATTTTACCCTTCAACAATTGAGAAAATTCTGAACCTTCTTGAACCTCTTCCATTAACTGTACATTTTCCCTATTCTCCTGTAAATCTTCCCAATCAGGGGAGAGAGAATTAACTCTTGCTCAAAAGGGAATGATATAGAACTCTCCACTGACTCTCATCCTCATCTCTGATTTCTGTTCTCTTCTTTCTGGTTATTCTGTTCAGCACTTTCTCTTTTTGCTTTCTCATTTTAGTTAATGCTTTAATTCTAGTTTTCACTGCAAAAAAACTTTCCTTCCAGAATTTCTGTATAAATATATATTTTCTTAATATGTAAAAAATCAATGTTTGCTGATGCGCTCCTCAGAGTAAAAAATGAAATATACTGATAAAATCAAAGATAAATATACTGAACTGATAAACACATGAAAGTCCACAGACTAAATTACAGTGCAAAATCTCAGAAGTCCATAAATGAAATAAAGTGCAAATATGCAAAAAATGGAGCAATACATAATACGTGGGAGTAAGTGAATGAAATAAGTAAAATTAAATTGATTGAAAAAAGTCCATAAAGTGAAATGTGCAACAAGTGCAAATGGTGCAACAGTAAACAATTCCTATACTGACATAAAGTGCAAATGTGAAAAATAGAGTGCTGTCTAGCATCAAAATAAGTGATGTAGTGACTTCAGTGACTGGAGTCTTCAGTGTTATTACACCCGTGGGTGCACTACCTTCTTGCCTTACTAAGTAAGGTAATCAGTGTGTCAAAGTGTAAGGGCTGGATGATCGCTCTAGGAGGGGGGTCCTATCCGTATTCCTTTCCAGGAGTTCCGTTGTCCCAAAAGGCTGCTATCTGTATCCTCTAGTGTCCCATATCCTGGGGTTAGGGCAGTCAGCGCGATTCCAGCTCAGGTAAATATACCGGGTGGTGTAACAAGAAATAGGAAGGAGGGGACCTCTAAGTGTAGTAGGTTAACACTTGTTTGTTTGTATACACAAAAAAGCATGCACATATAAGAAACGAGCATCGAGCTCGTGCCTGATGTCACTTCCGGGTTCAGTCTATCCAACGCATGTCGTCACGAATCACGTGACTTCATCAGAGATCATTTCTGGTACTCGGAAGTGTCTTTAAATAGGGTGTGTAGGTTCGAATGGCGGTTGGCCATTTTCTTGAAGTCCAAGTATAGGAAACAATGGGGCGGCCAATTTCCCGTGGAGGGCTACGATCACGGCCATTTTGTTGAAGTCCGTATCGTGCTCAAAATGTCAGAGAGACCAAGAAAAATTTAGTAATCAACAGTGAATGTAATTGATCAGATGAAAACGGTGACAGTGTCCGTGGTGATATACAGAGTGCACCGCACATATACTGCTATGGGGCAGGCTCAGGGGATAAGCGTATATAGAGAAGTGGGCATTTCCACAAAAGAAATATATAATAGCTCACATAGTTAAATGAAGGACCAATATAAATTTAAATAAATATAATTAAAAAATTATTATATAAAAGGAGAGAGTGAGTATATCCAGTGGATGGGGATTTAAGAGGGATGAATACGTGCATATAAATTATTATAAATAATACTAATGCGCTACTATGTGTAAAATTTGAGGATACAATAAAACCAAATAGGATAACCAAATAGTGACAGCTGCAACCAATCAAGGAAATATGTGATCCTGAACGTGTATGTGAATAAATATATTGGTGCGCTGAGACCAACCCTATTATGTGGCAGAAATCAATAAATGTATACTATCACAATAAATCCACTAATAAGGTGCTATAAGTAAAGTGATACTGTGCTATTAATGCAAAAATAAAGTGCAAACTGAATCCTGAATAGATGTTGCTCCATGCATAAATGAAATAGCAGCAATAGGCTTGCATACAGTGCAAAGGTAGCAATAAGCCGTACTCACAAACATCAATAGGCAATAATGGCAAACATAAATACAAATCCCAAAGGAAAAAAGTTCATGAAAGTCTACTTATGGTGCTGATTGTAATTCCAAAGACTTCCACCGGAAGCACTGATCCGTCGTGCAGGAATAATGGTGCATTGGGGGAGCTTTGCTTAAGAAATCGAAACGTTGTGATGAATTATCAGAGGAAAATGAGAGATTAAAATTAAGAATTATGAAATTAGAGAAGAGATCTCAGCAATGTAGATATGCATCAAATCTTGGATTCAGCAATCGTTATTTTTGCATTAATAGCACAGTATCACTTTACTATAGCACTTTATTCGTGGATTTATTGTGATAGTATACATTTATTGATTTCTGCCACATAATAGGGTTGGTCTCAGTGCACCAATATATTTATTCACATGCATATAAATTATATGCACACAAAAACAATCATATGAACCACGTGAGTGATGTAATTAGTGATGTCATTCATTTGAAAAAGGGGATAAATTAAGTCCGTACATATACACAACAGTAATAAAGGAAAAAGAAAACTGCGCCAATAAATATTATGAAACAATCCTGAGTGACATCAGGATAAAAAATGTCCAAAGGTGTGACCCACAATTAAAGGGGAGGTTCCATAGGTTAGAAACAGTCCAAGCAGTCAGTGCATTATGATTCCACCATAAATAACACCAAGTAAACCACCACCATAAAAAATGGCTGCTTACCAGATGCAAGCAAAAAACGTACAGTTGGTTATAACCCAGCCGTGGCCTTTGGTTGGATTCCTCTCAAGCTAAAGTACCCCAGACACTCCTCCAGTATTAGCATGGACCTCTTGATGGCTCCGTTGCACAAATAAAAAAGAATACCATAGGGTGATAACATAATATCAGGGTATAGTACTGAACACCACCACCGTGATACATAAATTTATATGTGACCACCACCTTAGTAAAAAATGGCTCCTTACCAGAGGCAAAGAAGGAGCACACATTCGGCTATAACCTAGCCACGGCCTTTATCCTGCACCTTGGACCCAAACACAGACTCCCAGGACACTCTTCAGTGTTATGTGAGACGCTGCTTCATGCTCCGTATAAGGTGCCAAAAAGAAGGGAGAGGAGACCATAGAGTAATACCCTCTTAAAAGCGTGTTTAATAAAAAAGATATCGTACTTGCAACATAGTTGATTCAATAAGTATAAAAAACATGCCGGCTGGCATAAACAGAAGCCCGCCCTTGTTCGAGCTGCGTGGTGATGTCACTGTGTTTCCCCCAGACGCGTTTCGTCACATATGACGTTCTTAATATGATTTAATATACACAACAGTGATCTGGACTCCGGAAGTGATGTCATTAACAATATTACTGTCTAAATGGAACCAGATGGAAAGGAAAAGGTACATTAAAAACCACTGTTAAAATGTATAAAATAATGGCAAAATAGACCTAACTAAAATACTATAGTAGGTAAAATAAAAACCATTAAAAACGATAAAAATAGTAAGATTTTAAAATCACTGATAAAACAAAACAATTGAGATTGAATTCTATGTTTAAATTCCGGGGTGTGAATGTATCAAGAATAAAATCCATTTTGATTCTAGCTGGCTGAGAGTTCTAACTTTATGTCCGCCTCTTTTAATTCTCAGCCAGCTAGAATCAAAATGGATTTTATTCTAGCTGGCTGAGAGTTCTAACTTTATGTCCGCCTCTTTTAAAACTCAGCCAGCTAGAATCAAAATGAATTTTTATTCTTGATACATTCACACCCCGGGGTTTAAACATAGAATTCGATCTCAATTGTTTTATCAGTGATTTTTAAATCTTACTATTTTTATTATTTTTAATGGTTTTTATTTTACCTACTATAGTATTTTAGTTAGGTCTATTTTGCCATTATTTTATAGATTTTTACAGTGGTTTTTAATGTACCTTCTCCTTTCCATCTGGTTCCATTTGGACAGTAATATTGTTAATGACATCACTTCCGGAGTCCACATCACTGTTGTGTATATGTACGGACTTAATTTATCCCCTTTTTCAAATTAATGACATCACTAATTACATCACTCACGTGGTTCATATGATTGTTTTTGTGTGTATATAATTTATATGCACATATTCATCCCTCTTAAATCCCCATCCCCTGGATATACGCACTCACTCTCTCCTTTTTAATATATATAATAATTTTTTAATAATTTTTTTCATTTATATTGGTCCTTCATTTAACTATGTGAGCTATTATATATTTATTTCGTGGATATGCCCACTCCTATATATGCTTATCCCCTGAGCCTGCCCCATAGCAGTATATGTGCGCTGCACTCCGTATACCACCACGAACACTGTCACCGTTTTCATCTGATCAATTACATTCACTGTTGATTACTACATTTTTCTTGGTCTCTCAGACATTTTGAGCAAGATACGGGCTTGAACAAAATGGCCGCGATCGCAGCCCTCCATGGGAAAATTGGCCGCCCCATTGTTTCCTAGACATAGACTTCAAAAAAATGGCCGACCGCCATTCGAACCTACACACTCTATTTAAAGACACTTCTGAGTACCAGAAATTATCCCTGATGAAGTCACGTGATTTGCGACGACTCGCGCTGGATAGAACCCAGAAGTGACGTCAGGCGCGAGCTCGATGCTCGTTTCTTATATGTGCTTGCTTTTTATTTACCAATGTAAGTAACCTTTGCTATTTTTTGTGTATACAAATAAACAAGTGTTAACCTACTACACTTGGAGGTCCCCTCCTTCCTATTTCTTGTTACACCACCCGGTATATTTACCTGAGCTGGAGTCGTGCTGACTGCCCTAAACCCAGGATATGGGACACTAGAGGATACAGATAGCAGCCTTTTGGGACAACGGAACTCCTGGAAAGGAATACGGATAGGACCCCCCTCCTAGAGCGATCATCCAGCCCTTACACTTTGACACGCTAATTACCTTACTTAGAAAGGTAAAAAGGTAGTACACCCACGGGTGAATAACACTGAAGATTCCATTTACTGAAGTCACTGAATTTAAAGTCACTACATCACTTATTTTGATGCTAGACAGCACTCTTTTTTTCACATTTGCACTTTGTCAGTATAGGAATTGTTTACTGTTGCACCTTCACTTTATGGACTTTTTTCAATCAATTTAATTTTACTTATTTCATTCATTTACTCCCACATATTGTGTATTGCTCCATTTTTTGCATATTTGCACTTTATTTCATTTATGGACTTCTGCGATTTTGCACTGTGTTTTAGTCTGTGGACTTTTATGTGTTTATCAGTTCAGTATATTTATCTTTGATTTTATCAGTATATTTTATTTTTTACTCTGAAGAGCGCATCACCAAACATTGATTTTTTTTTAAATTTTATACTTTGGGTAGTGTTTGACCCTCACGGTGACTGCAGCACCTCCACCAGGGCCATTTGATTTTATATTAGCGCGGGAATACACACCTTTACATTTTATATTTTCTTAATACCCTAAATGATAGATAAATGTGAGACCCTCCCTTTACCTAATGAATCCTTCATCTTGGAAGGAAAAAAATAACAGATTATGCGAGCAGGCCTATGTATTTCTCAGAGCGCAACTACTCACTGGCTAGGGTGGTCCACCAACCAGGCGTCCCTCTCGAGACTTATTTGCCACACTCAAAAAACTCTATACTGACTGTGTCAAGCTGCCTACTGGCATTCACAAGACCCCCGGCAGGCGAACCTTTGCAGAGGAACGTGGTGCGCCTTGACCGTCCCTAGAAACTTATCAATAAAGCTACTTAACAATTACTAGTTGCATGAAAAAAATAAGCCATTATCACTTTAAGGTTATTCACAAACATGCATACAAAAACCCTTACCTCTCAATTGTCTGGGGGTGTGGAAGGGAGTTCCCTATCTTATGTCTCTATGTCCCTACCAATACCTGCCTAGGCTTCTTAATATCCCCACAAGCTCCAAGCTTTTTGGTTCCTTCATGAGCTTCCAATGCTTCTCTCAGCATTATCACAGCACGTGAGGCTTTTGTCCGAGAAGGGAGGGCAATCGGGTGTTACAATATGCACTAAAACAGCTTATCACATTACCCCAAATTGCCGCGTCCAACCACAATAATACTAAAAACACTGCTAAAATTACAGAAAATTTGCGTTTAAGCAGATTACCATGCAGTTCTTCTGAGCAACCGGAGAGGACATACAGTATGCACTGAAGCAGCTGCCATTCGGTTCTCTTTTAACTCTTAACCCACTTTGAGTCTGGTATAGGAGGGCAACCAAAAATGGTGACCTCTACCTACCCCAAATACTTCTGACACCAAACTGAAAAGATACTCCAACCTGACTTACGACAAGTTAATAATACCTTTCTATCATTAAGGATGTCCTCCCTATATTTTACTCCTATACTAACCTGTGACGGCACTCTCGGTTCCACACTCCGACACACATGCACCTCTCTGCGGGAAGCAATGTAGACCGAAGTCAAAACACGGACACAGACAAATGCATCACACGACCTTTATTTCCTGGTTCAGTATCTTAAATACAATATATTGTCAAGATATGACCAAGCGATATTTATAACTTTACACCAATAGAAAAATGTCCACCCAGGCACATATTTTGGGATTGTGAGAAGCTCACCCCAGTTTGGGATAGGGTATCTACTTTAGCCTCGGCTATCGCGGGGACCCCTCTACAACTCACAATCTCCATGGGTCTCCTGGGGGCACCGATCCCGGGTGTCCTCCGCAGGCATGAATGCCTCATACACACGATTTGTGTCTCCACTTTGTGGAGCATTGACCTACACTGGAAGACCCCTGCTGCGCCACTCCCTTCTGTCCTAACCAGAATGGATGCTACAATGCTGATGGAGAGAATTTTGTACACCTTGCAGGATAGAATGAACTTATTTGACCAAAGATGGGACTCCTGGACGACTCATAAGAATGTTCTACTGTCTTGAGCCTAGCTTCTACTTTACGTAACGTAATCCTTTAATGGGGAAGGCCTCCATGTATACCTGAGCTTCCCATCTTTTGTCCTGGTTATTACTAATCTGTAGGATCCTCATTCTTTGATGTTTTTTCTGATATGCTTCAAATTTTTGTTTTATGTTTTTTGTTTTTGTTTTGTTTTTGTTTTTCTTTCCTGTTTTTTGTTTGTTGTTTTCCGCATACATTGGTGATTTGGAATATACAATATTTACTGACTTTTGATTGTATGCTTTCTTTATTCCAATAAAAAACGTTTGTAATCAAAAAAGAAAAATGTCCACCCATTGCTTGTCATCAAAGACAAACCCACTTTCATAGAATTGTTAATATACATATGTTTGTCACCCTTAATAACACCTGTTGGTAATTAATACACATTCTTAAAGGACATATGTGTGTGTGTGTATTTTTGTACAATCTTAGAGCCCATTCACACAGGGGCAACACGACTTCCAGCGCGATTTTATGAGGCAACTCAGACACGACCTGAGTATGAATCACAGCACGACCTGGAGCTATTTACAAGGCAACTCCAAGTTGCCTGCAGGACAGGAGACATTCCAGTGACCAATCAAACAAGAATCAGCTCTGTGGGAGGGAGGGGGGAGAGAGAGTTTTGCCTGATAAATGTATGTTTTCTTCCTGGAGAGTTGCTCCTATTAAGACAGTGAGAGGCGACTCCCATTGAAATGAATGGTTACAGGTCGCCTAGGAGTCTGATTGAAGTAGTACAGGGACCTTTTTTGAAGTCGGAGCGACTGCAGTAGTGTGCATAAGGACGGCTCCATTAACTTGCATTGATTTCTTCAGCCAGCGCGACCAGAGGCGACTAGGGGCGACCTGGGGCGATTTGGAGTCGGATCCAAAGACGCCCCTGTGTGAATGGGCTCTTAAAGTTGGTTCCCAGACATATTTGTCAGTATTTATGATTATATTTATAAACATTTTCTGGGCATTTCGCCAAACCGACTACAAATACCGTCTATAAATATCTTGCTAGTTCTCACATTCAGTATCATCTTTTCTATTTAGTGTTGGCACTAATTAAAGCACTTATCAGCTAAAAAGCCAATGTTAAAGAAGCACTAGTTAAGTTGTAGCAAAGCACAAAGTACGTACATATTTAAGGGTGTCTTTACAAGACCCTTACAACGCCCATCCTTTAAAACGTTGATTCTTCCTAACCAAGAGAAGGTAGCGCTATCCCAATCTGTCAGATCACCCTTAATTCTTTTAACAAGCGGAATATAATTTTCTTCATATAACTTTGATATGTCTGTGTTAAGTTGATTCCCAAGTACTTAATAACTAATTTATTCCATGTGAAATAGACTGTTTAAGGGAGTCCTCTATAGGAAATATAGCAGCAGGATTTTGGATTTATTATAATTTATTTTGAAGCTCGACAAAGCTCAAAATTCCTTTTAAGTCTGCCAATATATTGGGTAATGTTATTAAAGGGTCCAAGATATAAAATAAATTATCCTCCACGTATGTGGAGAGTTTATGCTCAACAGAACCCACTTTGAACCCATGTACAGTATATTAGGAATAACCTTGACCTTGGCCGAGAGTTTCCCATACAGGGCCATTATCCATCCCACAATTTTTGGCCCAGGGACCATGGGGACCAGTGTCTCCTCTAAAAATACCCAGTCTACCCTGTTAAACACTTTTTCGGCGTCCGTAGACAGGACTTCCGCCTACTGGGGGGTGTGGTTGAGCATGGCGGAGTGAGACGCCGTGTGCGGTGCTTGGTGTTCTGACAGTGCTCTCCTGAGAAGCGCCCAGACCGGACAGGAGAGTTAAGCAGCCCATGCCGGGACGTGCGAGGAAGATAGGAGGGCTGAGTACTCCCACCCACTCATATGCCACTCGCTTGCGGGATCAACCCAAAAGCGGCGCCAGACTGAGTCCATCGAGCTGTGGAGTGAGCCCAGAGTGGTGTGCGGACGCTGGCTCAGACGCTGGAACAGATCCACGCTATCTGCGGCCGGAGGACACACAGCTGAAGCAGGCTCGTCAGACTCGGCAGACACGGCAGGTAAAGGAGCGGGGGAAGGAGCCGTTGGTGTTACAGTTCTGCACTCCAGGTGAGAGGTGAGCAGAGTGAAGCATCTACCTCAGTATTCCTGACACCAGACATGACATTCCAGAGCATGGCTGACAGTGATCCACAGGTATGTCTTTCAAATAGAGAGATAAGAGACATGGGAGGGGAGCAGGACATTAGGAAACTGATGCACACTCTCCCCACTAAGGAGGATATTCAAGTGATGATGAGCAAGTGGCTGGGCCCTCTGAGAGAGGAAATTGATGAGATGTGGCTGAATACAGAAGTGCTAGATAAAAAGTTGCATAGCTGTGCAACATTGCAAGGTCTGACTGACACACGTATAGATCTAATGGAGGAGAAATTTAAGGTATAACACCAGAGACTGATGCCACTAAAATTGCAGGCAGAAGAAAATGAGAATAGAAGCAGAAGAAATAACATAAGGATTAAAGGGGTCTCAGAAGATGATACAACTGTAGAACTGAGAAAAAGTGATGGCTATCTTTAACAAAATACTGGACAATTCCCCTGACACTCATGTTGAATTGGACAGAGTACATAGGATCCCTTCAGTCCGTAACCCTGCTCAAATAACTCAGAGAGATATATTATGCAGAGTGCATTTCTCTAGGATAAAGGAGGAGATAATGAGAGCAGCTTGGCAGAAAGGATCAGTAGAATTTAACAAAGAGGAAATACTGGTGTGTCTGGTGGTGACTCTACTTGCTGAGCCACCTGGAATGCTGGACAGCTCCTTGGATAGTTCATTAGACAATTCCTTGAATCTTGTTTGCCTTGACCTTGAACGCGATTAAAGACAGGCCACATGGGGGCGTGGCCTGACGCGGCATGTGAGCAGACCTGTTCGACGGAGCTCCCGCTGAAGATCCTGTATGTGATCCTATCCTCATCACCTACAAAGCCCGATTTCGCCGGTAACTAGTGCCTGGAGACCCCCTGTGACTCCCGGTTCCAGTGGTGCTCATCAATTACAGCATGATGACCCGGGGAAACAAAGGAGAAGCCGCGGCTGTGGCCTCCCAGGACTCCCAAGATGGCGCCTGGCAGTTTCAGTCTTTGCCACCCAGGACTCCACGAGGGCAGGAGAAGAAAACAGAGCAGGGCGGTAAGTCCAGCAAAGCCCCTAAAGGACATGATCAAATAAGGGACATGTTATACTACGCTAAAAGACTGACAGGCCCGGATGATTCCCCGCAGACTGCAGCACAGTGCCATACAGTGCCTGCAGAGCATGTTGAACAGGGACACGCTGAAATGCAGGCAGCGGAGGATGAAGACGTGGAGTCAGTTCATGATCCTGTACCAGCCATGCTTACACAGCAGACAGAGGACGGTCCACAGCCCACGCTCAGTGATATCCTATATGCTGTACACAACTGTACTGCCTCTGTGGAAGCCCTGAAGGAGAGGTTTGGGGGACTGGAGGAGAAGGCATCTCTCCTGAGACATGATATACAGAAGGTCAGGGAGAGGACTACGGCCGTGGAGGGAAGGATCAGTGACATAGAAGATCAGATGCCACATATGACCCGGGAAGTGAGAGTAGCGGCCCAGCAGGCACGTCAGGCCTTTGATCGTCACGATGAGATCGAAAATCGTTTGCGACGAAACAACGTCCGCATTGTGGGGCTCCCAGAAAAAGTGGAGGGTAGGGACCCCACTACGTTCATAGAAGGCTGGCTGCAGGAGGTCTTCGGTAAAGAGGCCTTTTCCCCGATGTACACGGTGGAGAGAGCGCACAGGGTGCCACCGCGCCCCCTCCCCCCCGGAAACCCCCCAAGATCCATGCTGGCTAGACTCCTCAGTTACAGGGACCGGGAAGTGATACTTCGAATGGCCAGAGAAAGGGGAGCCGTGCACTTTAACGGAGCCCGGATATCTTTTTATCCTGATTTCTCGGCAGAAGTGCAACGCAGAAGATCAAAGTTTCTAGATGTCAAGAAAAGGCTGCAGAGGCTTCAGCTACTATACGCCATGCTATACCCGGCCAAACTTCGCATAACAGCCAGAAATGAGACCCACTTTTTTGAAACTGCACAGGATGCGGCTGACTGGCTGGACTGTAACGAACAGGGTATCCGCAGGAGGGGACCGGAGAACGGTGAAGGCTGATGCGACTGATCCTATCTTTATCAAGGGCAAACTGGGCGAATGTATGCTGACACTGAAATGATGTTGCTATGAGAGGACCGTTACTTGTTTGAAGATACCAGCGAATAGTTTTCCACTAACTCTTCTGTTCCAGTCGCTGTTCAGAGGTTATAGGTGGAGTGTGTCTCTACACCCCCCTATGTGCTGTATGCTGCCATGGTGGACATGGCTCACGTTTCTGTGCCCTGTTGGCACTAAAATTACCCCTGTCGTTATCACTCGACACCGGTGGGCAATCCCAAGCGGCGCCCTGTTGGCAGTCCAGGAGCCACCGGCAGATGCAGATAAGTTTTTTATTTTCTTTGTTTTTCTTATGTTTTTCACTTTTTCTATTGCTGTGCTGAAACCAAAGCGCTGTTGCGCAGAAATTATTGCCGCAGTTTCCGCAGGATGTTTCTTTATACAAAAGATTGTACTGTTCTACTTGATGCACCACAGTCAAAGCTGTTTGAACCAAAGGACTGTTGCTTTTTTTTGCTAGCTGGATGGTGGGATACAAGACTGAAGCTCCCTTTTGAGCACTCCCCCCATTCCGACAGGACTCTTTGTATGTACTTACCATGTCTTCTACACCTATAGTGTCGTGGAATGTCCGTGGGGTCAATGATCCTTTGAAAAGGACCATGATCTCTAGGGTACTCCGCAAATTTCACCCGGCCATAATTGGCTTGCAGGAGACCCATCTAGTGAAAGACACGACTAGTTTCTTGGGATATGCATGGGTAGGTCAGGCCTATCACTCCACTCGCTCCGCTTTCTCTCGCGGAGTGAGCGTACTGATTCACAAGGCCCTGGCATACCAGGAGTTAGATTCGCTTATTGATATATCTGGGAGATTTGTATTTTTATACTGCAAATTGTTTACTGTTACTATGATCCTGGCTTTTGTATATGTGCCTCCACCGTTTTCTGCAGTTGCTGCTGTCTTACCTGGCAAACAAGCCCGATGTCCCACTATTGCTGCTAGGAGACTTTAACTGCTACCTAGACCCCAGATTGGATAGACACCCACCGGTGACGCCCCCTAAGGGCAACCGGGGTACGGCTCTTGGATGCCTGATGGCTGAGGTGGGGTGGGTTGACATCTGGCGGGTCCGGAATCCCAAATGTAAACAATTTTCCTGCTTCTCCAAAACGCACGGTTCCCTTTCCCGTATAGACCTTTGTTTGGGTACCCCCAACATGGTTAGTTGCTCCTCTGGGATAGAATATTTCCCTAGGGGGGTCTCGGACCACTCACCGCTAGTACTGTGGCTGGTTTCTCAGCCGTCTAGCTCTCTACCCAGGGCCCCATGGAAACTGAATGCCTATTGGCTCAAACTGTTTACATCCCTGGAACGTATAGAAACCAAGATCGAGGTTTTTCTGCGGGCGCACGACCATTACCTAGACCCTCTGCTAAAATGGGAGACTCTGAAGGCCTACCTTAGAGGGGTATTTATTGAGGAAATACAAATTGTCAGGAACAACTCCTCTGTTCTGATGGAGCGGGTGGAGGACCAGTTGAGACAGCTGGAACTTGCCTATGTGACTAGCCCTACTGACTCGGCCAGGGAGGCCTGGATGTCGGCCCAGGACTCTCTGGACCATCTTCGATCCTCAAAGGCAGAGCGGAAGAGATTCTTTACAAAACTTGCATTTTATGAGGAAGGGGAACAAACTGGGCGATTACTGGCCAAGATAGCAAGGTCTCAAACACAATCCCCGGCCATTGGTGCTATATGTGCCTCTACAGGTAAAGTGGTCAACGCCCCTGAAGCCATTGTGTCTGAGCTGGCATCCTTCTATGAGGGCCTCTATGGGTCGAGGGATGCCTACTCGGATGAGGACCTTGAGGAGTACATGGCTAGTATTGATCTGCCCGCTCTTTCCACATCGGCCAGAGAACAATTAGATGCCCCCATTACTCTGGACGAGTTGCAACTGGCGGCAGGCTCTTTTCCTACATGTAAAGCCCCTGGGGAGGATGGCCTGCCCATGGAGGTGTACACCCAGTTTGGGGGGCACCTGTTACCTGAACTGTTGAAAGTCTTTAACGCCGCACTGGAGGGTGGGAGGCTGCCTGACTCTATGGCCAGGGCTAATGTCATTTTATTATTAAAGCCGGGGAAGGATCCGGTTGACCCTGGCTCCTATAGACCTATTTCGCTGCTGCAAAGTGATGTGAAAATCCTGGCTAAGGTCTTGGCGCGCAGGGTCAACGGGATAATCTCGTCTATTATACACCCGGACCAGGCGGGTTTCATGCCGCAGAAGTCCACTGCTACCAATTTGAGGCGCCTGTTTTTGAACATGCAGGTGCAGGCGGACAATGGGGGCCACAGGGCGCTCTTGTCCCTTGATGCCAACAAGGCATTCGATAGTGTCAGCTGGAGGTTCCTTTGGGCGGCGTTGGCCAAGTTCGGCTTTCGGGACACATTCATAGACTGGGTCAGGTTGCTATATGCGTCCCCCCAAGCGACCATCAGAGTCGCGGATAGGATGTCACCAGCCTTTGCTTTTGGTAGGGGGACGAGGCAGGGTTGCCCCCTGTCCCCCCTGCTCTTTTCAATCGCTATAGATCCATTGGCGGCCCTGGTTCGGGCTAGCGCCCGTGTCCGGGGATTCCAATACGGCCCACTGCAGGAAAAAATCATGTTGTACGCGGATGACATGCTGTTGTTTCTGGAGGATCCCACGCACTCCATGCCAGGGGTTATGTCAATAATAGAGCAATTCGGTCAATACTCAGGACTGACCATTAACTGGTCGAAATCCGCCCTGATGGTGTTGGATGAGGTGGGTGGGGTTACCCTACCGGACTCTTGTCCCGTCCCAGTTGTGTCTAGCTTTAAGTACTTGGGGGTGCAGGTGTCGCCCAGGCTGGGGGATTACTGCTACCTTAATGTGCACCCATTACTATCCCGGTTTAGAGATAAAATTAATACTTGGAACACCCTAAAAATGTCACTTGCAGGTAAAGCCAACCTGATAAATGATTTTAATACCACAACTACTTTTATTTTCTGCACAACTCGCCTGTAGTGATACACCTGAAAATCTTTCGAATAGTGAACACTCTTTTCCGACGGTTGCTATGGCATACTAAGCCCCCTCGGATTAGATTGGAGCACTTGCAGCGAGCCAAGGACAGTGGGGGGCTGGCGGTTCCCAACCCCTGGCTGTATTACTTGGCGGCTCAGTTGCAGCACTTGATAGGATCTATGTCCCAAGACCCGGGGAGCTCAGCGGCACGGCTGATGCTTTCGGCCACTGGCGCTGAGACTATCCCGATGGGCCTGGAGGCGCAAATGTTCCTAAAATCTAACAAGCAAACCCCGACGCTCTCACTTATTCAAAAGGTATGGAACAAGGGCCGACAACTACAGGGAGTTCAGGGTTTCACGGAAGACAGCCCAATATGGGACAATAAGTCATATGTGGAGTTGGTGAAGCTGCAACAGGGGCCCAGATGGCGTGCCCATGGTGTGGCTCTGCTGTCCCACATCTTCGCTAACGGCAGTCTTCTCACTTTTCCTGAACTGCAGGCCAGATTTGGCCTCCCAGCTTATATGCACTATTACTATATGCAGCTCCGGCATGCAGTGGCTGCACACGGGAATGCGGTGGAATGGGTTCAGTCACCCGCCCCAGTGTTCCGTGTGTTGCACACTAGCAATGAAACAAAAGGGTTTATATCCCAATGTTACCAGATGTTACTGTCAAGTCACCTATGTGCATTCCCGAGCAGGACGGAATCCCTGTGGGAGAAGGACATAGGTACACTGACGGGGGACCAATGGGAGGAGGCGTGGCAGTCAGTCACCACTTGCTCCTTAAATGTTGCGCAGAAGGTGTCACAGTTGTATATATTATTAAGGGTACATTACACCCCGCTGAAATTACATAAGATGGGTAAGCTCGATGACCCTGTGTGTGGTAGATGTCAGAGGCACAAAGGCGATCTCATCCATCTCCTGCGGAGATGCCCGAAGCTTCACAGGTATTGGAATGAGGTGGTAGGTACACTAAACAGAGTATTTGAAACTACGATTCCTGTGGATCCTAAATGTTGTCTGCTGGGGATCTTGGAGGAAGCGACCCCTGGGGAAATGACCAGGATCGCAGTCTCTAGGGCCCTATTTCAAGCCAGGAAGCTTATTTTGATGGGCTGGAAGTCGGCCTCACCGCCTACCACCACCTCCTGGATAGCACACATGGGGAATACTCTTATAATGGAAAAATATATATATCAACACAGGGGCAGCCCGGGGAGGTTTGAGAGGATTTGGTCCCAATGGCTTGATACCCCTGGCCTGAGTCCCAGGGAGCTGGTGATGTCCCGACTTTTACAATAACTTGGAAATCTAGTAGCCTAGGACGAATGTATTTATCAATACTAGACTGTGGTGCTGTTCTTGTGTGTTGTTTCATAGTTCGCCAGCAGAGGGAAACCTTTGCTAACTTTTGTACATTGGAAACTGTTGTGATTTGTCTGGTGTTCAATAAAAACCTTTTTGATTAAAAAAAAGACAGGCCACATGACCCCTTTCGCCCAATCACAGGGCGCCAGGGGCCGGCCTGAGAATAAAGATGGCGGCCGGAGCGGCGCGGGGTTACAAAAAAATATTTGATTTATGGAGCTAGGGTGACACCGGTGCGGGATTGCGCCCCCCCAAATGTTGCGCCCGGGGCCTAGGCCCCCCTCGCACCCCCCACGCTACGCCACTGCATTAGTGAACATATATTTACCAAATGAAGATCAGATAAACTGTTTGGAAACATACCTGCAACTGGTACATCAACATAGGGAGGGAATTCTGGTGATAGGTGTTGATCTCAATATGGCTTTAGACCCTATAAAGCAGGGATATGCAATTAGCGGACCTCCAGCTGTTGCCAAACTACAAGTCCCATCATGCCTCTGCCTTTGGGTGTCATGCTTGATGCTGTCAAATGTCTCGCTATGCCTCATGGGACTTGTAGTTTGGCAACAGCTGGAGGTCCGCTAATTGCATATCCCTGCTATAAAGGATACTTAGAAAGGTACCTCCTAAATATCATATGTTAAATTAAGATTTGCAATTGATAGATAGCTGGAGGACTGTCCACACGCAAGACAGGGATTGCACGTTTTTTTCTTCTGAAGGATCAGGACGACACTGGATGGAAATAAGCGGCTTGAGTTCGCATTTGTAGCGCTATAAAAGTTATTCACTCTCACTCAGAAATACAAGACGTATACCAGAATTGACTATGTTTTAATATCCCAATTACATTTCTCGTAGATGCCTCTATTGGATCAGTCACCCTCTCAGACCATGCTACGACAAGCTGCACAATAAAACTGGGGGAGGCAGATACCAAGGAATGGCATTGGAAGATTAATGTGACTCTATTAAAAGATAGTGAATATGAGGGAAAACTGAGGGTAGAATTGGAGTCCTTCTTTGCATTGAACGACACAGGAGAAACTACTCCCTTTTGTTTGTGGGAAACACATAAGTGTGTCATGAGAGGCAATTTCATTTCTATGGGGGCACATAGGAAGCCGAAGCTCAATGAACAGATAGACTCGATGCTCAAACGCATTGGGGAACTGGAAATGGTACTGTACATAAAAAATCCTATGCACGATTAATATAACAAGAATTAGATGATACACGGGAGAAGTTGAATTTATTATTAATTGACAAAGCGACGGCTAAATTAACCAGAGGGAGGCAAACATTCTATGAATTCGGGAATAAACCAGGTAGAATGTTAGCAAATGCCCCTAGAGAAGCGAATACACGTAACCATATTGTACGAATTAAAATGCAAAAGGATGAAATGGTAAGTACCCCACAGAGAATCGCTCAGTGCTTTAAGGAGTACTATGAGAGATTATATCAATTAGAAGAGGAACCTACCCCAGAAATTTCCCAAAAGAAACTGGAAGGGGCCAGGAAATATATCAGAGAAACAGATATGCCAAAAGTAACAGATGAAATAGCTAGAGCGTTGGACGAACCAATTACAATAGAGGAGTTTATGGGAGCAATAAAACTATTGAAACTGGGTAAGGCACCGGGCCCTGATGGGTATACCCTATCATATTACGGAATGTTCGCTCCGAGATTTATAGCAGCTGTGAAGGACTAGCATCAAGTGTAGAGCTTGAAGGACACCGCCACTCGCTGGTTCTTCTTTTTAAGGGTTGTTTGCCCATTTTTATTAAAATAAGTTCAAAACAAAATCAAAAGGTTTTCCCTCGCAGGGGTTTCAGTACTCCTTTTCAACAACAAAATGACATTCAGCCTCCTGGCTTATACATTCAGCAGTGCTGCTCAGGCCTTACACTTCAGGCTCTTGTCTGTCTCCTATAGACTATTCCATTTGCAACACCATCCATTTGGATAGCAGCCCCTTGCTGCTCTGACCCTCAGACCTGGGTCTCTGGCTTCCACTGTGCACACAAGCACTCTCTGACTTCTCCAGTGCACACTTGCACTCTATGGCTTCCCCAGTGCACACCTGCACTCGTCGGGAGGGTGGGGCCCAGAATGCTGGTCCTGACTCTACTATCAGGCCCACACACACCTGAACAATCAGTGTGCAGTTGAGTCTCAAAACCCGGATCCAGGACTGAGGATTTCATCCCACCCGGATCTCTAAGAAATCCCCAAGCTCCGGGTCCCAAAGTGGACTTTAGTAAATCATGAGAAAACTGAAAAGCCAGTTTCCTCCCAAACAAGCAAATACCCTGGAGCCCCTCAACCTGCCTGGTTGAGAATCCTGTATTCATACACTGGTGGGGTACCACACAGCTTACAATTCATTGCGCGAGGGAAAGAAAATACTGAATGAGACACTGTTGGCACATATAACAGTCACCCCAAAAGAAGAGAAAGACCCATCACAATGTGCCAGTTACCGCCCCATATCACTGCTGAATGTGGAACTTAAAGTGTTCACAAAGATTCTCGCCACAAGGTTAATAGATCACATCCCGGGTTTAATGCACCCAGACCAAGTGGGATTTACCCCTGGGAGGGAGGGAAGGGAGAACACACAAAGGGAGATGAACGCGATTTACCTAGCACAAAAGCAGCAGAAGCCATTGATATTGGTATCTGCTGACTCAGAAAAAGCCTTCGATAGAGTAGACTGGATGTTTTTAAAAGCGACTGGGAGAAGGGATAATGAGCTGGTTTTCCAATTTATATTCAGGACCGAGCGCGAGGGTTAAAATAGATGACAGAATCTCTGAGCCATTTCTTATTCGAAATGGGACAAGGCAGGGTTGTCCATTGTCGCCTATTATTTTCATTCTGACAATAGAACCTTTTTTAACCACTTGACAACTGGGCACTAAACCCCCTTTGTGCCCGGACCAATTTTCAGCTTTTAGCGCTCTCACACTTTGAATGGCAATTACTCAGTCATGTAATACTGTACCCAAATTATTTTTTTGTCCTTTTTTCATACAAATAGAGCTTTCTTTTGGTGGTATTTGATCACCTCTGGGTTCTTAATTTTTTTGCGCTATAAATGAAAAAATACGGAAAATTTTGAAGAAAAACATTTTTTTTTTAGTTTATGTGATAAAATTTAGCAAATTCTTTCTTTTTCTTCATAAATGTTGGCCATAATTTATACTGCTACATATCTTTGGTAAAAATAACCCAAATAAGGGGATATTATTTGGTCTTTGTGAAAGTTAGAGTCTACAAGCTGTGGTGCGGATCATAAACAATTGATCACACCTAATGTACTGGTGGCCTATCTAATTTTTTACGACCCGAACAAGCCAGGAAAGTACAAATACCCCCCAAATGACCCCTTTTTTGAAAGTAGACATTCCAAGGTATTTAGTAAGATGCATTATGAGGTTTTTGATGTTGTAATTTTTTCCCACAATTCTTTGCAAAATGAAGATTTTTTTTCCCCACAAAATTGTCATTGTAATAGGTTATTTCTCTCACATGGCATGTGTATACCACAAATGACGCCCCAAAATACATTCTGCTACTCCTCTTGAGTATGGCGATACCACATGTGTGGGACTTTTTCACAGCCTGGCCACATACAGAGGTTCAACATGCAGGGAGCACCATAAGGTATTCTAGGAGCATAGATTACACATCTAACTAGTTGACTACCTATTACACTTTTGAAGGCCCTGGAGCACCAGGACAACGGAAACGCCCACAAAGTGACCCCATTTTGAAAAGCTAACACCCCATCGTATAATCTATGAGGCATAATGAGTCTTTTTTGAATGGTTCATTTTTTTCCTGAAGTTTTTGGAAAATGCGTGAAAAAAATGAAAACGCAATTTTTTGACGCAAAAAATGGCCATTTATAAGATATTGCCAACACATAGCATGTACATAGCAAAAAGGACACCCCAAAATACATTCTGCTACTCTTCCTGAGTATGGCGATACCAAATGTGTTTGACTTTTATACAGCCTGCCCACATACAGAGGCCCAACATGCAAGGAACACCATCAGGGACACATAGCATGCACATACCAAGAATTACACCCCAAAATACATTCTGCTGAGCAAAGGGTAAACAAAAGATTACCTGTGGTTTTAGTAGCTCAGTTGTCCACAGGATGATAGCACTGGTCCAGGCAGCAGGCAGGGACTTGGTCAGCAAAAGCGAATGCAATTGTCCAGGAAACAGGCAGGAATACTGTCCATAGTCAGTACAGGCAGCAGGCAGGGATACTGTCCATATACAGTCCAGGGTCAGTGCAGGCAGAGATTGTCAGCAGTGCCAAAATATTGGTCCTGGTAGTAGGCAGGTCCATGTGGTGTGGTCAGTTCATGCGACAGGCAGAGGCATGATGGCATAGGTCCTACAGGCAGTAGGCAGAAGTAGGGCCTCATTCAGGACTGAATGGGGACAGGGGTACAGGCTTCTCCCACCCAAATCTCTTTGAAGCCTCTGAGTCTCCAGACTCTAATCTAGGAATGAGAAAAACAAAAACAATTGTTTTCTTCATCCAGAAAAACAATTCTGGAGCCCCTCACATATGTGAGGAAGAGATGGGCATGTGGTAGATGGGGCGGGTTGACCAATAGGAACGCATCTGATTTTTTTCCATTTAGTCCCATGCAGAATGTGAGGCCCAAAAAAAATTCTAAACTCCTCCACTGTAAGGGGTCTCCACTCGTAGGGACGGGCATAATAGGACATTGGGTTGCTTGCTATGAACTGTTGGGCATAAAGGTTGCACTGGGCCACAATTGATGCCAGCATGTCCTCAGTAAAAATGAAATTGAAAAAATCAATCGGGGAAAAGTTATCTGTATCCACCTGGACTTCTGGCTGGGCAGTGAAAGGGGGAATGTTGGCTTCTCCTGAATTAGGAGGAAGCCACAAGGGGTACTGAAGGGAATATGGAAGGCTTGCATGGGACCTAACCCTTTGGGACTGAGGTGACACCCCACTGGTACGTGGCCTTTCTTGCCGAGGTACTGCGGTGCTGGTGGATGGCACTGTAGTAGTGGTGGATGGCACTGCCTCCTCAGCAGAATGCCTTCGTCTGGCGGGCGGGCCCTCCTCCTCTTCCTCCTCCTCCTCCTCGGATGTAATTGATCCACTGCTTAGGACAGGCTTGTAGTCCACGTCAGACTCATACTCTGAATTTGCGGAGGAATCCGAATCGGAGAGCTCCCCGTTGCTCCCGTCGGCCGCAAGAATTTTGTACGCCTCCTCGGCTGAAAACACTCTTTTAGCCATTGTTGGTGATGACAAAAGGCACTGATGACACGTGACACTGACAGATGGCACTAATACGTGACACTGATACGTGGCACTAGAGACGCCAATAAAAGATGGCACGTGGCACTGACAGGTGGCACTGATGAGATGGCACTGACAGGTTGCACTGATGGCAGATGGCACTGACGGGTTGCACTGACAGGTGGCACTGATGAGATGGCACTGATGGCAGGTGGCACTGACAGGTTGCACTGATGGCAGATGGCATTGACGGTGGCACTGATGGCACTGACGGTGGCACTGATGGGACTGGTGGCAGATGGGACTGGCGGCAGGTGGCACTGGCAGCAGGTGGCACTGGCAGGGACTGTGGGCACTGTTTTTGATGTAATGTGTGTTTTTTTTTTTTTTTACACTCACTGTAATCAGCACAGATCTCTCCCTCCTCACACACTGTCTCTGTGTGAGGAGGGAGAAGCCGGCAATGAGAGATGATCTCATATGTTTACATTTGAGATCATCTCTCATTGGACAGTGAGATCGAGTGCTGAATGGCCTCTGTGATTGGCCATTCAGCACGATCTGTGATTGGCTGTGTCCAAGGGGGGGGGACGTCCTCCCGGCAATTGAGCGCCACAATGCTGACATCTTTTTAGCATTGCCCGGGCGCGAAGAGGTTAAGGAAGATACGGGCAAACCCGAATATTAAGTGGATAGTAATGAAGGGTGAAGAACAGAAATTAGCGGCATATGCCGATGACTTAATTTTCTTTATAACTTCTCCGGTCATAGCCCTGCCTTCCCTATTGTCAGAACTAAGAGACTATGGGAGACTGTCTAATTTCAAGGTCAACTATGGGAAATCAGAGGCAATAGGAATGGAAATAAAATCCTCATTATTACATCAGATAACTACGCAATTCGATTTTTAGATGGACAGACTCCTACATAAGCTATCTAGGGACTAAAATATCGAAGAACTTAAAAAATTATTTGAACTTAACTACGTATCATTGACTAGATGGATAAAAGTAGATTTACTGAAATGGGATAAAGAAATCTTTTCTTGGTTCGGGCGGACAAATATTATAAAGATGAACATGCTACCGAGACTTCTGTATTTAATACAGACTCTACCAATCAAAATCCCCCCAAGTTTTTTAAGGGATCTTAGGTCAAGGTTTCTGAAATTCATATGGGCGGGGAAACCGGCGAGAATACGAAGAACTATTCTGTCACTGCACAAAGGAGAAGGAGGGATTGGGGTCCCGGACCCAGTAAAGTATCAGGAAGCATCTCATTTAGTTAGAGTAGTGGAGTGGTGTGGGCTCAATAAGAAACCCTGGATAAAAATGGAGCAGGCAACGCTAGATATACCTTTTGGAAGGCCTGGTTTGGATTCGAGAAGCCGAAATGCCACCGGAAATAAAGAAACATCCAATGATAGGCGCTACTATACGAATAACTAAAGATATTTAACCACTTGCTTACTGGGCACTTAAACCCCCCTCCTGCCCAGATAAATTTTCAGCTTTCAGAGCTGATGCACTTTGAATGACAATTGCGCGGTCATACAACGCTGTACCCAAATGACATTTTTATAATTTTTTCCCCACAAATAGAGCTTTCTTTTGGTGGTATTTGATAACCTCTGTGGTTTTTATTTTTTGTTTAAAAAAAATAAAAAGACTGATTTTTAAAAAAAATAAATGTTTTTTTATATTTTGTTATAAAATTTTGTAAACAGGTAATTTTTCTCCTTCATTGATGTACGCTGATGAGGCTGGACTGGTGGGCACCGATAAGGCGGCACTGGTGGGCACTGATAAGGCGGCACTGAGAGGTGGCACTGAAGGGCATTGATAGGTGGCACTGGTGGGCACTGAGAAGTGGCACTAATAGGTGGCAGTGATGGGCACTGATGGGTGGCAATAATGGGCACTGGTAGGTTACACTGATAGGCAGCATTGCTAGGTGGCACTAATGAGGCACTGATTGGCGCCACTTGTGGGCATTGATAGGTGGCACGTGGGCATTGATAGGTGGCACTGTGGGCACTGGCAGGTAGCATTATACTGGCACTAATGAGGCACATCTGCCTCCTTCCTCTACGGGACCGATGTCCCTTGTGAAAGAGCTGGTGATCGGCTTTTTTTTTTCTCCTCACGCTGTCAGCGTGAGGAGAAAAATAAATTACTTATTCTTTGATTACATCACGTGATCAGCTGTCATTGGCTGACAGCTGATCACGTGGTAAGGGGTCAGGATCGGCCCCTTACTCGGATCGGTGATCACCCGAGTCTCATGCAGCAGAGGGTACGTTATTACATATCTTTTGGGAGTGTGTGAAAATCAAGGATTTTTTGAGAATGGTTATAGAAATTATTAAAACAATAACAGGAGTGTCTCTAGAAGATCAGCAGCCATTCTAATACTTGATTTCCCTATATCAGTGGAAAAATATAAAAACTCATTGCTAAGACACCTTCTTATAGCCACGAGGGCGTGTATCCCTGTCTTGTGGAAAAAGGAGAGCCCCCCCCCCCATTTAGAGCACAGTGGTTCACTAGGACCGCAGAAATTCAACAAATGGAGAACCTAACGATGGCAATGAAAGATCAAGATGGGAGGTATCGGACGATATGGGCACCCTACTTGAAGTACAGGGAAGGGTTGAGAGAAGAAAGTTGAGGGAGAAGGGGGGTCGAATGGGGGAGGAGAGGGAGGATGTAGAGGTGTGAAGAGGAGGGAGTCCATTTTCTCCCATCTTCCCCCTCCTTTTTTTTTTTTCCTTCTTTTTTTTTTTCTCTGAGGGAGGGGGGGCTGAGGTAGTACTGAGAAAATAGGTGGAGGTTAGAGAAGGAAAAGAGAATTCACATTGAATTAATGAATCAATAAAGAGATGTGAAAACATTAGATGGAAAAAAAAATTAAGTTGATATAATTAGATGGTATAAGAGTGTGAAAAACGAATGTAAATGTGAAACTTGCAAAAAATAAAGAATTTATAAAAATTCCCAGTCTACCCTGTAAAACGCTTTTTCCCAAGGCGTCTTTCAGGACAGCACCTTGAGATAGTGACTCCTCCCACCACCACAGCAAACGCCTTCTTCCTCCAGATCTTTAAAGGGATGTACCTCCCTGGCATACCTCAGTTTTTGTGTTTCCTCCAGCTTGGAGGGAACATCTTCGGTAAGGGCTGTCCGGAACTTCCAGGTTTTCCTGGGAGACGGGGCTTCCCTCTTAAATTTTCCTACTTTAGGAGACCGCTGCCCTCCCGCTCTACCCAGCACGGCAAAACTGGAATTTCAGGCTCCTCTTCCCCCTGGAGTGCTCAGAGGAGCCATGGACTGGGCGACTTGCTTGTCCGGAAGCTGTGGTCGCGCGTGCACCGCCGCCATTTTGGTGTAGTCCAAGGATACCGGAAGTTAGAGCGGGTCGCCAGGTCGGCGTGAACGTAATTTCCGGCGTAAACGCAGGGGGGGGAAGGCAGGACAGGAGCTGGTGCCTATTTCTGCTCCCGGTCCGGTGCAGAGGCACTGTGGGAGTCTGGAAGTGCTGTGTGAAGCCACGATACTCTGTACATTTGCAATGAAAGACACGGCGGATACAGCAGTGGGGACAGGCACAGGCAAGGCTCAGGTAGGAGGCAGCGGTTGACGTCTGCTTATCCCTTACCTGTGATGTTTGGGTCTCTCTCTTCTTCTATCCCCCTAGTGCAGGGATATGCAATTAGCGGACCTCCAGCTGTTGCAGAACTACAAGTCCAATGAGGCATAGCAAGACTCTGACAGCTACAAGCATGAAACCCAGAGGCAGAGGCATGATGGGACTTGTAGTTTTGCAACAGCTGGAGGTCCGCTAATTGCATATCCCTGCCCTAGTGGCAAGGGGCCTGTCTGGGCACTAGAGATGTTTCATGTTTCCTTCTTAGTGCACCTGTTTGGGGTGGTCCATCGGCAGAGACGGGGTCTCACTAAGGATCCTCCTGCTTTCTTCCCCCTTTTTTGTTTTCTCTCCAGGCCAAGAGCTCTGACCCAAAAAGGAGATGTCCTTCATGTAGGAGAAAGATGGGAGAGAATTGGAAGAAAGCTTTATGCAGCACTTGCATTTCTTCTTTAGTTCAAGAGGAATCAGCCTCAGTACGGGAGGAGTTGGTTGCCTCTGTAAAGAAAGAACTTTTTGCCACGATTCAAACTTTTCGTGACTCATTAGTTAACCCGTCTACTGCTCAGTCCTCCACTTCAGTCTTCCCAAGGGTCTGTGGCTGTACCAGTATTAGATACTCTGGCTGAGGAGCCTGTTATCAGGGAAGAACAGTCCCAAGTACCTTCTAGTGAGGATGTGGAGGACTCGGGGGAGGAAGCGGTAGTGTCCCCTACGAAATTCAAATTATCCTTGGAGGAGGTGGATGGGCTACTTAGGGCCGTTCATGTTACTCTTGGCCTAAGTGAGGAAAGGAAGGATTTAAGCTTACATGACCCCCATGTATGCAGGTCTGAGTGAACCTAAGGGTCGGACTTTCCCAGTCCATCCGGTCATTTCTGATGCTATAAAGAAAGAATGGCAGGATCCAGAGAGAAAACCTTTTTTCTCTAAGGCCCATAAGAGACGCTTCCCTTTTTGAGGGAGATCCCTCTGCAGTCTGGAACAAGGTCCCTAAACTGGATGTGGCCTTCTCTCAAGTTTCCAGGTCCTCTGATCTTTCTTTTGAAGATATGGGGGTTCTCAAAGACCCTATGAACAAACGCATGGCTCTCTTACTCAAAAGGTCATGGCAGTCAATCATGAAAAATTTAAAGCCTGCTATGGCCACAACGTCTGTAGCCAGAAATTTAGAATTTTGGACTAACCAGTTAAAGTCCCATATAGTGGCGGACTCACCTAAACAAGAAATTTTAGACTCTTTTGCCACTTTGTCTTCTGCTTACATAGCTGATGCTTCAGTTGAAGCAATTAAAATGTCGGCAAGGTCTGCAGCCTTGACTAATACCGCAAGAAGGGCTTTGTGGTTAAAGACCTGGCCAGGTGATACAGCTTCAAAAAATTAAGCTCTGCGGGATTCCTTTTTTGGGCACCTTCTTTTTGGGCCTGATCTAGAGAGTATCCTAGACAGGACGGCTGACAGGAAAAAATATTTCCCACTTAGAAGGAACAACCCCCAAGACGTTTTTTTTCTACCTCAAATAGCTCAAGAAAAAGACAACAAACCCCAAGGGGGTAGGAGGAATTGGGCCACACAGAAGGCCAAAGGAAAAGGTGGAATCCTTTTCCATCCTCCTACACATGCCGAGAAATCACAATGACTCAGCCTTGCGGGTAGGCGGAAGACTACAAAAGTTTCCTCCGCAGTGGTCAGCTGTAACATCCAATCAGTATATCCTGACCACTCTAGCCCAGGGTTATATGATAGAGTTCTCGGAGGCCCCCCTAAAGAGGTTTTTGATAACAAACACCCCAAAAGACCCAGAAAAATCCCTGGCCATGAAGTCCTCACTGAGAGAGCTGATCCAACAGGATGTGGTGGTACAAGTACCTCCAGAAGAGCAACAACTGGGTTTTTATTCTCACATTTTCCTAATAAGAAAGCCAACAGGAAAATTCAGGATGATCCTAAATTTGAAACCTCTGAACAAGTCTGTCAAATACAGAAATTTCAGGATGGACTCAATATTTTCGGTAAAAAATCTATTGACGCCAGAGTGTTGTGTCAATAGATTTAAGGGAGGCATACCTGGACATCCCAATCTCCCCTCAGTCCCAGAGATACCTCAGGTTGGCAGTAAGGATGGAGGGAGTAGTCCAGCATCTACAATTCAGGGCCCTACCATTCGGGCTATCATCCTCGCCTCTGATTTTTACCAAGGTGATGGCGGAAGCCCTAGCCCCTCTTCGTCTACAGGGAATTGCAGTTATACCCTATCTAGATGACCTGTTATTCTTCGCCCCCTCGAGAGAAAGGTTGCTAGACAACCTGTCCAAGGCACGAAGCCACCTGGAATCTTTGGGTTGGATTTCGAATCTACAAAAGTCCTCCCTAGTTCCATCCCAGGAGATCCATTTCTTAGGTTACCAAGTCGATTCGTGAGCCAGAAAATTTTTCTTCCCAAGGAAAAGGACAGGGTTCAGGAAGCAGTCTCCCAGCTACAGTCCAACCAGCCTATAACAATAAGGCAAGTAATGTCAACATTGGGAGTTCTGACTTCAACTATGCCGTCCATCCAATGGGCAAGGTTGCATTTCAGGTGCCTACAGACCTTTCTCCTGAGATCATGGTATCACAATCTCAATTCCCTGGACACTCAGATAAAAATTCCATCTCGAGTGAAGAGGTTACTTTATTGGTGGAAAGATCAGGAGATCCTTTCAAAGGTCCTTCCCAGTAGAAAGGAGACTGACCACGGATGCCAGTGCGTGGGGGTGGGGAGCCCACTTAGGAAAAGATTTCATCTAGGGGACTTGGCTGAAAGAAGAGTCAAAAAGATCCTCAAACTGGAGAGAGCTAAAGGCGATCGCATTGGCTCTACTAAAGTTTTCTCCAGATCTCCAGAACCATCATGTACAGGTGTTGACGGACAATGCCACGGCGGTGGCATATCTCAACAGGCAAGGGGGCACAAGGAGCAGACCTCTACAGGTCCTTGCAGCAGAAATCCTGCTGTGGGCAGCAATCCACTTAAAGGGGTCCCTGAACAGGGTGACGGATTACTTAAGCAGACATACAGTCTGGGAGTCAGAATGGTCACTGAACCCGGAGGTCTTTGCGACAATTTCTAGCAGGTGGGGTCAACCAGAGGTGGGCCTGTTTGCCTCAAGTGAAAACACACAAGTACCTCAATTCTTTTCCCTAAACAGACTAGATGGGGTCCTGTATATCACCCAGATGTGTCCAGTCTCTCCCTCGCAGCCTGGTATCTGAAAGGCAACTCTTAACAAAGAAGGGTTTTTCAGACCGTTTAGTTTCAACACTGCTAGAAAGCAGGAAGAAAGTAACAAGGGCCATATACACCAAGGTGTGGAAAGTTTATAACTTCTGGTATTGACATATCTGTTCAAAATCCGGACAATCTTAGTTCCATTTTGGAGTTCTTACAAGAGGGAGCAGATAAGGGTCTGGCAATCAGCACTTTGAAGGTACAGGTAGCTGCACTAACAGTGTTTCTGGAAAGATCCGTGGCCTCAGAACCACTAGTAGTTAGGTTCTTCAAAGCCCTTACAAGGTCTAGACCGGCTCAGATTAGGGGTTTCCCAAAATGGAATTTCTCGGTAGTTCTGCAATCTCTGGCAGGAAAACCATTCGAACCTTTAGAAAACGCGTCCATCAGAGATCTTACCCTTAAATCTCTGTTCCTGGTCGCTATCAGTTCAGCGCACAGGATCAGTGAGCTACATGCCCTGTCAATAAGGTAACCTTATTTATTTATTTTTTCGGATAGAGTTGTTCTGAGAACAGATCCAAAATTTTTGTCTAAGGTAGCTTCAACAATTAATCGTTCCCAGGAGATTGTGCTACCTACTTTCTTTGCAGACCCTTCAGGGGAAAAAAACTATTTTTCATATGTTAGATGTAAGAAGGACTTTGTTATGCTATCTAAAAATAACAAAGAGCTTTAGACGCACAGATTCCTTTATTATTATTTTTGGAGGCAACAAAAAAGGTTGTCAAGCGTCAAAGGGTACCTTAGCTAAATGGTTGAAGTTATTCATTCTGGAAGCCTACTCTCACGCAGGTATGGTGCCACCAGTAGGGATCTGTGCACACTCAACAAGAGCACTTGCGGCCACATGGGCAGAAAGAGCTGGTGCCACCCCTGACCAAATTTGCTGAGCGGCAATGTGGTCAAGTTTCGCACGTTCCTGCGGCATTACTGACTGGACCTCACATCTGCCAGGCTTTCGGCAGAAAGGTCCTACAGGCTGTTGTCCCGCCCTAAGTTGGTAAGTCTCTGTTATCCTCTCAAGGTGCTGTCCTGAAAGACGCCTTGGGAAAATTCAAGTTAGACTTACCGGTAACTTGTTTTCCAGAAGTCTTTCAGGACAGCAACGACCCGCCCTAATGGTTTGATATACTAGGCTGTGACTAACGTATGTGTTTGTGTTCCAGTCGGGGCCAGAGGTTCTCCGATACAACTGAGGTATGCCAGGGAGGTACCTCCCTTTAAAGATCTGGAGGAAGAAGGTGTTTCCTGCGGTGATGGGAGGAGTCACTATCTGAAGGTGCTGTCCTGAAAGACTTCTGGAAAACAAGTTACCGGTAAGTCTAACTTGAATTTTCGGACTCCGTAGACGGGAGTAAACTGGGTATACATGTTTTTTTTATGGAAACCCAGTGAGCCAGATAAAGGGCTCTTATTGAGTTGTCCCTGGCTTCCCTCCCCCTGATGAACCCAGTCTAATCGGGGTCGACTAGTATATGAGGCAGCCTAGAAGCCAATACCCTTTACTAGTATTTTAACATCTAAATTTAAAAGAGATATTGTGTAAAAGCTTGTACATGATGTCGGGTCCTTGCCTTCTTTAGTAATCACCGTTATATAAGCCATAAGGGCCTCTGGTAGGATGTCATTGTGTTTGGTCAATGAATTAAAGTAATCGCACAAGTGCGGCAGTAAAGGCGACAAGAATTTCATGTAGTATCTGCTATAAAATCCACCTGGTCCAGGGCCTTTCCCTTTTAGGGAGTCTTCTAATTATATTCTCCAATTCTTCCTGAGTAATAGGTTTCTCCAAGGAAGAAATCGGCTCGGAAGATAATTTTGGGTATTTTACCTCTCCTAGGTAGCTCTTGATCTTATCTCTGCATTTCCGTAGAGTCACATGGCAATCTCGCTGGATATAGACAGTACAGATTGCAATAAAATTCCTGAAACAACCTAGCTATCTTAGATGGTTGAAAAACAGGTTGTCCATCCCGAGACACCAGTTTATGAACATGGCAATTCTCCTGCTTCTTTCTTAAATCACTAGCCAACATCCTCTCGGGTTTATTGCCATGCTCGTAAAACCTATGTGCCCAGAATCTTATTCTTTTCTTAATCTGTTGGTCCAGGAAAAGCGAAAATCCGTTGCGTGCCTCATTAAGACGGCTCTAGATTTCAGAGGATTTCATACATTTGTGTAAGATTTCCAATTGCTGTATCTCTTGGATCATTTGCTGTATCTCCTCAGATTTTTGATTTTTAAGCCTTCATCCCTGGGAAATCAGAACCCCTCTAATGACTGTTTTATGCCCTTCCCATATTATCTTTTTGGAGACTTCATCTGTATTATTACTCTCAAAATATGTTGTATAGCATCAGTAACTGCTGACCAGGCCATGGGGTCGTCCAGGATGTTGTTGTTCATGTGCCAGGTCCATTCCTTCTCCGTCCTATCGGGGGTCTAATCGTAATTAAAACTGGAGCATGATGCAACAGCCTAATCTGTTCTATAGCTGCTTCTTCTAAAAGATCTAAGTAAAACTGGTGCAACCAAAGCAAATCAATTCTAAAGTAAATCTTGTGGACCTTAGAATAAGAGCTATAATAATTTACAGATGCATTAAGCAACTGCCAACAGTAAATTAAGTGATTTGACTGCATGGCTTTGCGAAAATGTTTTAAAGCCGCCTGAGATAGTACTGCCCTTCCAGTTGATATGTCCTGCTTCGGAATGGGACTCCCCTGAAAACTAGGATACCCTCCTGAAAAGCTGCCAATTTAGAAAGAACCCCATCTATATATGTTGTTTGGCGAAGATTAGGAGTATGTATTGTAGCGAAAATTTACGTTTTGACCCTGAATCTGACCCTCCACGAATACGTAACAGCCCTCTGAGTCTATACAGGAATCATTACCCAAAAAAGAGCAATTCTTATGAATGGCTATAGCAACCCCTCTGGTCTTTGGAGCCGGTGATGTACTTAAATACCACTGATTAAACATATGTGAAGGCAGTTTAGGGGTTGAACAGGGCGTAAAGTGTATCTCTTGCAACATTACAATGTGGGGATTCAAGCGCTTCAATTATATCCAAATTTTATTTTGTTTAGACAAGCACATCCCATGAACGTTGTAAGAGATGACCTTAAAGAGGAAGTAATCTCCTCTTGTTTGTTTGTTCCTATAGGTAAGCCTATAATAATAAGGCTTACCTATAGGTACTGTAAATATTGCCTTAACTTGTACCGTTTAGGAGATATTTACTGTATACGCAGGCTATTACGTCATCAGCGCATGCACTCTGAAGAAACGGCCACCCGTGTCGTTACTTCAGGGCCTGTGCCATGACCGGTGGCTCCCGTCATCGCGGCTCTGGCCAATCACAATGGCGGAGCCTGCGAACCCGAAAGAAACACCGGGGAAGATGTCGGCCATGTCAGCGGTGTGCAGGCGCCGCTGCAGGGCTTCGTTCTAAGGTAAGTATTTCATAATGAGCTAGTATGCGATGCATACTAGCTCATTATTCCTTTCTTACAGGGGTGGTTTTTTTTTTCATGGGATTTTACAACCTCTTTTTGAAATCAAAAGGGGGGGGTAAAAAAAGTAATCGGGAATAATCCATATAGTATGCACGAGACAGGACCCAATCCCCCAACCGGCATAGAAGGAGAGGAAAAAAAGAAGAAGAAAAAAAAATGAAAAAAACAACCCACTAAAACCAGACCTAAAATCTCGCGTGTGACCTGATAGCGTGAGACCTGCTCAGACACTTCAGGCTGTCCGCTAATGTCAAAAATAGCCCAGACTCCAAACAGTGAAGCCATCCCTATTGGGAGTACAAATAATGGCTTGCTTAAGGGTCTCTTCCCTCCCCCCTCCCAGACCGAACCAGACCCACTTAGACCCTGTTGTGGGTTCTGGACTCAAACAGAACCGATCAAAAAAAACAAACACTCGGAGATGCAACAGACGATGCCAGGACTAGAGTATAGCCCCTATTAAGACCCAGCTTCTCCAATTATAGAGCTCTTGGATGGAAGCCCCTCATTTCCATGGATAGAGTTTCTAATATCTAAGTTCTAGGGACATTAAAAAATGTAAAAAACATAAGTTATATGTGTTCCCCTTGATTTGGGGCCATGTCCGCCTAAGTTAACAATACAGTTAAGTTGGCCCCTTCTCGGTTAGTTGAGCAGCGTTTTACTCATTCTTGGACTGCAGATCGGGAGGGGTCATCCTAGTGAGGATACAGACAACAATAACAACTTTCCCGATCTATGCAAACTTAGAAATAAAAAATAAAAAAGTTATGCCTGGAGATGCACTTAAGGCAAAATTAGGCTCACATGGACTGCAGCCAGAAAGCTTTTACAAAACAATGATAGACTGCTGGTGGCTTCATCTGTCCAACTGCATTTAAATTAAATTGCACAAGGAATGATTACCCGCGGTTTGAGATAGGTTGCTCCTGAACACAAGTAGCTTGTGTCCAGGGTCGACTATCTATCCCGAACTGCAGGTAATTGCTGGGTGTGTGATTACATCTTAACACTGGCAAACAGCTGCAGCTGCTGTCAGTGTGTCATTGCTTTGTACAGACTTACTGGCTGCGGCACACCTTGATCATTTTGCCCTTGTGAGTGAGGCCAAAAAAAAAAAAAAAGCCAGCAGTCCTATTTAACCAAAGGCTTTAATATAAGGTGACCAGATTTTTTAAATGAAATCCGGGGACATTTATTTATTTATTTTTTACTAGTAATGGCGGCAATCAGCGACTCTCTGCCCGTCGCTGCCGCCGCCCGCCTCACAGCCTGTCAAGTCTTAAGGCCCATACACGCGATTGGACTTTTTGACAACAAACCTCCGACGGACCTGTTTTTGCAGAAAATCCGACCGTGTGTACGCTCCATCGGACAAACTTTTTTGCTTTTTCATAGGACAAATGTTCGCTGTGAGAACAGACAAACTTTCCGGCAACAAATGTCCGATGGAGCAAATCCTATTGTGTGTACACAAGTCCATCGGACTAAAGTACAAACACGCATGCTCAGAACCAATGCTAAAGATCAGCCAACAATAGCAGAAGTTGCTCACAGGGTGGTGGTAAAGAGCTGAAAAAACACGTGATTTGGTGAAAGTTTGCTGAAAAAGGCCTGCCGTATGTATGCATACCAAGTTCACGGGCAACGCCCTTCGGAGCAAAATCCCTGGAAAAGTCACTTGGTAGTCCGATCGTGTGTACGCGGCTTAACTCTCCAGGCCCCAGCTACTACTGGGTGGGGAGCGGAGGAAGATCACTCCGCCAGGGAAGGCAAGGAGATAAGCAGGCAGGCGGCTGGCCGGTGACTTGTCCTTCTGGTTCCCCTATCTGTATGGTTCCAAGCTCAACTGCGCAGGCGCAGCCGAACAGCTGTTGAAGCTCGGAGATTTCCGTCGGCTTAGCTTGCGCCTGCGCAGTAAAGAGGGAACCAGAGCGATAGGATAGTCTCGGCAACTGTGGACGCGCTGGTCCCCGATGCTTCATTACACACGCCGCTTTCCTATTCATACAGCAAGGGGCGGCTCAGATGTCATATTCTGCAGTGCAATTTGTTTGTTTATACACGACACTCTATCCAGCCCCTTGCTGGATAGAGCGTCGTGGATAAACAAACAAATCGCACTGCAGAATATGACATCTGAGCCGCCCCTTGCTGTATGAATAGGAAAGCGGCGTGTGTAATGAAGCATCGGGAGCGAGCGCGTCCTATCGATTTGCTTCCCCCCCTTGACTGCGCAGGCGCTGCCGAACAGCTGGTTAAGCTCGGAGATTTCCGTCGCCTCAGATTGGAAGCAGTCAAGCTTGGAACCATACCGTTAGGCGGAACAAGTTTGGCAGGTCACCGGGACTTGAGCCAAGGCAGAAGAATATGCGAGCGGAGCTGAATGGGCATGCACCCGAAACTGAAGAAATATTCCCTCCGCTCCGACCAGCACATGATCATCAGAAAGGGGCACAGATAATGGAAAGAAATACACCCCATAAGCTAGTAGGAGCGGTGGAGCGGGGGGGGGGTGTAATTCTGATTTTTTTTTTTTTTTTTTTTTTTTTTTTATTCTGCACTGACTGTCTTTGAAATTGCCCCAGGCCCTGTTCAAATCCTAACCAGGGACAAAACCGGGGACAGACTTGGTCCGGGGACAGTGTCCTCAATCCGGGGACTGTCCCCTGAAACCGGGGATGTCTGGTCACCTTACTTTAATAGACCCGTGTGAGCCTAATTGTGTGCTGTCAGCCTGTTGTTGCTTTGTACAGCCTTCATGGCCATGGCTGTTCCCAAGCACCTGGGCTCCTGGCCACAGTTTTTTCACACAATACTTGCCACCCCATGGGCGATTTGGCCATGTGAATGAGGCCTTCAACTGTATGTAAATGCTAACAATGAACGTATTTTGTGCTTCTTTTTGCACCAAAGGTTTTCTCTGCAGTGCTTTTTAAAATGACCCAGTCATAATTACTAGCTGCTGCGAGTATTCTACACTTTATGTAGAATACTTACTCCTCTTCCAGCCACTGTGGTTCCTCCCACTGGCTCATATATGACTACAAGACATGCAAGGTGGTGGTGGTTGCTGGTGCGAGAAAAGACAGCAGCAAGAGGGGTAAGCAACAATTCAACTCATCCAACAGTCTAAGGCAAGCCATAGATTAATTGATTTTCTTTCTTTCCACCATGGGTGGAAGGAAAGAAAACCACAGAAACACATTGCCTAGGTAACTGCTTCTCCCTCCTCCTCTCTTCCATGATGTCCAGAGGGCTTCCATTGCTGTGGAGACCTCAAGCGGAGGTTCTCCCCTAGTATTGTAGCTTCAGCTGTGTCACTTCCAGGTTACCGGGCTACGTTATTGGTTTACGTCACTTCCGGACACACAATAGTGGCTGTTACTTCCCTTGAGCTTGTTTGGCTCCCACTGTCATGACCGCATATATAAATGGTGTTCAAATTACACATGTGAGGTATCGCCGCAATCGTCGGAGTGAGAGCAATAATTATAGTAAAAGACCTCCTCTGTAACTCTAACCTGGTAACCGTGATTTTTTTTAATGCGCCACCTATAGAGATTTTAGGTACCATAGTTTGTCGCCATTACACGAGTGTGCGCAATTTCAAAGCGTAACATGTTGGGTATCTATTTAAGATGTAACATCTTTCACATTATACAAAAAAATCGGGCTAACTTTACTGTTTAATTTTTTTTCATGAAAGTGTCTTTTTTTTCCCAAAAAAATTACATTTAAAAGACCACTGCGCCATTGCCGTGTGACATAAAATATTGCAGAGAACAAGGGAGAGCAGATGGGGATTATTGCGGTGCCAAAATAACTCAGAGATGAACATTTAAAATTAAAAAATTTATTACAATATATGTCAAACAAATCATATGAAAACAATCAAGAGAGGAGCATACAGTGGGGCAAAAAAGTATTTAGTCAGTCACCAATTGTGCAAGTTCTCCCACTTAAAAAGATGAGAGGCCTGTAATTGTCATCATAGGTGTACCTAAACTATGAGAGACAAAATGTGGAAACAAATCCAGACAATCACATTGTCTGATTTGGAAAGAATTTATTTGCAAATTATGGTGGAAAATAAGTATTTGGTCACCTACAAACGAGCAAGATTTCTGGCTCTCACAGACCTGTATCTTCTTTAAGAGGCTCCTCTGTCCTCCACTCATTACCTGTATTAATTGCACCTGTTTGAACTTGTTATCAGTATAAAAGACACCTGTCCACAACCTCAAACAGTCACACTCCAAATTCCACTATGGTGAAGACCAAAGAGCTGTCGAAGGACACCAGAAACAAAATTGTAGACCTGCACCAGGCTGGGAAGACTGAATCTGCAATAGGCAAGCAGCTTGGTGTGAAGAAATCAACTGTGGGAGCAATAATTAGAAAATGGAAGACATACAAGACCACTGATAATCTGCCTCGATCTGGGGCTCCACGAACCACACGGGGGGACCTAGTGAATGACCTGCAGAGAGCTGGGACCAACGTAACAATGGCTACCATCAGTAACGCACTATGCCGACAGGGACTCAGATCCTGCAGTGCCAGACGTGTCCCCCTGCTTAATAAGCCAGTACATGACCGGGCCAGTCTGAGGTTTGCTAGAGAGCATTTGGATGATCCAGAAGAGGATTGGGAGAATGTCATATGGTAAGATGAAACCAAAGTAGAACTGTTTGGGAGAAACACAACTCGTCGTATTTGGAGGAAAGAGAATGCTGAGTTGCAACCAAAGAACACCATACCTACTGTGAAGCATGGATGTGGCAACATCATGCTATGGGCTGTTTCTCTGCAAAGGGAACAGGACGACTGATCCGTGTACATGAAAGAATGAATGGGGCCATTTATCGTGCGATTTTAAGTGCAAACCTCCTCCCATCAGCAAGGGCATTGAAGGTGAAACGTGGCTGGGTCTTTCAGCATGACAATGATCCCAAACACACCACCCGGGCAACGAAGGAGTGGCTTTGTAAGAAGCATTTCAAGGTCCTGGAGTGGCCTAGCCAGTCTCCAGATTTCAACCCCATAGAAAACCTTTGGAGGGAGTTGAAAGTCCGTGTTGCCCAGCGACAGCCCCAAAACATCTCTGCTCTAGAGGAGATCTGCATGGAGGAATGGGCCAACATACCGGCAACAGTGTGTGACAACCTTGTGAAGACTTACAGAAAACGTTTGACCTCGGTCATTGCCAACAATGGATATATAACAAAGTATTGAACTTTTTGATAATGACCAAATAACTTATTTTCCACCATAATTTGCAAATAAATTCTTTCAAAACCAGACAATGTGATTGTCTGTCTGGATTTGTTTCCACATTTTGTCTCAGTTGAGGTATACCTATGATGACAATTACAGGCCTCTCATCTTTTTAAGTGGGAGAACTTGCACAATTGGTGACTGACTAAACACTTTTTTGACCCACTGTATAGAGTGATATTGATGGCCCAGATCGTAAAGGCCTGTTATGGTGATGGATCCAATCTTCCCTACTAGTTTCGCCAAAACATTGGCTTCTTCAGGGGAATATTCCGTAACCTATATAGCAAATAATTCTCTAGAAAATAAATATAACAATAAATGCATATTAACAGAAAAAGCAAAAGAAAAATTCAACATAATGCACAATACCAACAAATGGGACAACAGGGCACCAGAGATGCCAACCCCCCCACCCGCCACATGGTGTAAATTGACCACACCGCAACCCATAGAACAGTCCCCCCAAACCTACCAAATGCTCCCAAAAGGCGGGATCCACTCAGGGCAGCATCCCAGAGAAGGCAAACCAAACTGCCGTAGTGTGGCTGCAGAGGGCAACAAAGGCACTAAAAGCTAGAAAAAATAAATACATGTATATTAAAATAGGGATAGTTGGCTCTCTTTGAGCCGTTGTATGTCCCAAGCAAAAGGGGCTAACATAGCCTCAATACATACCAAGAAAATCGGAGATAAAATTATCGAGGGGGTGCTGGGATAGCCGGAAATATCAGATCAAGTGTGTGAGAGCTTATAGGTAGAGGCTTGAAATATATTTGCTATAAAAAAATAAGATGAAATAAAATAATAAGAAATCAACCTAGGAATGGCTTAACGGGGACAAGGAATGATAAAGAGAAATCACTAGGGTGAATAAAAAATATAGCTTACCCAGAAAGCAAATACTGTCCTGGGCATTCAATACAAACTGCAAGTATGCAGAGGATGGTGCATAGAATATACGCCAGCACTGGGTAGCAGACTAAGCCCAATATATCAACGCCTGGAAAAGCCCTATAAGAAACAGCAGGAAGTGAAACTTCTTTCCAAAATAGGATAGAAATCGCTAGAGGTCGACCGATATGGGTTTTTCTCTGGCCGATGCCGATATTTACAAATCGGGGCGGCCGATGGCCGATATATGGTGCCGATTTTTGGATGGGGGACGCATTGTTGAGGGGGGTGGGGGATGCATTGATGAGGGGGATGGATGGATGGTGCTGGCTGTGGATGGGGGATCCGTTGTGGAGGGGGGTGGATGGATGGTGCTGGCCGTGGGTGGGGATGCGTTGTGGAGAGGGATGGATGGATGGTGCTGGCCGTGGGTGGGGATGCAATGTGGAGAGGGATGGATGGATGGTGCTGGCCGTGGGTGGGGATGCATTGTGGAGAGGGATGGATGGTGCTGGCCGTGGGTGGGGATGCGTTGTGGAGAGGGATGGATGGATGGTGCTGGCCGTGGGTGGGGATGCATTGTGGAGAGGGATGGATGGATGGTGCTGGCTGTGGTTGGGGATGCGTTGTGGAGAGGGATGGATGGATGGATGGTGCTGGCCGTGGGTGGGGGAAGCGTTGTGGAGAGGGATGGATGGTGCTGGGTGGGGATGAAGATGATTGAGTTGCATTGTGAAAATGCTCTCCTCAAAGTAACTCTCATATCCACTTTCACAATGCAATTCATCATCCATTTTCACAATGCAACTCAATGCCAGCTTGTCAGCCTCAGCCAGTTGTCCCATCAAAGGAGATTAAATAGTCGGCAGGGGGTGCAGCACACATTACATTTTTGACTTACCCTCCATCCATGCTGCTTTCTGGTATCTGCATGCACCTGATAGGGCTAGGTGCATGCAGATAGACGCTGATGAGCTGGCCAGCCAATAGCATAACTAGTGCAATAGAAGCAGGCAGCAGGCTCCGCCTCAGCAGGGAAGGAAGAGGAGCTAGCTAGTGCTGGCCACGATCACCTGCTGGGGGGGAGTTACTAGTCAGACAGGCGGCAGCTCGGGCTTGTGAAATGACGATAATGATGGTATAAGATAGAAACACCCGCGCTAGCCAAAAATAGAGCAGGTGGGGTAGCTGGGGTGTGGGGGGCACTGCAGCAGATACCGGGGGGTCTAATCCAAATAGACAAACAGAAAATATAGATAAATGATGGTGACTGCGCTGTGATTACACTAAGGAAAAAAAGAGAATGAGGGAAGGGCTGTGGGCTGATCTAATATACAGGGGCTAGAGATAAGTGACGTGATAGTGACAAACAAGTGACACAGATGTGAAATATGTAAGTGTCACGACCAATGAACGTGCACAAATCCCAATAACGCAGGGGGGAGAGGAAGGTTACCCTAATGGGTAGGCATTAACATAATCACATGTGAAATATTGGATGAAATATAAACAAATAAATGATTATAAATGAATGTGCAAGGCAAAACGTATGTGAACTCAAAAAAAAAAAAAAACGCACAAGATAAAGCAAATGCAAAAATTATGATAAAATGTCCATAGTTTGGATCTAAAGTGAACGTGACAAGTGATACAGTTCAATGTTTTAAGTGAATCCCGTCACCATCGGTTGCTAGGGTGTTTAACACACGACTCTTCAGTGCAAATCCCAAAAACGCAGGGGGGGGGAGAAAGGTTACCGTAATGGGTAAGCGTTAACATAATCACAAGTGAAAACTTGGATGAAATATAATCAAAAAAATGATTATAAATGAATGTGCAAAGCAAAACGTATGTGAACTCCAAAGAAACGCACAAGATAAAACAAATGCAAAAATTATGATAACTTGTCCATGGTTTGTATCCAAAGTAAACGTGACAAGTGATACAGTCCAATATTTTAAGTGAGTCCCGTCACCATCGGTTGCTAGGGTGTTTAGCACACGACTCTTCAGTGCAAATCCACCACAGTGCTCACAAGCAGCTTACCTCCCAGCTAAAATAAACCAGCATATGGTGTACTCCCGAGCAGTAGACAGTCCCCTCGAGGAAGACCTATTCCTACTTTCACAGGATGTATATGGAAATACAAGCGAAGAAAAAAAAATATATAGCGTGACTCTGTGGATACACGGAGATGGGGACGCTGCAATGGCTGTTCTCAAACTCACTTGTAAAAGGTGAGCGTGGGCATCAATCCACGAACACCGCGCTCGTCTGTCCGTGCTTCAGCGTTTGGTATGCGGATCCCTCCGATGGATGGTAACCACACAGTCCAGATATATTTATATATGAAGGAACCACATAGTGTGAGTAGGTAAAACAGGCATCTTTATTAGTGGCAATTGCCGAATAAACTCACATTTATGAAGTGGGTAGGGGTTCAATCTCCTAAGAGTGCCGAGCTCATCTCCTTACGTCCAGCTGTAAGTGTATCTGTGCTTTGGATTTTGACGCGTATAGTCACATCACATGACTCCTCCGATGAAATACACATTAACACTAGAAGTGGTCAAAAGGTAGTGTTACCGACACAAGTCACTCAAGCGTTTAAGGACTTATTCTCGTTCATACAATTTGCCGGGAGTGACGACGAGCAGAGCTAGAGGACTATATTACAGCCTCTCAGATGCCCTCTCTACCACAGGAGATAGGAACAGATTTAGACTCCCCTATCACCTTGATGGAACTCGAACGTGCAGTTAGACATATGAAACCAGGGAAGGCCCCGGGCCCAGATGGTTTTACATTACAATACTATAGGACACTGTTACCAATACTGGGCACTCAAATGCTTACATTGTATAATACGGTAGGTGCAGGTGGAACGTTTGCTAGAGAGACTCTGGGAGCCCATATTTCGGTGATCCACAAGGAGGGAAAGGACCCGGCGGAGTGTGGCAGCTATCGGCCCGTATCGCTTCTGAATGTGGACCTCAAGCTATACACCACTGTTCTGGCTGCTCGACTGGCGCACCACCTTCAGCAACTCATTCACCTGGACCAAGTGGGTTTCATACCATCTAAAGAGGCGAGAGATAGTACCACTAAGGTATTGAATATACTCCATGTCGTACGTTCCACAAACACCCCATGTGTATTTTTAAACACAAGGCTTTCGACCGGGTTGATTGGTCATGCATATTTGCGGTGCTTAGACACATTGGTCTGGGGGAGGTGATGCTTAATCGAATAGCCGGAATATATTCTAACCCGACAGCCCAGGTGAAGGTGAATGGGGTCCTGTCGGACCCCTTCCCAATACAAAATGGTACAAGACAGGGATGCCCGCTGTCTCCTCTTTTGTTTGCCCTATCCTTGGAACCTTTCTTAGCCACAATTAGATTGAATCCAGACATAGAAGGGATAAGAGTAGGCCGGATACAATGCAAGATTTCAGCATATGCTGATGATTTTTTGTTTTCCTTGACCAACCCTGTAGTTTCCCTGCCAAATCTTCTTAAGGAGTTTGAGAGATATGGGGCATTGTCCAACTTTAAAATCAATTTCTCGAAGTCAGAAGCGATGGGAGTGTCACCGATATCACAGGCTTTACCAAATATGGGCACAAACTTTAAATTTAAATGGACATCCGCACTGAATTATCTGGGGACTAGTATTCCGTCTGACCTTTCTCGTTTATATGAGAGTAACTTTCCCCCTTTACTTGTTAAAACTAGGGTGCAATTAGAGACGTGGAACAAGGGACTACATTCATGGTTTGGGAGGTGTAATCTGTTGAAGATGAGTGTTTTGCCTAAATTTTTATACCTTTTTCAGGCCCTACCAATTAGGATACCCCCTGCATATCTTAAACAAGTCCAAGCTCTCTTTATTCGTTTTGTTTGGGCTCATAAAAAACCTTGAATCTCCCACACCCAGCTCACGATGCCAAAACAATGTGGAGGTCTTGCGCTGCCAGATGTTAGGAGATATTACCAGGCGGTCCATCTGGGCAGGGTGACGGATTGGTGGCGACATTATGAGTCCAAACTATGGGCACAAATAGAACAATACCAGACAGATATCCCACTACGGACCGCGCTGTGGTGTGGAGACTCTCTACCTATTGAATTAAAAACACACCCACTGATAGGTAATACCTTGAGACAGAGCGCCCGTGCTATATTAAAACCCTCCTTAACAGCCATGACATCGCCCTTGACTCCGATTTTGGGTAACCCCAGCTTCCCTCCGGGGCTTTCACCAACGCAATTTAGGCAATTAAGGACTTCTGGCCTTACGACTGCTTCTCAGTTTGTAATCAACGATAGATGGCCCACCATTCTGGAACTGATGGATACTGCAGGCCCTTTTGGACTTGAGTTCTGGAATGCGGCACAGTTGCAGCACTTCTTCCTGACCATTCCAAATCCCCAGAGTTATACTAGACCCTTGAATAAATTTGAGGAATATTGTTCGGGCATAGATCCGCTACCACAGACTCTATCTAAAATGTATGCTTTCTTAAATACACCAGAACAACAACCTGATTTGGCCTGTATTGCAAGGTGGGAAACGGAACTAGATTGTACGTTTTCTCCGACCCAAAAACAGAATATGGTTAGTCTCTCCCTCAAGTCCTTGATATGCACCAAAATACAGGAAACCAACTATAAAGTTCTGACAAGGTGGTATTTGACACCTGTTCGTCTGCATGCGATTTTCCCAGATATACCAGAACATTGCTGGCGTTGCGGCGAGGACAAGGGCATGATGCTACACATATTCTGGTCCTGCCCTAAATTGAGCGACTTCTGGACGACGGTGCGGAATACATTGCAACGATTCACTGACTTTCCGATCCCAAATGATCCAGCGTTTTTTTTACTTCACGTGTCGACTTTAGCCCCCCGGGTATATAAAAAAATCTATGTTGAGACATTTGATTAATGCAGCTAAAGCCTGCATTCCCATGAGGTGGAAGGCTCAGAATCCACCGTCAGTGGCGATGTGGCTGCGGAAGGTGGAAAACATAAATAAAATGGAGGATCTAATAATGATGGCACAGGATAGACATGAGAATTATAAAACGATATGGGCCAGCTGGAATACGTTCATACACTCGGATGAGGGAAAAGATCTTTTTGAGAGCTAAAATATTTAACATGCTGGGGGCTGTGAGATCTATTTGATTCCTGAATGGATGGCGTTCTTGGCCTAATACCGTCCTTCTTTTTCTCTCCTTTTTTTTTTTTTTTCTCTCCTTTGGTTATATAAGAAATGATGAGAATAGTGGCTGATAATGGCAATCCCAGGACATATATTATTTATTGTGTAATGTACTGACATTCCTGTGTTATGTGATTAGGAGGCTGTGTCCTCCATTGGAGATACTTTTTTCCCTTTTTCTCCCCCCCCTTTTTTTTTTCTCCTAAGAAAATTTAATAAAAATTATATTTGAAAAAAAAAGAAAAACTGAAAATGTTTCTGATAGTAGACTTATTTCTTACACACAGCCAACGGTATATACCTAAAAATATTAAAAGAGCTTTGATGTTTTTCTGCAGGTGCGGAGTATGGGCATATTGTCAGAGTGTCTAGATTATAATGCTCCAGATCATAATCCAGTCGGGGCGCATCTCTCTCTCTTTGGATGCCATGGGCAAGGAGGCAATCAGGTATGTTCTGCTGTATAAAATTTGTAGAATTTAGTAATTTCGGGTTTATTGTGCATTTAGCAACACATATAATGAATATACATACATACATACATACAAGTCAAATACATCATAATTAAAGAAAAATTCCAGGAATTATGCACTATTTAAAATGTTCTGGCTTACAGTGCATAATGCGTTGCATAGATTTCTTTTAGTTATACGTTTTTACTGAGCGCCAACACTAAAGCTGTCGCCATACTCCAGGCACTCCGACAGGAGAGATGCGACTGCTGTGTGGCTTCCCACCCCTCCTGTCATCTGGCTATTCACAGAAGGCTTTATATGTTGTGAATGTGTTCAAATAATACAAAGCATTCAGTAGTTTGATAAGAAGAGAGGAGGATGCAGTACACCAGGGCTCAAAATTTCAAGTCCTGAGCTACTAGCCAGGCCTTAAGAGTTAGTCGCCACCAGTTGCCCCACCTAACCCCTACCGAGCCCCACCCCTAAATCCGCCCCTAAACATGCTTTTGTAAATTATCTTATGAAATTACACTGTTAAATGTTTTATGCAGAATTAAGCTACAAAAATAAATAACTTCATCAGCCTATCAGTGCAGCCCCATCAGTGCCCATGTCAGGGCTGGGCTCAGCCCTTCCTTCTCTGAGCTGGCCGCTCAGCTGTCGGCTAATCGCCAGCTCCTATCTCTCCACAATGACTCACCTGTTGATGATCTGGCTCGTCAGTCCTGCCTACTTGAGCCTTCCAGTTCACTTGCTCTCTGCTTTCGCCTTGGTCAACATCACAGAGACTTTCTCCTGCGTTCCTGTTGAAGACTTGCTCGGCTGACGTTCCTTCTGGCTCCTGATCCTGCTTGCTGTACTACGAAGTTTATCTCTGGCTCTCTGACATTGGTTTGGCTGACTACCCGATCCGGTTACTGAACTCTGGCTATGTTTTGACTACGCTTACTCTGTTTACCTTTTTATTATTAAACAAGTGTGATTTAATTGTACTTCTGTCTGATTCATGGTTTCTGACAGTAGGCGAAGGCCATGAATTCAGAAGATGCATACAATCCACTTGTTGGTAATATTTTTTCCAGATTGGATGACCTGAATCACCGCATGGATCAGTTTGCCATGGCGTTACAGACGCTCCTGAGTCGCACGGCTCGTCTGGAATCTCCCACTGTGGCCGTTCCGGTAGAACCTGTGTTGCAGGCCGCCCCTGCTGTTGCCCCAGTCTCTGTGCAGGCACCCACCTCGAGTATTACCTCTATAAGATGTATGTCTGGTTCCGCTCCGCTTCCCCAACGATTTGGGGGTGATCCAGTTCAATGCAGAGGGTTTCTCAACCAGGTTGAGATATACTTTGAGATGCTGCCCCAGGCGTTTCCCACGGACAGAAGCAAAGTAGGTTTCGTGATATCTTTGCTTTCTGAGAGAGCCTTGGCTTGGGCAAACCCTCTATGGGAGATGCAAAAACCTGTGGTCCTGAGTTAGCCTTTTGAAGGAAGCCACAAATTCTGGGTATTTGACGTTCCTGCACGCTCCGCTTCTGCTACCAAGTGCCTCATGTCCATCAAACAGAGTACGAGAACTGTTGCCGATTATGCCATTGAATTCCGTACTCTGGCAGCAGAGGTTGCTTGGAACAATGAGGCCCTCGTGGCTGCTTTTTCTCACGGTCTCTCGGAGAACATCAAGGACGAGATAGCAGCCCGAGATATACCCACTGAGCTGCAGAAGTTGATCACATTTGCCATCCTCATTGACTCCAGACTCAGAGAAAGACTCTCGTCTAAGGAGCGCTTGCGGAAGCCGCTTGTACATTTTTCTCCGAGCTTTGCAGTCCCACCCTTGCCTCCCTCACCTCCCATGCCTCCTGGTACTGAGTCAGTCAGTGAAGGTGAACCCATGCACTTGGGCTTCACGCGTCTCTCTGCAGGTGAGAGAGCCCTTAGGAGGAGGAAGAGATTGTGCCTTTATTATGGCCAGGCTGGTCACTTTTTGAAGTCTTGTCCCCATTCCAGGGAACGCCCGAACCTTGAGGTCCTGTCACGGACAGACCTTAGGTGGCGTTGTTTCGTCTCCTGTTATCCAGAAGAATAAGCCCCTGGTTTTGGTTACCCTTTCTTGGGCTGAGTCGTTCGTCGGGATACAGGCTCTAATCGACTATGGGGCTGCAGGCCTGTTCATTGATGCTGCCTTTGTATCGAAGCACTCAATTCCGCTGTAGTTGCGTGACACTCCACTTGCCATTGAGGCTCTTAACGGGAGACCTCTACAGCCTGCCCATGTGACTCATGAGACGGTTCCGTTGTCCATGGCCATAGGGGCTCTTTACCATGAGATAATCCAATTCCAAGTTATTTCCTCACCTACGTTTCCGCTAGTCATTGGTTATCCTTGGTTACAGAGGCGCAACCTGTCATTTGATTGGCTCTGTGCTGAGGTTCTGTCCTGGTCGCCACAATGCAGTAAAGATGCTTCCAGAAGGTAGCCAAGGTCCTGTGCACCACTTCACTCTCCTCTCCTCTCTGCCGGAGGAGTACTGCGATTTTAGCGATGTCTTTGACAAAGGTCAAGCCGGTACTTTGCCTCCACACCTGTCGTATGATTGCGCAATTGACCTTCAACCTGGTGCCATGCCCGCTCGTGTACGGCTTTACCCTTTGTCGGTCTTGGGGGATAAGACCATGGAGGAGTATGTCGCAGATGCACTTTCTTGAGGTTTCATCCGCAAATCCTCGTCTCCTGCTGGTGCTGGTTTCTTCTTTGTGAAGAAGAGTGGTGAACTGAGACCTTGTATTGATTATAGGGGTCTCAATCGTTTCACGATTAAGAATGCCTATCCGATTCCGTTGATTACAGAGTTATTTGACCGCCTCAAGGGAGCAACGGTTTTCACGAAGCTTGATTTGAGAGGGGCATACAATCTCGTCAGGATTAAGGAGGACGACGAGTGGAAAACTGCGTTTAATACCAGAACAGGTCATTATGAGTATCTCGTAATGCCTTTTGGTCTTTGTAACGCTCCGGCAGTTTTCCAGGAGTTTATTAACGATGTTCTCAGAGATTTGTTGCAGTTGTGTGGTGGTTTATCTCAACGATATCCTCATATTTTCCAAGTCCCTGGAGAGCCACCACACAGATGTCTGTCGTGTGCTTCAGAAACGAAGAGAAAACAATCTCTATTGTAAATTGGAGAAGTGCGAATACCATTGTGAACAGGTTAAATTCCTGGGTTATGTAATTTCCACTGCTGGTTTTTCGATGGACCCAGAGAAACTTTCTGCAGTCCTACAGTGGCCTCGACGCGTGGGTTTATGTCCTCTGCAGCGTTTTCTTGGCTTTGCCAACTATTATCGGAAGTTTTATTCGTAACTTCTTGTCTCTGGGCAAGCCCCTGAATGATATGACCAGAAAGGACGGTAACCCACAGAGTTGGTCTCCGGAGTCCATTAAGGCCTTTGAGAGTGTCAAGGCTGCCTTTGTTTCTGCTCCTGTGTTGGCACATCCTGATCCTACGTTGCCTTTTATCCTTGAAGTTGATGCTTTTGAGACTGGAGTTGGTGCCCTTCTGTCTCAACGTCCTAGCTCTGAAAGCGCTATGCATCCGTGTCGCTACTTTTCCAAGAAACTGTCACCTGCGGAGTGCAATTACGTGATTGGTGATAGAGAGCTGTTGGCGATCATTTTAGCCCTGAAAGAATGGAGACCTCTCCTCGAGGGTACCACTGTGCCGGTTTTCATTCTTATTGATCATAAGAATCTTACATTTTTGTCTGAGGCTAAACGCCTCTCTCCCAGAAGGGCGCGATGGGCTCTCTTCTTGTCCAGTTTTAATTACGTTGTCTCATTCTTACACGGTACTAAGAATGTAAGGGCTGACGCTTTGTCACAACAATTTTCCTCCACTTCCAAGATGGAATCGGTTCCGGTTCCTGTGATTCCTCCTGATCGTATTGTGGCTACGTTTCGCACCAGTCTCACTTCTCCTTTGGGTGACAAAATTCTTGCTGCTCAGGTCGATGCTCCTCCTGAGAAACCGTGTGACCACTGCTTTGTCCCAGAGAGTCTCCGTACTGCCGCGCTCCAGACTTACCATTCTCCCAAGGCTGCTGGCCACCCTGGGAAGAATCAACTTTTTTGGGCCATTTCCCAACCATTCTGGTGGCCTAGTCTACGTGCTCATGTAATCGCCTTCGTTGCTGCCTGTTCTGTGTTTACTCAGAGTAAGACTCCACCCACCTTCCAGTGGGCCTCCTTCAACCCATACCCAATGGAGAGAGGCCCTGGACCCACCTGTCTATGGATTTCATTGTTAAGTTACCCAACTCCCAGGGCAACAGTTATCCTTATGGTGGTAGACCGGTTCTCGAAAATGTCTCATTGTATTCCACTTAAGAAGTTGCCCACTTCTAAGGAACTGGCTTCCATTTTTGCTTGGGAGATCTTTCGCTTACATGGGCTACCCAAGGTGATTGTCTCAGACAGGGGTTGTCAGTTTGTGTCCCGGTTCTGGCGAACTTTTTGTGCACAGTTGGAAATTCAGCTTGCTTTCTCCTCTGCTTATCACCCGCAGTCTAATGGGGCCGCAGAACGAGCCAATCAGTCCTTGGAGCAATTCCTACGTTGCTATATTTCTGACCATCATAACTGGTCAGACCTCTTACCTTGGGCTGAGTTTGCTCACAATAGTGCCTTGAATTCAGCTTCCCGATTGTCCCCGTTTATGGCTAACTATGGTTTCCAACCTTCCATGTTGCCTGACTTGTTTGTTCCGCAGAGTATTCCTGTGTTAGAAGAGCATCTCCGTGGTCTTCGTTCCACTTGGGCACAAGTCCAGGAGGCTTTGCGACATGCGAACGATAGGTACAGACTCCATGCTGACCGCAGACGCCTGCCTGCGCCTTCCCAGGTTGCGGGCAGGGTCTGGCTGTCATCGCGCAACCTCTGACTTCGTGTTCCTTCTCTGAAGTTTGCACCTCGGTTTATTGGGCCTTTCCGTATCCTTCGCAGGATTAACCCAGTGGCTTACGCGTTGGACCTTTTTTCTAGTATGTGTATCTCAAATGTGTTTCATGTCTCCTTATTGAAACCTTTGGTCTGCAACCGCTTTACCACCTCTGTGACACGTCCTCACCCTATACAGGTTGAGAACCATGAGGAGTATGAAGTACAGTCCATTGTTGACTCCTGTAGGTTCCGTGGAAGCATACAGTACCTAGTGCATTGGAAAGGTTACGGTCCGGAGGAACGCTCTTGGGTCCCATCCTCGGACGTATATGCCCCTGTCCTCCGTGATTTCCATAGACGTTTCCCCTCAAGCCCGGTGGTCCTCCAAGGGGGAGGGGTCATGGAGGAGGGGGTACTGTCAGGGCTGGGCTCAGCCCTTCCTTCTCTGAGCTGGCCGCTCAGCTGTTGGCTAATTGCCAGCTCCCATCTCTCCACAGTGACTCACCTGTTGATGATCCGGCTCGTCAGTCCTGCCTACTTAAGCCTTCCAGTTCACTTGCTCTCTTCCTTCACCTTGGTCAACATCACAGAGACTTTCTCCTGCGTTCCTGTTGAAGACTTGCTTGGCTGACGTTGCTTCTGGCTCCTGATCCTGCTTGCTGTACTACCAGGTTTATCTCTGGCTCTCTGACATTGGCTTGGCTGACTACCCAATCCGGTTACTGAACTCTGGCTATAGTTTGAATATGCTTACTCTGTTTACCTTTTTATTATTAAACAAGTGTGATTTAACTGTACTTCTGTCTCGGTCTGATTCATGGTTTCTGACAGCCCATCAGTGCAGCCGATTGTCCTGCCAGCGATCGGCCAGGAAACTGTGAGGAAGGGAGAGGAAGAGGAGAGCCAGCCAGATCACACAGAGTGAAATCTCCTTCTGTGACACAGCTTGGATGTGAAACGCCAGCCGCTGCCACCTTGTCCCGGCTCCTATGATGGATGTCGCACTACTTAAATTTCCCGGCATTGGACCAGTGTGCTCTCTATCATAGAATCCAGTCCAGGTGGCGGGACTTTTTGACCGCAGCCGGCGTTTCACATCCCAGCTATGTTACAGAAGGAGTTTCCCTCTCTGTGTGATCCGGCCAGCTCTCCTCTTCTCTCCCTTCCACAGAGTCTCTTGGCATATCCCGGGAGAAGAATCTGCTCCCATTCAACCTTGTGATCGCCACAACCAAACCCCCCAGCCCCCCCCCCCCCCACACACACACACACACACACACACGCACACACACAATTGATGCGGCTCCACACTCGCCCTCAGCTAATTTTTACACATTTGCAAGCAGGCGAATGGACATATTGAGGGCTTCAGTACACTGTTTCTTTATGGGCTCTTTAACACAGGCATTGAAAATAGGTGGTTGGGTCGTGTTTTTAGCACTTCTCCAAGGCCTATCAATGTAACTCAAAATTGTTACAATAGGAAGCTGATGGTGTGCACACTGCAGCATTTGCTTTGCATTGCTACAAGGCAAAAATGACGGTGCCTACAGAGTTTGGCAGGTGTTGACGCTTTGCAACTGCCTCCATTCACTTCTATTGAAATGCACCACAACTGAACCTTAAACGCACTGTAAACGTGCCTATGGCAAATCCTCGGAAATGAATATTTCCCATTTTAGCCTTGTAAAAAAAAATACCACACAGGGCATTTGAGAAGTGTTGCCACATGCAAAGTGAACGCCTGTACAACACATCCTAAATGCTCATTACCGCAAGTATGCAGGAGCCCAATAGGAGGCCCAAAGGTCCAGTGTTGGAGCACCAGAAGTATAACAACAAAAGGTGGCATACATCTCGTTGGACTTGACCTATTGTAAGTTGTGATGTAATTCTAGAAGTTCTTCTTTCATAGTCGTATGACTAATAATAAACAGATTTTTTTTAAAACCGTGCTTTTGTTATATTGAAAATTATAGAATCAAAAGAAAAAAACAAAGTTAACAACCCTGAACTACAGAATACCTCCCCCTATGTAAAGAAGAGGAGACTAGCCTGTCAGTACTGTTTCTCCAAAGACATGGACTAGTGAGTGAACATTGTCAGTGTTATTGGCAGGATCACCAGGGGAAAGGGGGAAAAGGTGTGCAGCCACTGCATTGAAGGACTGATGAGCTACAGAATTTGTTTTTTTTTTTACATCACATGCTTTGCTGTTCTCTTAAAAAAATTCTCCTCTGTTATTGATCTGTGTGAATGCCCCTGCCTGAGTCTCCTGTGAACTACAACCATATGTGCAGCCATTCCCGGCACAGCGAGAGGGATGCAGAGCCAAAGCCAAGCAGACCCAAGAGCCGCTGTAAATAGCTGCTGCTGCAGAGGAGAGGAATGGCTTTGTCTGTCTCACTCTGCCCTGCGGTGCAAGCAAGGTTGTGGTTCCAAATTGGAGCGCACATGAGGGCATTAGGGAGCCACAAAAAAATGGACTTCCTTTTTCATAGAATGAGGAAGGACACATTTTACAGATTTGATGCATGCCTTTTTAAACCTTTTCAGACTCGTGGTTTGAGGGACCGGTCAGGCTACACCTGTAAATCAAAACATTTTTTATTATTTTGTTCTCCCTTGGACAAATAAAAAAGTCTTCAGGAATGATCTGCACATATTTCAAACCACAATTTATAGACCAGCATAATTTAGAGGTTAATACTGAGACTAGGGAATTTTTAAGTTGGGAATCGTGGTTAGGCTACACCACAACTGGGGGATCAGTATGAGGATACAAAAACTATTGTAATGATTTTCACGGATCATACATTGTAATTCACCAAAATAATTAATGGCCATTGCAATATTTACGAAGCCCCCAAAATGGAACCATTTCTATATCCATAAAAGGAGCTTTGTAAAAAAAAATAGGTTTTAAGCATTATTAGTGCCAAAGCACCAAAATCCAACTCAAATATTCTTGCACAGGAAAAGCTTGATCCTGGGCAAAAATTGGGTCCTGTGGTTCTTGGGTGTTGGTGGTGCCCAAAACATGGTAACCTGACAGCCTTTGCAACTGTCATCGATCCGGAGGCTGCCTACATCCGCTGTTGACCTCAGATAATCGTTTTACCAATGGGAGGCTCACTGACACCTTACCCATCAGACCTTAACTGCCAACATCTGGAAATAGGTTACACAGGTTCTCTTCCGTAGTGTATCTCCCAGATATTTCATCCTGTGCTCCCTCTGTGAGGGCAGGATGAGCCCTGCTGTTTTTTCTTTTAACGTGGATTAAGGAGGGTTGCCAACCAGTGATGATTCCTCCCTTTTAATGTCACAAAATCCTAGGTTCCGTTTGAAGGCTCTAGATCAGGGGTCTCCAAACTTTCTAAACAAAGGGCCAGTTTACTGTCCTTCAGACTTTAGGAGGGCCGGACTAGGGCCATTGGGAGTAGAAAATGTCAAGAGGGGGTAAACAATACCATTCCTTTGGTGTCAGTGGGAGGACTAGTGCCCCATTGTTGGTGTCAATAGAAGGAATTGTACCCTTTTGATAGTGTAAGTTGGATGAATAGTGCCCCATTGGTGGTTTCAGCAATAAAAAATGATTCACCATTGTTGGTGTCAATGGATGGAATAGGGCCCCGAGGGCCGGATAAAGGCAAGCAAAGGGCCGCATCCGGCCCCAGGGCCGCAGTTTGGAGACCCCTGCTCTAGATCATGAGGGAGCCCATGTACTTCAAATTAGTGGAGGAGGTGGTGTCCATGGGATCACTGAGGATGTATTTGTCCTGAGCTGTCTCCACCCAACCAGGTACTACTTCCAGGGTTTTCGAGGCATGAAACCCCTGGAAGACTGCCCCATGTTATCTTCAGCCACAATGCTTCCCCCCCCCCCCAACAATACTTACTCCACCTCCTCCTGTGCTTGCTGTGTCTCACATGGATGGTGTTTGCATAGAGCGAGCCCTAAAATGTAGGAAAGTCCCTCTCTTCCTTGTACTGCTCTGTCTAGAGTGCCCCGTCTACGATGCCACTCATTCTTGTCATCTCGTTAAGCAGTGACAATACAATGCATGCATCCTGTAACAGCAGCCACTGGTATAGGAAAAGAAGCCCAGATTTCCTGAGACTGTCCTTGTGACATACTCACACATGTACTCATTGATGGCCTTCTGTTGCATGTGCAGCATGGCCAAAGTAGAGTTCCACCGGGTGGGTATGTCCTAGATCATGTGGGTTGCGGGCAAGTAGAATTCCTGCTGAATTTTCTGCAGCTGAACAGTGGCTGGATAAGACCCCTTGAATTAGATACATTCTCTTCTGGCCTGCCTCATATGGTCTTTTGGAAATGGCGCTGCTTACTTGATGTGTACCCAATTGTCTGCTGAAAATATCCCAATAAAGTGACAGGTGCTACAACAATTCCCAATTAACGTAATAAGTTCATTAGCATGCTACCAAATATAAATATAGGAAAAGGTATATCAAAAATTAATAAACAAGTAATTAAATATATAAATTGTGATAAAATCATATATGTGTAAAAATGACAGAAAACAATGAATATATGAACATGCTGTCTGCAATGCAAAAAATATGATATTACAATCACATGGCAAGTGTAATCAACTTATGCCAAAACAAAACTTAGATCTGTGATAAAGTGACAAGTGCTATATCCATTGTCATTTCTCAATCATAGTATGCATCAGAAAAAAGCGACAAGTGCTATTTAAATATAAGTCCATAACCTAGTGCTGTATAGGATCACAAATCATGCGGTGTACCGGTGTCTTCACACGTGCTCCCCCCTCTTTTCCGCACTCACCAGAAAGCTTTCTCCTTTAAGGGGTAAACCACATTCACAGCACACATAGGCTGTATAAGGGATGCAGATCCAGGGCTTTACTCTCCTCCCTCTATGGCTCAACTGCCCATCAGCCTCACTCACATGCTTATGGCTTTCTCAGTATCCCTTTGTAGGTTTAGGTACCAGTGGTCACATAATCCACACAAAACTGTTCCAGCAGTCAGACCCAAAATATACAACAGCTGAACGGGGCCACACAAGGTTTTCTTGGCCGACATTGTCTCCCCCGGAATCCAACTTCGAGCTCTGCAGATCCTGGCGCTTCCCGCAGCAACCATACACAGCATGTCCACTGCCCAGAGACATTCTCACAGGGTGAGTACAGAGGCAGTGGGCATGTCTCTGGACAGTGGGCGTGCCGTGTAGTGTTTGGGTGTGTTTGGATCAAGTCCGCCAGGAAGCCCTCACTGCACACCGCCAATCATAGGCAGTGAGTAATTTCCCGACCGGTGGCTGCACATACACACGCTGCCTATGACTGTGCAGTGCCGGCTTCCTGGCAGGCTCGATCCGAACATGCCCAAGCCCATCGCTAATACCAGGATACGGGAGGAAAAGTAGGAGCTGAAAGAAAGATGGAGTGAGGTCCATTTCCTGACATGTAGCTTTCTGATGCTGTACCCGACGAGCTCCATGGTGAGTGATCAGATGTCTTTTAATGCTTGTGGTACCCAAATGGCTTATGCTATTGCCATACTTGATCTGCTTTAGGCAGAGACTGAAAATAACAATGAAGTGGTCTGCTGCACATGTGCTAAAAAAGACCCACACAGCTGAGCACTGGGGAACGAACATGAGGTTAACTGTGCCCTTCACCCGCGGAACTCTACCATCTAGTGGAATAGGGAATCTGCTCCCTCCACTTCTCTGCCAGCTGCCCCTGGATGACATCCTGCCTCATTAGTATTTTGCCTCTTCCTCACTTTTCTTCTTTTACTCTATTGAACACCCAGGCATAGCCAGAGACCTCATAATCGCCCTAACTCCTCATCACTAGTGCAAACTTGAAAGCGTGCTGGGGGAACGTTGCTGGCAATGGGTTGTCCATAACTGATGTCCTCTTCACTTCTCTTACTCTTCTTCCACTTTAGAGCAAATGAATTGCTATGCATCCTCTTGTAGAAAGTGGCTTCACACTATGCTCAAATAATTCAACTTTCTCCTCTGTGCCAGTTGGTGTGTCAAAAGCAGGAGTAGCTGTGAATGAGGAATTCAAATATACTGTGGTGAACTGCAAGCTAGTCTGAGCCTGGGTGACAGAAGAGGAGGAGGAATGTGACAATGGCTTTAATAGCTACTCCACCACCTCCTCCATGTGCTGCAGCTTTATAGTATAACATATACTGAGTTGCGCTAGTTAAATGAAATAAAAATAGAAATAAAAAGTCCACAATTGACACATACTGATGTTCTTGGTGAGTATCCCCACCATCCACCACCTTGAGTTGTGATCCTGTGCATCAACACCACCACCAAAGGCTGAAAGGCTTGCTTACCAGCTCACATGGATCTCTCACTACAAGAGATCAAAAACGCTTGTGGCTTAATACCCAGCCAGGGCCTTTTAGAACTTCAGAGGATCTTCAAGCATTGACCTACCAATCTCTACTTCAGTGAAATGTTGCTGGTGTTGACATCTTCTCCTCGACTTCTTACAATGACGGGGTCTTCAATCATCTAAATTGTCCAGCACAACTCCTGTGCATGCAGATAGGAGTTCAATTTAGATGATTGAAGACCCCGTCACTGTAAGAAGTTGATGAGAAGATGTCAACAGAAGCGACATTTCACTCAAGTACTGAGTGGTATGTCAATGCTTGGAGATCATCTGAAGTTCTAAAAGGCCCTGGCTGGGTATGAAGCCACAAGCGTTTTTGACCTCTTGTAGTGAAAGGTTAGTGTGAGCTGGTAAGGGAGCCTTTCAGCCTGTGGTGGTGGTGTTGATTCACAGAATCACAACTCAAGGTGGTGGATGGTGGTGATACTCACCAAGAACATATCAGTATTTGTCACTTGTGGACTTTTTATTTTTATTTAATTTAATTAGCGCAACTCAGTATAAGTTATACAATATTGGGACTGTGCTGATATCTCAAAGATGAGTTGCTGCTTGTATCACTTTTTTTCATTGTTTTATGTTGTTACACATCTAGCGCGGTAATTTCCTTTTTTTTATTTGGCTATATAGTACACCCAGCACCCCAAAAAAGGCAAATGTGCCCTGCCTGTAGAGGATTGACCATGTCCACAACTACCTTTTTGGCCTGTGGACATGAAGGCGGCTTCTTGTGCCCTCATTGCTGCAGGGGGGAAACTCTGCCTCTCTGTTGGCTGCCTTGACATGATTGATTGCTTTTTCAAGAATGTATAGTGATTTGAGGGGAAAGTGGGCCTTGGGTGCACAGTAAGGTGTCATGCACTGTAAAACGTAGCACTTGGGTACTAAACAAAGTACCTCAGTGATGTGCGTTGCTACGCTGCAGACAAAGAGCAACTGTTGCATAGACACCAACAGATTCCCACTGCTGATGCTGATTTATTAATTTATTTGGCCTAATAAAAATAAAACGACTTTTAACAAAAAACAAAACAAGAAACACTCCAATTTTAAAAAATGCAGCAGCAAAACAGCAATAGAACCTGCTGCAGACACAAACAAAAAACAAGTCCTAAACGGGACTGTTTTATTTAAATTAAACGCAGGTCAGCTTACACTTCACTCACCCTAGCCACACAAACTGTGATTTACTGCAAAGTATCAATGGCAACTATACAACACAATACAGTACTATACAGTATATAGCACAATACGTAAAGTGATTTGTATAGATATAAAAAAAAAAAACACATTATAAATACCCTTTTTTTTATTTTTTTAAGTTTTCACTGTTCTTGGCTGCATAAGAGCTGGGGGGAGGAGAAGCAGCAGCACGCTGAGCTTCCCAGCGTATGGCTGTGCAGCGGGGGCATGTCAGGACAAGTATGATCAGGAGTAGATCAGCCTGAGTTTCCAGCACAGCTAGGGAACTGATCATAGTGTACTCTCCTGCTTAGTGTGGTCAGTTTTTAATAGGAAAGCAGAGGGACTGGCAGGGATTTCACACCAAGGAAGCATTACAAAGAGAACAGGATACGTTCGAATAAAAGTACATGGTACAGCAGGCACATATCAGGAATATGACATTTTGGGTATCAAACGCTTTAAAGCACACTACACTAACCTGTTCTTCCTTTAAACTAATGTTGGGTGTCCTTAACTCACATTATATCCACCAACACACTGACAAACGGTGACTAGGAAAGCAGCCTTTTATATTGTGAGGGCTGCAACCTTATTGTGAACCAACACTGGCCAAATTCTTGCACCTGACCAGAGGTCAGGTACTTGATTTTGGCCATTGATGGCTCAAACAATACATGGTGGGACAACGAGGGGAGGAATTCCAGCCAAACATTGTTAACGTTTTTGGATCTTGTCCGAATACTTGAACAGTGACGGTTTGGTCGGAACTTGCATGCAAATTGAATTGACACCAAACTGGCGAGGGACATGGTACTCAGACATTCCCTGAATTCTAGGAGACATTCTGTGGGCACTCTGACCACCTGCTGTTCTACCATTCTGCTTAATTTTTGCTGGTTTTAAAGTCTTGGCTGTTAAAGCCCAGGTCACAAGAGATCAGTGTTTCTCCGACATTGTTAATTCTACACTGCTTAAAGGGGAGACGCGCTCTTCCTCTGCCCAGGGTTCTCGGCTCTTGATTGGATAGATTGATAGCAGCGCAGCCAGTGGCTCCCGCTGCTGTCAATCGAATCCAATGGCGGGGCCGAGTCCTACAATGATTGACTCGGGAGCGCGCCCACAAGGTAACCCCCTGGCAAACCACTTCTCCTTGGGGGTTATCTGATGCGGGGAGGAGCCGCCGAGGGACTCCAGAAGTCGAGGATCGGGGCCACTCTGTGCAAAACGAACTGCACAGTGGAGTAAGTATGACATGTTTGTTATTTAAAGAATAAAATAAAAACACAGCTTTACAATAACTTTAAGGCTAGAGTCTAAGCCTGATCCGTTCTTGACCTTGAGTGCTTGCAGGGTAAGATTTTGCCCTTCGCTATTCTCTGTCTCTGGCTGCTCATTCACTGGGGTGGCTCACATAGCTTCCCCTGTTTGTTCCCCAGTCCACGGGATCCTAATCTGGTCTTGTTGGCTCTACAGAGGGCTCCCTTTTCTGCCTATTTGGCATATTTCCTTGGCCAACCTTACTTGGTTTTCCTTTTCCTTCAGGTTTTCGAACTAGTGACCTTATCTTGTAAAGAACCCTTGACTGTTGCATGCCTCTCACTACCCTACATATATACAAGACTGTAACACAGCACAATTAAAAAAAAATTAATACAAGAGAGAAGATGCACTCCCTATATATAGATAGATTGCTGTAGTAGTGCATCCAGCGTGTGAGGGGTATGTACCAATGCGCTTCGCAAAAAGCTTCTTCTGGAGACCAGTGTACTAGTGGCAGAAACATTCACATACATTGCATTAATATAAATAATACATAGAAGCAAAGTAAGGAATCAAAACATCATAGCTTGTGTAATACTCACAACGCCATGTACAAAACACTATAAAACTAGGTGTGGATAGACACTATGGGGATTATTTATGAAAGGCAAATCCACTTGGCACTACAAGTGCACTTGGAAGTGCAGTCGCTATAAATCTGAGGGGTAGATCTGAAATGAGGGGAAGCTCTGCTGATTTTATCATCCAATCACGTGCAAGCTAAAATGTTGTTTTTTATTTTCCTTGCATGTCCCCCTCGGATCTACAGCGACTGCACTTCCAGGTGCACTTTCAAGTGCACTGATAGTGCAAAGTGGATTTGCCTTTAGTAAATAACCCCCTATGTGGCACAGGGCCCAGGGGAAGAAGGAGCCGTCGAGACCCAAAGAGGCGAGACGAGCAACAAGGGGCACAGTCATGGAGGCCAAACATACTTTTCTAATCGGTCTCCATAACAATAAATACCGTATTTATCGGCGTATAACACGCACTTTTTTCCCCTTAAAATCAGGGGAAAATCGTGGGTGCGTGTTATACGCCGATACTCCGTCGAATTCCCCTGCTGAAAACGAGCGAGAGGAGCGAGCGGAGCCGAAGCCGAAGTACAATCGGCTTTACTCGGCTCCTCTCGCAGTTCCGCCCATCTCCACTGACTGCGCGGCTGACATAGAGAAAGCCGAGTGTACTTCGACTAGTCTCGGCTCCTCTCGCAGTCCTGCCTGTGACTGTGAGCAGAGCCGAGTCTAGCCGAAGTACACTCGGCTTTCTCCGTCAGCGGCGCAGTCAGTGGAGATGGGCGGAACTGCGAGAGGAGCCGAGTCTAGCCGAAGTACACTCGGCCCCGCTCGCTCCTCTCCACAGAAATCGGCGCCAAATTTTAAAAACCGCCAGGACTGACACGATCGCAAAGGCACTGGGCAAGGCTGCAGATGGACAGATGGACACTGGGCACGGCTGCAGATGGACAGATGGACACTGGGCACGGCTGCAGATGGACACTGGGCAAGGCTACAGATGGACACTGGGCACGGCTGCAGATGGACACTGGGCAAGGCTGCAGATGGACAGATGGACACTGGGCACGGCTGCAGATGGACAGATGGACACTGGGCAAGGCTGCAGATGGACACTGGGCAAGGCTGCATGCTGCATTTAAATGTAAGTTTTTTTTTCCTTGAATTTCCCTCCTAAAAGTTTTTTTCCTTAAAATTCCCTCCTAAACTTGGGGTGCGTGTTATACGCCGGTGCGTGTTATACGCCGATAAATACGGTAGATAGGGTAAGAAACCAGCCATAAATAAACAAGGGGGAGCTTACCGCTTTTAAGGCAGTGCCATGTGTACTGTATAATGCTCAAGTATGTTCAAATGTGATGTGCGCTGTAATGTTTTTTTCAAAACGTATAATAAAACGTATAATAAATTCTATTGTGTTTTATCCTTAATTTGTATCTCTTTTCTGGAGAATGCTAGCTAGTAGTCCCATAATTTATTCTATGATTCGGTTTTATATAGAGCTTCAGGGATGTGGTGCACGGCAATTGCGACAAATCGCATTGTGTGAAGCTCCTGCTCTTTTTTTGGACAACAAGACTAGCACAATGCGATTTTGTCCTTTTTACCTTTATCATTGAAAGTAAGAGAAAATTCCAAGTTTGGGTTGTCCCAAAAAAAGAAATAGAGGGGAAATCTTCCAATGGAAACACTAGTTCTGTTCTGGTGACCTGGGGGCCCCCAAGAGATTTCCTTCATTTGGGACATTTCTTCTCACTTCCTGTTTTGGCTATGGGACAGGAAGTAAAGGTAAATCTCCCCAATGGGACACAGATGGCAAAAATAAGTCAGACAGAGGTTATAACCCTTCCTTACTATATCCAAAATGAAAAATTGTTTTGCCTATAGTTCTACTAAGACTCGTTTAGTTCTTACCTTTTGGACTTTTTAGTACCAGGTGCCTATTTCTCAGATTTGCAAGGTTGCCACCTGGTCCTCTCTTCACATGTTTAGGTTTTAACAGGTGGATGTTCAGGGTTCTTCGACAGCTTTGGTGTAGCATAACATGCTTTAAGCCACTGTATGAGTTTGGGAATCTGATACCCTTATTGGCATTGTTTGCTGTGTTGCCTGCCCCTCAGATGTATTGCTTAGAGACATCCCATGGTTCTGTACTGAGAGGATTTTTTTTTATGTACCTGAAAATCATTAACCTGAAGTACAGGACAACTTTTCTTCTGTCCTGGGGATATAATGTTTTTGCTTGCTAAACCGAGAATTGCTGGAAGTGGCAGGGGATATATGGGCTGTTCCAAAAGATCCTGTTTACCAGTATCCTCACCCGAAGGTGGCAGATTACCATATATACTCGAGTATAAGCCGAGTTTTTCAGCACATTTTTTGTGCTGAAAATGCCCCCTCGGCTTATACTTGAGTCACCTTTTTGCGCCTGATCTTCTGGAGTTTGGGGACCCGGTACCGGCCGGCCGTAGGTCCCCTGGACCCCAAACATGGCACACATGTAGCCTAACTCTTCCCCTACAAGTGTGAAAAGTTTTTTGTCCGGAGGACATACTGCCCGGGAGCACCGATTTTTCAAAGCTGGGCACCCCTTCCATAGACTCCCATGTTAAACGGTAATTTCTCTGGTGACTTTGGGGACCCGGTACCGGCTGGTCGTAGGTCCTCTGTACCCGAAACTTGGCACACATATAGCTCCATTTCTCCTCTACAAGTGTTCAAAGTTTGTCTGGGGGACCTACGGCTGGGGAGCACCGATTTTTCAAAGCTGGGCATTCCTTCCATAGACTACCATGTTAAACTTCAGTCTAGTCATGGGCACAGTGAGGCATGGGCACAATGAGGCATGAGCACAATGAGGCATCGGCACAGTGAGACATGGACACAGTGAGGCATGCACATGGGCACAGTGAGGCATGCAGATGGAAACCCCTAGGCTTATACTCGAGTCAATACATTTTCCCAGTTTTTTGTGGTAAAATTAGGTGCCTCTGCTTCTATTCGGGTCGGCTTATACTCGAGTATACACGGTATAACCCTTGGTCCTTGAAGCCTGTATTCTGTACTCTATTCCAAAAAAGCAAACAAATGCAGCTATCACACCTTTTTTTTGTTAATGGGTTTAGATAATGCTTTGCTATTTTATTATTCTCATTATTTTTATTAATAATAATATTGTTATTCAGGATTTATATAGCACCAACAGTTTGCACGGCGCTTTACAGCGTAAAATTCTGGTTGCAGTACAGCATTATTTACTGTATGTAGTTAATAATATTACAGTCAATTACAGCACACACAGTGGACAGATCATTCTGTAATGAAAAGTGAAATCAAACCTGGAATTTTACTTTAGAATTACTTGGTTCTACCAATTTGACATCCTCTGTTATAAAGTATTTTTATAATATCAAAGTAAAAATTTGTAACCTTTCATATGTTTTTCACTTTCAGTTTTTTGAATATACAACAAACCAAGAGATACGCTTCAATTCTGTAACTGAACTATGTGCAGAAGTCCCTGAACATCAGACACACATTGGGATGACACATTGTCCTAAAGATGGTAATCCTGTTCCAGCAAATATCATTTGGGAATTTAGAGATGTAAGTGTGCCTAAAAAGTTGTAAAAAAAATACTTGCTAGCAAGTTTGCCTGTTTTTTGAATAAAAGAAATATAAAAGCATGTTTTAGCCCTGGTTCACACTGGTGTGATTTGACATGTCGAATTGCATGTCAAATTGGCGGCAATTGCCACGCTGCATCTGCGGCGCTGCACCGATTTTCAAAAAGTCGTTTCTGTACTACTTTTTGCGATTTCGGCCCACAATTTACATTGACATCTGTGCAGAAACCTGCACAAATGTCTCTGTAATCGCACCCGAAATCGGGAGTGAAATTGTGCGAGTTCAGCTAAACTCGCACGGCTTCATTCCCACAGCCCAGTGTGAACCTGGGCTATTGTAGATATTTCAGTGGCCCTCTCCTTTCTCACATGTAAGTTGCCATGAACTCTTACTAAGGCTGGGTTCACATATGTTTCCCCGCATCCAATTTGCATGAGATGCAAGTGTGCCCCGCTCGCAATAGAGCCGGTTCACATGGGTCCAGGGCGGCCACAGTCCCCATCACAAAAGTGTCTTTTGCATCTTTGAATCTGGTTCAGGTGCGAATTCAGGCAAATATTTAGACCTGATTCACACCTGAACCGGTGAACAGGGACGAACCGGACCCCATGCTGGGAATCGCGGCCGCACATATGTGAACCCAGCCTAAATGTCATCTTTTTTACAAACCTCACTTTCCTAACACATACCATGCTATTAAAGATTTATCAATGTTCCCCTACCAGCACTCTGTTTGGCTACAGCTCCTAGACTGGAGCCTTTACTTAACCGCTTGCCCACCGCCTAACGTACATATACTGCAGGGCGGCAGCTCTTCTGTGCGAAATCACATACATGTACGTGATCTCGCGCTTCCAGGTCTGCAGACGATTGTTCCCGACAAGGCAGATCACCATTTTGTGATATGGGAAGACAGAGATCCTGTGTTTCTGCTAATCAGGAACACAAATTTATCTTCCTACAATTAAGCCATGCCCCACACAATTAGAAAGCATTTTCTAGGAGCACACAACCCTTTGATCACCCCTGATGTTAACCCCTTCTCTGCCAGTGTCAGTACAGTGAGTGTGCATATTTATTAGCACTGATCATTGTATTGGTGTCACTGGTCCCCAAAAAAGTGTCACTTAGTGTCCGATTTGTCCACCGCAATGTGGCAGTCCCCCTATAGGTCGCTGATTGTTACCATTACTAGTAAAAAATAAATAAAAATTCCATAAAAATATCCCATAGTTTGTAAACGCTACAACTTTTGTGCAAACCAATCAATATACGCTTATTGGGATTTTTTTTACCAAAAACATGTAGCAGAATACTTATTGGCCTAAATTTATAAAGAATTTTTTTTTTTTTTTTAATTGGATGTGTTTTATAGCAGAAAGTAACCGCAGAGGTGATCGAATACCACCAAAAGTAAGCTCAATTTGTGGGAAAAAAGGACATACCATATATACTCGAGTATGAGCTGAGTTTTTCAGCCCTTTTTTTAGGGCTGAAAATACACCTCTCGGCTTATACTCGAGTCAGTGTACCTGAAAATCATCTTAGACTGTGGGCGGTGTCCATTGTTTAAATATCGCGGCTTCCTCCTGGTCCCGTTCTGTGATAGGCATTTCCAGCAAACACTGTGTTGAGTGTTCCGCCTATCATGGACGTTCTCTTGTCCGAGGATGAAAAGACGTCCGTGATTGGCGGAACACTGAACACAGTGCCTGCTGGGAAACTGAGTCCGAGAATGAGAGAAACAAGACCAGGAGGAAGCCGCGATATTTAAACAATGGACGCCGCTATATTTAAACAATGGACGCCGCTCGCAGTCTAAAAAGATTTTCAGGTACACTGACTTGGGCACGGGGAGGCTGCAATAGACAGCGAGGTTGGGCACAGTAAGCTGGCAATGGGCACAGTAAAGTTGGGCACAGTAAGCTGGCAATGGGCACAGTAAGGTTGGGCACAGTGAGGTGGCAATGGGCACAGTAAGCTGGCAATGGGCACAGTAAGCTGGCAATGGGCACAGTGAGATGGCAATGGGCACAGTAAGCTGGCAATGGGCACAGTAAGGTTGGGCACAGCGAGGTGGCAATGGGCACAGTGAGGTTGGGCACAGCGAGGTGGCAATGGGCACAGTGAGGTTGCAATGGGCACAGTGAGGTTGGGCACAGTGAGGCGTGCAAATGGGCATTGTTGACCCTCTTTTCTGCTTATAGTAGCTTCTGCATTTCCCCCCCCCCCCCCCCCTAGGCTTATACTCGAGTCAATACGTTTCCCCAGTTTATTGAGGTAATATTAGGTACCTCGGCTTATACTTGGGTCGGCTTATACTCGAGTATATACAGTAAATTTTATTTGTGTACAGCGTTGCACGACCGCGCAATTATCAGTTAAAGTAATGCAGTGCCGTATCACAAAAAGTGGCCTGGTCATGAAGGGGGGGGGTAAACCTTTCAGGGCTGAAGTGGTTAAAGACCATGTGGTCACCGACAGTGTGGCAAGAAGTAATACAGGGGGGGGAATAATTATTTCATCCCCTGCAGATTTTGTAAGTTTGCCCACTTACAAAGAAATTAAGGGTCTATATTTTTTTATCATAGGTGTATTTTAAATGATAGAGACAGAATATCAACCAAAAACCCAGAAAAAAACACGATACAAATGTTATAAATTGAGTTGCAATTCAGTGAATAAAATAAATATTTGATCCCCAAGCAAAACATGACTTAGTACTTGGTGGAGAAACCCTTGTTGGCACAGAGGTAAGAAATTTCTTGTAGTTAGCAGGTTTGCACACATCTCAGGAGGGATTTTGGTCCACTCTTCTTTACAGATCTTCTCTAAATCCTTAAGGTTTCTTGGCTGTCGCTTGGTAACGCAGTTTCAGCTCCCCCATAAATCTTTTATAAGATTAAAGTCTGGCTAGGCCACTCCATGACCTTTAATGTGCTTCTTCTTGAGCCACTCCTTTATTGCCTTGGCGGTATGTTTTGGGTCATTGTCATGCTGGAAGACGCATCTTTGGTGTTCTGGCTGAGGGAAGAAGGTTCTGATCCAAGATTTTACAATATGTGGCCTGTCCATTGGCCCCTCAATGCAACAAAGTTGGCCTGTACCTTTAGCAGAGAAACCACCCCAAAACATAAGGTTTCCACCTCCATGCTTGACTGTAGGAATGGTGTTCTTAGGGTCATAGTTAACATTTTTCCTCCAGACAAGGCAAGTCGAGTTAATGCCAAAGAGCTAAATTTTGGTCTCATCTGACTATACAACACTTTCTTCCAATCCTTCTCTGAATGATTTAGATGTTCATTGGAAAACTTCAGACGGGCCTGTACATGTGCCTTCTTGAGGAGGGGGGCCTTGGCGTAACATCTTTCATATTATACAAAAATTGGGGTATATATATATATATATTTTTTTTTATTGAAGTGTATTTTTTCCTCCCCGTCTTTCAGGACAGCCACAATGAGAGACCTTGGCTCCTCCTCTTCCTTTGGAAACACTGCGCCAGCCCCCATAAATTTACACCTCCCCTGCCAGACCTCCGTTATTTGTGTTTCCTCCGTGTGGGGAGACACTGCGCAGGAACCAGGCCTAAAGCAGTCTGGGAGACTGGGGGCTATTCTGAAGTCCTGCAAAGGAGGCAGGGGCTCTCCCAGGGCAGTGGCGTGGTACATACCGGCCGCATGGTTTGCCTCCCCAGCTTCTCCGAGCACATGTGGAAGACTGGGGGCTTGCTATAACAGCCACAGGGTTGTTGCAGAGAGGCAGCTCCGTTCCCCCTGTACACAGTACAGGCCGCAGAGTGGAACCAGGCGGTGGATGATGTCATTTCCGGTGGGGGGCAGTTGCTTCCCTTTGACCCGCAACTTCCGGGTCGCGGAGCTGATAGAGGGCAGAGGCTGGAGAGGAGTCGGAATGCAGCACAGGCAGTGTGAGGACTCCACAGGCTGCACCACCAGCACAGAATGTTCGGAAGCAGACGCTCAGAAAGCGCACAGCAATGCCAGCTTCAGCCATCCGAAGGTAAGAGCACCCTGGGGGAAGGGTCCTCTTTATCTAGGATTTCCCTCCCCACGAGGGGTTCCTGTTGTGGGGGGGACTCCTCTAGGTGGTCAGAGGGAGGGGAGATCTAGTGCCTTATTTTTGTAGAAGGGGCTAGTGTACTCCCCAGGGTTGTATCGCTGTGTGATGTTCTACTGTAAAGTTTGTGTGTTTTTTGCATGTACTTCAGAAAGCTACTGAGAAAAAAGCCTCACAGGTCTAAGAGAGAGTGCAAGCCTCTTGTAGGGACACCCTAGGGGAGTCTTGGAAAAAGGTGTTATGTAAAGATTGTATTGATGCGCTGGTTAGAGAAAGGGCATCAGAGCAGGAGGCAGGGTTTAGCGGCTTCGGTTAAGGAGTTATCCTCAACCTTTCGGTCCTTTAAGTCCCTGTTTGAAGGTTTAAAAAAAAAAACTATTGGAAAAAACTATTTAAGCAACAGACCGCATGAATTCATGAAAGACAGAAGTTGTCAGACAAACCTGATTTATTTTTATGAAGAGGTAAGTAAAACCTTGGACAGAGGGGTGGCGGTGGACGTGGTATACTTGGATTTTGCGAAAGCGTTCGATAGTTACGCACACACGGCTAAATGTGTAAGGTAAAGTCTACAGGATTGGAAATATCAGTTTGTAAATGGATAGAAAACTGGCTAAAAGACAGAATTCAGAGAGTAGTGGTTAATGATTCTTACTCTGAATGGTCTAAGGTTATCAGTGGTGTACCCCAAGGTTCAGTGCTGGGACCCTTACTTTTTAATATCTTTATAAATGATATTGGAAATATTATAAAGAAAATCAACCAGCGCAAATAATCTAAAATACAGCAGCTGACCACTGAGGGTCAATTGATCAAATCCCACAATAGTATTATATAAGCAGCAGTGCAGCGCAAACATACATGTACACACTTCTAATAATCATAAAAGAGAGTCCATATAAAGGTTGAGGATCCTCAGAGGTGAAAAATGCACAAAAACACACCACCAAGTGTCCAGAATGAGGAGAATACAATTTCCAGGTGATTCTGTGATACCCTCCACCAATGGCAGCAATGGCAGCTCACCTCAGCACATAGACCCCTGAGTGCATCAGTCAGGTAAATCAGACATTTCCCACTGCAGGGAATATAGCTGGGGTACCTGCTGGACTCTACCCAGCTGAGAGTTTTTCTCCCAGCAGAGGAGATACTGAAGGTGGACAGAGCAGTAGCATTTCTCCAAAACAATCAGCAGGTCTCAATAAGAGCAGCCATGTCAACCCTGGGGCCATCCCAGCGGTCCAATGGGCAGGCCTACATTTCCATCCCCTGCAGGCCTTTGTTCTAAAAGTGTGGGATCACAGCTGGGAGTCCTTAGACACCTCATTGTCAGTTCCTCCTCGGGTAAACAGATCCCTCTGGTGGTGGAGGAAGGTGATAAATCTGTCACAGGGGCGTCTGTGACTCATTCCAGTGTCCAGGGTGATTACCACAGACTCAAGCGGCAGAGACTGGGGAGCACATTTGGGATTTCGGCTGGCACAGGGGACGTGGAAGAACGAGGAACACAGGAGGTCATCCAACTGGAAAGAACTAAAAGCGGTTGGATTAGCACTCAAAACCTTCAGAGGGGAACTTCAGGGCCACCATATACGGGTGCGTTCAGACAACTCCTCGTCATTGCTTATATAAACAAGCAGGGCGGAATGAGGAGGGGAGTCCTGTTGGGCCTAGCAACAGAGATCCTGAGCTGGGTAGAAGCCAACGCACTCTTCCTATCAGCAGTATTTCTGAAGGGGGAAGAGAACGTAGTGGCGGACTTCCTCAGCCGAATGCAACAGAGGGCGATTGGGTCCTCAACCAGGAGGTCTTGGACCTTTTAGCCAGGAGATGGGGCCTGCCAGAGGTGGGCCTATTTGCCTCAAAGAGCAACGCAAAGACCCCCTGTTTTTTCTCACTAAACAGATGGGAAAACGCTCTAGGGGTAGATGCGCTAACACAGAGCTGGCACTTCAAGAGATGCTACGCCTTCCCACCCCCGGTTCTGTTTCCGGCTGTGCTGAGAAAATTTCAGTTAGAAAAAACCTCTCTAATCTTAGTGGCTCCACACTGGCCCAAAAGAGCTTGGTTCTCGATCCTCAAGCACTTAGCAGTGGAAGCCCCCTGGTTCCTTCCACCTCGAGAGGATCTCCTTTTCACAGGGCCCAGTCCTCTGTCCCCAGGTACACCGCTGGAACTTAGCGGCCTGGCTACTGAAGAGGAAGTACTAAAGACCAAGGGTTTTTCGGAACAACTGGTAGCCACCACCCTCAATAGCAAGGAGGAGGAGACACGCCAAATCTACCAGAAACTTTGGGGTCATTTTAGGGAGTGGTGTTTAGGAAACTCCTTTACGATGCAGAGCCCTATAGCAGTCTTGGAACTTTTGCAATGCGGGGCAGATAAGGGGCTAGCCATCAGTACCCTTCAGAGCCAGGTTTCAGCGCATATTTGGAGAAGTCTCTGGCCACCAACCCCTGGGTGGTCAGATTCTTTAAAGCTCTAGCAAGACAGAGACCAGTGCAAGGTCCACCCTTCCCTAAGTGGGACCTATCTCTAGTCTTACAAGCCCTAACGGAGCCTCCATTTGAGCCTTTAGAAGATTGTGCTCTAAAGGACCTAACTTTCAAAAACGTTTTTTTGGTTGCAGTGACTACTGCCAAGAGGGTCAGCGAAATAGAGGCTTTATCGGTTAGATCCCCCTTTTATGTTGTTTTTTTCGTATCGGGACGTTTTCAAGACCGATCCGGCTTTTATACCTAAGGTGGTTTTGAAATACCATAGAAGCCAGGAGGTAATTTTGCCTACTTTTTGCCCTAATCCCTCAGGAGAAAGGGAGTTTAGGTTTGATACCTTAGACGTAAGGAGATGTATCCTGCAGTACTTAGAGCTGACGAAGACTTTTAGGAAGTCAGACTCTGTTTATTTTGTTTGTTGGGGCAAGGAAGGGGCAGAAGGCATCTTGACGCACCATTGCCAGATGGCTCAGGGCAACCAGGCCTATAAACTGGCAGGGAAAGAGGCTCCTATTGGAATAAAAGCACACTCTACTAGGGCTATGGCAGCTTCGCAGGCGGAAAGAGCTGGAGCAATGCCAGAGCAAATTTGCAAGGTAGCAATGTGGTCCAGTTTTACCACCTTCATAAAACATTACAGAGTGTACCTGGTGTCGGCAAATGAGCAAGCCTTTGGGTGAAAGGTTCTTCAAGCCGTTGTCCCGCCCTAAGTGGTAAGTGCTCATCTATCCTCTCATTGCTGCTGTCCTGAAAGACTGGGAGGGAAAATTAGAGTTAAGCTTACTGGTAACGTCTTTTCTAGTAGTCTTTCAGGACAGCCCTAGTTACCCACCCAAATTTTTGGAGGGTCTTAAGGAAGACCTAAAACGCAGGCACAATAGTCATGTGTGATGGTATATTATTAATGTGTAATTGTGTCTCCCCAGCTGACCGGAGGTGCTCATGAAAAAACTGAGGTCTGGCAGGGGGAGGTGTAAATTTATGGAGGCTGCCACAGTGTTTCCAAAGGAAGAGGAGGAGCCAAGGTCTCTCATTGTGGCTGTCCTGAAAGACTACTGTAAAAGACGTTACCAGCAAGCGTAACTCAAATTTTTCCCCAAAAAATTGCATTTGAAAAACCGTTGCGCAAATACCGTGTGACATAAAAAATTGCAATGATCGCCATTTTATTCCCTAGGGTCTCTGCTAATAGATAGATATATATATATCTATCTATCTATCTATCAATCATGTTCGGAGGTTACAAGTCATTTTCTAGCAAAAAATTGTGACTTAAACTTGTAAACAAAAAGTGCCAGAAAAGGGCTTGGTCTTCAAGTGGTTATAGTCTTTCAGAAAACTTGGGTGCAAGTCCCTTTAAGCCTGCCTAGTACTCATGCGCCCATGCTGTGTCACTCAAAAGTACCATGCCAGAAAAGAGCAAAAACAGCCTCCAATGGTGTAGTATAAAGTGTGTTGACCTTGCATTTATTGTGGGTCATATATCGAAGGTGAGAGCATTGTGAGCAATGGGGTCACATGTGAAAAAGAATACGATCACAATACACAATTCGCTGTTTATTTTGGCAAATTTTTGTTGGAAGGTGCACAAGTCACATACAGTGCTCAGCATAAATGAGTACACCCTAACAGATTTGTAAAAAAACCTTTACTTTCCTTTCAGAATCAACATTTTCTATGGGACACTACACTACAAACTACTCCCATAAATGCAGGTCATTGATTGCAACCAAGATTTGTTAATTTGCACACACAAAAAAGTATCTTTCCTAACAAATTCATTCAAGACCATGTTGCAAAAATGAATACACCCCAAAGAAAGTCTTGGGAGCAAAGCTACATTTTTTAGACAACCAGATCCTAATTAACAAGAATTCCAATACAGGTGAGTCTAATTCATTAAACAGGTGTCCAGCAGACAGTTGATTATAAAAGGGGTTACCTAACAAAAAAACCTTCCTATTTCATGCTGTCAGCAATGGCACCACATAGAAGAGAAATCTCACAAGGCCTGAGAAAGAAAATAATTTCTTTACACAAGAAAGGTGAAGGCTACAAGAAGATCAGTAAAGCTTTAATTATCAGTCAGAATACTTTAGCAAAAGTGATACAAACATTTAACAAAGCTGGAACTGCAACCATCTCTCAGAGACGTTCAGGCTGTCCACAGAAGTTAACACCTCAACAGGAGTATCTTCTGATAAGGGTTGAAGAAAATCACCATGCAAGTTCACTACAGTTAGCTAAAGTAGTAGAAAGCCAAACTGGGTTGATTGTTTTCCATGACACAATATGGCGAACACTGCAGAGGAATGGAATGCATGGGTGTCATACACGAAGGAAGCATATCCTAAAGCCCATGCACAAAAAAAAGCCTAGAATTTGCCAGGGCCCATGCTGAAAAGGACGACTTCTGGGACTCTGTAGTGATGAGACCAAAAAACGTTTTTGGAACTGATGGTTTCAAAAATATGGCATTGCAAAGGTGTGGAGTAGAAAGAAAAATGCATGGTGCCTACAGTGAAACATGGTGGTGGCAGTATCCTTCTGTGGGGCTGCATGAGTGCTGCTGGTGTCGGGGAGCTGCATTTTATTGATGGTACTATGAATTCACAGATGTACTGCTCTATATAGAAAGAGAAGATGCTATCATCACTCCATGCCCTTGTCATGCACTTTTCCAACATAACAATGATCCAAAACACACATCTAAGGTCACTGTTGCACTTCTGAAGAACAGGGTGAATGTGATTCAGTAGCCAAGTATGTTTCCTGATCTGAACCCAATCAAACACCTATGGGGAATTCTGAAGAGACAAGTTGAGCATCACTCTCCATCCAGCATCCAGGCTCTAAAATAAATCGTTCTTGAAGAATGAAAAAAGATAGATGTTGCAATATGTCACCAACTTGTTCATTCCATGCCTAGAAGACTTAGGCCCGAAACACACGATCAGAAAATCGTACGAAAAATACAGATTTTGGAGCGATTGTTCGATATTCTGATCGTTGGTACAGAGCTTTCGAGAGCCGCTTAGGACAGTTCATCCGATTATCATTTGATCTGACATGCACAATTTTTTTTTTTCCATACAACGCCAGATTGCACGATTTTAGTTTAATCAGTACAGCTGTCATTCGAAAATGCAATACAAATGCACTACAACACTTACAAATTTGTCGTACACAAATTTTCGTTACTTTAGTAAACTTATCATATTCGATCGGAGATTGGCATGCAAAAAAAAACGAATGATTATTCGTCCGATAATCTTATCGTGTGTACCAGGCATTAGTGCTGTCCTTACAAATCATGGAGGTCATACAAAATATAGTTATAGTTGGTAAGGTTGAATAAAGACTATAGTCCATCCAGTTCAACCTGTGTATGTGTACGTGTGTCAGCGTCGATATCATTTCCTATATCCCTGTATGTTGCGTTCTTTAACCACTTCAGCCTCTGACCATTTCGCTGGTCAAAGACCAGGCCACTTTTTGCGAATCGGCACTGCGTCGCTTTAACTGACAATTGCGCGGTCGTGCCACGTGGCTCTCAAACAAAATTTGCGACCCTTTTTTTCCCACAAATAGAGCTTTCTTTTGGTGGTATTTGATCACCTCTGCGGTTTTTATTTTTTGCGCTATAAACAAAAATAGAGCGACAATTTTGAAAAAAAATCAATATTTTTTTACTTTTTGCTATAATGAATATCCCTAAAAAACATATAACATTTTTTTTCTTTTTCCTCAGTTTAGGTCGATAGGTATTCTACATATTTTTGGTAAAAAAAATCGCAATAAGAGCTTATTGATTGGTTTACGCAAAAGTTATAGTGTCTACAAAATAGGGGAAAGTTTTATGGCATTTTTATTCATATTTTTTTTTTACTAGTAATGGCGGTGATCAGCGATTTTTATCGTGACTGCGACATTATGGCGGATACATCGGACACTTTTGACACATTTTTGGGACCATTGTCATTTTTACAGCGATCAGTACTATAAAAATGCACTGATTACTGTGAAAATGACACTGCCAGTGAAGGAGTTAACCACTAGGTGGCGCTGTAGGGGTTAAGTGTGCCCTAGTGAGTGATTCTTACTGTAGGGGGGCGTGGCTTGGCGTGACACATCACTGATCGCTGTTCCCGATGACAGGGAACAGACGATACCTGACATGCCACTAGGAAGAACAGGGAAAGGTTTGTTTACACTTGCCTCTCCCCGTTCTTCAGCTCTGTGACCCGATCGCTGGACACCGGCAGTGATCGGGTCCCGCGGGTGTGGTCACGGAGCTTCGGACCGGGTCGCGAGCGTGACCCACGGCTGGGATCTCAAAGGGGACGTACCTGTACGCCCTTATGCCCAGCCATGCTATTCTGTCGACGTATATCCTTAAGTGGTTAAGATGCCCGTCCAAGAATCTTTTACGAATATCAATACTCCCCGCTGACACCACAATTGGTGCAAGAGAGTGCCACATCCTTGTCACCCTAATGCCCCATACACATGATCGTTTTTCATGCCGTTAAAAATGCAATTTTTAAAAATGGGCATTAAAACTGATCGTGTGTATACTCCAGAGCATTTTTAACGATGTGAAAAACGGCCATTAAAAATTTTGAACATGCTCTATTTTTTCACGTAGTTTTTCATGTTGTTTTTTTTAACGATGGTGTGTATGCTTTGACGAGGTGAAAAAAAATGCGCATGCTCAGAATCAAGTATGAGACAGGAGCGCACGTTCTGGTAAAACTAGCATTTGTAATGGAGATAGCACATTCGTCACGCTGTAACGGACTGAAAAGCAGGAGGCTGAAAAGCGCGAATCGTCGCTCAACAAACTTTACTAACATGAAGGGTGGCACCATCCGAACGAAACTTCCCCTTTATAGTGCCGTCGTACGTGTTGTACGTCACTGTGCTTTGCTTGAACGTTTTTTAAAATGATCGTGTGTACGCAAGACAGGCCTGAGAGGAAACATGAAAAAAAACGACGAGAAAAACGTTGGTTTAAAAAATGGCATGAAAAACGATCGTGTGTACGCCGCATTACAGTGAAAAAACCCCTGCGCAGCTTAAAGCGGAGTTCCACCCAAAAATGGAACTTCCGCTTTTTGGAACCCTCCTCCCCTCCGGTGACACATTTGGCACCTTTCAGGGGGGAGGGGGGTGCAGATACCGGTCTAAGAAAGTAAGCGTAAGAGAACACGGGGGCCACACAATGAGATTGGAGCCATTGAACCGCGCTACTCACGCATGCGCAGTAGGGAACCGGGCAGTGAAGCCGCAAGGCTTCACTTCCTGATTCCCTCACATAGCTTGGCGGCAGCAGCATCCGAGGACCGAGCGATTGCTCAGCCTCGCCTGCCGACATCGCGGGCGTGCTGGACTGGTAAGTGGCCATTTTTTAAAAGTCAGCAGCTGCAGTATTTGTAGTGGAGTGGAGTGCTCTTCAATCCTCCTGCGACCTCTGGAAAGCCGCAATGACCATCCACCCCAAGTAGGGGGAAGACTCCAGGAGTTCATTCCCCAGTGGAGAAACATCACTGCAAATCAGTATATTGTAAACATGCTCGCCCAAGGATATGTGATAGAATTCACGGAATAACGGAATAACCTCCAAAAAGATTCCTGGTGACAAACGTCCCGAGGGATCCAGTCAAGGCTCTCGCCATGAAGTCCCTAATTCAGGAACTGATATCCCAGAGAGTCATTGTTCCGGTTCCAACAAAGGAGTTTTTCCAGGGTTTCTACTCTCACGTTTTCCTTGTGCAGAAACCTTCAGGAAAGTACCGCCTCATCCTAAATCTAAAAATGCTGAATTTGTCAGTGGAATACAAAAGATTTCGGATGGATTCCATTTTCTCAGTAAGAAGCCTCCTGGGTCAAGGATGCTTCATGGCATCAATAGATTTGCAGGACGCATACCTCCACATTCCTATTGCCGCCAGGTCTCGAAGATATCTGAGGTTAGCACTGAGAGAAGGGAAGAAGGTGGTGCACCTGCAATTCAGAGCTCTCCCGTTCGGCCTATCATCATCTCCAAGGGTGTTCACGAAGGTAATGGCCGAATCTCTAGCACCCCTGCATCTATAAGGAATTTCAGTGATTCCTTATCTAGACGACCTGCTACTGTTGGCCCAAACCAGAGATGGACTTCAGAGGAACTTGGACAGAGCCTGTGCTCACCTAGAATCCATCGGATGGATACTAAACCTCCAAAAGTCAAATATGATTCCCTATCAGGAGGTGTTATTCCTGGGTTTCCGCCAATCTGGGATCGCCAACAAAAATCACTGGACTCACTAGTGAAGATTCCCACCAAAGTAAAGAGGAGTCTCTGGTGGTGGAAGAACCAGGCAAGATTCTCACCAGGTCTGTTATGGGCCTTTCCAACCCAGGTAAGGCTAACAGCCGATGCCAGCTCCTGGGGTTGGGGGGCTCACATGAACGGTTGATGGGCTCAGGGATCTTGGTCCACAAGAGAAGCACTGAGATCCTCAAACTGGAGGGAATTAAAGGCAATAGAAATGGCCTTATTGACCTTTGCAGAAGAAATCCAAGGGCAACATACACAAATCCTGTCAGACAATGCCACGGCGGTGGCTTACATAAACTGACTAGGGGGCACCAGAAGCAGAGTACTTCAAGGCCTAGCAGGGAGCATTCTAAGCTGGGCAGAGCTTAATACTCAATCCTTGTCTGCGGTCCACCTCAGCAGGAACCAGGTGTACGAAGCGGAGTGGCAATTGAATCCAGATGTCTTCAATCTAATAGTGAAGAAATGGGGACAGCCAAGAGTGGATCTCTTTGCGACTCAAGAAAATACACAAATATCCCGCTTCTTCTCCCTGAACAGGAACGAGTCATCACTGGCGGTAGTTGGAATTTTCACCTCTGCTACGCCTTCCCTCCACTTCAGCTTATTCCGCAAGTAATATCAAAAATCCGGAAAGAGGATACGACAGTAATCCTCGTCACTCCCTTCTGGCCCAAAAGGCCTTGGTTTTCGTCTCTTCTAAAAATGCAGATCAAACCATACTGGCACTTTCCATTGAGACAAGACCTACTGTTACAAGGTCCCCTGCTTCACCAAGAAGTAAAAACGCTAAAACTCACAGCTTGGCTTCTGAGGAGCAACTCTTAAGGAGAAAAGGATTCTAGGATAGGTTGGTGTCTACCCTCCTATCTAGCAGAAAGAATGTTATTAGAGCAATATGTCACAAAGTCTGGAAAGTCTTTAACTCCTGGTACACAACATCCGGCAGACCATTAAAGCAGATTTCTTCTATCCTGAAGGGCCTAGTGGTCAGTACCCTCAAAGTTCAGGTTGCCGCACTGGGGGTATTTTTTGAGAAATCTATTTCATCAGAACCCCTAGTAAACAGATTCTTTAAAGCCCTCACTCGGGCTAGACCGGTAGTGATCAAAAACTGTCCATCATGGGACTAATCAGTCGTTCTACAGGCCCTGACCAGGGAACCTTTCGAACCTCTTAATTTAACCTCCCTGAAACTAATTACTTTGAAAAAAAAAATTCTAGTGGCTATTGCAACAGCTCGAAGAATCAGTGAGCTGCAAGCTTTATCAATCAGGGAGCCATTTTTTTCTATTTGTTCAGACAGAATTGTTCTGAAGACGGATCCTAATTTTTTACCAAAAGGTTGCTTCAGTTCAAAATAGAACCCAGGAGATAATACTTCCTACGTTTTGTTCTAATCCGTCGGGTAAGAAGGAAGAAGAATTCCATACCCTGGATATTAAAAGAGCAGTCTTAGGCCACTTTCACACTGAGGCGCTTGAAAAACTGCCAGTAAAACACTGAGCACTTTTGAAGCGCTTTTTAGGCGCTTTTGAAGCGCTTTCAATTCATTTCAATGGAGAGGGGCGTTTTTTCAGCGCACTGCCCCAGTGTGAAAGCATTCATTGATTTTAATGGAAATAAGTTTTCAGGCGCTTTTTTTTGCGTGAAAGCCCCTGAAAAGCGCCTCAGTGTGAAAGTGGTCTTAAGTTACCTGAAAACTACTAAAGACTTTAGGCGTTCAGACGCACTATTCATTTTATTTTCCGGAAATAGAAAAGGAAGGCAAGCTTCTAGAGGAACCATTGCCAGATGGTTGAGAATGGCTATCTCAGACGCCTATTCCCTTACAGGCCAGGAGAGTCCAGTAAGTATCCGGGCTCATTCTACTAGAGCTTCGGTGGTGAGCTGGGCAGAAAAAGCTGGTGCCACCCCCGAACAAATCTGTAAGGCAGCTACATGGACAAGTCTGACGACCTTTGCCCGTCATTATAGGTAAGACTTCATGACGGCTGGGGACCAGGCTTTCGGAAGGTAAGTCTTACAGGCTGTTGTGCCACCCTAAATGGGGTAAGTCTTGATTATCATCTCGGGTGCTGTCCTGAAAGACGTTTTGGAAAAATGCAAGTTAGACTTACCGGTAACTTGTTTTCCAATAGGCTTTCAGGACAGCAGGATCCCGCCCTTTTTGTTATGCTATTGCTGTAATACTAAGTAATAACTGTTGCTTATGTGTTGCAGCCGGGGCTGGAGGTTCTCTACAAACAACTGATGGAAGCAACGTGGAGACCTCCAATTAAAGACTTAATTGATACTAACTTGCATTTTTCCTGTGTATGGGATTTCTGATGTGCTTTGTGGGACAGCTTTTCCTGGGCTGGTTTCAGACCTACATAATTGAGACATTTGACCCATTCTGCAGTGCCCTGGTGGGAACATGCAACGCCTCTTTTGAGGTTTCCCAGAACTACTACTTACTGAATCAGCTCTAGTGCACCAACCTTTCTGTCAACGAAAAACCCCAGAAGAAGCTACCATGCGAAACGCCTTGGGCTGTTTCTTTTCTCATACTTTGGTCCTTAGTGTTTATCATGGTTTGATGGCTCCAATATCATTGTGTGGCCCCGTATTCTCTTACTCAGACTGAATTATTTTTTTCCTATGCTGGGATCATCATTGAGGCATTTGTAAATCGCTATCCTGTCCCCTCTTAAGCGTCTCTTCTCCAGCGAGAATAAATGTAGTGCTTCTAGTCGTTCCTCCTAATTTAGGTCCTCCAATCCCCTTATTAATTGTGTTGCTCTTCTTTGTACTCTCTCCAGCTCCAACACATCCCTTCTTAGAATTGGTGACCAGAAATGGATGGAATACTCCAGACGTGGCCTAACCAAAGTTTTATAAAGTGCCAGGATTATAGTTTCATCTCTGGAGTATATCCCCTTTTTTATTCATGCTAAAATTTTGACAGCTTTGGTAGCTGCAGCTTGACATTGCATGGTATTGCTCAGTCTGTCTTCTACTTGAACCCCTAGATCTTTCTCCATCCTTGATTCCCTCAGAGGTTCTCCCCCTACTGAGTAGTTTGCGTTTGTTTTTAGCCCCCAAGTGCATTACCTTACATTTCTCCACATTAAACCCCATTTTCCATGTAGTTGCCCACCCCATTTTTTTGTTCAGGTCTTCCTGTAAAATTTCTATATCCTGCTGTGGAGTTATTTCCCTGCTTATTTTTGTGTCCGCAAAAAATGAGATTGTATCATTTATAAATAAATTAAACAGAATTGGTCCCAAGACAGAGTCTTTGGGGTACCCCACTTACCACTGCAGACCAGTCTGAGTACACGTTATTCATCACTTTTTGTTGTGGGGTGTATTCATTTTTGCATCAACTAATTTGAGTAAAACTGAAGATTTTGTCATCTAAGTCAGGTGTCTCCAAACTTTTCAACACGAGGGCCACATTGTAGATTTTACAAGTATTCGGGGGCCGAAAAAAATCAGTCATGTACAAATGAATGAATCATCATTCCCATCATCCGTGTCCCCAGCAGAGTTTTCCCCATCATCCGTGTCCCCAGCAGAGTTTTCCCCCTTCTGTGTCCCCAGCAGAGTTTTCTCATCATCACTGTTCCCAGCAGAGTTTTCCCATCATCAGTGTCCCCAGCAGAGTTTTCCCATCATCAGTGTCCCCAGCAGAGTTTTCCCATCATCAGTGTCCCCAGCAGAGTTTTCCCATCACTGTCCCCAGCAGCTTTTTCCCATCATCAGTGTCCCCAGCAGAGTTTTCCCATCAGTGTCCCCAGCAGAGTTTTCCCATCATCAGTGTCCCCAGCAGAGTTTTCCCCATCATCAGTGTCCCCAGCAGAATTTTCCCCATCAGTGTCCCCAGCAAATTTGTTTCCATCGGTGTCCCCAGGGTTCAGGAGTGAGCTATGTACAGGGTTCAGGGGTGAGCTATGTACAGAGTGCAGGGTTAAGGGGTGCGCTACGTGCAGAGGGTGAGAAGGGTGCAGAGGGTGAGGTGGGTGCAGAGGGTAAGGTGGGTACAGGGTGAGTTGGGCGCAGGGTGCAGAGGGTGAGGTGGGTACAGGGTGCAGAGGGTGAGGTGGGCGCAGGGTGCAGAGGGGGGTGCAGAGGGTGAGGTGGGTACAGGGTGCAGAGGGTGAGGTGGGCGCAGGGTGCAGAGGGAGGGTGCAGAGGGTGAGGTGGATGCAGAGTGCACGGCTCTCCCCCCCGCCCCAGCCCCCAGATTCCAGTACAGTCAGAGCTCCACACTCCACGGCAAGACTCTCCTCCCACAAAGCTCCCCCCCCCCCCCCCCCATTCCAGTGAAAAGTTTTCCTCATTCTTCCACAGGCAGCTTCCTGTTTGCAGATTCCCTGCCCCCTTCCTCCTCTGCTCTTACTCCAAGTGCTCTCATAGAGCGTGTGTACACAAGGATGACCAGAGCGGCTTCAGGGAGAGGAGCGTGCTGTCACTTGGAAATACACAAGCAGAGCTTGTGTATTTCCAAGTGACAGTAGCGCGAAGCCTGCATGCGACCAGCAGCGGATTTGGAGACCCCTGATCTAAGTTATATTATTAACCTTAAATTCATGTAATGCAGCTAAACAAATGTTCTATAAAACTCAGTTTTGTCAAAATTTTGTAAATTGTTCTTGTGTTAATTGAGATATTGATTAAAACCTTATTTTATAAAAGGGGTATACTCATTAATGCTGAGCACTGTATATGCACTGTTTAATGAACATTTGTCACCAATAGCAAGTATATGGACTGTACACGTATTTGATGAGGACAATTTAATAAGTACTGTACCGGTATATGGTTGTTTTGATGATACTGTGTGGCGTTTGTTATTTTTACACTTGATGTTGTATGGCTGGTATGCATGGATATGTGGTTAATAGCTGATATTATTTTTGTTTGAGGTGATTGTGGGAATACAATACGTGTTAGCTGCTACCTTATCATTGTTTTGGCGTTTTCTGGTAGCGTAGGAGTTACTTTTAATTTATTATTATTAATGTCCAGTGGGCAATTTAAGGCTGGTACACATGGACGGAATATCGGCCAGTTCAACAGAAACCGGCCAACATTTGGCCAGTGTGTACAGCAGCCTGTTGGACAAAAAACTGTCTAACAACAAGCTGGAAAACCATCATCCGATCAGTGTTTGTAGCTAATGACTTTGAGCACTGATCAGTGTGTTCTGGTGGGAGGGCAGTCCCCCTGTCAGAACACAAAGGTGGTTATGGGTTGAACGAAAAAAAACTTTCCGTGTGTACTTGGCATTACCCTGTCCTTCGCAATCAAAAAAATGCATTGGTGTGGTGAGATCAGACAATTATTATTAGGAGATAATGTATAAATAAAAAATAATGTCTCCTATGAAGCAGGATCACTAGGCAATCGGTATACAAATTATTACAAGTCCGCTATTAGTTTGACAGAATGGTGTTAATAAACCATAAATGTTTACAGACCACCAGATATTAACGGGGTCTAATGCCATCATAGAAATTAATAGTATGGTGATATGGGACTTCAAGATCAGAGAGTCTTGGGAAGTATCTGAATATAGCATGACTGCAGGTTGCAGTGAACATATAACAATAGTCCTGTCATTCTTCTGTACGTTCAGTGATCTCATTTAAACTGTCAGGGTGCAGCATTTTTAAGGTAAAAAAACAGTAGGATTCTCATGAGTTTCATCTCCTGTATATGGTCTGAAATTCTGATATGTTCTATAGGTATTTCTTGTAATTGGCTGGCTGTTTTATTGTGTACTAAAGTGTAATGTTTTGAGACATCATGCTTCATAACACTTTTTGTGATATTCTGTCTGTTGGCTCAATCTGTTTCCTAATTTTTGAGAGGTCCCACCCATGCAATGTAGGCCACATGGGCACTGCAGCAGGTATAGTACAGTCAGTTACGAAAGTTGGTATACTAAGTCAGTTAAGAGAGATTTAATCGGATGTTATTCTCCTGTACTGATGCATGTTACTGTGCAAGCATTTTTTTTTTTTTTTGAGTCCCAAAAGAGACACCAGGGGTGGTTACATTTGCAACTGCCAAACCAGGTGTTATCTTGGAGATCATTCTGGAGGGCTTTGTATTTTTGTTTTGGTTTAATTCTGTCTGGAGCAAGAATATTTTTTATGGTTGTTGCACATCTATAGCGCCATATCCGGATCCTACAGTAACGTCACTTCCAGTTCCATTCCTTGGAAAGCACACCGACTCCCGCGAGCAGAGCAGCGGCGAGGATATACAAAGCAGCTTAAGTGTATTGGTGCAGAGGAACTGGGCACCTTAAAATGTGAGTGCATAATTTTAAACTTTGTGGATAATTTTATTCTTTTAAATAAATACTGCACTATGAGAATTTCTATATTTTCTGGTGTGCATTGCCGATTTGATTGAGAGCTACAAACAGTATTCCTGGGGACAGTATAGGTCTGTGGATGCATTACCATCTGGAGAGCATATTTTTGCCTTTGGATTAAGCGTATATGACCTTACCTTTTAAATATACAATGATATCCGCGCTTAAATGGACAATCCCGGCTGCTGCCCCCCTTTTCAAGTATCCTAAACTAGGAACTGATAAAGTGACAAAATAAAAACAAACAGGGTTTTTGGCGCTGCCTTCTCTGTAAGCGTAGAACACCAATCTATATAATAGAGTGAAAGAACTTCTGAGATGTAGTGTGCTCTCCCACACTTAACTCTATAAGTTCTCAAATGGTGATAAGTGGAGTGATAAATAAATGCACCAGTGAAAAGAAAATATACAAAAAACTCAAACGATATGTGCCTACGGCCTCTGAAGAGCGACCAACCAATTGATCGCCTATCACGGGCCGCAACCCTAATACACGGATGAAGATACCTCCTTTTATCCAGTATAATGAATCAGTGGCTGTGGTCAGACAATGGTAAAAACTGTGTGATATACTTGGATAACTCTTAATCCTAAATAATAAAGTCCCTATAAGAGGAGGCAAAGTGGTGTGAAAACGTGGAGACAATGTAATAAACAGTGATGATGAATTAATATGTATAGTCCCCAGTGAACCGACTAAATGACATAAAATAAAATAAATAGCCATGGTGGGCAGTGTGTACACAATAAATCAGAGTTCCTAGTATCCAAGTTCATATGTGTCCTAAGTGAACAGAGTACCCCCCACTCCACGATAGGGGGCAGTGTGGGCAGCACAGAGTGACTCCGCTCTCCAAGCTGCTTATGATGAATAGTGACAGTCTATGTTATCAATCCCAATAGAAAAAAGCAGTTCCAACAGAAATTAGGTGACTTTTGTGAGCTTCCTGGCTGGATGGTCATCAATTTAAGACAGGTGACAGAGGTGCTCCCCCCCTTATGAGTGCACACTCACCGGACGTTGGTACCCCTGCAGGGGTGAAAGGCACATCAGGGGGTGGTGGATGGGCTGTCCTACTCGCCAATGGCCGTTTCATATGCCGCTCCGTTTCCACAAGCTCCGGTCCTCACCTCGAGGTTAGAGTAAATGGCCTCCATCCCAGCAACTCACAAAATCAGAAAAAAGCCTCCATAGCGTAAAAAAGGTTTTATTTAAAAAAAAAATATTTTTAAAATATGATCGTTTGCATCATAAACACTTTGCAAACCGATCCAAAAAAAATAAAAAAGTCAATCTGACAAAGACACAGGGAACACAGTCTCACACTGGGGATGGCTGGTGGACGATTAACAGCGGTATTTTAAAATGTTTTGAAAAAATAAAAACTTTTTTACGCTATGGAGGCTTTTTTCTGATTTTGTGAGGAGCTGGGATGGAGGCCATAGGAGACCATTTACTCTAACCTCGAGGTGAGGACCGGACCTTGTGGAAACGGAGCGGCATATGAAACGGCCATTGGCGAGTAGGACAGCCCATCCACCACCCCCTGATGTGCCTTTCACCCCTGCAGGGGCACCTCTGTCACCTGTCTTAAATTGATGACCGTCCAGCTAGGAAGCTCAAAAAAGTCACCTAATTTCTGTTGGAACTGCTTATTGCTATTGGGATTGATAACATACTGTCACTATTCATCATAAGCAGCTTGGAGAGTGGAGTCAATCTGTGCTGCCCACACTGCCCCCTATCGTGGAGTGGTGGTACTCTGTTCACTGAGGACACATATGAACTTGGATACTAGGAACTTTGATTTATTGTGTATGCACTGCCCACCAGGGCTATTTATTTTATTGTATGTCATTTAGTCGGTTCACTGGGGACTATACATATTAATTCATCATCACTGTTTATTACATTGTCTCCACATTTCCCAACCACTTTGCCTCCTCTTATAGGGACCCACCCAGTGGATAGGGACTTTTATTATTTAGGATTAAGATTTATCTAAGTATATCACACCGTTTTTACCATTGTCTGACCACAGCCACTGATTCACCATACTGGATAAAAGGAGGTATCTTCCTCTGTGTTTTAGGGTTGCGGCCTGTGATAGGCGATCAATTGGTTGGTCGCTCTTCAGAGGCCGTAGGCACATATCGTTTGAGTTTTTTGTATATTTTCTTTTCACTGGTGCATTTATTTATCACTCCACTTATCACCATTTAAGAACTTATTGTGTTAAGTGTGGGAGAGCACACTACATCTCAGAAGTACTTTCACTCTATTATATAGATTGCTGTTCTACGCTTACAGAGAAGGCAGCGCCAACACCCCTGTTTGTTTTTATTTTGTGACCTTACCGTTTAACTAGAGGGGGTCATTATATTGTGGTGAGTGCATTGAAGTGGCTCATGCGGTGCACTACTTAACACTAAACGAAGAAGTGGAGAAATATCCATTTGTGTTAAGAACACACTTTCATACTGGTGGATGGAACTTTATTGTTCTATACATATTATTTTTTGGTTTTGTGTGATTTCTATGATTTTTTGGATTGGACAATTAAGCTGTATCTGGAATATTTTCTTGAAGTTTTGTTTGCAATTTCTTTAGGGTGATAGCCCAGAACCTTATTTGCACTGCTGTAACATCTAAAAGTGCATCTCGGTTTATTGGGTAGTGTTTTTAAATGTGGGTCCATAAGGAAAGTGTTTCTCAACATTTTTGAATTCAAGGCACCCTTTTAAATTCTGTACATTTTTGAGGAACCCCATTTTAAAATGTCAAAGAAAACAAACTAATAGTTTTAGAAGTTATAATTGTAATATGTACAAATGTGGAAGTTAGAATTCTTCCAGATGATCAGTTGTCCTTGGGACCAGGGAATACGTTTTTTCTCTTTCAATACTCATCACTTGTCTAAAAATCTTTCACTGTTTAATATGTGTGTAGCGGGGGTCTAAAATATAGGGGGAAGTGCATGGGTGGTAGTATGATCCTATGCACCCTGCATGCTAGAGAATTGGGAACTATTTACAGTCTGGAGGACTCTGGTGGTGTGAGCTTCCCTGTGGCCTACAGGTGGCACTGTCGCCCTGGGACGGGGTTGAGCCCACACCGCAAGACTGTTCCTTTTTGTCCTTTCCTGGCGCTTGTACAGCGGGGCGGAGAACCCGCTGTGACGCAAAGGAAGAGGAGATAAAGGGGGCGGACGCCCTTACCACGGGGTTCGGAGTCTGAGGACGCGGCCGCACTTAGGCACCCTCAGCCTGGGTGCTGGCGTTCCGGAGTTCCGGGGCCAGGTGCCCTCGACCTGGCCGGAGCGGGAGATGGAGTCCATCTCAGGCACCTTTTAGCCTGGGGTGAGGTACTATGGCGGAAGCCTGGAGCTCAGTACCTTCGACTGAGTTCCGCGAGGATGGAGGAATCCGAGGGGGCCCTAACTCCTTGGGTGCCCGTGTCTGAGACGAGGAGACCGGTGTGCAGAACTTCTCCGAAGAGTCCAGCGCAGCATTGCTGGTGATAGAGAGGCCTCCGGTAACTGTCTTGGACGGATGTCTTCCCCCTGATAGGGGCTACGTTAGCGAAGGTAATCCATGTTCTGTTCAATATAGTCAGTGGCAGTGACTATTCGCCATTGGTGATACCACAGTGGTTAGCTCTATCTAAAAGGATTGTGCCTCGACCTACTCCCTGCAAATACTGAACTGTTCGTTGGGTCCCAACCTGTCTGTGCTGAATGACTATTTATTGAGAAGAATAAATACGAGTTGGACCGTTTTCAGTGTGTGGAAGCAAAGGGGGGTCATTCAGCAAAGGATTTGACTCTGGGACATACACACAAAGCCCGATAGTTCTGCCCTTCACCTCTACACATTGGAGGACATGGGCCGTGGTGTATCTCATCCCTCCCCCAGTGCTAACCCCTAGATGAGACAAACAAGACGTGAATGAGAAGGGGTGAGGTCGCTACATGTGTTTCCTAGGTCTAGGCATTAACCAAATGGGATATTTATCTTGCAACTCTTCAGGTGGTTGCTACAAAAGTCTATATAGCCATTTGAATATACTTTGTTGAAAAAGGTTTTGGACTGTATTTTTCTGACATCATTGATCGAACAATCGTAGATTCAGAAAATCAATAGTGTTGACATTGTGGGTGACCTGTAGTTGAAGCCCCCTTCGTTGGTGTTGAGATAATCAACAAAGGTAGTATGTCAGCTTCTTCCCTTTCTTATATTATCAGGTCATCAATAAATCTCTTGTAGAAAATAATCATCTGGCCAAATTGGGAGTCAGGATGAAAGTCTGAACTCAAAATTGTTAGTTTTGCAAAACTGTGTGGAAAATTAGTGCACCTAGCTGCTGTGCATTTAGTTTGAATAAAGTGTTTTTTATTGAAAGTAAACAGGTTATGGGTCAATATAAAGTATTCTGTTTGTCTGGTGCACCCTTCCATTCAGTGGTGGTAAATAATTGCAATAAGTGATTAGAGTCACATAAATAAGATGAAAGTTTTGTGACATATTTTTTAAAATGATAGTCCATGAGCTGGGATAGGTTGATGGGGAGTGATCACCATATTCTGGGATGCTTGTATGAGATTATACCCATACAACTCTAGCACTTCCCCTGTAGGGGCTTCTGGTAAAAACTGTTTCTTCCCTAATGGTGCAGAGGCTGCCCACTAACCCAAGCATCAGTCCATTCATACCGGCTCTAGTAACACAGTCTCGGGGGATATCTTTTTAGGCTTTATTGCTTAAAGAAACTTTAACAGAGGAGGGATTTAGGGTCACGGGACACTCCAAAGCAAACGGTAGCAATAATGGGATGACACACTTCTCACTACTTTTAGCAGCCTTTCCTGGAGGTAACAGGGAGTGGCCAGTATATCTAGATAATTCCCAGTCTATGTAGCAACCTCTGTCACCGAGATCCATTCTTCCTCTGAGCTGTCTGCAACCCAGCCTTCACAGGTAGATCCTCAGTGAGCCCCAGGGGTCTGGAACTCTCCCTTAGGAGAGTTAGACACTCACCCAGAGCTTCCTAAACGTATATCGCCTTCCCAGCCACCTTCTGGATGCCTCCTTGTTTAGCTCACTCCTTTAGAGCAAAAGACCTCTTCTGATGTTTTTGAGCATGTAGCCTCTTTTCTGGTCTATTAGGCTTGTCCTGAGTTTTCATCTTTTCAAGGTTACAATAGAAGGATGTGTCACCTTCTGCTGGTGTCAGTTTTTGGCTGTAGCCTATGTAGGTGGCCCTTTAAGGTCCTTGAGTGGTACTGTTTTTGGATGTTCCATGGTCAACATACTGTTTCTTTCAGCGATACAAAGACGATAAAATCCCATACTTGATTTTGTTTTACCATCCATTGTGGAATCTGGTCTGTATTTATGTAGGTGATTTTAAAAGCTATTTTTGTATGCAAAGAAGTGCAAAGTTGGTACAGAAAGAAAAAACAAAAAACTTATGTTTTACATATGAACCTAACCCATTTGTAAACCAAGGGAAAAATGTCATTTTAGAAAACATTTAACCTTACAGAGCTATGTGACCTGTATTATATATTTTTTATTTTTGAATTTTTATGACCAAACGTAGCAGGAAAGGGGGGGTGCTTAACTAGTATCGGCAGCGCTAAACTCTTCATGGGATGGAAACAACCAGGAGTAGCCCAAGCAGGTTTGTCCTGCACTTTTGTTCTGCAAGGCAGCAAACTCCATTTCAACACGGAAAGGCTTTTACCATCAAGTCCATAGCATAAAACAAACAATTTTTGCATGTCCTGGATCAGAGCAGCACAGGGCCTTGGCAAGCCTCTGAAAGCGGGCCTCCGTGGAAGCCAACAGCCGCCATGAGGAAGCTTAGGCACGCCAAGAACAGACCTTTGTTGGTACAGACTCAGCAATCCTAAGCATTGCATCTGGAAGCTCAGAAAGAGGCTATGTGGGGTCAGTTAGACATGCTAGCAGATCTCCTCAAGGGGGTTGCTGCTCCTAGCATCCCAGTGGCAGTGAGGAGTAGCCATATTTTTACAAAGGCTTATGCCCCATGATGACGTGGGAGCCTTCCTGACCACGAAAGAGGGGCATCTCAGGATGTGGGCCAACCTTATCTCCCTGTTCCTAACAGGGAAACCACAGAAGGTCCACTATGACCTACTGGCAGCTGACACCAAGGAATAACTCAAAACTCAAGGGGGAGATCTTAGCCTGCCTTAGGGTGACACTGGCTGTCTGGGAACACCAGATACACCCCTGGAGGTATTGTGCTGGCCAGTCACCACAGTCCCTAATGCACGCTCTATTGCAGCTGGCCACCAAGAAGTTAACGAGACCACAGATTGTGAAATGGGTTGTCATTGACCACTACCTGATGGCGCTACCTAATAAGCTGCACTGTTGAGTTAACCACAAGGAACCCCAGGTAATGGACCCACTGGTGGAGATGGTAGAGCGGAATACCATCGTGGAGAATCTACTTGGTCTTGTAAAGTCCAAAGGAGCCCTGTCAATGCGGAAAGCAAGACCCCCTCCAAACCCAAAATCCAGCATTCAGAAGAGTCAGGGAGCTAGCACCTCAGTGTCCCCAAAGGTCTGCTCCAGCACAGAAGAATGCATTGGCATTCTTCTGTGCTGGAGCAGACCTTGGGGACACTTAGGTGCTAGCTCCTGAGGTGTTCTGTTGGAGGTGTCGCTCCTGGGACCATGTCCAGGCTTAGTGTCTCCAGCACGAGGAACCCATTGAATGAGGGTCTATCCGGAGAATGTCCTCCTACGCTCAGATAATCTGTGCTGCCCACGTGGACCTGACCGATGGGTGGTTTGAGTGTGACCTCCGGGTGAACCAATTTCATAGCCAGGCCCTGCTGGATTAAGCTGGGAAAGTAGAACCCATAAAAGAAATTAGAAATGTTCACTGTGCTTAGATTCTAGGAAGCAGCTGACATAGTTACATAGTAGATGAGGTTGAAAAAAGACACAAGTCTTTTTTCTAAAGACATAGAATTGTTGGTAGCAATAACACATGTAAAAAATGGGTATATGCAGCGCTAAATAAACTATATTAATAAAAGTCCACTAATGCTGGAAGAGAAGTACATTTTTGTTTTCAGGATCACCCAGGGTGTAAATCTGACAAACTAAGGTGAATAAAGATATGCTCCATCGAACATCAACACACCGGGCCTCTTGCCGCAAACAGTGGACCACTAGATCATAGGTGGTCAAACAGGCATAGTATATCCACAAGATAGTCACGTCTCCACCAGAGTAACAAGGACCTGGATCCTGTATAGCCCTCATATATGATAGATCCGCAGGTTCATACATTAAATGAGAGAAAGGGACTCCTCACGGTGCAGTATATCAAGCCAATATGAATTTATTCCAAAAAGAATTCCAAAGTATTCACATTTTGCATGTTAAAACGAGCATGACAGAACGTAAAAACGATCAAGTTTCCAACCAACACGATGGCCGCGGTCAGTGTGTCTATCGTCGTGACATCAGATCCCAGGCTTAACCCTGCGCGTTTCGTCCAATAAGGAATGTTGCCGGGGCATGGTCTGTTCGTCACTTCCTCTATATACAATATATAGGGAGGGGGCGGACCAAAACCGCCTACTCTCCATTGTGTTCCAAGCCTCTGTTTCGACCGCCGGAAGGGGAAATGACGTCATGGCCAACTACGAACACTGCGGCCATGACTTCTACAACCTATCTAAACGGCGGCCATATTAATGGAGACCAGAAAGAGAGATGATACAAATCTTACTATTTTTGATTCCTGAAAATGGGCTAAACCTCAAAGACCGGGCCAAATTGAAAAAACACATAAATATTAACACTAATAGGCAACTAAAAAACCTATCTGTAACGTACCTTTAAGACTTTTGCCATGACATAGTGCTTAGGCAGGCTATAAATAAATATTGTATATTGGCCAGCTGGTCTTTAAGTCTGATCTCTACTTTACCAACAGTACGGGCTACATAATGTAGACCGCAAGGACAAGTGATCAGATAGACCACATTCTTAGTTGAACATGTGATAAGAGTCTGTATATGTTTTACCAGTAATATTCAAACCAAAGGAGAGATTTTCTCTCCCTAAAACAATGTATTTTTACAGACCTCACACCCCCTACATAAATAGAAACCTTTAAGATCAATGGCGTCCCTAGGGGGGACCAGAGGGGGCCCTGGCCCCCCAACATTATGCTGTGCCCCACCATGTGCCCCCCCCCCCCCCCCCAAAAAATTTTTTTTTTTTTTTTTTTTTCCGTTTGGGGTGCTGCTGGGGTAACATAGTCTCTCCTGAGAGGGAGAGCGTCCCCAGTTAGCTCCTGCGGGGGATTCCTCCCCCTCCCTCTGCTCGCTGACACTGCATAATGCGAGCGCTCACACAACCACAGCCGTCCGATCTGCTCCTTTCCCTGCATCCTCATTGGCACGGAGAAGAGCGAGTTGCAGGAAGGACTCCACGAGCACTGTGGGAGGGGGGGGAGGGGGGCCCAAGCCTTCATCCCAGTTACTGAAAAAACAGACTGATTTCTCCCGTCCTTAGGACAGGAGAACCAGCCTGTAAATTCCGAGAATGGTGACTGCAAGCTGAGCCGAGTGTCAGTCTATGACACTCTTTCACAGCCCAGCGAGTCCAGCCACCCCCCCTCACTCTCCTCACATACGTGCAGGGAGGAATACAGCTCCTCCTCCTCCTTCCAGTCCCGCCCACACTATCCCGGCGTGCTGTATCTGAAGAGAGGGGATGTGTGGGCGGGAAATATGAAAATCAGCAGCATTCCTGGCTGTGTGTGAATGATGCCTGAGATTCTAGCCTGGACCGTGGGTAAGTGTGTGCACTGCAGACTGCAGTACACTGTAATCACTGAACTGCATTATCTCCATCCCTTCTCTCCCCCATCTGTCTCCCTCCCCCTCTCCTGTTCTTTCAAGACATTCACAATTTACTTTCACTTAGTCAGGGAATATACAGTGCAAATTTCTTTCCTGCATCCACAGATTGCAGGAAAGAAACTTGCATGATTCCCCCATCAACACAGACAGTGCTGACAGGGGAATTCCTCATGCCCAGCAATTGTATTCTCCCGACAAACAGTGATTATCACTAGTGGCTATAGCAACCACTAGTGATAATCATAAGAGAATCTGCTCATTAATGGTTCAAATCTCAGCCAGTTCCTGCTGAACCAGCTGAGATTTAAACTGTCTATGGCTGGTCTTAGCTCTTAGGCAGCCCATACATTGATCACTTTTTTTCATTCAACTATTAGGTTGAATGAAAAAAAAAGGAAATGATCCAATTCCCCCATCTACACATTATAGGTGGATGGGGGAATCCTCCCAGTGTGGACCAGTGCTGGAACAACCAGAGTTGCTGTCCTGTCCCGGCTATTCACAGCACTGGTCTCTGTCTCCATGGTAGCGGCGGCAGCACATTGGAACCCAGTGCTGGTTACTTTATGGGGCTGATGTACAGGAGGGACAGCACAATTTGTTGTTAGAGATGGGCTGGGCATGTTCAAAATTCCACATGCCTGAGCCTGCCAGGAAGCCCACACTGCACAGCGCTAATCACAGGCAGTGAGACATTTCCCGGTCCGCAACTCCACAGATCAGGAAATGTCTCACTGGCTGTGATTAGCACTGTGGAGTGTCGGCTTCCTGGCGGTATCGGGCATGTGGGATTTCAAACACACCCGGGCCCATCTCTATTGGTTGTAGACAGTTGAGCTCCCTGCAGGTTGCTTAGCAGCAGTGGAGCCTTCTCTGACATGCTGATCGGGATGCAATCCAGGTGATGCTCCTAGTCAAATCCTAGTGTTAAATATCAGTGATTTTATTGATCAAAGCCCACACTTTACAGGTATAGAGCCCACATGGCTGCTGAACATACGGTTGATTATATATATGTGGTTGTACTCTTGATGCTAATAAATACTGTGTTTATTAGATCTGACTGGGAGCATCACTAGGATCACATCCCGATCAGCATGTCAACAGAGAAGGTTATACAGCATTACTGCTGCTAGTTGACCAGCTGGGGGCTCGGCTCTCTATAACCAATAGTGCCAGCCTTCCCCTACATGCACGCATAATGTCACCAGCACAAAGTCCTAATAGACTGCCGCCGGTGCCAAGGAGACAGATGCCAGACCAGCGCTGTCAATAACAGGGACAGGACAGCTGGGGAACCCCACAGTGGCAGAACACCAGGGCCCGGTGGCAAGACAACCTTTGCAACCCTGATAGTTCTCCCACTGCTTTAGACCCTTATATTTTCTTGGTGTGCTGGTGACATATATCTCTTGTTTTCTGCCACCATGGAGGGGCCACAGTATAGTAGGAAGGGAGCTCACTGCAGAACATGTGAAAGGGCTCATTGTGGGATCGTAGTAAAGGGCCCCAGGATAGATATATATATATATAATTGCATTTTATAGTTTGCCCCCCTACTTTTGTCCCTGTCCCCCCATGTGCCCCCCCTAAATATGAAAGCTGGAGACGCCACTGTTTAAGATCACCAAAAAAGCTTTGCTTAACTGGAGGTTTAACTATATTAGCTATATGAAGCCTAAGGAGAGGGGTACCCCTATAGGTAACCCTTGGGATCTCAGGGAGAAAAGGACCTAGTATTTTGTCATTCTTTAAAACTTCACAATGTTTTTTAAGAATCTTTTTAATGGAGAAATGTTGGTTGGAATAAGTGGTGAAAAAAGAAAATCTAGAGAAAAAATCAGCATTGTTTCTAACTCTTGGTTTTAACAAATCCTCTGTTTTTTAAACCTACCTCAGCTATGACCAAATCAAGGTCATTAGCTGCATATCCAGAAAAAGAGTCGCTCTTTGGGACTTTGAATGAGGTGGTCACAGTTTGCCACTGAGTAACAAAAGTAGTAGCAATATAAATGTTTATTAAAATTGATGTACGTACATGAATAATATAGCATAATGGCTCAGCCAATGGATTTGCACATGATAAAGGGAATAATTAAAATTGATACAAACGTTGTACAATACAGTATATACAAATGCACGCATCAGAAAACCTGACGCACGTTTCGTGAGATCATTGCTCGCTCATCAGGGGTGGATGGGATGTATCTAAATAGACAAAAAGATGTGTCACAGTGGTAAATGTAAGAACAATGGCAGAAAGGGCCAGAGCAAAACAGCCCAATACTTACCAATGAACGAAACCAGAGTCTCCATCGCTGAATCCCCAAGTGGACAGCAGCAGCCAGAGTATGGCATGGGAGCTGAGGGGGAGAAAGCAGACACAGATACCCCCGGGGGGGGGGGGGGGCGGCAGACATGGCATGGGTGAAGGTGAATGGTCCTAATTGTCTCAGTATGTGACTTGATAGATATCAGCTGTAAACATAGATGTATATGTCTCAATGATTTGCCAAAATTAATAAGATAAACGTCGTTATATAGTATAATATTTTTGTATGAGAGCATGTATGCTCTAACATAAGTATGTATATCAAGCCTTACTAAATAAACAAAGTAGACAAAAGTTGTACAAATATTTGTATAAAAGCATATGTGGACTAACCTAATCCAATAATGGAGCAGACATAGAGGCCATGGGTAAGAAAGTATATCCTGAAAAAATGTGTTTGTCTGGGAAATCAACCCTTATATTGTGAAAAAAGTTGTGTAAAAAGCCGTTTTAAATTAAACAAAAAAGTGCAGGGAATAAAGATGAAGCACCAGGTGAGTGCTAGGGTGGGGAAAGTGTATTTACCTTGATGTACCAGCAGCTGAACAGCAGTGGAAATCTCTGTGTTGTGCATAGTGTTGGTGAGTGAAGGAAGTGATCTCAGCCATGTCTCACTTCTGACTTGTATCCCCAAAGGGGTCCGGTTTGCCCCGCCCCCAACGCCATGCGAGGATGGATTGGTGTGCCGACGCCGGGGCATCAGCTGCCAATGGGAGTACACATACGCAGTGGACTCCCATCCATCCAAGATGACAAACTGCACTGCATATCCTTTCTGAAGAAAACGTGTTTTGGGGAACTCTGCCTCTCTGATAATCATCCTGAAGAGAGCAATTTCTCTTCAATCTAAGGAACAGGCTCATGGGGACCGATTTGGGCCAAGACGCATGGTGACAACTACCGGCTTCCTTTTATATACCATTATTTCCCACTGTCAAGGTCGAGAAGCTGTGAAATGCTATCTAGAAAGATTCTGGTATACATTTGTTGCAACAGCAATTTCTTCTTCACCTCCTCAACTTTGCGATGAGCTACAATTACTTTTGGTTTGATGGCTCATACTTATTTGCAAGGCCGTGGAGTGGCGATGGGCACCAGGTTTGCGCTCAGTATGGCCAATTTGTTTATGGCCAAATGGGAGGAGGACATCATCTATGGCCAACAGAGACCAGATTTGGTCTTCTGGGGGGCACTACATTGATGATGTTGTCCTCCTTTTGGAATGGAGATCGTCATTCTCTGGATCTTTTCATTGGTGAGTTGAATATCAATGATCAGGGCATATTACTTCAACATCAGGCCAGTACTTCTGCTATCCACTTGCTTGATCTTAGTATTAGAGTGCAGAGTGATAAACTAGACACATCAACTTACTTTAAGGATACAGACAGGAATGGTTACATAGGGACCAATAGTTGTCGCCATGCGTCTTGGCTCAAATCTGTCCCTATGAGCCAGTTCCTTAGATTGAAGAGGAACTGCTCTCTTCAGTATGATTATCTGAGAGAGGCAGAGTTCCTCAAAACATGTTTTCTTCAGAAAGGATATGCAGCTAATGACCTTGATTTGGTCATAACTGAGGTAGATTTGAAAAACAGAGAGGATTTGTTAAAACCAAGAGTTAGAAACAACAATACTGATTTTTCCTCTAGATTTTCATTTTTCAACGCCTATTCCAACCAACATTTCTCAATTAAAAAGAGTCTTAAAAAACATTGGGAAGTTTTAAAGAATGGCAAAATACTAGGTCTTTTACTCCGAGATCCCAAGGGTTACCTATAGGGGTGCCCCTCCCCTTAGGCTTCAGATAGCTTCTAATATAGTTAAACCTCCGGTAAAGCAAAGCTTTTTTGGGGATCTTAAAGGTTTCTATTTATGTAGAAGGTGTGAGGTCTGTAAAAAGAATTGTCTTAGGGAGAGAAAATATCACTCCTTTGGTTCTAATATTACTGGTAAAATGTATAACATAGACTCTTTTATCACATGTTCTACAAAGAATGGGGTCCATCTGATCACTTAACCTTGCGGCCTACATTATGTAGGCCGTACTGTTAGTAGAGGACAGACTCAAAGAACATCTGGCCAATATACGAAAAGGTTTTTTGAATCCTAAATGTCATAACAATAGTCTTAAAGGAACGTCATTTATGGCCATTGATAGGTTTAATCCACACTGGAGAGGAAGTCACACCAGGAGAGAAATTTCCAAGATGGAAACCTGGGGGATTTTCTCTTTAAAACCTTACAGACCTCACGGTTTGAACATTGAATGGGCCGTCAACGCTTTAAATAACAATGGTTGAGTCCCTAGGTTTTTTATTCTATATCTTTTTTTCTATATTTTTATTGTTTTAGCTTTAAGCCTTTTTATCATAAATTTTTATTAACATCTGTTTTCAACCACAAGATGGCAGCATAATTTTATCCCTTTATTAGGTCCTTGATAGGATCCGTTTAAATGATTAATTGATCAATAACCTTTTTTAGGTGCCTTTTTAGTGTTAATATTTGTGTTTTTTCAATTTGGCTCGTTCTTTGGTGCGTAGTCTGTTTTCAGGAACTAAAATGGTAAGATTTGTAGTATCTCTTTCTGGTCTCCATTAATATGGCCGTCGTTGTTTAAATTGTTGTAGATGTTATGGCCACAGTGTCCTTATCCGGCCATGACGTAATTTCCCCTTCCGGCGGTCGAAACCGAGGCTTGGAACACAATGGAGAGTAGGCGTTTTTTGTCCTCTTCCCTATATATAGAGGAAGTGACGAACAGTAGACCACGATGTTCCTTATTGGACAAAATGTGTAGGGTTGAGCCTGGGATCTGACATCACGACGATACACACGCTGACCGTGGCCATCTTGTTGGAAACGTATCATCGTTTTTACTTTGACATGCTCGTTTTTAACATGCAAAATGTGAGTACTTTGGAATTCTTTTTGGAATAAATTCATATTGGCTTGATACACTGAACCATGAGGAGTAATTTTCTCTCATTTAATGTAGGAACCTGCGGTTCTATCATACGTGAGATCTGTACAGCATCCAGGTGCTTGTTACTCTGGTGGCAACGTGACTATCTTATGGATATACTATGCCTGTTTGACCACCTGTAATCTAGTGGTCCACGGTGTGCGGTAAGAAGCCCGGTGTGTTGATTGGTGGAGGATATCTCTATTCACCTTAAGCCTCGTACACACGACCGAGTTTCTCGTCCAAAACCGGCAAGAAAAGTGCCGCGTGAGCTTTTTTGTTGAGAAAACCGTTCGTGTGTATGGTTTTACGATGAGAAAATTGCCGTGAATCTCGACGAGAAAATAGAGAACCTGCTCTCTATTTTCTCGTCAGGATTCCAGATTTCCTCGTCGTGTTTCTCGTCGGCCTGTTTTGTGACGAGAAAATGGTTTGTGTGTATGCTTTTACGACTCTTCCAAAAGCGCGCATGCTCACAAGCAACTATGAGACGGGAGCGCATCTTCTGGTAAAACAAGCCTTCGTAATGGAGATAGCACATTCGTCACGCTCCAAATTTTTGCATCGTTTAAATGTTGTGCATTGAAATCTTCATTAGAATGTTACATTAATCCAAACGAATGAACTTCTTTTGCTGCTGATATTCACACAGAGTTATGACTATCTTTTTTTAACCTTTTTCATGCTGCTCTTAAGAAGATTTATGTGTATTATATCGTGCAAGTTTTAAGGAATATTTAAAAATTTGATATTTTTCAAACTGATGTTAATTGTAATTTCGCAATGTTTTGGTAGTGATCTCCCATTGAATCTTTTAATATATATTATTTAAATTTTACACCCTTTTTTGGGAAATACGATTTCGTTATTTTTTTGGGGGGTTGGTATCTGTCCCTTTTTTTTGTCAGTCAAATGTATCTGCTTACTCCAAAGCTAGATTTAAAATTTTTACAAATACACATAGTCAAGTATGAACTTAAAGAAAAATAACATTTATTCATGTTTGAACTAAAATAAAGAGAAGGCAGCGCTGGAGAAGCTGCTGCCATTTGTGCATCCCAGGGACCCCAGACCACACATCAACCCTGTGTGGACACTAAAATTGGGAGCTTGAGAAGGCCAACATTTCTGAGCACAATCTGATGCTGGCCTCCCTGAGGTCAGGAACAGCAGCAGGTGATATATATGTCCCAAGTGTGTGGTACTACAACAGGCTGCCTTCTGTCCGACCACAATGAAGCAAGGCCATCACTTCCTCGTCTTCCTGGCAACCTTCCCTGCAACCTTTCCTGAAGCCTTCCCTGCAGCCTTCCTTCTTCGTTTGGCTGGGGGCTGGGCCACTGGAGGGGTACTCCTGTCAGGAGGAGGAGGAGGAGGTGGAGGAGAAGGGGGTGGCGCAGAAGAACAAGGTGGAGGTGGAGGAGAAGGGGGTGGGGCGGAAGAACAAGGTGGAGGTGGAGGAGAAGGGGGTGGGGCAGAAGAAGAATGTGGAGGTGGAGGAGGAGGTTGAGGTTGGGACAGTTGTGCCACCTCACAAATGGCGGTATTGGGGGTAATTTTTCCCCATCACCCCCTTGTTGAGCAAGGTGATAAGCAGGGGCTCGCATAGGAGGCGTTGCTCCATGCTCATCACCTTGAACTTTGCCTCCACTAGGCCGGCAATGGCCTCTTCAGGGGATGTGGGCTCTTTGAGGGTGACATGGGCCTCTTTAATAAGGGCCATTGCTGCCTCACTGGTGGTCCTGTCCCTCCTGCCTCTTTTGGGAAGCCGGATGGGAGGCACCTGGGATCTGGTGCTTCTCCTTTGCCCTGCCACCTCCTGGCTGCCACTGGGCCCTGCCACCTCCTGGCTGCCACTGGGCCCTGCCACCTCCTGGCTCACAGTGGGCCCTGCCTCCTCCTGGCTGCCACTGGGCCCTTCCTCCTCCTGCCTGACAGTTTCCAGACCCTCCTCCTGGCTGATTTCATCCTGTGTATGAAAAAGGGACATAGTTTAATATGTTGGTTTAATCTTTGCAGCAAACTTTATAAACATGATTGAAGCAATTAGAATGTAAATCCAGAAATCATTTTTTCTAATTTACACCTACATCAGATTGACTATTTAGCACCCAATTAAGTGCAGACTAATGTCTCGATCTTGATTTCACTTGTGGAAGCCAAAATATTGTATGTTTCTCATCTTGACATATTTGGCAAACATTAATTTTATCCCAATACATTTTCATTTAATACTATACCTGGCTCCAGATGGCCAAAGAAGGTTCATCCAGGATGGCTGCCTCCTCTTGCTCCAGAGAAGGCTCAGGTTGGCTGCAGGGAAGTCTGGGGGGAAGAGTGGAGAGTGATGGCCTTGCCTCAATGTGGTCATCCAGGAAGGACATCCTGCTGTAGTACCACAAAATCGGGACATACACATCACCTGCTGCTGCTCCTGACCTCTGAGAAGCCAGGACCTTAGAGCGTTCAGTCCTGTAGGTGCCTCTCAAGCTCCCAATTTTAGTGTCCACTTGTTTTGCTGTGGCTGTGGGCACCTTGGTCTGCACAAATGGGAGCAGCTTCTCCAGTGCTGCTTTTCTCACCCCTCTTTTTTTGTGGATGGGGTTTTTCGTCTCCCACAGAGCCGGCAGCTCCCTTACCCGGTCAATAAATTCCGCCAGGAACTCTTTGTTGCTAATAAAGACATTCATATTGTATCTGCAAGTTAAATAAATAATATATAACTAATGTGAGGCAAACAGTCTAACCTCCTTAACATCGTAGTCACCATATATATCCTACAACATTCTCAAGACAGTATAGGCCAACAATTTGGCACAGTCTCAAAATCACATACCTTCGTTCGCACGTCCGTCACTTGAACTCCTCTCTCCGCACACCGAACGAACGTACTATAGTCACATGTGTGTTTGCTATATACACACCACGCATGCGTCAAAATACAAACACGTCGCTCCGCACACGTCGCCCGCCCATGACGTTCTAACTAACATCTTTTCCCCGCCCCTTCTCTTTCGGCGCGCAGACAGATATGGCGGAGTTACAGCAGGTGTCTGATAATTCCGCAACTAACGAGGAGGAGACAAGCCCGGAGACTGAGGAAACGTCACGATCAAGGAGGAGATTCAAGGCATCGAATATGTCTTTTGCCGAGATGGCGGAGATGGTGGACATCTTGCTCAAGTCTGATTATGACGCAAAGCATGGGCCGTATAGCAAACCAAATAGAAGGAAGGCCAAAATCCTCACTAAAGTCGTGAAGAGTCTGAAGACGAATTTCGGGGTGAAACGCTCAAATGAGCAGCTCAGAAAGAGGTGATCAGACCTCAAACTGAGGGAGCCAGAGCAGTTAAGGAGCATTAAGAGAATGCTCGCAAAAAGTAAGTAAAATGTACACTTTTCTGCTATTAATCCTTTTCTAAACTGACATGTTGCTGGTTTAGTTTTTTTTTCTTATTGGACTCCCTTCCAAAATGTAATATTTTGAACTTGGTTGGGCACAGTAATCGTTCGTTACACTTCGTTCGGCCACTATCCGCTGTTTTGGCTTATTTTACAGCCACAAAAGTAATTAGACATCTGCCATTTTTTGGGAAATTTGGGGCACAAAGTTTTAGGCTAGATGATGTGTTTGTAAAGAGAATGAAATGCAAACTGTAAACTGTGTAAAGGAGAGGACACTCAGCAGCTGCTTCCACATCTGTACTTTGGAGCACTATAGTGTGGGCCACCAGACCCGCCTTTTTTGGGTGTCCCACACAGGTGCATCAGAGAATTTTTGTGTTGCCTACATGTCTAAAAAATGACAGACAAAAGGTGAATACTGAGCATATTCTTGCTCAGAAATAATGCATTCATCTTTAACTTCCGCCCAAACACACACTTGTACCCCACTTCCAAGCAATTTAGCCTGTTTTTTTTTTTTACATAGAGAATTTCTGTGTGATAACTCTACCTTTTGTTTGATTCTCATAGGGGAGAAAAGACTGGGAGGAGGACACTCCAGGGAGCACAGGAACCCCACAGCTTCACAACAACCCCAAACTCCAAAAGACCCACAACCTAAAGATGTGGAGGAAGTTGAGGTGGAGGAAGGAGAAGTGCAGGAAGGAGAGGTGGATGACGTTGTGGAACTGGTCACCACAACAGGTGACAGCTTCACACAGCTTCATACAGCTTCAGGTAAGAGAGGTAGGCCTGCAGAGTTATAATACCTTTTTGTATTTTGTTTTTAGGGGATGTGAATGTTGGGGTGAAGGATAGTACAGGTTTCTCTGCTGACAGTGCCCTCCACCTCATCCAGCAAGTGATGGAATGTAGCACGGAACTGGACAAAATTAAAGAAAGAATTCATGTGATGGATCAAACATTTAAAGACATTCTCGATGTTTTGGGGAGAATTCAATAAGGCATCCCAACCCCCTTTTTTTCATGTTTCTTCTTCAACTTTTAAAAAACTTTTTGACAATCAAACCAGCCAAAAATTGAATCTGCACACAGTGTGTCAACATGTGCTATCTGCCATCAGGGGATATCCATGTACGTCTTTTGGGGGTGCAACCCCTTCCTCGTATCTAAAGTAGGTGAACTGAGGAAGGGGTTGCACCCCCAAAACACGTCCATTGATCACCCCTGATGGCAGATAGCACATGTTGACAATAGGGATCAGGAGTCTAAAATCCCTATAGGAAAATAATCCCAATTGTGTGCATATTCAATTTTTGGCTGGGCAAGGGGTGGCAGGACCCCATATTAGGACGGGCACATAGAGACATATAGTTTGTGTAAGTGAATGTCTCAGATTGCTCCGAGGTATCCAATTTTGTAATTTTTGGAATGCAACTGTTTTTGTATTTTCCTAAGAAAACAATTGCCGGTTTGTGGCCAGGCAAACAAAAAATGTAAAATAAAATAAAAAAGTGTGTGAATTTGCACATAGTAAAATATTTGAACACAAACAACGTGTAGCTTCTTTTTCTAATACGCTCTAACCTTATTTGGTACATTTTTAAAGGTTACATAGTGAAATGGTTGGTATTTACTAAAGGAAAATACACTTGCCACTACAAATGCACTAAGACAAACTAGGAGACAGGAAACCAACAAAAGTTAGAAGTTTAAACAAGATTTTTATTTGGATCGTTAGACAGGAATCTTTAGACATAGCCTGGCATAGGAATTGCCCCCCTACCTGTGAAATAGTCCATGTATTTTTCCCGAACCTCACGGGCATTTTGGGGGGGCAAGCCAGCACGGGCAGATTCGAGGCCCGGCAGGGGATTATCAGGGGAAAGTCCAGCCTCAGGCAAAACTGAGGCCATATAGGAATTAGATTTGCGGCAAAGAAAATTGTGTAGCACACAGCAGCACAATACTACATAGTTTATTTTGTAGTCCGCCAAGTGTATTGAAGTCATAAAAAGGCGGAACCGGCTGGCCATTATGCCAAAGGCATTTTCAACGACTCTTCGGCCCCTGGCCAGCCGGTAATTGAACACCCTCTTCTCTGGGGTCAGGGTCCTCTGAGGAAATGGCCTCATAAGATGTGGTCCGAGCCCGAAGGCTTCATCAGCCAAAAAAACAAAGGGGAGTCCTTCAATATTCCCTGCATCCGGTGTCAATGCAAGGTCGTCACTCTGGAGACGGAGGGCAAACTCCGTCTGGATGAAGGATCCCCCATCGGACATCCGGCCATTCTTCCCTACATCAACATAGAGGAATTCATACCGTGCTGACACAACCGCCATCAGCACAATGCTATGAAACCCCTTGTAATTGAAGTAGTAGGACCCAGAACGGGGTGGCGGCACGATGCGGACCTGCTTCCCGTCTATAGCACCACCGCAGTTGGGGAAGTCCCACCGCGTGGCAAACTCCGATGCCACAGTCTGCCATTCCTGTGGCGTGGAAGGAAGCTGTGGAGTCAAACAAGATGAAAAAATATTAGAATACACAAATCAAACATTACAAGTATATTCTAAGAAAATACATTAGAGGCCAACATCAAGCAAAGTCTACGTTTATTAAGGTGTTTTAAATAAGTATAATGGAAGGCTCATGTATCATATTCATCACCCCCTATGATGGTCCATTAATAAATTATAATGGGGGGGTAGATGTGTTTGGACACAGGATAGCATTGCAGTGGCGGTGCGTCCAGAGTGGGCGCTGGAGCACTGCCCCCTCTCTCCTGTGCCCGTCACTCAGAACAATACATAGGTTCATGCCTTGCATTAACCTATGTATTGTCTATGCCGCCCACTATTCAGGTGGATGGCCCCCTGTTAAGCGACCGATATATGAAGAACTGCAGCATTTATGGGCTTAAAATTGCATATCAGAAACAGTAAGGAAAATTGTCTTGCACATTACAGCCTGAGGGATGTAATTGGCTTCAGAAAAGTTAAATAGGGGACGCAGGGGGGGGGGCATTCCTTGGGTAAACACTGACAGGCTGCTCTGCCAATCATGTTCACCAAGTCTGTTTAATGGTAACATGATTGGCTGATGCAACATCAAGGGAAGGAGAAGACATCAAGGACAGAAGAAGGATGGCGCTGACCACAAGAAGGTAAGTGCAGGGCTGGGGGGAAACTGGCTGCATTGGAGGGAACAAAATGGCTGCATTGGAGGGGACAAAATGGCTGCATTGGAGGGGACAAAATGGCTGCATTAGAGGGAACAAAATGGCTGCATTAGAGGGAACAAAATGGCTGCATTAGAGGGAACAAAATGGCTGCATTAGAGGGAACAAAATGGCTGCATTAGAGGGAACAAATGGGGGCGTTTAATAGGCACCAGAGCAAAAAAGAAGGAAGTTTATTTCCTAAATTGGGGTTTGAACCCCCAAACATTTGGAGCAACAGGCGCCCCTGCTGGAAAGGTTAGTGAAGGAAAATATGCATGGAGGAGAAAAAAGGGGCAATCTAAAGCTTCACGCATGCATGAGGACAAAGGGGACATTCTCAGCATATTACAATCATGGTAATTAGGGAAGGATGAAAGAAATACAATACATTAGCATACATGTAATACATAAAATGTGATGTTAATGGAGAAAACTTACCCTAATATAGTCCTCCTGCAGGACTTGTATAATAGCAGAACAGGTGTCTGGGATTATGAGGCCCAGAGCCTTGGGGGAGATGCCTGTCGTGAACTTCAAGTCCTGAAGACTTCTCCCTGTCGCCAGATAACGTAACGTGGCGATGAGCCTCTGCTCAGCACTGATGGCTTCCCGCATAACGGTGTCCTTCCTGGTAATATAGGGGGACACCAAAGCCAACAGTTCCTGAAAAACGGGGTCAGACATCCGCAGAAAATTCCTGTAGTCCTCAGGATTATTCTCGACGATCTCCCGCAGCAGAGGCATATGGCAGAATTGGTCCCGCTGGAGCAACCAATTCTTGGTCCATGAACTCCTCCTCACACCATTCATGGACTGGTCTTGGTCCAAAACAAGCAGACCAACACCAAGCGCACGCACAGCACGAACTCGACGACGAGAACGTCCAGGCGACTTGGCTAGGAAACGGTCGTCTTATCAGAACGTACAGAACAGAACGCACTTTAGAACAGCAAGGCCTATGAATAACGAACTGAAAAACAGAAACGAACAGGCAAGAGCGCACTGTAAAACAGATACGACCTGCCTAGACGCCTTGAAAGTCAAGATACAAACCCACAAGCACAAACTGAACCGCAGAAAACGAACTGAAAAGTATGAAGACTGAAAAGCGCGAATCGTCTCTTCCCAAACTTTTACTTCACACGCGGTAACACGAGATCAGCAAAAGCAGCCCAAGGGGTGGCGCCAAGAAAAAAGATCTTCCCCTTTATAGTGCCGTCGTACGTGCTGGACGTGACCGCGGAGAACAACGAGGAAATTGGGAAATGTCAGTGTGTACGCATGGAAAGCTTGACGAGAAAATCGACAAGGTTAACAAGAATCTCGTCGAAAACAACGACGTGTTTTTTACGACGAGAAACTCGGTCGTGTGTACGAGGCTTTAGTTTGTCCAATTTACACCCTTGGTGATCCTGAAAACAAGAATGGACTTCTCTTCCAGCATTAGTGAACTTTTATTAATATAATTTATTTAGCGCTGCATTTACCCAAGTAGAACCCATAACCAAGACCCTCTGGGTATACATAGGGATAGTAAAGATTACCAGCTGGTACAAGTGACTATTGATACTACCTGTGGCACAGTTACCCAGGTGGTCAGGTGGTACCCAACCTCCTACAGGACAATATAGTGAGACTTCCCTTTTGAACGTGGATCCAGGCCCGGACTGGGACTAAAAATTGGCCCAGGCATTTTAGACTGAGCAGCCCTTGGAGGAGGAGGATAGGCATTCATGGGGGCTGTTGGTAATGGGATTTGGGGTTCCAGGATGTGTGGATTCGGTTACAGTAACTTTTTAGTTTAATTTGACAGATTGGGGCCAAAACCAGATATAATGGAGTACTCACAAAGCCAGTTATTAAGAAAAACTCCTTTTTATAACTGGCTCTGTAATGTTTCTGAGAGTAAACATTATATACAAGTGGCATTGTGAATATTGCAATGCCAGTTATAAAGCAATACTCCTTTATAACTGGCTCTGTGAGTAATGCTTTATAACTTTCACACTGGAGGTGGTTTTCAGGTGCTTTTGGGCTAAACATAGCGCCTATAAAGCTCCTGAAAAACGCCTCCCCTGCAGCCCCAGTTTGAGAGCCCTAGTACTTTCACACTGGGGCGGTGTGCTTGCAGGACGTTAGAAAAAGTTCTGCAAGCAGCATCTTTCGGGCATCCTCCACCACCCGTGCCCATTAAAATCAATGGGCACTGCTGCCGAAGCACCAGCAAAGCGCTTCGACAGCGGTGCTTTTAACCCTTTATTCGGCCGCTAGTGGCCGAAAAGCACCGCTATTACAGCGGTAATCTGCAGCTAAAATTAGCGTCGCTTTACCGCTAAAGCCCCCCACCCCAGTGTGAAAGTAGCCTTAGTAGTGCTTACAAAGCATGTTAAATATTTCACCCATCGTCAACTTTTCTGGGTAGAACGATTCTTATCTCGCACCCGGAGAACTCCGCCGTGCTCCCGCCACCATGGAACCTGACATGACATCAAGGGCAGCACACTTTCCTCTAAATTTTGCGCCCGGGACCATAGCCAGTCTGGCCCCCCACCCATGCTACAACACTGCCCAGACACCAGATGCACACTGATTAAAAAAGCCTGGCCATGAGCTGGCTGATTAGAAGACTGCAGTCACATAAGAGGAGAAAAATGGCATGATTACCTTTATCAAAGGAGCACTCTGGCCCTGGAGCATCAGATCAAAATCCCTTCACCAGCGGGAAAATAAGTGGGCGGGAAGACAGGTGGGTGGACACCAGCCGTACTGCTTTCCCTATAAGCGGTGACAGCACCTAGCCAGCTTTCATGTGCAGGAGGCGGGTCTGAGATCCTGCAGCTGCATATACAGTAGGCGGTGGTGTGAAAGGACTCAGCCTCTCCATGCGTCCTGGTTGCCAGGTGACCGGTGGCTGCGAGGTGCATGCGTGAACCGGGACCTTCGCTTTTGCAGTGGCCTAGGTTGCTATGGAGTGGCTTGGTGGGCGGGGGAATGATGAGACTCCTTCCACTCCTCCCGTACATGCAGCACATCGCCCACGGCCGGCTCTGCCATCCCGCCCATCCGCCAGCGGCCGGCTCTGCATCCTGCCCATCCATCCGCGGCCGGCCCCTGCAATCCACCCATCCACCCACAGCCGGCCCCCACAATCCACCCACAGCCGGCCCCCACAATCCACCCGCGGCCGGGCCGCCGCAATCCACCCGCGGCCAGCCCCCGCAATCCACCCGCTCTCGGCCACCGCAATCAGCCCATTCACCCGCGGCTAGCCCTCACAATCCACCTGCGCCCGGCCGCCGCAATCCGCCCATACACCCGCAGACGGCCCTGCATGTCGCAGTCCAAGAAATGCGGCCTGGTGGCCCCGGCCCACCGGTAAAATGCCTGGGATGCCCTATGGCCAGTCCGGGCCTGCGTGGAACTTTGGAACTATGTAGGCAAAAGACTGCCTGGACAGTGTGACTCAAAACCATGTAGGAGAAGGTTGAATGTATCCAAGTTGATCGATCAATCAACTTGGGTACAACCAGCCTGCCAGATTTTACATGTGATTATCGCTAGCGGCTAGTATAGCCGCTAACAATAATCATGGTTTTCTCTCAGCGGGAGGGATTCCCCTGTCAACACTCTGTGTTGCAGGAAAGAAATTTGCTCTGTCTATGGCTGGCATTAGTGCTTCTACTCATTGTCAAGGTACCAGATGAGTGGGTTGCAATGGATCTGGTGGTCCCATTAGTAAAATTGGCTTGGGGATTCCAATACATCCTACTGGTGTACTCAATTATGTCACAAGGTATGCAGAGGCAGTCCCTTTGAGGTAATCCTCCTCCAGAGCGATTTCTAGAGCGTTATTCAGAATGTTCCTAAGGATGGGTTCCCTAAGGAAATCTTAATGGAGCAAGGTACACCATTCATGTCAAAGGTGATGGCGGATCTATGCAAAAGGTTCCAGATTAGCCAGTTGCATAACTTGGTCTATCACCCACACACAGGCTAGTCGAAAGGTTCAATAGGACCCTAAAAACTATGCTTAAGACAGGTGCAAAAAGATGAGAAGGGTTGGAACTGTTTACTCGCAGAGCTTGTGTTAGCCATCAGAGGAATAACTCAAGCATCCCCCATGTTTTCCCTGTTTGAGTTGGTGTATGAGTGAAGACCATGGGGGTTGCTTGACCTGATGGAAGAAAGCTGGGAGAGCAAGTCTTCTCCAAAGCTCAAGTGATGTCTCTCTGCAAATATTCCTTTACCAAAGCACAAGAAGCCAGAGAAGTGTGTACAACTGGTCTGCCAAACTTAGACCGTTCTAGGTGGGACTGGGTGGCTGTGTTTTATTCTCAGTTGAGAGTAAGTTCCTGGCCAGGTGGCAGGGGCCATTCGAGGTGGTAGAACAGGTCGGTGGGGTAAACTATAACATGCACCAACCTGGGAAGTAGGAGCCGTACCAAATCTACAACGTGAATCTGTTAAAACCGGGGAAGGGCAGAGAGCAGGTAGCTGCCCTGCCTGGTGCTAGTTTTAAGCCCCTGGTAGGGAGGACCTTAATCCCAGTTTCCAAGCCACAAAAGAAGCAAATAAAAGCATTTTTTCAGAGGAAAAGGGAGATGTTTTCAGGACTTCCAGGCTTACCAGGGTAAACGAACATGACATTGCTACGTAGCTTAATGTGAAGGTCCAAGTAAAACCATGTTGCATTTGTGAGGCACACAGGAAAACATTGTTCAAAAAAAATTTGAACCCAAGATCATTGAGGAATTGCAGAGCGAATGGTCAAGCCGATTGTGTTGGTATAGAAGCCCTGCAGGACTTTGAGTTTTCTGAGATAATTACAAAACTGCAATGAGGTATTGAAGTTAAATGCTTATCCAATTCCCGAAGTAGACAAGCTGATAGAGAGGTTAGGACCAGCTCTGTACATTACCACCTTAGACCTCATCCAATGCTACTGGCAAATACCTTTTAACTAAGGAAGCTAGAGAAGGGGGCGTGGCCTGACGCGGCATGTGAACAGACCTGTTTGACGGAGCTCCCGCTGTAGATCCTGCCTGTGATCCTTTCCTCGTCACCTACAAAGCCCGATTTTGCTAGAAACCAGTGCCTAAAGGCTTCCAGCGGTCCCCGGTTCCAGCGGTGCTCGATAATCCCGGCATGATGACCCGGGGAAACAAAGGAGACGCCGCGGCTGCGGCCTCCCAGGCCTTCCAAGATGGCGCCTGGATGTCTCAGTCTCTGCCTCCCAGGACTCCACGAGGGCAGGAGAAGAAATCGGAGAAGGGGGGGTTAGTCCAACAAAGCCCCTAAAGGGACAGACCAAACGAGGGACATGTTATACTATGCCAAAAGACTGACAGGCCCGGATGATTCCCTGCAGACTGCTGCACAAAGCCATGCAGTCTCCGCAGAGCATGTTGAACAGGGACACACTGACGTGCAGGAAGCTGAGGATGAAGGAATGGAGTCAGTCCCTGATCCTATACCAGCCATGCTTGACCAGCAGACAGGACAGTCCCCAGCCCACGCTCAGTGAAATCCTGCATGCTGTACACAGGTGCACTGTCTCAATGGATGCCCTGAAGGAGAGGTTTGGGGGGCTGGAGGAGAAAGTTACTCTCCTGAGACATGATATACAGAAGGTCAGGGAGAGGACCACGGCCGTAGAGGGCAGAGTCAGTGACATAGAGGATCAGATGCCTCATATGACCCGGGAAGTGAGAGTCTCTGCTCAGCAGGCACGCCAGGCCTTTGATCACCATGATGAAATCGAAAATCGCCTGAGACGCAACAACGTTCGCATTGTGGGGCTCCCAGAAAAGGTGGAGGGCATGGACCCCACTACGTTCATAGAAGGCTGGCTGCAGGAGGTCTTTGGTAAAGAAGCCTTCTCTCCGATTTATTACGGTGGAACGGGCGCATAGGGTGCCACCTCGCCCCCTCCCCCCGGCAATCCCCCGAGATCCATGCTTGCTAGACTCCTTAATTACAGGGACCAGGAAGTGATACTTCGAATGGCCAGAGAAAGGGGGGCCGTACACTTTAACGGAGCCCGGATATCCTTCTATCCTGATTTCTCTGCAGAAGTGCAACGCAGAAGATCAAAGTTTATAGATGTCAAGAAAAGGCTGCAGAGGCTTCAGCTATCATACGCCATGTTATACCCGGCCAATCTTCGCATAACAGCCAGAGATGAGACCCACTTTTTTGAAACTACGCAGGATGCTGCTGACTGGCTGGACCGCAACGAACAAGGTATCCGCAGGAGGGGACCGGAGAATGGTGAAGGTTGATGCGGATGATCCTATCTTTATCAAGGGCAATCCGGGCAAATGAGTGCTGTTACTGCATTGATGTTGCTATAAGAGGACCGTTACCTACTTGAAGATACCAGCGAATAGTTTTCCACTAACTCTTCTGTTTCTTTCGCTGATCTGAGTTTATAGGTGAAGTGTGCCTCTACACCCCCCTATGTGCTGTTTGATGCCATGGTGGACATGGCTCATGTTTTTGTGCCCTGTTGGCACTAGAAATGCCATTGTCGTTATCGCTCTACACCGGTGGGAAGTCCCCAGTGACGCCCTGTTGGCAGTCCAGGAGCCACCGGCAGATGCAGATAAGTTTTATATTTCTTGTTTTTCTTATGTTTCTAACTTTTTCTTTTACTGTGCTGACACCAAAGTGCTGCTGCGCAGGAATTTTTGCCACAGTTTCCGCAGGATTTTTCTTTTCACAAGACACTGTACCTGTTCCAACTGATGCACCACAATCAAGGCTGTTGGAACTAAAGGGATGTTTTTTGCTAGCTGGATGGTGGGATACAAGACTGTTGCTCCCTTTTGGGTACCCCCCCCCCATTCAGACAGGACTTTTTGTATATACTTACCATGTCTTCTACACCCATAGTGTCGTGGAATGTCCAAGGGGTAAATGATCCTCTGAAAAGGACCATGATATCTACTGTATTGCGCAAATTTCACCCGGCCATAATTGGCTTGCAGGAGACCCATCTATTGAAAGACACAACCAGTTTCTTGGGATATGCATGGGTGGGACAGGCCTATCACTCCACTCACTCTGCCTTCTCACGCGGAGTGAGCGTACTGATCCACAAGGCTCTGGCATACCAGGAGTTAGATTCACTTATTGATATATCTGGGAGATTTGTATTTCTGTATTGCAAACTGTTTACTGTTACTATGATTCTGGCTTTTGTATATGTGCCTCCACCTTTCTCTAGAGAGGTGCTGCAGTTGCTGCTGTCTTACCTGGCAAACAAGCCTGATGATCCACTACTGCTGCTAGGGGACTTTAATTGCTACCTAGACCCCAGATTGGATAGACACCCCCCGGTGATGCCCCCTAAGGGCAACCGGGGTACGGCTCTTGGATGCCTGATGGAAGAGGTGGGGTGGGTTGACATCTGGCGGGTCCAGAATCCCAAGTGTAAACAATTCTCCTGCTTCTCCAAGACGCATGGTTCCCTCTCCCGTATAGACCTTTGTCTGGGCACTCCCAACATGGTTAGCTGCACCTCTAAGGTGGAATATTTCCCTAGGGGGGTCTCGGACCACTCTCCTCTAGTACTGTGGCTGGTTACTCAACCGTCTAGCTCTCTACCCAGGGCTCCGTGGAAACGGAATGCCTACTGGCTCAAACTGTTTACATCCCCGGAACGTATAGAAACCAAGATTGAAGTCTTTCTCCGGGCGCACGAGCATTGCCTAGACCCACTGCTAAAATGGGAGACTTTGAAAGCCTATCTTAGAGGGGTATTTATTGAGGAAATACATATTGTCAGGAACAACTCCTCTGCCTTGGTGGAGCGGGTGGGAGACCAGGTGAGACAGCTGGAACCTGCTTATGTGACTAGCCCTACTGACTTGGCCCGGGAGGCTTGGATGTCGGCCCAGGATTCTCTGGACCGTCTGCGATCCTCAAAGGCAGAGCGGAAGAGATTCTTTACAAAACTTGCATTTTATAAAGAAGGGGAACAAACTGGGCGATTACTGGCCAAGATAGCAAGGTCTCAAACACAGTCCCCGGCCATCGGTGCTATACGCACCTCTACAGGTATAGTGGTTAACGCCCCTGAAGCCATTGTATCCGAGTTGGCATCCTTCTATGAGGAGAAAAATATATATAGTAGCGCTAAACCAAGATTAAATGAAAAAAATTAATCATGAATATTATTTTTAACGTGCTAATCACCACACATATGTAGTGCGTAAAACCCTTATTAGTGACGTGTCAATTAATAATAAACAAACTTAAAACTCAATTGACATAACCAATAAATTATGTTATACGTGATGCAAATTAATAAACCATACAAATGACATATTATAAGGACGCACAAGGCGTCAATCTATGTGTACACAAATAAAGTCAGTCCAAAAATGATTATTGAAGTGAAGACACCCGTGAAAAACAAATCCAAGATTCCACAGTGCTTGTCTGAAGAGTGATATCCACCACCAAAAACAGGTCAGCAGCTTACCAGATTATATTGGTCCCCTATGACGGTGGACCTCAAACCGCATATAAGTACTCCCAATTGGATGGTATAGGCTCCTACGTCCACCTCTTCAAACGAGACTTCCCCAGCAAAATAAGCAGTATGATCACAGTGATCCCATGTAAAAAAGGAGAGGGATATCTCGCTGGTGTAAAATCTTAATCTGACCGTGCATCTGTATAATCCGAGCTATGGTAACATCGAGCCTTTGACTCCCAATTAACACAGGCAATTGCCTGTGACGGAGCAAATGACTTGTAAATGACGGAGTCATTGCCTGTGACGGAGTCAAATGACGGAGCAATCACTTGTAAACAGACCGGCGTCATGTGATGACGCCGGTTCCTCTCTCCCCTCTCTGTACCGATCGGTACAGTGAGAGGGGAGGGGGAGGGAGCGGATGGCAGCAGCAGCACTGTGGGCTGGATCTGTGACAATTGCAGTCACAGATCCAGCCATCCATCCATCCCTGCTCAGCCATCCCTGTGCAATACCCTGCCAATACTCTGCAATACACCCTGCCAATACTCTGCAAAATACCCTGCCAATACCCTGGTGCAATACTCTGCAATACCCTGGTGCAATACTCTGCAATACCCTGGTGCAATACCCTGCGCAATACTCTGCAATACCCTGCGCAATACTCTGCAATACCCTGCGCAATACTCTGCAATACCCTGCGCAATACCCTGCAAAATACTCTGCAATACCCTGCATCACCCTGCGCAATACTCTGCAATACCCTGCGCAATACTCTGCAATACCCTGCGCAATACTCTGCAATACCCTGCGCAATACTCTGCAATACCCTGCGCAATACTCTGCCATACCCTGCGCAATACTCTGCCATACCCTGCGCAATACTCTGCCATACCCTGCGCAATACTCTGCCATACCCTGCGCAATACTCTGCCATACCCTGCGCATTACTCTGCCATACCCTGCGCAATACTCTGCAATACCCTGCGCAATACCCCCTGTGCAATACCCCATGCAATACCCTGCCATACTCTGCAATGCCCTGCCATACTCTGCAATAACCACTTCCCGCCCGCCGGCCGTCATATGACGTCCTTGACTTTGTGCGGGGATATCTGAATGATGGGAGCAGCTACAGGCATCATTCAGATATTAGCTTTTTCAGCCGGCGATTCCCTACACCATAACAACAATCATAGTGGCTGTTCCGCCGCTTGATCATTCTTACGGGAGGCGAGAGGGGATGTCCCCCCCCCCCCCTGCCGCCCTCCGGTGCTTCTACCGACTCACCGCTACGATCAAAGCCAGGATTGTTGTTTTTTTTTTTGTTTGTTTTTTCAGGCTTCCCAGCCTAGAGGTGAGATGTGGGGTCTTATTGACCCCATATCTCACTGTAAAGAGGACCTGTCATGCCATATTCCTATTACAAGGGATGTTTACGTTCCTTGTAATAGGTATAAAAGTGATCAAAAAAAATTTGGGGCGGAAAAACATGTCAAACTAAAATAAATAAAGTAAAATGAACAATAAAAAAATATATATTTTTTTAAAGCGCCCCTGTCCCCGTGAGCTCGCATACAGAAGCGAACGCATACGTAAGTCCCGCCCACATATGAAAACGGTTTTCAAACCACACATGTGAGGTATCTCTGCGAACGTTAGAGCGAGAGCAATCATTTTGGCCCTAGACCTCCTCTGTAACTCAAAACATGTACCAGTAAAAATATTTAAAGCGTCGCCTATGGGGATTTTTAAGTAGCGAAGTTTGGCGCCATTCCACAAGCGTGTGCAATTTTTAAGGGTGACATGTTAGGTTTCTATTTACTCGGCGTAACTTCATCTTTCACATTATGCAAAAACATTGGGCTAACTTTACTGTTTTGTTTTTTTTTAAGCACAAAACATTTTCTTTCCGTAAAAAACGCGTTAAAAAAATTGCTGCGCAAATATCGTGTGAGATAAAAAGTTGCAACAACCACCATTATATTCTCTAAGGTCTTTGCTAAAAAAACATATATAATGTTTTGGGGTTCTATGTAATTTTATAGCAAATAAATGATGATTTTTACATGTAGGAGAGAAATGTCAGAATTGGCCTCGGTGCTCCAGAACGCCTGAAGGGGCTCCCTGCATGTTGGGCCTCTGTATGTGGCCACGCTGTGTAAAAGTCTCACACATGTGGTATCGCCATACTCGGGAGGAATAGCAGAATGTGTTTTGGGGTGTAATTTGTGGTATGCATAATGCTGCGTGTGAGAAATAACCTGCTAATATGACAATTTTGTGAAAAAAAAAAAAAAAGAGAAAAAAAAATCTTGATTTTGCAAAGAATTGTGGGAAAAAATGACAACTTCAAAAAACTCACAATGCCTCTTTCTGAATACCTTGGAATGTCTCCTTTCCAAAAAGGGGTCATTTGGGGGGTATTTGTACTTTTCTGGCATGTTGGGGTCTCAAGAAATGATATAGGCCGTCAGTACTTCAGGTGTGATCAATTTTCAGATATTGGCACCATAGCTTGTGGACTCTATAACTTTCACAAAGACCAAATAATATGCACCAATTTGTACTTATTTTTACCAAAGATATGTAGCAGTATAAATTTTGGCCAAAATTTATGAAGAAAAAATAGTAATTTGCAAAATTTTATAACGGAAACGAAAAAAAAAAACATTTTTTTACAGAATTTTCAGTCTTTTTTCTCTTATAGCGCAAAAAATAAAAAACCCAACAGTGATTAAATACCACCAAAAGAAAGCTCTATTTGTGTGAAAAAAAGGACAAAAAATTCACATGGGTACAGTGTTGTATGACTGAGTAATTGTCATTCAAAATGTGAGAGCACCAAAAGCTGAAAATTGGTCTGGTTATTAAGGGGGTTTAAGTGCCCAGTGGTCAAGTGGTTAATGTGCACCCATTGCTGTCCCGGTTTAGGGATAAAATTAATACCTGGAACACCCTAAAATTGTCACTTGCAGGTAAAGCCAACCTGATCAAAATGATTTTAGTGCCACAACTACTCTACTTTTTACACAACTCGCCTGTAGTGATACACCTGAAAATCTTTCGAATAGTGAACACTCTCTTCCGACGGTTGTTATGGCATACTAGGCCCCCTCGGATTAGACTGGAGCACCTGCAGCGTGCCAAGGACAGTGGGGGGTTGGCGGTTCCCAACCCTTGGCTGTACTACATAGCGGCCCAGTTGCAGCATTTGATCGGCTCTATGTCCCAGGACCCGGGGAGCTCGGCGGCACGACTGATGCTATCGGCCACTGGCGCTGAGACTATCCCGATGGGGCTGGAGGCGCAAATGTTCCTAAAATCCAATAAGCAGACCCCTACGCTCTCACTTATTCAAAAGGTGTGGAACAAGGGCCGACAACTACAGGGGGTGCAGGGATTCACGGAAGACAGCCCAATATGGGGCAATAGGTCATATGTGGAGTTGGTGAAGCTGCAGCAGGGGCCCAGATGGCGCGCCCATGGTGTTGCTCTGCTGTCCCACATCTTCGCTAATGGCAGGCTTCTCACTTTTCCTGAACTGCAGGCCAGATTTGGCCTCCCAGCTCATATGCATTATTACTATATGCAGCTCCAGCATGCGGTTGCTTTACACGGGAATGCGGTGGAATGGGTTCAGTCACCCGCCCCGGTGTTCCGTGTGTTGCACACTAGCAATGAAACAAAAGGGTTTATCTCCCAATGCTACCAGATGTTACTGGCAAATCACCTACGTGCATTCCCGAGCAGGGCGGAATCCATGTGGGAGAATGACATAGGTACAATGACAGGGGACCAATGGGAGGAGGCGTGGCAGTCAGTCACCACCTGCTCTTTAAATGTTGCGCAGAAAGTGTCACAGTTATATATACTATTGAGGGCACATTACACCCCGATAAAATTACATAAGATTGGTAAGCTCGAGGACCCTGTGTGTGGTAGATGACAGAGGCACAATGGAGATCTCATTCATCTCCTGTGGAGATGCCCTAAGCTTCACAGGTATTGGACTGAGGTGGTGGATACACTGAATAGAGTGTTTCAAACTACGATCCCTGCGGATCCTAAGTGTTGCCTGCTGGGGGTCTTGGAGGAAGTGATTCCTGGGGAGTTGACCAGGATCGCAGTCTCTAGGGCCCTATTTCAGGCCAGGAAGCTTATTTTGATGGGTTGGAAGTCAGTTTCACCGCCTACCACCACCTCCTGGGTGGCACACATGGGGAATACTCTTATAATGGAAAAGTACATATACCAACACGGGCAGCCCGGGTAGGTTTGAGAGAATTTGGTCCCAATGGCTTGATACCCCTGGCCTGAGCCCCAGGGAGCTGGTGATGTCCCGACTTTTACAATAAATTTGAAACCAAGTGGCCAAGGACTAATGTGCTTATCCATGCAAGATTGTGGTGTTGTTCTTATGTGTTGTTTTACAGTTTGCCAGCAGAGGGAAACCTTTGCTATTTTTTGTACAATGGAAACTGTTGTGATTTATCTGGTGTTCAATAAAAACGTTTTTGATAAAAAAAAAAAAAAAAAAAAAAAAAAAAAAGGAAGCTAGAGAAAAGGCTGCATTTTTCTACTCCAGTTTGTCATTTCCAATATAAAAGAATGCCATTTGGGTTGCATTCTGCCCTAGCTACTTTTCAGAGGGTGCTAGGTAAGTCTCTGGTTCCTCATCTGAAATAAAACTCTGTGTGTTTGGACAACATTGCCATCTTTAGAACAGGCTGGGAGACGCATCTTACCCGAGTGCAGGCTGTTTTGGACCTTCTAAAGGAGGGTTTTATAGTTAACCGGTAAAAGTGTGCCATTGCAATAGGGGAGACCAAATACCTGTGGTACATTGTGGGGGAGGGGTTTGGTGAAGTCCCAGAGGAATAAGGTAGAGATTATTCAAACTTGACCCTGCCCTGTCACCTAGACAGGTCCAAGCATTTTTGGCAATTGTTGTTACTTCTGTCAGTTTGTCCCCAACGTTGCCACTATTGCTGCATCACTGACTGACTTGCCAAAAGAGTAAGAAGTCAGTCATGTTTAAGTGGAATGAAAAGGCTGAGCAAGGTTTCTGGGAGCTTTAAAACATACTCGTAAAACAGACTCGTGTCAGTATCCCGTGCTGGCCGCTTTGGATTTTTGGAAGAGTTTATTCCAAACGGATGCCTCCAAGTGAAGACTTAAGAGCCATTCTGTCCTAAGAGGTCAATGGAAAGGAACAGCCCATAGTCTGTCTTAGTAGAAAGGTAACAGCTGCTGACAGAAATTATGCCGTAGTGGATTGGGAGTGCCTGGCCATTAAGTGGGCTCTAAACTCAATAGGCTATTTTCCTTTGGCAGGAAGTTTCATTTGGTGTCGGACCATGCCCCATTGACCTGGATGAGACAGAGCAAACACATAAATGTCACATTAGCAAGGTAGTTCCTGGCATTACAAGACTTTACATTTGTGGTAGAACACAGACCAGGAAAACAATGCCAGAATGTGGATGCCCTCTCTAGCGTACACTACAGGGTGCCCCGCAATGCCTCTTACATCTCTGCATCAGGGCAAAGGAGGGGGAATATGTACAGGATGCCAGGAGTGTGTCCTCGATGGCAGGTATGTTTCCCCACTATTCGGATTGTGGTCAAGAGAGCTCAAGAAACATTATTAGTACTGTGGGGTTCTCACCCATGTAGGATTAGGAGTTCCATGGTAGCAAGGTCAGAGAGGCGAGGACTGTTTTTCAGTACTCTCTGGATTGGCAAGTTTTCATTAGGAACCCAAAATGTGGAGGTTTGGAGACACCTTTGGTGGAAAAAAAAAAAACCTTCAAACCCTGGTTACATGGAATCTGGTCTTGAAAGTGTTAAGCCACATGCAAGGGAGTCTTGAAAGGAAGCAGGAAGGAAACAGCAGGTAGTGTGGAGTGGATCACAGCTGTGAACAAGGGTGGACTCTCTAGTGACAGACGTTGGTTTGCTGAGCTCCTGTGGCTTGTCTTGTACTCTGAAAGTGGGAACCCTAAACCCTGGTGTGGGACTGGCTGACTTGTAGTGAGTCATGTTGTATGGTTGTCTTTGTACCAGGACTGTGAACTGTTTGCTTTACTTTTGCTAAAAAAAGCCATTTGTGTTTGCCTGTTGTGAGAGACCAAAAAAACAATTTACTTTCACAAGGGACTTTCTGGTGATCTTGGGCCCTCCATATGACTATGTGTGTGTGTGTATATATAGCTAAGAAACAAAAACTTGGTCATGACCATACTAGTGGAGCTGTGGATCATTGTTCTTTTTCAGACAGTGATTTCCATCTCTGCTTTTGCATATTCGATTGTTTTATTCCTGGGCAGTAAAGAGGAGACCCCAGTTCACACTCTACACTGGGGACCATACTTTGTAGCTGCACTACTGCAGCTTATTAATGGTAATAAATGAAAGTGAAGAATTTTTAAAGTCTCTAATGTTTTAAACTGTAACTTCAGCCAAAATCACATTTTTGACAGAGTTGGGAATCTCCCTTAACCACTTCCATACCGGGCCATTGTAAAATTACGCTGGCAGGAACCCTCTCTCCCTCCGGGTGGACGTCATATGACGTCCGGGGCTTTGTGGGGGGATATCTGAATGATGCCTGCAGCTAGAGGCATCATTCAGATGTCCTTCTCTTCTTCCGGTGATTCTGCGCACCATAAGAATGATCATAGCGGCGGAACCACCCCTCCCGCCGCCATCCGATGGTTTTCTGGGCTCTACCATGCCAAAGAATCGTCCGGTGGTTGGTCACATGATGAGCATAGAGATGACTGGTGACCAGATGGTCACCAGTCATCTCTATGACCGTCGGAGGCCCGGGCGCAATGTGATGACGTCACGCCCGGGTTCCCAACAGTAAACAAAGCCATGATTGCGGCTGAAAGCAGGAGATCGCTGATTTATTTTTCCCGATCTCATGCTTTCCAGCCTGGAGGAGAGATGTGGGGTCTTATTGACCCCACATCTCTCCATAAAGAGGACCTGTCACACACCATTCCTATTACAAGGGATGTTTACATTCCTTGTAATAGGAATAAAAGTGATCAAAAAAAAAAAAAGTGTAAAAATAAAAAAAATGAAGTAAAATTAAAAAATTAAATAAAATGCTCCTGTCCCCTGTAGCTCGCGCTCAGAAGCAAACGCACATGCACGTCCCGCCCACATATGTAAACGCCGTTCAAACCACATATGTGAGGTATCACCGTGTGCGTTAGAGCGCATGCAACAATTCTAGCACTAGACCTCCTCTGTAACTCTAACCTGGTAACCTGTAAAAAATTTCAAAGCGTCGCCTATGGAGATTTTTAAGTACCTAAGTTCGGCACTATTCCATGAGTGTGCGCGCAATTTTAAAGCGTGACATGTTAGGTATCTATTTACTCGGCGTAACATAATCTTTCATATTTTACAAAAAAATTGGGCTAACTTTACGGTTTTATTTTTTAATTTATGAAACCATTTTTTTTTCCAAAAAAAAGGCGTTTGAAAATTATTGCGCAAATACCGTGCCAGATAAAAAGTTGCAATGACCGTCATTTTATTCCCTAGGGTGTCTGCTAAAAAAACATATATATTGTTTGGGGGTTCTGAGTAATTTTCTAGCAAAATAATGATGATTTGTACATGTAGGAGAGAAGTGCCAGAATAGTGGTATAAAAAGCCCTGTATTGAAAGGGTTAAGGGAGATTTCCCTGTACCTCTTGGCTAAAGAGACATAGCAGCAAAGTAAGTAGAAAGTTTCCTAAATTGGGTAAAATCTCTCTCACACAGCTGTCAGTGGAACATATATCTCCATTGGAAGATTTCCGCTCTACTCCTGTTGGGGTGACATGTAAAATTGTGGATCCCTCTTTACTTTCTCTCTTGGTGACCATGGTAGCCAGTGCAAAAAAAATGTAAAAAGTTTAGATCACCCACAGATCGCATTAAAAGTCTGACCAAGGTTTCAACCTTTTACCACTCTGCTCCAGCCCAAACTTTTTTTCTAGTTTTGCACAAAGTATGGGCATTTGCAACTAAAGAAAATAAACATAACTTCTGTTTTTTTATTTATGCGCAGGATGGAGCAATCTATCACCCACATTCAAAGATGTGTATTAGTTCATTCCGTACATCAGAGGGTCGGGCAGATGTGCAAATGAAGACCTGTAACGCTTTGGATAAAAACCAGATCTGGAAGTTTGAAAGGTAGAAACTGCAAATTTGGACAGAAGCCTGCATTGAAATTCCTTCAGTTTAATCCAGGCCTTGATGACTGAATACCACATACATATAAACTCATCTGAATTGAATATGCCTTATTGCATATGTCCGAAATAACTTGTATAATGGCTTTCTGCATATTCTGAAGTGCCTTCATATATAATACGTGCTGCTCTATGGTCTCAGATTTGTTGAATGGTACATAAACTTTTTATCTGCAGCTCACTTTTTTAAATATATATTTTTATGCATTTTTTTAATTATTCAAAGTCTTAACGTAAACCTGTACTTTACCTTTTCAAAGAAAAGTAAGAAGTTTGCACAGCAGGCAAATAAGAAGCCTGTTCTACTTTTTCTACTGTTGTCTGATCCTGTTTTGTTGTTTCATCTATATCAGAAGTCCAAAATTAACAGAGATGAACAATCCCTACTGACAGTGTGCAGAAGGCCTGCATGGCATCCGCAATCTCCTGATCGCTGTTGCAATTCTTTACAGACTCCTAATACAAAAAATCACAAATACACATTTTTTTTACCTGCAATAAAATGTGCATTTATAATTTTTTTGTACAAAGGTGAACTTATCCTTTAAAGCAGTGGTTCTCAACCTGGGGGTCAAATGACGATTTGCCAGGGGTCACTGAATCCTGGGCTGTTCCCGAAGCCCGCACCGCTCTCCCAGCCTTTACTCGGCCTCCTGGCAGGGCTGTTCCTGGAACCCGTGGCCGCTCACTCAGCCTCTTTGCAGCCACCTGTTCAGTTCACGGCATGGCTGGGGGGCAGAGACTAGAGGTCATCTGACTGGTGAGGAATGTGAAGTGGGAGGGGCTGAAGGAGACCGTATTTCCTGATTTTGGCATAGGTGTCACTGCTGCAAGACACCACAAAGCCGGAGACACAGTGAGTAACACTACCTGTGATTATAGGAGTAATAGAAGTAAAATAGAGAATACATGGAAGGGAGAGGAAAAGAGGGGGAGGAACAAAGAAAAAGGGAGAGAAAGAATAAGCGAAAGCACAAGAAAGATGGCTAGAGAGAGGGATGGGGAAAAAAAACAAGAAATTAAGATAGATAAAATAAAAGGGAAAGAAAGGAGAACAAAGAGAGAGTGGCACATCCTAAAATGTGCTATAAGGGGTTTTAATATTGTACGAGTTGAAGGGACTCGGGGAGCGCTAAATGTCCTTGCTTACAACCCACGCTACGAATTTTTTTTTACTGTTAGGGGTCCCTACAACTTGGCACTCGAAAGGTTGAGAACCACTGCTTTAAAGGATTTAATCATGTCTCCCCTTTACCTTATTTCCTCCAGACTGTACATATCACATTCCTGAAGTCTCTCCTGATTGGTTTTGGTTTTATCCCTCAGACCTTTCACCATTTTTGTTGCCTGTTTCTGACTCTTTCTATTTTATCAATATCTGTAAGTGAGGTTCCTGAAACTGTACACCGTATTATAAATTGGTACAAACAACAACTAGACAGAAACACGCCTGATCATTGCCAAAGGTTTAATGAATAAAAAAATGAAGCACTCGCAAAGGAAAGTGTTAAACCATTTTACCTGTGGCTCTGAGTTATTCATTGATATCCAGTCAGAGGGGTCCTCCAGCCATGGTCATCAGTAGGGGATGGAGCTGAAAGCATTCTGGAATTTCTGGGATCAGCACTGTGATAATCTCTGGATTGGATATTGGGTAACAACTCTGGGCCGCAGGTGAGTGTAACAATTGCATACATGAATGTGGCATCTTATGCCTTTGTTTTTTCCATTGATCAGATTATTTCTGCACTATCAGGTGCACACTCTGCATTATTTGTAGGGATTTTATGTGGCAATTTAGTAGTAAGAGCTGCAAGATGTATGTGGTATTCCCTATGGATCTGCCCTGGATTATTTCTCTAATTGCATATCTAAGGTGTGAATGTGTATTTGTGCTCTGGGTTATTTTTTTTGGACAGTACTCTAAATGAGGTCTAACTAAAGATAGGGGAATCAGGACCTCCTTCCTCCTTCTGGTGATCACTCTAGCAATTCACCCCAGAATTCTATTTGCTCTCCCTACTGCCTGGTTACGCTGTTTGCTCATTTTGCAATCATCTAAAATAAGCACCCCAAAATCTTTTTCTCTGTATTTATAACAAACACTGTACCCCAATGTTGTATTCTGTCAAAGGATTATTTTTCCATAGATGCATTATTTTGCATTTAAATATGTTGAACTGCAGTTTCCACTGCTTTGACCAGTCCATGTTCCATGTTACAGACACCTCCATGCAAATCTGCCATATTGCTCACCTTTTATGTCATCAGCAAAAGGACATACCTTGTCCACCAAACTTTGAGTTGTATCACTTTCAAGCAGAGTAAATAGAACAGGACCTAGTACAGAGTTTTGTGGTACACCGCTAGTGACTGGTCAGTGTTTTGAATGAACTTCATTTACAACTGCACTTTGCTATCTATCCTTTAGCAAACTGCATATCCACTGAACCCCCAAGAAGTTAAAACAATAATAATACCTGCTTTTAAAAAAAAAAATTAAAAACAGATCTGTGGTGGTTGATGCCATAATGGGCTAGTATGCACTGCATATCGGCAAATTATGACAGACTTGCCTTACAAAGCCCTCCAGTACTGAGCTGTTACTGCTGCCGATGGTACCATCTCAGCCTGGTCTTCCTTCCAGGTCCACGCTCTATGGCCACCTAAAAAAACAGGCAGCAATGACATCATTCCCACGCATGTGCACGGGAGAAGCCATTGTGGCACAGTGCTGTCTGTATTCATGGCACATGCAGTGTGCAAAACTTCCAAAATGAAAAAAACCTGGTTTAGACTCTACCAGCTCTCATGTATAAAATAATATGACAAAATAAAATGAAAAAATCATAAGTAACGCACTGTACTAAGTACAAAAAGCGCTATGCTTTATTTCATATATCGAATTTAAAACAATATCACACTACACACTTACCAAACCCACATAATAAAACCATACGCTCCACCTCTCTCAAACATTAATCACTCATACTGTATACTCAATATGTGTAATCTCCTGTACTGAATTAAGCCTAGTACACATGGGCCGAATGTGGGGGGACATCGACCAGTTCAATAAAAACCAGCTGACTTTCAGCCAGTGTGTATGGCAGCCGGTCTGACAAAAGCTGGAAAACCAGCAGCCGTGTGGCTCCCGATCAGCGCTCTCAGCCAGTGGCTGAGAGTGCTGACCGGAGTATTCTGGCTGGGGGCTGTCCCCCTGTCGGAACACAGTAGAACAGCAGGGGAGATCGCTGTACCAACATCAGATTTTTAGTACAGTGGCTCCGACTGGAGCTGTCAGTTTTTTTTCTGGTGGTGTGGCTTTAGTATGAATGTTTCCAAAACAATAGATTTTAGGTGATCCTCAAAGTGGAATGTAATTGTGCATTTTATTGAGTTATGGCTACATGATTGCATATGCTTGGAAATGCCTTTTAAGATCCAAGCTTTGTATGTCCATGGCCTTCTGGAATGAGACCCTATTGGCATGCAAGAGAGGTGTTTACAGTGGAATATGAGCCTAGCTATCTGTGGGGAAACATACAGGCTCTGTTAAATATCCTCCTCTAGACCACAGTGCCCTATAAATATGGCTAAGGGCGCAACCAATATTCATCATCTGTGGCTCCATAGTGCATAGCATCAATTCATTCTGGAGCTTTAATTAATACCTCAATACGTGTTGGTTATTTCAATGTATGTAAAGCAATCTATTTCACTGGTTCAATCTTTGAAACTGAGTATATGTTTGTTTTCCATTCTGAATAATTGATTTATCTTATGACTCCCATTGTCTCTTATTATATACTGTATCAATACATACACAATATAATGGATTGATCTATACATTAGTAGAGATTTAATCTGGAGGGTCAAAAGAAGGTTTTGTCACATGCAGAGTGCCCTGAATGCAGAGGAAACTGTGCATGCTCGAGTGACATCATTGGCCAAGGCCACCTTTCTGCCAAAGGGTTACTGCATTGTAAGCTTACCTGTAGGGAAAAGTGTAAAATTAGTGTTATAATGCTGTAAGTCCTACCTTATAACATCTTTGTGAGGTCCTTATGTGGAACTGTATCAGATGCTTTGCTAAAATGAAAGCATATGATTCAGCCTGAGCAGTGGGTTGATTGGAGCACTGTGCAGGAGGTGTGTCAGACTGCGTGTGATCTGGACCATTGCACTCTGTGTGAGAGCAGAGGTCTGTATCTCCAGCATGTGGCCAGCACAATATACTTTACTGAAGTGTGCAATACCACAATTAATACTATAAAAAAAAAAGTCGGACAAACAACTTGCCTGACTGCATCCAAGTAATGAAAAACCTGGGCTCAGTTTGGCAAATATCCCTATTGAATCAGTGTATATATTACTGTAATACAGTAATTTTTTTGTGCTGAAAATGCCCCCCTCGGCTTATACTCGAGTCACCTTTTTACGCCTGATCTCCCGGACTTTGGGGACCCTGTACCGGCCGGACGATTTTTCAAAACCGGACACCCCTTCCATAGACTCCCATGTTAAACAGTAATTTCTCTGGTGACTTTGGGGACCCGGTACCGGCCGGTCATAGGTCCCCTGGACCCAAAACTTTGCACACATGTAGCCCCATTTCTCCTCTACAAATGTGCAAAGTTTGTTGTCTGGGAGACCTACGGCCCCCTTCCATAGACTCCCATGTTAAACGTCAGTCTAGTCATGGACACAGTGAGGCATGGGCGCAGTGAGGCATGGGCGCAGTGAGGCATGCACATGGACACTGTGAGGCATGCAGGTGGACACCCTAGGTTTATACGCGAGTCAAGAAGTTTTCCCAGTTTTTGTGGTAAAATTAGGTGCCTCGGCTTATACTCGAGTATATACAGTATGTCAAACTGCATTATAGTAATAAATACAGAAGGTTTAATTGGGCTATAATATTATACTCAAATGGATTTAAACATGGTATAGAAAATTGATTTGGTAAAGTGTATGGGCATTTTCAACAAAAGTGCTCTAACTGCCCCTAACCATTCTCAGTTAAACTATAGTAAACCCCCACCCTAGCTGCTTACTTAGTCATGTCAAAAAGTAAGTACATGCATGTAAATTTTGACTTTTTCATTATATTTGAACAGTCAAATTCATTAAAACTGTGCCTACAGATAAAGGTGATGTTCTTGAATAAAAGCATAAGGAAAGGTTGCCTTTTTACCAATTTATTCAACAAAAATGTCTCTTTGTATTGTGAGGGGGTTAGCTCGGCAGCGGGTGTGTGTGACCCCCGGGATGGGCTCCCCACACAAAACAGGCCCAGCAAACGGAGGTTGTGGTTTTCAAAATCAAAAAGGTGCGGTTTATTTTCTATTTACAGTGACAAAACACAGCAAAGCAAAAGAAACATAACCAAAATAAATCCTGGTCAAGTTGACCTCTGACTAAACATACAGGTTTCCTAACTAACAACTGGGATCAGCCTAGTGCTGTCCTAGTCCCTAAGTCCCTGGTTTTAAATGTCCAAGCAAATAGCCACACAGGCTTTGTCTCACCGCACAGGGGTTCACTCTCCCTAGACAGTCCACACAGGTCTGGTTCCAGGCATGAGCAAACACCTAATGAATCTGGGAGTTCTTATAGAGGCCTAAATGAGCTGACAAGCTTCAGCTGGTGTCATCAACTCCCTGTCTGCACGACGCCCAGCCCTCTCCCTAGAGGTATGAGTCATCCATGAGCCCACTAGCCTTATACAACTCTCCACCTAGTTGTATAAGTCGGCGTAAAGCCTGAATCTGGGCGAAATATATCTACCCCCCTGGATGCAACCAGGTGACTTTACCTTCCTGCTGTCACATACCCCCCCCCCCTCTTGTTTTAACCTCGGGGTTGGAACACCAGCAATCAGGCATTCATGTACTCGAGACAAAGCATCCACATTCCCCATTTGAACGCCAGGGCGATGCTTTACTGTGAAGTTGAATTCCTGGAGGGCCAGGAACCACCTATTCACTCTTCTATTTGTTTCCTTGTTTTGAGCCATCCACTTTAACGGAGCGTGATCCGTAACCATGTCAAAGTGCCTACCTAGCAGGTAGTACCGAAGGGAATCTAGAGCCCACTTCACCGCTAAACACTCCTTTTCAACGGTGGCGTAATTTACCTCATGGGACTTCAACTTCCTGCTGAGGTAAATGACTGGGTGCTCTTCCCCGTTCCAGACCTGGGACAATACTGCTCCTAACCCCACATCTGACGCATCACTTTGTACGACAAAGTCTTTAGAGAAGTCGGGTGAGTACAACACTGGCTGGCTACATAAGGCTTGTTTCAAGAATTGGAATGCTGCCTCAGCCTCGGGGGTCCATTTAATCATGACCGACCCTTTCCCCTTCGTCAGGTTGGTTAGGGGCACAGCCTTAGAAGCAAAGTGGGGAATGAATCGCCGATAATACCCAGCGATTCCCAGAAAGGCTCGTACCTGCTTCTTGCTGTTGGGACGTGGCCAACTCTGGATGGCCTCGACTTTGTTGAGTTGGGGTTTTATTACTCCCCTCCCAATGGTGTACCCAAGATATTTGGCCTCCTCCTGCCCAATGGTACACTTCTTGGGGTTAGCCGTAAACCCCGCTTCCCGAACAGAGTCCAGGACTGCTTGCACTTTTGGCAGATGTGAGGCCCAATCTGTGCTATGGACAATTACGTCATCCAGGTAAGCCGCAGCATACTTCCGATGGGGCCTCAGCATCTGGTCCATTTTCCGCTGGAATGTGGCCGGCGCATTCTGTAACCCGAACGGCATTCTTTTATATTGGAACGCCCCGTCTGGGGTTACAAATGCGGTTTTCTCTTTGGCCGACTTGGCCAGGGGGATTTGCCAATACCCTTTTGTGAGGTCAAGAGTCGTCATGTATCGGGCTGTTCCCAGCCGGTCGATCAACTCATCTATACGTGGCATGGGGTAGGTGTCAAATTTTGTAACTTTGTTCAACTGACGAAAATCGTTACAAAATCGCCAGCTCCCATCCGGTTTAGGCACCAACACGATGGGACTAGACCAATCACTTTGGGACTCCTCTATCACCCCTAAGTTCAGCATTTTCTGTACTTCCTCCCGTATTGCCTCCCGTCGAGCCTCTGGGATCCGATAGGGTTTTAACTTCACCCTTTCACCGGGCGGGGTAATGATGTCATGCTCTACCCCAGATGTTTGTCCCGGCAGCTCAGAGAATACCTCCTTGTTGCGAAGCACAAACTCCTTAACCTCCTGTTGTTGGGGTTGTGACAAGGTGGCTGCTATTCCAACCTCAGGAATCATGCAACCAGTTTGAGCTGGTGACCAAGTGTCTGCGACTAGGGACTCTCTATCCCTCCAGGCTTTCAACAGATTAACGTGATAGATCTGTTCGGGCTTTCGCCTTCCTGGTTGTCTGACCTTGTAATTCACTTCGCTCACTTTTTCCATTATCTCGTAGGGGCCTTGCCATTTGGCAAGGAATTTACTTTCAACCGTAGGGACAAGTACCAATATCCTATCCCCCGGGGAAAAGGTACGGGTCTTGGCTCCACGGTTGTACACTCTCTGCTGTGCCAACTGCGCTTGGGCCAAATGTTCCTTCACGATGGGCATTACCTGTGCAATTCGATCTTGCATCAGGGCGACATGCTCAATCACACTCCTGTGGGGAGAACTCTCACTTTCCCAAGTTTCCTTGGCAATATCCAACAGCCCTCTTGGGTGTCTCCCATACAGTAACTCAAAGGGGGAGAATCCCGTAGAGGATTGGGGCACCTCCCTAATAGCAAACATCAAATAAGGAAGTAAACAGTCCCAATCCTTTCCATCTCTATCCACCACTTTCTTCAACATTTGTTTTAGGGTTTTGTTGAATCTTTCAACCAGCCCATCGGTTTGGGGGTGATACACAGACGTACGCAATTGCGTCACTTTGAACAATTTACACAGCTCTTTCATAACCCGGGACATAAAGGGTGTACCTTGGTCCGTAAGCAGTTCTTTACAAATACCCACCCGGCTAAAAACAAGAGATAGCTCTTTGGCTATGGTTTTGGCCGAGGTATTTCGGAGAGGGATCGCTTCTGGATAACGGGTGGCATAGTCCATTATAACTAATATGTACTGGTGCCCCCTAGCGGACTTGATTATAGGACCTACCAAATCCATGGCGATCCTCTCAAACGGGACCTCAATGATGGGTAGAGGGACCAGCGGGCTACGGAAATGTGGCATCGGGGCCAACCTCTGACACACAGGGCAGGAGGAACAATAATTTTCTACGTCCTTCATCACCCCCGGCCAATAGAATCTCTGTAATACCCTCTCTCGGGTTTTCTCTGTCCCCAGATGACCTCCAAGAATGTGCCCATGGGCCAACTCCAACACCAACTTCCTGTAAGGTTTGGGCACCACAAGCTGCTCAACGGTTTCTTCTGCCCTTTTTGCCACCCGATACAGTAGGTCCTTCTCTACGCTGAAGTATGGGTAAGTGCAGGTATTATCTGGGTTCACTAACTCACCATCTATTTTCACTACGTTTTCCCGTGCCTTTATTAGGGCGGGGTCTTTCAACTGTTCTGTGGCAAAGTTTTCCCTGTGAACCTCAAGATCAGAAAACTCCACAGACGGTAGGTTTTCGTCTGAGGAGGTGGGCTCCTCTCCAGTTTCTTGAGTCTCCCCTGCCAATACTGATAAGGGAAATTCCGGAGAGTCCTCACCACTCTCAGGGGAGTTCTGGCTATCACATTCCTGGTACATAGGGGCACCAGTGAGGGGCTCAGGATCATCCCACAGTTCCCAGAACTTCGGAAAATCCCTTCCCACAATGGCGTCATGCGGTAACTGAGATACTAAGCCCACTGGATGAGAGAGGGTACCTTTGGGGGTCTCGAAACACACTGTAGTCACTGGATACTCTCGGGTGTCCCCATGCACACAAATAACAGCTACCTTGCTATTCCCAGAGACCTCTGTTTTAACTAACTCAGCCTTTATCAGGGTCACAAGGCTACCTGAATCCAGCAATACCACAACATTTCTACCATTAACACACATTTTGCATAAATGTTTCTCAGTTCCTCGAATGGCAGTGCATGCGACTGTCGCACACAGCGACTGACGTCTGCCCGTCAGAAAGTCACACTGCATGGGTTCCTCCACAACCGGGCAATTGGCTGCAATATGTCCCGCTTGCCGGCAGCGGTAGCAAACGATCCTTCTTGCCGCCTCTTGAGCCGCTGATTTCCCAGGCTGTTCTCGCCAAACTTGGGGTAGAGCTCCCACCCTCTCACTCTCTCCACCCTCACCCCTTGGAATCCTCTTATCCGCCCCTGGGGATGGTCTGGTCTTAGGGTGGAAAGTCCGAGTGTCTCTGGAAGAGGCCGTCAGGTTCTCTGTAGCCAAGTATTTCTCCACACGATCCACAAGACCATCGGCCGTCTCTGGGTCTCCATGGCTTACCCACTTTTGGATGGCAGTAGGAAGAGCTCTCAAAAACCGATCCATTACAACACGTTCCACAATCTTTGGTGCGGACAAAGTCTCTGGCTGTAGCCACTTTCTGCTCAGGTGAATGAGATCATACATTTGAGACCTGGGGGGTTTTCCAAGCTGGAAAGTCCAGTTATGCACACGCTGAGCCCGGACAGCCTGGGTGACACCCAGCCTTGCCAATATTTCAGCTTTTAGCATCACATAGTCTTTTGCTTGGTTAGGCTCTAGGTCATAGTAAGCTTTCTGCGATTCACCAGTTAACAGAGGAGCCACCAGTCCAGCCCACTGCTCCTCAGGCCACTTTTCTCTTTCAGCGGTCCTTTCAAATGTGGTCAAAAATACCTCTGGATCATCCTCTCCAGTCATTTTTGTCAATAAACGACTCACCCCAAAGGACGCGGTATTAGTGGGACGGCTTTCCTCACTGGTCTGCGGACGTTGCTGCATTACTGCTTCCATCTGTTGTTGTAGTCTCTGCTCTTGCTTCTGCAACAGGTCTATGAAGCGGGCCTCAGATTGCTGCTGGGCTCGTTGCTGAGCCTCCAGACTCTGTTGCAAAGTTGCGTTTGTCTGCTGCTGGGCTGCAAGGCTCTGTTGATGAGCTTGCTGCTGGGCTGCGAAGTTCTGTTGTTGAGCTGCAAGGCTCTGTTGATGAGCTGCAAGGCTCTTTTGCAAACCTGCATTTGTCTGCTGTTGATTGGCATTTGCTAGAGCCAGCTGCTTCAGTATCTCCTCCATGCTGGCTTAAAAAAAAACTGCCACTGGTTCTCCACCAACTGTGAGGGGGTTAGCTCGGCAGCGGGTGTGTGTGACCCCCGGGATGGGCTCCCCACACAAAACAGGCCCAGCAAACGGAGGTTGTGGTTTTCAAAATCAAAAAGGTGCGGTTTATTTTCTATTTACAGTGACAAAACACAGCAAAGCAAAAGAAACATAACCAAAATAAATCCTGGTCAAGTTGACCTCTGACTAAACATACAGGTTTCCTAACTAACAACTGGGATCAGCCTAGTGCTGTCCTAGTCCCTAAGTCCCTGATTTTAAATGTCCAAGCAAATAGCCACACAGGCTTTGTCTCACCGCACAGGGGTTCACTCTCCCTAGACAGTCCACACAGGTCTGGTTCCAGGCATGAGCTAACATCTAATGAAGCTGGGAGTTCTTATAGAGGCCTAAATGAGCTGACAAGGTTCAGCTGGTCTCCTCATCTCTGTCTGCACGACGCCCCACACTCTCCCTAGAGGTATGAGTCATCCATGAGCCCACTAGCCTTATACAACTCTCCACCTAGTTGTATAAGTCGGCGTAAAGCCTGAATCTGGGCGAAATATATCTACCCCCCTGGATGCAACCAGGTGACTTTACCTTCCTGCTGTCACAGTATGCAGTTTGCATGACTGCCCACCCACACCCAGCCTGTCATCGACTTGAAATTTTGAATTTTTTTACCCCTCTTCAATGCAAAATTCCTTCAGTTACTCAGTACAAGATGTTTGTGGGCCTCCTTGCATGACCTGCCCGTTTCTTTTTTCCAGAACATTTAAGTGGGAATGAAATCAGGGCTTTGGCTATGGGGCTAGACCCTAAAGCATAAAGTAACTCCAAACTATAACATTTCGCCCACCATGCTTCACAGTTGGTATAGGGTTCTTTCCCTGAAACCTGGTAGGTAGGCACAGTGGTGTAGTGGGTAGCACTCTCGACTAGCAGTAAAAAGGGTCGCTGGTTCGAATCCCAACCAAAACTAAACAGACGTAGGGCGGAGCGACGCGCTGACGTCACCTCGAGCTCCATACGATCGTAAAGGGACGGGTATCTGTATGTGCACCGGCCGACACATCAGATTTAAAGGCTGTCTTTTATCAACACAATTGTAAGTGCAATGTGTTAGATTTTTAATAAAGGTTTTATAACTTTAATACACTATGTGGAGTGTTTCATATCTTTTCCATATTGGATGTCTGCTAATGACCTGTTGACTGGGCATTATCTATTATCACGTATCTGCATCTGCTAATTGGTGGGAAGAGTGGACCTGTTATATGCGGTTTTTGATTCTCTGTTATAGGGGATTAACACCAGCTGGTAAGAGGCAACTTCTACTAAATGGTGGTGGATCTACACGTTTATTTTGGATGCAGTCACTATATGGACAATTTCTTCACAGAATACTGGTGTTTTGATCATAATTTGAATTACGGACATTCATTGCTGTTTCTTATTTGGACACTGTTTTGTTGCTCACTAATGAATTTATACAAGTTTTTTTTCATTATATGTTAACCACTGTTCATCAATGGTATGTTTCACATGTGGTAAATATTAATTTAAGGTATTTAGAGTTGATCAAATTTTTGATTTACTCACTGGTGTTATAATTTATATGTTAATTTTTAAGTTTAAACACCACTGTAGAGGTCTATGGGATAGCGCGATTGTTTTATTTTTCCAACTATGTAACTATGTGTCTTCAGTTTGCTCTAAACATGTCTATTGTTACTTTGCCCAAACATCTTTAACTATGATTCATTAGTCGACGGCATATATTTTCCAAAAGGCCCTGGTCCTTTGTATATATATTCTATGGCAAACTGTAGTCCAATATTATTTTTGAACTGCAAAAGCTTTTTTTTGTCAGCCTGCCAATGCAAGTTCAATTGGTGCAATCTTTCTGATTGTATGTTCATGCACGTTGACATCAGTCTTTCAAGATTCACCTGTAGATCCCACAATGAAATGTAGGGGTTCTTGCAGAATTCTTTTAGCATCAAATATTTAGCTCCTGGGTTAATTTTGCTTGAGCAGCAAGTTCTGAACAAATTAGCAGGCATTTTTTTTTGTTTCCAAAGTGTTTATGAAAAGTTATTAGTGAATTACATAAACAGCAGAGGAACCAATCCTCAGATATAGGAAGTACTTACTGTATGTCAGGGGTACTCAACCCATGATCTGTGGGCCACATGTGGCCCTGGGAGCACTCTGAAGTGGCTCTCAACCTCAAACCAGGGGAGTGCATGCCCGGGGTCTGCAACCCGTTGATCGCAATCTGGGTTTGCCAACTCGTCATCCCAGAGCATCAGAGTGCATCAAGCTGGTGCCGACAGCAGAGGAAGCATGCAGTCTAGAAGGAGCAGGAGCTGCATAAGTTGATGTTTCCTCTGTAGCACCGCCTCCTGTCCCAGGTGGAGTGATACCAAGTGATATTTGCCTGGGACCTTTCTAGAGGCCTGGAAATAGAGCGCAATGCCAGCATAAGCTGGAAAAATAAAAGGTCAGTGTATTAAATAACACATACACTGCGCTTTTGCAAAAAGGTTAACACTATTAGACTGATAAACGCACTGCAGCTGCGACTTAGCTGCACTGAGCCATAGACATAAATGCAGGAGTTTTGGTGCACTTTCAGAATGTGCACCACACCCGCAAGATATAATAGAAGTTTTTTTTTTTATAATTATTTTTTATTTAAGTTTTTCAACACATAAAACATACACAGCTTAAAGTGGTTGTAAACCCACTTATGCAACTTGCACCTACAGGTAAGCCTAGATTAAGGCTTACCTGTAGGTGCAAGAAATATCTCCTAAACCTACACGGTTTAGGAGATATTTGCTAAAAATTACATGCATCAGTGTCTACGGCGCATGCATGCCGTAGACAACGGCGCATACATAGGGTTAATCCCATTCACAAATCCGGCTTAGCCGGCTCCCGCGCGCATGCGCAGAGTCATGTCTTCGCCGCTGCGGCCAATCACAGCTCCGGAGCGGTGCTGTGATTGGCTGGAGCGGCGATACCCGGAAGTAACCTTCCGGATATCGCCGCAGCGATGGCTGCGGCTGAAGAGGGAGCCGAGGACGGCTTCGGGGGCCCCGATCTAAGGTAATTGATGCATAATGAGCTAGTATGCTAGTCATACTAGCTCATTATGTCTTTGTCTTGCAGGTGGTTGTTTTTTTGAAAAAATTTTTTTACAGGGTTTACAACCACTTTAAGAACCTACAGTACAGATATAGAGCATATATAGAAAAATAATATACTTTGCAATGTGAACCCAGTGATAAAGTGCATAGCAATAAAAGGGTACAACTTTATCGCCCAAGTATAGACTAGAAGGGTAAACATCATGATCCTGGATCAATCGGGAACAGGAGGGACTTGGACCAATTTACCCCAAGACCGGTGACCTCAGCGAAAGTGTCTAAAATATTCAGTGCCCCCTGCAACGACGGGCCGGCCAGCATCATTGAGAAAGAGCAACATGTCATCCGCATACAAGGCTACCCTCTCCTCCAGCAACCCGATACGGAGACCTTTAATGTGCGGTGAGGTGCGAAGTGCTTCCGCCACCGGCTCAATAGCAAGGGCAAATAGAGCTGGAGAAAGAGGGCAGCCGTGCCTAGTTCCCCTGGAAAGCCTGAAGGGGACAGATAGTCTACCCCCCAAGCGCACCAAGGAAGTGGGGCACTTGTAAATCACCTGGAGCCACTTGATGAACAGCAGGGGAAACCCCATCCTGCGTAACATTTTGATATAATATAAGTTTATGGCAAAGCACAGCTAACCCACAGGAAAGCTGCAGGTGCACTGAACTGCAGCCATGGTGGGGGTTAACTGCAGCTAATCGGTGTGAAATTAGACTTATAGGGGGCTTAGGACAGTAAGGGCTTGTTCACATTTGCAATTTGGGGAGCAGTAAAACCCCCATAGTTGAGACGTGTTTTTACCACACACACACACCCACCCAACCACTAGTGTAGCCCCATGTTCCAAGGGCCCTGTGCGGCCTCTGTCACATTCTGTTTACACTTGGACAGGGGGGGGGGCAGTGGGGGCATCATATACAGGAACCAATCCTCTCCATTTTCTTCCTGCACCCGCTGAAAGCCAGTTTCTCCTCCTCTCCATCCCGCTGGCATTCAGTGGCTGCAGGAGGAAAATTTTCATTATGCTATTAAAAATAAAAAATAAATAATTATGAACCACTTCATTTCATTGTGTTCTTCAACTGGTTATCAAATAACTTAGGTGGCCCTCGCTCTTCAAAAGGTTGAGCACCCCTGACAAATGTGTACATGACAAAAAAAAAATATATGAGATTTAGCATAGAAAATGAAACAAAGAAAATGATGAAGCAGTGTTTTATAATCGTTTTTTTGACGCGGTACAGAATACCATAGAAACAAGGGGGTTGATTTACTAAAGGAAAATGTACTGTACACTTTGCAAAGTGCAGTTGCACTCTGCAAAGAGCAGTTGCTCCAGAGCTTGGTAAATGAGCAGAAGCTCTGCTGACTTCCATCATACAATCGTGTAAACAAAAATTTTGGTTTTTTTTCCTTGCATGTGTTTGGGTATTCTTTGCAAAATGAAGCTTTACCCCATTTACTAAGCTCTGGAACATTTGCACTTGCACACTCTAGTTGCCTTTAGTAAATCAACTCCAAGGCGTCAGAGTCCAGAAACCTTATAGAGCTGGTACTTTCAACCAACACTTTTTCCGACCTCTATTACATGTATATTTCTCTTATTCAATTTTCATACATAATACATACATACATTACCCCATTACTCATACATCCCTCAAACCGCATTTTTCCCACCCTCCCACCACATACATTTTACAGTTAAAAAAAAAAAAAAAGAAGTTCATAGAGAAAAAGAGGGAAAAAAAGTATACCACACTCTCTATACCTCACTTTTACTATCTAATTATTGTAACCCTTTAAGAAATTATTTGAATACAATTATTTGAAAAACAGGCAGGGGCCAGCACAGAGGCGGGCCCAGAGACAAAGCTGTACAGGCACCAAAGCAGAGTAGATGGGTGACAGTCAGGAAGGCCGGTCCTGGGCTGGAACATCCCAATAAGTACGCCCCGTTGAGTGACATTGGTAAGACCAGTCAGGGACCAGAACTCCTTGAGCTGAGTGACTCCCCTAGCTGCCAGGGGAGTAAAGCCAAGGGAAAGGAAAGACCGATTCTGGTGGCAGGGGACTCAATTCTTACAAGGACAGAGAGGGCAATCTGTCACAAAGACCTGAAGCGCCGAACTGTATGTTGTCTACAGGGTGTTCGGGTTTGGCACGTCATGGATCTGGTGGACAGATTACTAGGAGGGGCTGGGGAAGACCCGGCTGTCATGATGCACGTTGGCACCAATGACAGTCAGAGGTAGATGGAGTGTCCTAAAAAACGATTTTAGGAACTTGGGAGCTAAATTGAGGAAAAGGACCTCCAAGGTAGTATTCTCAGAGATACTACCGGTACCTCGAGCCACACCAGAAAGGCAGAGGGAGAGTAGGGAAGTAAACAAGTGGCTGAGGAGCTGGTGTAGAAAGGAGGGGTTTGGGTTCCTGGAGAACTGGGACGACTTCTCAGTCGGTTACCAGCTCTATAGAAAGGGACGGACTGCACCTAAATGGGGAAGGTGCAGATCTGCCAGGAGTGAAGATGGCCGAAAAGTTGGTGGGGCTTTTAAACTAGGTGACGGGGGGAGGGTCCAGAGGTAGAGATAGTCAGTCAGCGCGGAACATATTCCAGAGGGTAGTATTGGGGGCATTAGTGGTAGGTTGACTAAAGCACCTTAACCCGAGGTAAGTATAGTAACAAGTCCTATTTGAAACCCCAGAGCACCCAATAAGGAGATAGTATGCCACCAATCTAAACTACGTGGCATGTTCACCAAGGCCAGGAATCTGGTGGACAAGACTTGGTTTGACAGCTCTCATGATTGGCTGGCAACCATTCAAGGATATTTCCTATATCACAGGGATAGAAAGGTTAAAAAAGGGGAAGGGGTATGCCTGTATATCAAAAATTATGTACAAGTGAATGTGAGAGATGACATCACTAAGGGAGCAGGGGGGGAGGTGGAATCCTTATGCGTAGAGCTACAAAGGGTGGAAGCTAAGGGGAAAGTAATACTGAGAGTATGCTATAGGCCCCCTAACCAGAGGGAGGAGGCAGACCTCCTATCACAATTTTGGATTAGCAGCAAGAATGGGAAGTGTCATTATAATGGGGGATTTTAATTATTCAGACATAGACTGGGTGGAAGAAACCACACATTCATCTAAGGCTCGCCAGTTCCTAAATGTCTTGCAGGACCACTTCATGGGTCAGATGGTAAATGCACCAACTAGAAACAAAGCGTTACTAGACCTACTGATTACCAACAATACAGACCTGATCACGGATGTGAAAATACGAGGCAATTTAGGAAACAGCGATCACAGCTCAATTCGTTTTAGTATAAATAACACAAATGGGAAACATAAGGGAATACAAAGACACTGAATTTCAAAAGAGCCAACTTCCTTAAACTACGATCCTTGCTAAAAGATAATAATTGGGATAAAATCTTAGGAACAAAGAACATAGGGGAAAAATGGGTAGGCTTTAAGAGCATATTAAATAAGGACATTAGCCAGTGCATCTCAATGGGAAATTAATTTAAAAGAGCTAATAAAAGTCCTGGGTGGCTTAACTGCAACATAAAAATGCATATAAAAGCAAAGAAGGCCTTCAAAAAATACAAGGCTGTGAGGGGATCATCATCAGCATTCCAACTGTACAAAGAATGCAACAAGAAATGTAAGGGTGCAATCAGGGCGGCTAAGATAGAACACAAAAGGAACATAGCGGAGGAGAGAAAAAAAATCCCGAGAAATTCTTTAAGTACATAAATAGTAAGAAAGGGGGGTCAGATCATATAGGTCACATAAAGAATGATGAAGGGAATTTGGTTACTAAGGAAGGAGAGATGGTGAAGGTATTGCATTTATTCTTCTCCTCAGTCTTCACGAGGGAATCGGGGGGGCTTCCGTAACCAAAACTGTAATGTTTATCCTCATGACATGTCACTGGATGCACCTTCATGGCCAACAGAGGACAGAATTAGAATTAGACTTGAAAAACTTAACATCAATAAGTCACTAGGACCAGATGGCTTGCACCCGAGGGTCCTTAACCACTTAACGACCGCCCACTGTAAATATACGTCGGCAGAATGGCACCGACAGGCAGAATCACGTAGATCTACGTGACTGCCTTTGTATAGTTGGGGGGTCCGATCGGACCCCCCTTCTTTACAGTGAGCGGTGGTTAACTGATCGGGAGCGATCAGGCATGAGGGGACGGCCGTTCGATTCCGGCCACCCCCTCTCGATCGCTCCCGGCGAATGAGAGAGCTTCCCCTGCCTGTGTAATGTTTACACAGGCAGAGGAAGTGATGTCATCTCTCCTGCGGCGCTCACATATACCGAGCGCCGTACAGGAGAAGATGCAGGTTAGTGCACAAAACACTACACTGACACCAGGACACATGGGTACATAAATCGCCCCCCCAGACACCCCCCAGCCACAGTGTCACTGATTGCAGTGACCATTTATTTACTGATCACTGCAATCAGTGACATTTGTGACTGTAAAAGTGTCACCAAAGTTTAGTTTTAGGTCCAGTGTAGCCCCCTAACCCCCCCTAATAAAGGTTTAACCCCCTGATCGCCCCCCAGGTAACCCTTTCACCCCCTATCACCACTGTCGCTAAGCGATCGTTTTTCTGATCACTGTCTTATTGTTGGTGATGCCGATAGGTAGCCAGTTATTTTTTTTAGGTTCGCCGCAGGTTTTTATAGCGTCAGGTACCCCAATATATTACCTAATAAAGGTTTAACCCCTTGATCGCCCCCCAGGTAACCCTTTCACCTCCTATCACCACTGTCGCTAAGCGATCGCTTTTCTGATTGCTGTCTTATTGTCGGTGATGCCGATAGGTAGCCAGTTATTTTTTTAGGTTCGCCGCAGGTTTTTATAGCATCAGGTACCCCCATATATTACCTAATAAAGGTTTAACCCCCTTGATCGCCCCCCAGGTAACCCTTTCACCCCCTATCACCACTGTCGCTAAGCAATCATTTTTCTGATCGCTGTCTTAGCGTCAGTGATGCAGATCGGTAGCCAGTATTTTTTTTTAGGTTCGCCGCAGGTTTTTATGTAGCGTCAGGTACCCCCATATATTACCTAATAAAGGTTTTAACCCCCTAATTGCCCCTAGTTAACCCTTTCACCAGTGATCACCATATAAGTGTTACGGGTGACGCTGGTTAGTTAGTTTGCTTTTTATAGTGTCAGGGCACCCGCCGTATATATAACCCAATAAAGGTTTAACCCCCTGATCGCCCGGCGGGTGATATCAATTAGGTTTTAGCGTCAGAGAGGGTCTGCGTCACACCCCAGGCAGCGTCAGGTTAGTGCCAGTAACGCTAACACTCACGCGTGAAGCATACACCCCCCTTAGTGGTATAGTATCTGAACAGATCAATATCTGATCTGATCAGATCTATACTAGCGTCCCCAGCAGTTTAAGGTTACCCAAAAACGCAGTGTTCATCAGCCCAGATACCTGCTAGCACCTGCGTTTTGCCCCTCCGTCCAGCCCAGGCCACCCAAGTGCAGTATCAATCGATCACTGTCACTTACAAAACACAACACACATAACTGCAGCGTTCGCAGAGACAGGCCTGATCCCTGCGACTCCAGTGCTGTAGGAGGTGATTTCACCACCACAGTTAAAAAAAAAAAAAAAAAAGCATATATGCCGAAGCATTGGGGCAGCAGGGGCGGAGAAGCGATTTTGCTTCTAATGCCGCGTACATACGGTCGAAATTCCGACGGAGGCTTGCCCGTGGAAAAGTCTGACCATGTGTGTGCGGCATAACTTTTTTGCGGGAGGATGCCCCCATGCTTCGGCATATATAAATGGTGCATGTATGCCCATCATTAGAAGTGGGTGGATGAAGGGCGGTATTCTAATGGTGGGCATACCCACCGATCAATCTCTTTTTTTTTCATTCAGCCAACTGGCTGCATGAAAAAAAAAAAGATTACAATACATGTCCAACAAGGACCAGCAACGTACTGGTATGTTGCTGGACTTTGAATGTTTATACCAGAATGATGCCTGCGGGTTTAGGTATCATCTTGGTATCATTCTTTTCAGCCAGTGGCCGGCTTTCATGTAAAAGCAATCCAAGTGGCTAATTAGCCTCTGGACTGCTTTTACAAGCAGTGGGAGGGAATGTCCCCCCCCCCGGATATAAAAAGCGCCATTGGGAAATGAAATTGGGAAAGCATTTTATCACACCGATCTTGGTGTGGTCAGATGCTTTGAGGGCAGAGGAAAGATCTAGGGTCTAGAAGACCCCAGTTTTTTCAAAAAAGAGTACCTGTCACTACCTATTGCTATCATAGGGGATATTTACATTCCCTGAGATAACAATAAAAAAAAAAAATATGGAAGGAACAATTTAAAAATAAAATAGCAAAATTAATAAAAAATAAATAAATAAAAAAAAAAAGCACCCCTGTCCTGCCCTGCTCTTGCCCAATGGCGAACGCAAGCGTCGGTCTGGCGTCATATGTAAACAGCAATTGCACCATGCATGTGAGGTATCACTGCAAAGGTCAGATCGAGGGCAGTAATTTTAGCAGTAGACCTCCTCTGTAAATATAACGGGGTAACCTGTACAGGCTTTTAAAGGCTTTTAAAAATGTATGTAGTTTGTCGCCAATGCGCGTTTGTGCGAAATTTTAAAGCATGTCGTGTTTGGTATCTATGTACTCGGCCTAAGATCATCTTTTTTATTTCATCAAACATTTGGGCAATATAGTGTGTTTTAGTGCATTAAAATTTAAAAAAAGTGTATTTTTTCCCCAAAAAATGCGTTTGAAAAATCGCTGCACAAATACTGTGTAGAAAAAAAATGCAACACCCACCATTTTAATCTGTAGGGCCTTTGCTTTAAAAATATATATAATGTTTGGGGGTTCAACATAATTCTCTTGCAAAAAAAAAAAAAAATGTTTTCATGTAAACAAAAAGTGTCAAAAAGGGCTTTGTCTTCAAGTGGTTAGAAGAGTGGATGTAAGCTTCCTAATGTTGTGTATAAAATGCCAGAACAGTTCAAAACCCCCCCCCCAAAATGACCCAATTTTGGAAAGTAGACACCCCAAGCTATATACTGAGAGGCATGTCGAGTCCATGGAATATTTTATATGTTGACACAAGTTGCGGAAAAAAGACAATTATTATTTATTTTTTTTGCACAAAGTTGTCACTAAATGATATATTGCTCAAACATGCCATGGGCATATGTGGAATTACACCCCAAAATACATTCTGCTGCTTCTCCCGAGTACGGGGATACCACATGTGTGAGACTTTTTGGGAGCCTAGCCGCGTACGGGACCCCAAAAACCAAGCACCGCCTTCAGGCTTTCTAAGGGTGTAAATTTTTGATTTCACTTCTCACTGCCTATCACAGTTTCGGAGGCCATGGAATGCCCAGATGGCACAAAACCCCCCCAAATGACCCCATTTTGGAAAGTAGACACCCCAAGCTATTTGCTGAGAGGTATGGTGAGTATTTTGCAGATCTTGCTTTTTGTCACAAAGTTTTGAAAATTGAAAAAAAAATTCTTCATTTTCAAAAACAAATGAGAGCTGTAAAATACTCACCATGCCTCTCAGCAAATAGCTTGGGGTGTCTACTTTCCAAAATGGGGTCATTTGGCATTTTATGGCCTTCAAAACTGTGATAGGTAGTGAGGAGTGAAATCAAAAATTTGCGCCCTTAGAAATCCTGAAGGCGGTGCTTGGTTTCCGGGGGCCCGTACGTGGCTAGGCTCCCAAAAAGTCCCACACATGTGGTATCCCCATACTCAGAAGCAGCAATATGTATTTTGGGGTGCAATTCCACATATAACTATGGCATGTGTGAGCAATATATCATTTAGTGACAACTTTTTGTAATATTTTATTTTTTTTAAGTCATTATTCAATCACTTGAGACAAAAAAAAAAAAATATTCAATGGGCTCAACATGCCTCTCAGCAATTTCCTTGGAATGTCTACTTTCCAAAATGGGGTCATTTGGGGGGGGGGGGGTTGTACTGCCCTGCCATTTTAGCACCTCAAGAAATGAGATAGGCAGTCATAAACTAAAAGCTGTGTAAATTCCAGAAAATGTACCCTAGTTTGTAGACGCTATAACTTTTGCGCAAACCAATAAATATACGCTTATTGACATTTTTTTTACTAAAGACATGTGGCTGAATACATTTTGGCCTAAATGTATGACTAAAATTGAGTTTATTCGATTTTTCTTATAACAAAAAGTAGAAAATATTTTTTTTCAAAATTTTCGGTCTATTTCCGTTTAAAATCGCAAAAAAATAAAAATCGCAGAGGCAATCAAATACCATTAAAAGAAAGCTCTATTTGTGGGAAGAAAAGGACGCAAATTTCGTTTCGGTACAACATTGCATGTCCGCACAATTTACAGTTAAAGCAGCGCAGTGCAAAATTCTGAAATCACCTCTGGTCCTCTAGCTACCAAATGGTCCGGGGCTTAAGTGGTTAAGGACCTCGGTCAAGTAATTGCCAGACCATTGTTCCTAATTTTTGCGAACAGTCTACTGACTGGTACCAACTGATTGGAGAAAAGTCAATGAAGCACCAATATTTAAAAAAGGGCCAAGATGCATCACTGGGAATTACATACCAGTTAGCCTAACATCAATTGTATGCAAGCTCTTGGGGGGGATGATAAGGGACTATATTCAAGATTTTGGTAATGGAAACAGTATCATTGGCAGTAATCAGCATGGATTCATGAAGAATCGTTCTTGCCAAACCAATCTATTAACATTCTATGAGGAGGTGAGCTGCCATCTAGATAAGGGAAGGCCCGTAATGTGGTGTATCTGGATTTTGCAAAAGCATTTGCAGTTCTCCATAAATGTTTTTTTTAGTTTTAGATGGAATGAAGAGGGACTACCTGTCAAGTTTGAGCTGCTGTCTGTGTCCCTATTAGGGAGATGCGCCCTCTCTATTTGTCATGTTTAATGTTATCACTGAGATGGAAAGTGAAATAAAATGCCAAATTTTAAGTTATCACGAAATCCGGAATCGAGGGGAAATCTTTCAATGGGGACACTAGTTCTGGTGACCTAAAAAGAACCTGACAGGAGTTATGACCCCCCCTTATGTTAAAAGTTTTGCCTTTAGTTCTGCATTAAGGATTTATAGTGGTGGTAAATGTAGGGATGTACTTTATCCATGTGACAGTTTTGCATTTTTATTATTTTGGATTGAGAATTAATTCTCCATTGTTTATTGCATGTGTAATTTGTTCAAGATAATCATATGATTATCTTGATCAGTATACACTTTGAATAAAGATCTAATGTTTACCTAGTCGAAAATGGTGATAGTGTTAATTTTTTCACATGACTGTACCCCCGTAACACAGCAGCAACCTGCTGGTTAATGCAGCTTTGTTGACATACTCCTTTTGGCAGCTGCTTGGATCAGAGATGTATTTTTATTTTTGGGCTTATGGTGTTTTCCTATAACTTTTGAGGCTGGGGAGAGTCCGGCGGGCGGATCGGGGAAGGAGAGAGTCCGGCGGGCGGATCGGGGAAGGAGAGAGTCCGGTGGGCGGATCGGGGAAGGAGAGAGTCCGGCGGGCGGATCGGGGAAGGAGAGAGTCCGGCGGGCGGATCGGGGAAGGAGAGAGTCCGGCGGGCGGATCGGGGAAGGAGAGAGTCCGGCGGGCGGATCGGGGAAGGAGAGAGTCCGGCGGGCGGATCGGGGAAGGAGAGAGTCCGGCGGGCGGATCGGGGAAGGAGAGAGTCCGGCGGGCGGATCGGGGAAGGAGAGAGTCCGGCGGGCGGGCGGATCGGGGAAGGAGAGAGCCTGGCAGGCAGAACAGCGAAGGAGAAAGCCGGCTGGGCAGAGCAGTGGAGGAGACTTGTTCTGGCACTGAGCTACGTGCTTACTGGGGCTGATGTGGCTGCCAAAGTTTCTATAGCACTGTGTAACACAAAGAAAAAAACTGAGGTGGTCGCAGAAGCCCCGCTGAGCCCACACCTGCTGTGCTGCTTCCGTGAGAAAATTAGCTCATTCTCCTCCCCTACCTCGGTTTTCTCACTCTGAGCTGGGTGTCTTCTGTTGTTGCAGTTTTGTACTCTGTGGGGGTGGGAGGCAAGGGATGAGGGGAATTTCTGAATTGAGGCATCTGAACTGGAAAGGGGGGTCTGTACTGGGTGAGGAGAGGACTGTATAAACCTGCAAGACAAAGGCATAATGAGCTAGTATGACTAGCATACTAGCTCATTATGAATTACTTACCTTAGATCAAAGCCGTCCTCGTCTCCCCCTCTGGCCGCAGACATCTCTCCGGAAGGTTACTTCCGGGTATCGGCGCTCCGGCGCTGTGATTGGCCGGAACGGCAAAGACGTCACTCCGCGCATGCGCACGGGAGCCGTCAAAGCCGGCATTAGCCATTCAGAAAACCGGCATTCTCAGTGCATGCGCCGTAGACATCGGTGCATTATTTTTGGCACATATCTCCTAAACCGTGTAGGTTTAGGAGATATTGCAAACACCTACAGGTAAGCCTTAATCTAGGCTTACCTGTAGGTGTAACTTCCCCCAGAGGGTTTACTTCCATTTTAAATATCCAAGCTAAAATCTCCAGAGAAAAATATAAATGTGTGTATTCCAAATGGCCACAGTAACAAGCGATTTTTGATATGCGCTGATGTTCTACTTAGTCTGAGAGTATTTTCTTTCATGTTTCATTCACATTATGACGAAAGTCGCTGAAACCTCTGATTGAAGCCCTGTACACACGATCAGATATCCTATGGATTCTAATCCGATGGTTTTGTCAATCGGAAATCCGATGAAGCTGACTTCCATCAGTCTTGCCTACACACCATCAGTCAAAAAACCGACCGTCCCAAACGCGGTGACGTAAAACACGCCGATGAGCCGAGAAAAAGGAAGTTAAATGCTTCTGAGCATGCGTCGACTTGATTCTGAGCATGCGTGGGTTTTTTATTCGATGGACTTGCCCACAGACGATCGGAATTTGCTATCGGTTTTTTATCCATCGGATAATTTTAAAACATGTTCTATTTTTTAAAACCGATGGAAAAAAGACCGATGGGTCCCATACACGATCGGTTTGTCTGATGAAAACAATCCATCGGACGGTTTTCATCAGTTAAACCGATCGTGTGTACGGGGCTTTAGGGTGGTTGCCCAAGGGGAGGGATCATTTTGCCTTTTTAACCCTTCATGGAAAACAAACTCTATACGCCTCAGAAGGTGTTTTTTTTTTTAAGGTGAGCAGACAAGTGTAGCAGGTGGTGGAGACTTCTGCTTTTTCAGTGCAATGATACTGCATAAGAAGAGCACCGGAATGTTCACTTGGGAATTGATTTTCTCCCTTATAAACGTTATTATGATTATTATTATGTTATTGCTTTGGATCAGCGTTTCATATAGTTTTTTGAGATTCTACCATTGTCACACAGATTTTGAATTGTAGCACAATATTGCAGAATTACTAGTTATGGTAACCATTTAGAATACACACTAATATTTGTCCCTGGTGATTTTAGTTTGGATATTTGATAGTTTGTTCATTTTTTAGACGCATATTGTGTGCACTTATTTGCAGTAAATGTGTTAATGATAGCTATTTAATGTGTTCACACTTTATTAGAAATTGGATTTTATTTACAGTGCCCTGAACAAGTATTCATACCCCTTGAAATATTCTAAATTTTTTCATGTTACAACCAAAAACGTAAATTTATTTTATGTGATGGACCAACGCAAAGTGGCACATAATTGTGAAGTGGAAGAAAAATGATAAATGGTTTTCAATTTATTTTACAAATAAATATCTGAAAAGTGTATCATGCATTTGTATTCAGCCCTCTTTACTCTGATACCCCTAACTAAAATCTAGTGGAACCAATTACCTTCGAAAGTCACCTAACTAGTAAATAGTGCCCCTGGACGACGTCAGTTGTGACGAAACGCGTAAGGAGGAGTGACGTGCTGACCTCACCACGTTTACACAGGTCCCGGAGTGACGGGCTGCAATCGAAAGCCAGTCGGCTCTGAGTTTATACTGCATTTTTTGTTTGTCTAAATTGTAAGTGCAATATTTTTTACTTAATAAAACCACCAAAAAGATTTTATACTATGGAAGCTTTTATTTCTTCATGGGAACCAACTGGCAATACGTATCTTTGAGGGATAACACCTGGGAAGACGCTGGGACCATTGTTTTGCATCTTAAAGGCCCGGGCTGGGTATTAAGCCAAAAGCATGTGTGGTCTCATGTAATAGGAGATCATTTGGAGTCGGTAAGCGGCAGTGTGTGCAGAGGTGGAAATTTCATCTTTTCTCACCACAATTCTTGGGTGTATCGTGTGTCAGTCTCACATTTGAAATTCATCTTCAATATAATGGACTATTTACAGTGTGACATAATGTGATAACCAATCAATTCTTTATTTGCACGGAGTCACTTTATATGGAAGTGTAGCATAATCAAAGTTTATTGCACAGATTCACTTTAAATGAAGGTTTAGCGCAACTTAATATTGAAAGTAGTAAATAAAGTCCACCTGTGTGTAATTTAATCTCAGTATAAATACAGCTGTTATGTGAATCCCTCTGGGGTTTGTTAGAGAACCGTAGTGAACAAACAGCATCATGAAGGGCAAGGGACACACCAGACAGGTCAGGGGTAAAGTTGTGGATAAGCTTAAAGCAATGGTTCGGTTATAAAAAAAAAATATCCCAAGCTTTCTCACGGAGCACTGTTCAATCCATCATCCAAAAATGGAAGAAGTATGGCACAACTGCAAACTTACCAAGGCATGGCCGTCCACCTAAACTGACAGGCCGGGCAAGGAGAGCATTAATCAGAGAAGCAGCCAAGCGGCCCATGGTAACTCTGCAGGAGCTGGAGAGATCCACAGCTCAGGTGGGAGAATCTGTCCACAGGACAACTATTAGTTGTGCACTCCAAAAATTTGGCCTTTATGGAAGAGTGGTAAGAAGAGAGCCATTGTTGAAAGAAAGCCATAAGAAGTCCTGTTTGCAGCTTGCGAGAAGCCATGTGGGGGACACAGTAAACAAGTGGAAGGTGCTGTTGTCAGATGAGATCAAAATTGAACCTTTTGGCCTAAAAGCAAAACGCTATGTGTGGCGGAAAAAGAACACTGCATATCACCCTGAACACACCATCCCCACCATGAAACATGGTGGCAGCATCATGTTGGGGAGATGCTTTTCTTCAGCAGGAACAGGGAAGCTGGTAGAGACATCCCCAAAAAGACTTGCAACTGTAATTGCAGCAAAAGGTGGTTCTACAAAGTATTTTGAAAACCATTTTATAATTTTCCTTCCACTTCACAATTATGTGCCACTTTGAGTTGGTTTATCACATAAAATCCCAATAAAATACATTTACATTTTTGATTGTAACATGAGAAAATGTGGAAAATGTCAAGGGGTATGAATACTTTTTCAAGGCACTGTATCACATTTATAGAGATTTCCTGGTTATTTTTTTTTTTTTGGGGGGGGGGGGGTGGTGCAGTTAAAGCACCCTTTTAGTGCTGGCTTGCCTTTTTTTTTTTTTTTTTATTCGTATATGAAATTGCGCAGATTGTACCTTGATTTTCTATTCATTCACACCAATCTGTGATTGAATGAACTACAAGTAGTAGTAGAAGGCTTGTAGTTCTCAAGGGACTGCAAGGGGGCTGATGAACACCCTCATAGTCCAGTCACACTGCCTACAACTTTGTAACTGAAAGCCCATACAGAGGTATGGGCAAGAGAACTGTCAGCAGTATGTGCAGGAGCCTGGCATTGTACCCACCATCCACTGATCGTGGGTGGAATGTTCTGCAGGCTCCTGTAACAAAATAAATGTAATTTTTCCCCCTGCAAAGATGAACTTGGCCTTTAATGTCAGCTAAAACACTGAACAGCTATGCTGGGTCGCAGTAGACGTCGGCCTGAAAACTACTAGAATTGTGCCTCCATTGCTACCTTTACTTTAGAAAAACTGACAAAGGGTTTCTTTCTTGTTTTTTAAACAAAGAAAGGTTGGGCTAGAATTAAACTTGTTCTTGCTATACCCTTTTGCCAAACAGAAATATGAAACTAATTTTACCACCATGAGAGATATCATTGAAGACTTGGCCATATAAATGATATATTTATTTTTAAGAACGTCTGTTTTTGTGTCAATGATTTTGAGTATTGTTGCTGTGTTTTCCATGCAAAAAATTACTATCTTTGTGACCAGTTCTGTTCACAATAGATCACCTCAGAATTCACATTTTTATAAACTGTACACATCACAGAAAAATCCTGGTGGAAACAAAAATCCTTATTCTCAAAATAACATTCTTTATAGATTTTTTTCCTTATCCTTATAAGAATAGATTTTTTTTTTCACATTAAACAAATCCATAAGACATTATAGAGGTATAAAGACCTTTTCAATGATTTAATTATACATCCCAATGTTTGTATCCCTCCCTCTTATATCACTGCTACTTATATAATATGCTGATATTTTTTGCACCCTTCTTTGTGTATATGTACCTCTTATCAATGTACAGTTAAAATTGTATTGAGACTTATTTTTCAATAAACCATTTGTAAACAAAAAAAAGAACTGTATGTACAAAATTTTTAACAACGGTAGAGGAGTGGAGTGTTCTAAAAAATGAACCTGAATATGGTCTAACACGGTATTATCCCGAAATGTAACAAGTTAGAACATGTAGTAAGGTAGGACTTTAAATACCGGTATACCTCTGTTGACCGACAAATATAATAAAAATTATATTTTTATATAATTTGGATATTAACAATTCATTAAAAACATTTAGAAATCTCATAAAAAGTTGTAATACGGTGGTTCGTTACACTTTCGATGTATGTCCTTGAAATGGGGTCTACCCTTTTTGTGATCCTTTCTCAGGACCCACAAGGATCAATACAAAGTTCTCAATCACAAGCCTAAAAGCATCACCTGCAAAAGTCTAGGACAAAAAAACAGACCGAATGAATAGAAGTAGCTGCTGTAGATTCAATACACCTGCCAGCGTCATACAGTGTGCCTAGATGGTCCTTCTCAGAAGGTGCAAGACCGCATGCTCCATCTGCTTTAGTATTAAAGTATAGATATTTGTATCTATAACATATATCAGATCTCTTAAGGGATCAACTGGAGGATTCCAGTAACACAATTTGGAAAGCACAGCAGCGAGCCCGGTATTGAGAGATCATCTCCCAGCCTGGTGCTAAACATCTGAGCATCCGCCAAATAGCCACTGTGGGTGGTTTTTGTTTGTTCCAGACTTTTGCAGTAGACCCCATTTCAAGGACATACATCAAAAGTGTAACGAACCACCGTATTACAACTTTTTATAACATTTCTAAATGGTTTTTCTAAATGTTTTTAATGAATTGTTAATAAAACTGTTATTTTTAGAAAATTTGGATGTTCTTATTTGTCGGTTACCAGAAGTATATTTATATTATATTAACCACTTAACGCAAATCGCCGTCATTGTACGTCGGTACTTTGATGCTAAATACCGGGGTTATGGCAGCATATAGCTGCCATAACCCCGGTATTTTCAACAACGGCGATCGGCTGGCTTTCAGATAAAAGTGGTTTCCACGGCAGATTCGCCGCAAGATCACTTTTATCGGGGGCGGAAGGGGGCGTTCCGGTCATCTCCGCCGCTTACCGTAATCGTCGGTAGCGGCGGAGACGATCGCTTCCTTCCCCCTGACAGGCATGGACCGAGTGAGGGAAAGATGGCCCCCTCTCAGGCTCCATAATATTGAATGGCGGAAGTGACGTCAAACATCACTTTCACCCAAAGGTCTTACAGGAGAATTTATTTATTTTTTATTGCGTTTTTTTGCAAATATGAGATCGGAGGTCTTTTTGACCCCAGATCTCACATTTAAGAGGTCCCGTCATGATTTTTTTCTATTACAAGGGATGTTTACGATCATTGTAATAGGAATAAAAGTGACCCCAATTGTAACTCTAAACATGTAACCTGTAGACATTTTTAAACATCGCCTTAAGGGTGAGTTTCTTGCTATTCCATGAGCGGGTGCAATCTTGAAGCATGACATGTTGGGTATCAATTTACTCGGCATAACATTATCTTTCACACTATAAAAAAAAAATTAGGTTAACTTTACTGTTGCCTTATTGTATTATTTTCCCAAAGAATTGCACTTGTATGACCGCTGCGCAAATACGGCGTGACAAAGTATTGCAACGACCGCCATTTTATTCTCTAGGGTGTCTGAAAAAAATATATAATGTTTGGGGGGGTCTAGGTAATTTTCTAGCAAAAGACTGATTTTAACTTGTAAACAAAAAGTGTAAAAAAAGGGCGCAGTCCTTAAGTGGTAAAAGTCCCACCTTACTACAGTTTCTAACTTGTTACATTTTGGGATTATACCCTGTTGGACCATATTCAGGTTCATTTTTAAAACTAGTTAGGCAGTGGTATTTATTATACTTGCATAGAAAGCACTGCACTTTGATGCAAAGGCTGCATTATTAAGTATAATCACTGCATTTAACTGTATAAATAGGGGCATAAAAACTATGTACAGGTTTATGGGAAATCTGATGGACAAAAAGTAAATTTAAAGATGATTTGTACAATTTCTAAACGGGTTACAGACAGATGAGGGCCTATGCACAGTGCCATAAAATTCAGCTATAAAATAAAAACTGCATGTAAAACTACTATTGAATAATAATGTGCTGTTAAGAATGAAATGTTTATATAATTATTTGCTTTTAAACTACTGATCATAATTTTAAGAACTATTGATATGTCCTTTACATGAAAAAACTAATTTAAATTTTGTGATTAAAAAAATTGTTGGAAAAAAAAAAAAAGAATGTGTTTGGTTTTGTTTTTGTTTTTGCATTTATAAAATGGCTATCATGTAACATTTACAAAGTACTTATCGGAGTGTCTTAAGGCTATGTTTACATGTGCACAGGTAATCATCCAGCTTCTATATTTCTCTCCCTTCTGTAAATGCTTTTGTGGTGTGGGCAGGTCTCTGTGGGCAGGTCTGTTACCGTCATCTTCACCTGGTCTTCCTTCTGGGTTCGCTGGCTCCAATCATTTGAATGGCCGAGCCACGTTGACGTAACTCCAATGCATGGCGTCACGGCCGCGGCACAGAGCTCTGGATTGACCGCAAATTCAATGTGCCCTCAATTCAGAATGCAGTGCACATGCACTGGGGACGTCACAGGCTGCAAAACATGTGAATATCTCCTAAACGGTGCACATTTAAGAGATACTCATTTTACCTACAGGTAAGCTTCATTTATAAGCTTACCTGAAGGTAAAAGTAACAAAGCAGGGTTTACTACTGCGTTAACCACTTAACGACCGCCCACTGTAATTATACGTCGGCAGAATGGCACCGACAGGCAGAATCACGTAGATCTACGTGATCGCCTTTGTATAGTTGGGGGGTCCGATCGGACCCCCCTTCTTTACAGTGAGCGGCCGTTATTCATTTGGGAGCGATCAGGGATGAGGGGACGGCCGTTCGATTCCGGCCACCCCCTCGCGATCGCTCCTGGCGAATGAGAGAGCTTCCCCTGCCTGTGTAATGTAAACACAGGCAGAGGAACTGATGTCATCTCTCCATGCGGCAGTCTTTTCGATCCGGCGCGAGGAGAGAAGACATCACATAGTAAGTGCACCAACAGCCCACTGACACCAGTACACGTAGGCACACTTACACCCCCCAGTCACCCCCAGATCACCCCCAGTACCCCCAGTCACAGTGCACCGTTTGCAGTGGTCATTTTTTTTACTGATCACTGCAATCAGTGTCATTTGTGACTGAAAAAGTTGCAGGGCAGTTAGGTTTAGGCCCCTTTAGGTCCAGGGTAGCCCCCTAACAAAAGGTTTAACCCCTTGATCGCCCCCCAGGTAACCCTTTCACCCCCTAACGTCAGCGTCACTAAGCGATCGTATTTCCGATCGCTGTATTTAGTGCCGGTGGTGCCCTAGATAGCCAGTTATTTGTAGTTTCGTCGCAGGTTTTTATAGCGTCAGGTACCCCCATATATTATTTTAACCCCCTGATTGCCCCTAGAGTTAACCCTTTCACCAGTGATCACCGTATAAGTTTTACTGGTGACACTGGTTAGCCAGTTAGTTATTTAGTTATTTAAGTTACCCGTCAGGTTTTTATATAGCGTCAGGTACCCCCATATATAACCTAATAAAGGTTTTAACCCCCTGATTGCCCCTAGTTAACCCTTTCACCAGTGATCCCCATATAAGTTTTACGGGTGACGCTGGTTGGTTAGTTTGCTTTTTATAGCATCAGGGCACCCACCGTATATAACCCAATAAAGGTTTAACCCCCTGATCGCCCAGCGGCTGATATCAATTAGGTTTTAGCGCCAGAGAGGGTCTGCGTCGCACCAGGCAGCGTCAGGTTAGTGCCAGTAACGCTAACACCCACGCGCAAAGCATACACCTCCCTTAGTGGTATAGTATCTGATCAGATCTATACTAGGGTTCCCAAAACCGCAGTGTTAGCGGGATCAGCCCAGATACCTGCTAGCACCTGCGTTTAGCCCCTCCGCCCAGCCCAGCCCACCCAAGTGCAGCATCGATCGATCACTGTCACTTACCAAACACAACACACATAACTGCAGCGTTCGCAGAGACAGTCCTGATCCCTGCGATCGCTAACAGTTTTTTTGGTAGCGTTTGATACATTTGCTGATAGTCAGGTGCTTTTTTTACCTGTGAATCTTACTAGTGTACCCCTAAATTTAGAGCCCAAAATGGCAAGACGAAGGTACACTAGTAAAGAAGCCTACGAGATTCTGAGCATGACAGATAGTGAAGAGGAGGTCACGCATCTGTCAGATTCAGGCTCAGAATATCTTCCCGTAGAAGACAGTGACGTCAGCGGCCCCACGTCAGATAGCTCTGACGACGAAGTTGAGGTCCCTGCTAAGGTCAGGCGTACCCGATCCTGATCTTCTGAGGTTGTTGAGGAGCAAGAACCGCAGGTCTCTCGTATCATGGAGCAGAGTAGTACTAGCGCCGCTATTCCTTCTGGTGAATTGGCAAGCACCAGCGGCCTAGTACAGCCTGGGCGTACATCCAGCACTGCAGTATCACGTGGTGACGTGGCGAGTCCCATAAGTGCAGTTCAAGCTGGCGAGGTGGCAAGCACAAGTAGTGTCCCGCTGCCACCAAGAAGACAAAGGCAGGCCCATCGTGCCCTTCCTGCAGAATTCGCCTATCCTGATTGGGTCCCCACCACTTCTGCAGAACCCGTACTTCCCCCATTCACTGCCCAACCCGGTATTCAGGTGGAAACAGCTGATTTTATGCCAATTGATTTTTATTCGCTGTTTTTCACGGAAGATCTCTATAGATCTATTGTAGACCAGAGTAATTTATATGCTGGTCAATTCATCGCCGCTAACCCCCAGTTGCCTAAAATTGCCAAAGATTGGAAACCAATTACGCTTTCCGAATTTAAGACCTTTCTGGGCCTTTCCCTCAACATGGGCACACATAAATTCCCGTTATTGCGTGCTTATTGGTCCACGCACCCAATTGACCACATGCCCGTGTTCTCTGCCTCCATGCCCAGGACACGATACGAGCAGATTTTGCGGTTCATGCACTTCAACGACAATGAACTTTGTCATCCACGTGGAGACCCTGAATACGACCGGCTCTATAAAATTCGGCCCCTCATAAACCACTTCAACGAACGTTTTGCAGCCTTGTTTATTCCCGATCAAGTTGTCTGTGTTGATGAGTCCCTGATTAAATTTTCTGGCCGCTTGTCTTTCAAGCAGTACCTTCCCAGCAAGCGTGCCAGATACGGGGTCAAGCTCTATAAGTTCTGTGACAGGGCAACAGGCTATGTATTGAGCTTTACGGTTTATGAGGGAAAAGACATTCAGGTTGAGCCGGTCAACTGCCCGGATTACATAGGGAGCGCTGGCAAGATAGTGTGGAACTTGGTGTCACCCTTATTCGGAAAGGGGTACCACTTGTATGTGGACAATTATTACACGAGCGTGCCACTGTTTAGTCACTTGTTTGATCATCAGATTGGAGCATGTGGCACCGTGTGACCTAATCGCCGGGGCTTTCCCCAGCGGCTTGTAGATGCCCGTCTTAGGCTGGGGGAGAGAGCCTGCTTGAAGTGTAATAACTTGCTTGCTATGAAGTGGAGGGACAATAAAAAATGTTTTCCTTCTTGCCTCCCTTCATGCAGACACGAAAGTCCAAATTCGTACGGCGACTGGTGTTGTGGAGAAACCCCTCTGTGTCCACGAATATAACCAAAATATGGGAGGGGTGGACCTCAACGACCAGTTGTTGGCGCCGTATCTAAGTGACCGTAAGGCGAGATGCTGGTACAAAAAAGTGTCTGTATCCTTATTCCAATTGGCTTTGCTGAACGCTCATGTGCTATACAGAGCTTCAGGCGGGACGTTATCTCTTCTAAAATTCCAGAATGAGATAGTCACAGAACTCCTGTATCCAGGCGGTTCTGCACCTCACCATTCCCAACCAAATGCAGTAAGCCGGCTGCATGAGAGGCATTATCCGTATGCCCTCCCGAGTACCCCTACCCAACGAACCCCCAAAAAAAGATGTCGTGTCTGTAGCAAGCGCGGATTTAGGCGTGACACCCGTGTTTTTTGTCCACTCTGTCCTGACAAACCTGGTCTTTGCCTTGGTGAATGTTTTGAACGCTACCACTCAAAAGTGAAGTTTTAGCGTAGGGTACAGCATTTCACAGACTAGGACACACTTACACAGGGTCTCCCAAGATGCCATTACATTTTGAGAGACCCGAACCATTACAGTTGTTAAAGTTACAAAAAAAAAGTGTAAAAAAAATCAAAAAAAAAAAAACGTAAAAAACAAAAACACAAAAAAAATATAAAATAAAAAAACCAAAAATAGTTGTTGTTTTATTGTTCTCTCTCTCTCTCTCTCTATTTTCTCTCTATTGTTCTGCTCTTTTTTACTGCATTCCATTCTGCAATGTTTTATCATGCTTGCTTTTCAGGTATGTAATTTTTTCTTTTCAGGTGCGCCATTCAGCTGCAGCGCGGAATTATTTATCTTGACAGCAACAGCGTTTGCTCCCACGATCCATAAAGCCGTGACTCCAGTGCTGTAGGAGGTGATTTCACCACCACAGTTAAAAAAAAAGAGCATATATGCCGAAGCATGGGGGCAGCAGGGGCGGAGGAGCGATTTTGCTCCTAATGCCGCGTATATACGGTCGAAATTCCGATGGAGGCTTGCCCATGGAAAAGTCCGACCGTGTGTACGCGGCATAACCTTTTATGCCGCGTACATACGGTCGAAATTCCGACGAAGGCTTTTCCATGGAAAAGTCCGACCATGTGTACGCGGCATAACTTTTTTGCGGGAGGATGCCCCCATGCTTCGGCATATATATATATTTTAGGCACAGGCTGTGTTAAAAAAAATAATTATTTTTTACTAGGTTTTGTTTTGGTATTTGCTTTGCAGGTATGGTATGGTAAGGTCTTACTGTTGTACTGTAATGTTACTTTGTTTTAATGTTAACCACCATTTGCTTAGCAGGTACGCCATTCGGTTGCAGCGCGGATCTATTTATCTTGACAGCAACAGCGTTTACTCCCACGATACATAAAGCCGTGACTCCAACGCTGTAGGAGGTGATTTCACCACCACAGTTAAAAAAAAAAGAGCATATATGCCGAAGCATGGGGGCAGCAGGGGTGGAGGAGCGATTTTGCTCCTAATGCCGCGTATATACGGTCGAAATTCCGACGGAGGCTTGCCTATGGAAAAGTCCGACCGTGTGTACGCGGCATAACCTTTTATGCCGCGTACATACGGTCGAAATTCCGACGAAGGCTTGCCCGTGGAAAAGTCCGACCGTGTGTACGCGGCATAACTTTTGCGGGAGGATGCCCCCATGCTTCGGCATATATAAATGGTGCATGTATGCCCATCATTAGAAGTGGGTGGATGAAGGGAGGTATTCTAATGGTGGGCATACCCACCAATCAATCTCTTTTTTTCGTTCAGCCAACAGGCTGCATGAAAAAAAAGATTACAATACATGTCCAACAAGGACCAGCAACGTACTGGTATGTTGCTGGACTTTGAATGTTTATACCAGAATGATGCCTGCAGGTTTAGGTATGATCTTGGTATCATTCTTTTCAGCCAGCTTTCATAAAAAAGCAATTCTAGCAGATAATTAGCCTCTAGACTGCTTTTACAAGCAGTGGGAGGGAATGTCCCCCCCCCCCGGATATAAACAGCGCCATTGGGAAATTGGGAAAGCATTTTATCACACCGATCTTGGTGTGGTCAGATGCTTTGAGGGCAGAGGAAAGATCTAGGGTCTAACCCCCCAATTTTTTTTCAAAAAAAGAGTACCTGTCACTACTTATTGCTATCATAGGGGATATTTACATTCCCTGAGATAACAATAAAAATGGTAAAAAAAAAAAAAAAATATGGAAGGAACAGTTTAAAAATAAAATAAAAAAGCAAAATAAAAAAAAAGCACCGCTGTCCCCCCCTGCTCTTGCGCAAAGGCGAACGCAAGCGTCGGTCTAGCGTCATATGTAAACAGCAATTGCATCATGCATGTGAGGTATCACCGCGAAGGTCAGATCAAGGGCAGTAATTTTAGCAGTAGACCTCCTCTGTAAATCTAACGTGGTAACCTGTAAAGGCTTTTAAATGCTTTTAAAAATGAATGTAGTTTGTCGCCGCTGCGCGTTTGTGCGCAATTTTAAAGCATGTCGTGTTTGGTATCCATGTACTCGGCCTATGATCATCTTTTTTATTTCATCAAACATTTGGGCAATATAGTGTTTTTTAGTGCATTAAAAATAAGTGTGTTTTCCCCCCAAAAAATGCGTTTGAAAAATCGCTGCGCAAATACTGTGTGAAAAAAAAAATGCAACACCCACTATTTTAATCTGTAGGGCCTTTGCTTTAAAAAAATATATAATGTTTGGGGGTTCAACATAATTTTCTTGCAAAAAATTTATTTTTTTCATGTAAACAAAAAGTGTCAGAAAGGGCTTTGTCTTCAAGTGGTTAGAAGAGTGGATGATGTGTGACAAAAGCTTCCTAATGTTGTGCATAAAATGCCAGGACAGTTCAAAACCCCCCCAAATTACCCCATGTTGGAAAGTAGACACCTGAAGCTATTTGCTGAGAGGCATGTTGAGCCCATTGAATATTTTAATTTTTTGTCCCAAGTGATTGAATAATGACAAAAAGAAAAAAAAAAGAAAAATGTACAAAAAGTTGTCACTAAATTATATATTGCTCAAACATGCCATGGTTATATGTGGAATTGTACCCCAAAATACATTGTTTCTTCTCCTGAGTACGGGGATACCACATGTGTGAGACATTTTGGGAGCCTAGCCGCGTACAGGACCCCCGAAAACCAAGCACCGCCTTCAGGATTTCTATGGGTGTAAATTTTTGATTTCACTCCTCACTGCCTATCACAGTTTCGGAGGCCATGGAATGCCCAGATGGCACAAAACCCCCCCCAAATGACCCTATTTTGGAAAGTAGACACCCCAAGCTATTTGCTGAGAGGTATGTTGAGTATTTTGCAGATCTCGCTTTTTGTCACAAAGTTTTGAAAATGTAAAAAAGAAAAAAAAAAAATGTCTGTCTTCATTTTCAAAAACAAATGAGAGCTGTAAAATACTCACCATGCCTCTCAGCAAATAGCTTGGGGTGTCTACTTTCCAAAATGGGGTCATTTGTGGGGGTTTTGGGCTATCTTGTAAAACTGTGATAGGTAGTGAGGAGTGAAATCAAAAATTTATGCCCTTAGAAACCTTGAAGGTGGTGCTTGGTTTTTGGGGTCCCGTACGCGGCTAGGCTCCCAAAAAGTCCCACACATGTGGTATCCCCGTACTCAGGAGAAGCAGCAGAATGTATTTTGGGGTGTAATTTCACATATGCCCATGGCATGTGTGAGCAATATATCATTAAGTGACAACTTTGTGCAAAAAAAAAAAAGTTTGTCATATTCCTGCAACTTGTGGCAAAATATAAAATATTCCATGAACCCAACATGCCTCTCAGTAAATAGCTTGGGGTGTCTACTTTACAAAATGGGGTCATTTGGGGGGGTTTTGTGCTATTTTGGCATTTTATGGCCTTCAAAACTGTGATAGGTAGTGAGGAGTGAAATCAAAACTTTACGCCCTTCGAAATCCTGAAGGCGGTGCTTGGTTTTTGGGGCCCCGTACGCGGCTAGGCTCCCAAAAAGTCCCACACATGTGGTATCCCCGTACTCAGGAGAAGCAGCAGAATGTATTTTGGGGTGCAATTCTACATATAACTATGGCATGTGTGAGCAATATATCATTTAGTGACAACTTTTTGTACATTTTTTTTTTTTTTTGTCATTATTCAATCATTTGGGACAAAAAAAAAATATTCAATGGGCTCAACATGCCTCTCAGCAATTTCCTTGGGGTGTCTACTTTCCAAAATGGGGTCATTTGGGGGGATTTTGTACTGCCCTGCCATTTTAGCACCTCAAGAAATGAGATAGGCAGTCATAAATTTAAAGCTGTGTAAGGCCTCGTACACACGACCGATTTTCACGGCAAGAACCAGCAAGAAACTTGCTGGCAGAGAGGTCTTGCCGAGTAAATCGGTCGTGTGTACGCTGCTAGCGGGTTTCTCGTCGAGAAAACCGACAAGAAACCTTGACGAGAAAATAGAGAACCTGCTCTCTATTTTCTCGTCGAGATTCTCCTCGGCATGTTTCTCGACGAGAAAAGTGAGTGTGTGTACACTTACCTGTCCGCCCGGAAGCCCGCGCATGTTCGAAATGAATTCGACGCATGCGCGGTAGCTTCCTAGGCATACGTAGGGTATACCAAGATGGCGGCGACGGCATCGAATGTGACGAGCGCATGCTCGACGTAGTCGATGACGTCACCGCGTACACTCCTTTCAAAGAACCACGGGTTCTTTGAAACGAGCGTGTGTACACTCGGCCGGGACAAGTTTCTTGTCCAAGAATCTCGTCGAAAAAAACGACATGTTTTTTTCAACGAGAATCTCGGCCGTGTGTACGAGGCCTCAGTTCCAGAAAATGTACCCTAGTTTGTAAACGCTATAACTTTTGCGCAAACCAATAAATATACGCTTATTGACATTTTTTTTTACTAAAAACATGTGGCTGAATACATTTTGGCCTAAATGTATGACTAAAATTTAGTTTATTCGATTTTTCTTATAACAAAAAGTAGAAAATATCATTTTTTTTTTCAAAATTTTCGGTATTTTTCCGTTTATATCGCATAAAATAAAAATCGCAGAGGCAATCAAATACCATTAAAAGAAAGCTCTATTTGTGGGAAGAAAAGGACGCAAATTTCGTTTGGGTACAACATTGCATGTCCGCACAATTTACAGTTAAAGCAGCGCAGTGCAAAGTTCTGAAATCACCTCTGGTCCTTTAGCTACCAAATGGTCCGGGGCTTAAGTGGTTAATATGCGCTCTCTGTCCTTCAAGGTAGGAGGTGCTGTATTTGAATAAATAGATAGATAGATAGATATATAATGTGTATATATAGATATATATATTGCATTTTAGATAATGTTGCCCTGGGCATATTTAAACAATGATTCCTTTTATTGTTGACTTTTTGTCATCAGCCGTGTTAATGTCACAAAAAAATCAAAATAGAATGTGGAAATGTTTGTCATTGCTTAGTTTAGTCTCCTACCCCTTCTCTGAATGAATGATAAATGCCATTGAGGGTCTTTAACTCCTCCCAATAGCTCCTGTACTTCGTTCCTTCTACAGTGGACTCATCCACAATTTACTATAGTTGATTTTGCAAGAAAAAAAAAGATCCTAAACTGTAAATTTTGTGCTTGTCCCGCCATAGGTATCAGATAATAAGTGCCTATGGCTGCTTTCACACTGGGGCTGGTGGGCGTTGATGGTAAAACGCTGCTAGTTTTAGTGACGTTTTAGCGGCGCTATTCGGCCGCTAGCAGGGCGATTTTAACCCCTGCTAGCTGTATACACCGCTCCTCCACCGCCCCAAAGATTCTGCTTGCAGGACTTTTTTTAATGTCCTGCCAGCGCACCGCCCCAGTGGAAAAGATAAGGGGACAAAAAAAGGAAGCGCCACCTAAGTACAATATGTCAGATAAAAATGTTTAATCTCAAAGGAAATGCACTTACAGGACACAAGTACAAACATGGCACATCACGGTCTCATAAAACGCGGTGCGGTCCTGTCTCAGGTCCATCTGGATCCACGGGTCTGCAGGAAAAAAAGATAGTCCATCCTGTGGCCACCAGGAAACGGTCAGAATTCAGCGTGGAGCACAGATGATGACATCACAGGAAACCAGAACCAAGGAGAGCACTGGAAGGAAGGTGAGACAGGAAACAGGCTACGCGCTCGGAGACTAGCTCCTTCTACAGGCCTACTGGAATACTGCGGGTGTGATACTATTTATGTACTGCGGTTGCCAGGGAACCAGCAAACCACAGCACACCAGCAGCATATAATCACTATAACAAAGGTCTAATCGTGAATGGGCCAAAATTAGTTAAATAGCTGAATGCAATCTAATGGCTGGCAAGGGAATAAAAAAAAACCCGCACTGGAGCATAAAAACACATAAATAATCTATGGGGATCTCATAGATATACAACATCATCAATAAAATGCATATTAAAACAATAAAAAGACTAATGTAGTCTATTATATTTAAAAAAAGGGGGTATTTTCTATACATACAAAAATCTACATATATATATATTAAAAAAAAATCTACATACATCTAATGGGTAAATAACATTCCATGAAGTCAATTCTGCCGCTTGAGGAGAAATTGTACTAAAGACAGCAATTATGATTTTCATAGTGCCCTACTTACCAATACATTTTTGGATAAAGGGTATCCTACTACACTGGTGGATGAAGCCTGTAAATATTACAGACAAGTTAATACCATCTTACGTACCAAGGCCAAATCTGACCAAAAACCGTGCACACGGTTTGTCACCCAGTTTCATGCCAGACACAAAAATATGGAAAAAATTCTAGCTAGTCATTGGTCTATATTACTTGAGGACCCCCACCTCAAGTCCAGTATAGCCACCCACCCTAAGATTTTATATCGGAAGGCCCGCAATATCCAGAGCAAAATCGCTTGTAGTAAAATCGCATTTAACAAACAAATCTCTCCTTTGGTAATGGTCCCTCTTGGCATGTTTCAGTGTAGAAAAGCACTTTGCCTGACGTGTCAATTTGTCCAGCATGGATAAAAGTCTTTTTTTAGCAAAAGGTAAAACATATATTTTTAAAGATTTTTACAACTGCTCCACTGATTATGTTATTTATTGTTTTACCTGCCCATGCAGGCTCTTTTATGTAGGGAGGACCATCAGGACTCTAAGGGCCCGCTTTGGTGAGCACAGAAGATTCATTGAGAAGGGGCCCTGTTGAAGAACATTTGTTCGAAACGCGTAGGGCTTGGTACACTACCTCATTCACTGCCCCTTTTTAAAAGTTTTTATTGTTTGTGATCACTTTTATGTTGGTTGAATAAACCCTCATTGACCTGCACCATTGGAGCATTCCTTCCCTTCTTTTCTCCTCACATGGGTGGTTGGTCAAGTAATAGCTTCCTTTGGCCACTGGTTACTAATATTCACCGTGGTAAAGAGTCTCCTTGCTGAGTGGCGGTTCCAGTTCAATCGGAGGACCACCTGGATTGGTGTGAAACCCAGAGTCTGCTGTCAAGTCGGGGAGCCTACCGGACAGTCTACATTGGGGACCCATCTGATCCAGTTTCCAGACTAACTGATGAGGAGTGCCACTGGGATTTCGTATGCCTATTTGACCTGCCTAAACCACAGGTCTAATGTTCCGGTAAGAGTATTCTACCTCTCTTTTTCTACAAGAGTTATGTGATGACCCTTCAGTGCTACATGTTCTTTCTTCACAACACGAAAAAATTTCTATGGACACTGTATGGACTCTGTAACGTACCTTAGGTGTGAGCCTGACGTGCGGAGCGGGACCTCCCGTACAACCCCGGCTCGGAGACCACTGGAGTGGGGACAGTGGTGGTAAGAGCACGGTGAGGTAAGGGTGCCTGTCTGATCCTCACTGCTTGGAGTGGTGGAGCCGAGTGGAGACTGGAACAGCTGGTTCCGGAAGCAGCGGATGCAGGTCAGCAGGTTCAGCTTGCAGAGCAGAGGATGCAGGTCAGCAGGTGCCGGTTTGCAGAGCAGGGATGCAGGTCAGCAGGTGCAGGTTTGCAGAGCAGGGATGCAGGTCAGCAGGTGCAGGTTTGCAGAGCAGGGATGCAGGTCAGCAGGTGCAGGTTTGCAGAGCAGGGATGCAGGTCAGCGTGTGCAGCTTGCAGAGCAGAGGATGCAGGTAAGCTGGTGCAGGTTTGCAGAGTCAGACAAGCCGGGTCATACACATCAAGGTAAACATCACAAGTGGCAGGCAGAGAGTAGTCAAAGTCCAGGCCGAATCTTGGCAACAGGCAGACTGGCAGATAACTGAGCAGGGTCAAACGAGCCGAGGTCAGGACTGGAGACAGAAGCGTGGTCAGGAAGCCGGGTCAAACACAGGAACAGGATACAAGCACAGAATCAGGAACTCAGGGAACAGAAGCAGATCAAACCGCAAGGGGCAACATCTCTGGAATGTCTTTTATAGGAAGTACATGGGAGGAGCAAGGGGTTCAGAGTTCAACAGTAATCAGACACCAAGCAGAGTAGTCTAATGGATCAGATAGGTTATCCAGCAGATCAGGCAGGGAACTGTCCAGCATCTCAGATAGCTCCGCTGGAAGAGTCAATGCCAGACACAGAAGAGGTCCCATGTTCAAGCCCAGCACGTCCCTGACAGACTCATTATATTGATATTATTTATCACTTTGGTTTGATTGGAGGCCCAAATCATTGGGCTTCATTTCTTCACTTAGCGCTACATCTTCATTCCATGTTTATTAATTTTAGTCACATTTTATGTAGCAGCTTTATTTTTATTCACTATTTTAGATTAGCGCAGTATTTTCTTTCTTTATATAGTAATAAAATATCAACAGTGATAACAGATCATATGGGTCTATCTGCAGAGCCCTGCAGCAATAGTCACACTACAATTATTAAGATATGGCGCACACGTGCCACGTGTAACAGTACTTCACTATGCGCCCTATGGCGCAGCAACTTAATAAACTACCTAGATGGCCAGGCCTGACCATATAACTCAGTCTCTAGGAAGGAGTAAAATTCTTCGCATGCAAGTCTTTAAATGGTGGTGCACATTTCAGGAACACATTTGTAATCCAAGGTGGGGGGTAAAAATGCCAACACAGCACACTCCACTAGAGATCCGTTTGGCTCAGTTCTGCTCTGGATCTCAAGTGGGGAAAAGAACTAAAATAGGAACTGGTGGGCCACGGCAGTCTGTAGGCCTAACAATAGTATAAAGTATTTGTGGATTGAGCAAGTGCTCGCTCACCCCTCCGGACGCGATCCCAGTCCGGGAACTTCCACCTGCTGTGTCTCCACACACACAGCGTCTGCAGCGGTATGGTCTCCGGCTCGGCAGCAGCTGAAGAAACCGAGTCCGATGTCACCCAGGCTCGAGATAGGGTGGAAGGCTCTTTAGGTAGCAGCGCAAGGCCCCAGGCTTCAGGCCTTGCACTACAGCGGATCCGCACAGGAAGATCTCTTCCTTGAAGTCTCGTGTCCCAAAGAGGCCGAGCCCAGCCTCGCCTCCTCCTTTTATAACCCCTCCCATGAGTCTCTGGGGTGTAAACATTGCCGAAAGGGGTTCTGGGTAAGGTAGTCCTGGGAGTCTTAAAGGGGACCCCACTACACACTCCCCCCCTTAAACTCTGGTCCCCAAAGACAATTCTAGCATACACTGCGTACAACCCTAGACAACATTTCATATGATGTTGGCATAGGGAATTCCCACCAAAACCGAGGGGTTGAATTCCCTTGCCCACAGGTCACACTATCCTGAGTGGCCTGCCTAACTGTGCCAGAGAGTGAGTGGGGGTTGCCCTCCACCAAATGAACAGTGGAGGGATCCGGATTCTCTGCACTCCTCCTGGCAGTGACCACAGAATCTTCTGAGCTCTTCCCCATTTGTGGGTAAGTCAACTTTTTGGGAGGCCTTATGACTCTTCGAGCCCTATGCTCTCTTGGGGTTTCTGGCTCTGGTGCCACAGGCTCTCCTTCTGTAGCAGGTTCGGGCAACACGGTGTGCTCTGGGACATCTGCTTCAGAGGCCGAAGGATACATAGAGTCTCTAGGGTCCTTTTCAGAGTAAGTATCACAAGCATCTTCCCAGTAATCTGATGAAGGACTAGATGGGATGAACTCAGTGGCTTCTGCATTCAGTTGTCCATCTATAGTGTCTTCATTGGTTGGAAGATCTATAGCAGAAGTTCCTGGAGTTGGGGAAGGCCACAGCCAGTCAAGTTCTCTTTCTTCATCTCCACTAAGTTCAGAGGCCTCTCCATCTTCAGCCTGAGAGGTCTGGGACCGAGTGTTTGGCCTGGGGGTATCCAGAATAGAGACTGGTTCAGGGGAGTCCCTCACTGGAGGTATCCTGACTGCTTCGGCAAGTGGGAGCAGGTGGTTTCGATGCCACGTCTTCAGTGGTCCTACCTTTCCTTCTGGCTTCAACTTGTAAACAGGTAGGCCCGGCAGCTTCCTACAGATGACTTGGGTTCAGATCTCCATCTGTCTGCAAGTTTGTGTTTTCCAGGGACCCCCAGATTGCGTAGCAGTACTCAGTCCCCGGGCTGCAGGTCTTGCACCCGAACCTTCAAGTCGAAGTTTCTTTTGTTTCGGGCTCCCCTTTGATCTGAGGCCGCTTGAGCTTGTTCATAAGCTACTTTCAGGCTGTGTCTGAGCCTGTCCACATATCCCTTGTGGGATGTGGCTGAGGAATGGTCTAAAGAGGAGCCAAAGGCCAGGTCCACAGGTAACCTTGCTTCTCTCCCAAACATGAGTCGATATGGGGAGTAGCCTGTAGCATCACTGGTTGTGCAGTTGTAAGCGTGTACTATAGCTGCTATGTGTTTGCTCCAATGTTGTTTCTTCTCACTATCCAGAGTTCCCAACATGTTGAGCAGGGTTCGGTTAAACCTCTTCGGCTGGGCATCTCCCTGTGGGTGGTAAGGTGTGGTTCGGGTTTTCTTGATTCCTAACGAATCCAGGCGTTTCCGGATCAGCTGACTCCCAAAGTCCCTTCCCTGATCCGAATGGAGTCGCTGTGGCAGCCCATAATGGACAAAATACTTCTCCATAAGTACCTTGGCTACTGTGGAAGCCTTTTGGTCTTTGGTTGGGAAAGCTTGGGCATACCGGGTGAAATGATCGGTTATCACCAGAACATTTCCTAGTCCACTCAGGTCGGGTTCGAGGCAGAGAAAATCAATGCATACCAGATCCATTGGGCCTTGACTTTGTAGATGGCCCATTGGGGCAGCTTGATGGGGTAAAGTCTTCCTCTGGATGCAGCGTGCACATGAATGGCAGTACTCTTCTACTTCTGCCCTCATGCAGGGCCAATAGAACCGATTTCTGACGAGTTGAAAGGTCCTTTCCGCCCCTAGGTGGCCATGATTGTCATGTAGGGCAATCAGAACAGTCTCTCGATGTTTTTCCGGAAGGAACAATTGCCATTTATCTTCCAGGTCATCAGAGGGGCCCCTTCGGTAGACCACTCCCTGATGCACCTGCAACCTGTCCCACTCTTTCCTCAGCAGGCGAGCTTCCTTTGAGGAGTGGCACAGGAGTCTATTTGGATCCTGATTCTCCAGGGCTTCCAGAACCAATTTCCCCATGGGGTCTTCTAATTGGTCACATCTCAGTTCCTTCTTGGACAGTTTCGGCAGATTGTCTTCCTCCAGTTGGGTTACTCCACAGTATTGTTTGGGGACTCCTACCATGGTAACTCCTATCTCTTCCACCCTTGAGCCTCCCCTGGCTTGTAATTCAGCCCCTTGACAAAGGGCCCGCACCCCGTCAGGTGCCACTTGAGTCCAGTCTTCTGTGTCACTGGTGGGGGCATGAGATCTTCTGGACAGAGCGTCCGCATCTCGGTTTCCAGACCCTGGCCTGTACTTTAGGCTGAAATTGAATCCAGACAGTGTGGCTAGCCACCTATGTCCAGTGGCGTCCAGCTTTTCTGTGGTGAAAAGGTAGGTAAGGGGGTTGTTGTCGGTCTTCACAGTGAACTCCGCCCCATACAGGTAGTCTTTGAGCTTGTCTACTACCACCCACTTAAGAGCCAGGAACTCCAGCTTGTGAGTGGGGTAGTTTTTCTCAGAGGGGGTCAGGCTCCTGCTCACGTAGGCAACAGGCCGTAGTTGTCCTTCGTGTTCTTGGTAAAGTACTCCTCCCAGACCGTCTTGACTAGCATCTACGTGTAGTTCATAGGGTTTGGTTGGGTCTGCGTAGGCCAAGACTGGGGCAGTGGTTAGGCTCTTCTTCAATGCCTGAAAGGCCTCTTCACACTTCTGGTTCCACTGATCTCTGACTGACTGTCCCGGCTTCTTGGGCCCTGAGTCGTCCTCTTCCCCCTCGGTCTTGAGTAGTTCATTCAATGGTCTAGCAATTCGGGCGAATCCTTCCACAAACCTCCTGTAATAGGAGCAGAACCCCAAGAAGGATCTGAGTTCTGTTACTGTAGTGGGTCTTGGCCAGGAGGTAACTGCCTCCAATTTCTCAGGGTCTGTGGCCACCCCTTCTTCAGACACTATGTGCCCCAGATAATTCACAGAAGACTGGTAGAACCGACACTTCTCAGGCGAAAGCTTGAGTCCCTCCTCACTGAGTCTTCTCAACACTTTTTCCAGCCTCTCTTCGTGTTCTTCCAGGGTTCTCCCAAAGACAATGACATCGTCCAGGTATACAAGGACTTCAATAAGGTTCATGTCTCCTACAGTCTTCTCCATGAGACGTTGGAAGGTAGCAGGAGCTCCAGACAGTCCCTGAGGCATTCGATCAAACTCTAAGAACCCCACTGGGGTTATGAAGGCTGTCTTCTCCTTGTCTTCTGGATACATAGGGATCTGGTAGTATCCACTCTTGAGATCCATAACGCTGAACCACTTGGCTCCAGACAAACTCTGTAACGCGTCCTCTATCCTCGGAGTGGTGTACTGGTCGGGGATAGTTCTCCTGTTGAGGGTCCTGTAGTCTATACAGAGCCTCAACGACCCATTCTTCTTCCTGACCACCACTATCGGGGAGGCATAGGGGCTTCTAGACTCCCGGATCACACCAGTCCTCTTGAGTTCTGCGAGTTGTTCCCTTAGATCCTCCAGATCTGCTAGTGGGACCCGCCTGACCCTCTCTCTGAGGGGCTTGTCTTCTTGGAGGCGGATTCGATGGGTGGCACTCCTTGCACACCCCACATCAAACTCATCTTTGGAGAAGATCTTCTCCCATCTGGTCAACTGGGCCTTGGCTCTCTCTTTCCAAGCCCTGGGCAGATTCGGGTTTTCCATGGACAGCTTCTCCCAAACGTCTCCTCCTTCACCCGTCCCCTTGACTTCTGACAGGGTAACCGGGGCAGCAGGGCTCACCTGACCCAGCAGCATCCTGGCTGGGATTTCCATGGGGCCAACCGTAGCATTCCTAACACTCACCGGAACTCTACAATGGGCCTTCTTCAGGGCCTTCAGCGGAATCACTTCTGGTATCACTTCCAGACCAGAGGACTCTTCCCTTGGGTCAGACTCCAGCATGACAAAGGGTCCAGGTTGCTCCCAAGTAAGCTTCACAGTGGCTCTGTGACAGGTTACTTCGCAGGGCTGCAACACTACCCCCTCTCTTCCAAGTCTCCACACCTTCCCTATCCCCTCCCCAGGGGTCTTCTGCTCTAGGACCAGCCGTTGGTAGGCCGTCTTCAGCATGGGGTGGATCTTGGTGGCCGCTGGCCCCTTCTCTTTCACTAGAGGGGTTAGGAGTCTTCGGACCAGGTCCGTGTTCGTCCCTATTATAAGGGAACTCTTGTTGGCTCCTGGCGGCCGAGGGCACACAACTGCCAGGGTGTCAAACACTTCGGCCTTCCCAGCCACAGATGGGTCAAAGGTCATCTTTACGGGCAGATAGCCATCGTAGGGGAAGCTCTGGGTTCCAATCCCACATATTTCCAGTTCCTCTATCTTCTGGATGGGCAGGTGACTCAAGTGCTTATCGTAGAAATCCAGGTATAATAGGGTCACTTGTGCCCTAGTATCCAAGATGGCTCTGGTGTAGACTCCCTCCACTTGAATGGGCACTATAGGAGATGGGCCTGCCAGCTTCTCCGGATATGGCCTGGCAGGGGTCGCCTTCTTCTGGTCCTTTCCCTTCGGACTCTCTCTCGTCCAACTCCCTTTGGACTTTAGTCTTTCTTGAGCCTGGTATGCATTGATTTCCCTCCTTTCAATGGGTGTACAGACCCGCTGAGGGATATTATTGTTTTTCTTAGGTGTGCATCCCCTCTAGGGAATGCTGTGCCCCTTCTGAGGGGTCTTGCCCCATTTCTCTGGGGTGTATCTCTGTTGAGGAATGTTGTGTTCCTTCTGAGGGGTTTTGTCTCCTCTTTTCTTCTGCTTCGCATTCAGCTTGGAGCTCACTGAAGATGATGGGCACCCGGTTGACTCCTTCACCGGGGCCCTCTGGAGTTTCCCGCCGGCTTGCGGTTATCTGTTTTCTTCTTCTTGGGACTGGAACATGTAGCTTCAATATGGCCAATTCCTCCACAGTTAAAGCAGACTATATCTCCCCATTCTTGTAAAGATGCGGGTGCTGAGGCAACTGGGAATAGTTCCTTCCTTGGTACTTCTCTCCTTGGGCCCTCTGGGTCTTTTGCTATCACAGAGGTCAATATCTCTAGCACCTTGGACATTTGCGATTTTAAAGCGTCTACCTCTGAGTCTCTTTCAGGGGTCATTACTGGGTTGACTAACACCTGTGCGGGGGCAACATTTGTCTTAATCATTTGCTGGTCCTGTTGTAGTGCCTCCTCATCTCTGATGATTTTTATCAAATCAGAGTAAGTCAGTGACGTTCCTCCTCCCAAGGTTTTCAGGTGCAGCCAGACTGGATCCGAGCACAACGCTCCCTTTAAGACTTGCTTCATTCTTGCCGCATCTGTATCTTGGGGCTTCATTCCCTTCTTCAACACAATCTTGCACAGCAACCTGTTCAGTCTCCTAACATACTCTGAAAGTTTCTCCTTCAGCTGTTGGAAAGTATGTTCAAATTGGTAGACCATCTCTGTCACCTTTTCCAATTGACCAAACTCTTCCTGTAGCATGGCTAGACAGTCTTGAGCCGTGCAGTCTGCATTCCCAAACCGAAAACTTTTCACTGCTTCTGCTGCTGCGCCTTTGAGGCTTTCTATCACTCGTTGCCTCTTCTGCGCTTCAGGCACCTTCCATGCCTCTACTGCCTGCAATGCCTGCTCCACCCAGGTATCAAAATCTTCTTCCCCTGCAGGGACAGGGAGCTTCCCTGAGAATGTCTTCAGTCTCCGGTAGCTAGTCTCTACATGCACCGTGCTTGTCTTCTGACATTTGGTTAGCAGATCCCCTATTGCCTTTATCAATTCTGGTGATATAGCAGTGGCAGGTGCGGGTGTCACCAGGGGCGTCACCCCGTCTCCTCTTTCTGGTGAGATACGGGCCGCAGCCTGCTGTGATCCCATTGGTGATGGCTCCTTCTTCACGGTTACTGCGTGCGCCAACCTATAGGTTCTGTTATCTGGCATCCGCACACACTTGCGCTTGCAAGCCTCTGGCATCCCGTCCCAGTACTCCACTAGTGCATACTGATATGAGATGTCTGGGTCTGACTTTATCTCTGTCACCCACGGTGTGTGATCTGGGGACACTGACTTCAGTAACTCCTCTACTGTTTCAGTCGACCATTCCTCCCCAGGGAGGCTGATGACTATCAAGTTGTTTGGCTCTGCCCTAGAGGCTTTGCACCATTCTTCTACCGCTTGTGGATCCATGGGGTCCATACCGGCACTTCTGGCGTTCACCTGCTGTATCAGGATCCCGGACGAGAACCCCCACGTGTAGCGATACCTTCAGCTAAGAGGGCCGCAGATTTAGTTTGGGCCCTGACAACAGCTCCGCCAACCCCGGCAATTTACTCGACCCCCTACTGACACAGTTAGTCTAGGGTAAATTGTGTATATCTTATGCTCTATGATTAAATTCAAACACCAAGGCAGTGATAGAAGAATAACGAATTTACTTTCTATAGTAATAAAATATCAACAGTGATAACAGATCATATGGATCTATCTGCAGAGCCCTGCAGCAATTGTCACACTACAACTATTAAGATATGGCGCACACGCGCCACGTGTAACAGTACTTCACTATGCGCCCTATGGCGCAGCAACTTAATAAACTACCTAGATGGCCAGGCCTGACCATATAACTCAGTCTCTAGGAAGGGGTAAAATTCTTTGCATGCAAGTCTTTAAACGGTGGTGCACATTTCAGGAACACATTTGTAATCCAAGGGGGGGGGGGGGTAAAAATGCCAACACAGCACACTTCACTAGAGATCCGTTTGGCTCAGTTCTGCTCTGGATCTCAAGTGGGGAAAAGAACTAAAATAGGAACTGGTGGGCCACGGCAGTCTGTAGGCCTAACAATAGTATAAAGTATTTGTGGATTGAGCAAGTGCTCGCTCACCCCTCCGGACGCGATCCCAGTTCGGGAACTTCCACCTGCTGTGTCTCCACACACACAGCGTCTGCAGCGGTATGGTCTCCGGCTCGGCAGCAGCTGAAGAAACCGAGTCAGATGTCACCCAGGCTCGAGATGGGGTGGAAGGCTCTTTAGGTAGCAGCGCAAGGCCCCAGGCTTCAGGCCTTGCACTACAGCGGATCCACACAGGAAGATCTCTTCCTTGAAGTCTCGTGTCCCAAAGAGGCTAAGCCCAGCCTCGCCTCCTCCTTTTATAACCCCTCCCATGAGTCTCTGGGGTGGAAACATTGCCGAAAGGGGTTCTGGGTAAGGTAGTCCTGGGAGTCTTAAAGGGGACCCCGCTACATGTGTAACACACAGACCCTTTTTCTTCTGCTTACCTCCACTTGCAGAGTAGGGCACACCATGCCACATGCCCGTATCCTCCTGGTATAAGAGGTTGAGCGGTGTTCATACTATTGTTTGGGTCCTGCAGCGAGTTACCTCCCTCCATTGGTTCTCGTCCCTAGAGTGTAGGGAAAAGTCTATTCTCTTTCCAAAAAGAAGGCCAATGTCCAGACTGTTTTAAACTCCAACAAACAAGTTTATTTTTCTTGCTTGGAATTTAGTGGGGAGAAAAAGGTTGAAGATAGAGTTGGGTAAAGAGATAGGTTCAGGCATGCGGCACCCCTTTACCCTATTCTCCACTCAAGCCTAAGTGGGTATTGCTCACCCGGATAGATCCCTCACAGTTCTAGCAGCCGGAGTGAAGCACGAACAGTTACTTTCGATTTTTGTCCCCTTCAAAGACAAATTTAGGAGATCCTCTGCCACAGAATCCTTTAATTCCCGAATCTAGAACTTCTCTAGCGCCCGCAACTTTTAGAAACCATAAGTGCCAGTGGGGCACATCACAGGAGCTATTGTGCAACTCACGGAATCCTTCCCTCTGATAAGCAACCAGGCCTCTCCTGAGGCAGTGACTTCCTTCACCGATCCTCCAGACAGGTCCTCCCCTGGTTTCCTCTCTTTCAGAGCGGGCCACCCTCCCTCGGTTACCCTGGGACTCCGATGGTTTGGTTGTAGACCCAGTTGAAGGTACTGGGCCTACCTGGAACACTATAGCCTTGGGCTGAAGGTGCCCGAGACTTCTCGACCAATTCACGCACCCCTGGCCAGCAGGGCCAAAGGGGCGCGACTCTCGCCACCAGGGGTCCCCCTTGGAATCCCCCGGCCAATCTCCCCGCCTAATGGCGTCTGCCCCTTATGTACCCTCTCCTGGCATGCACAGCAGGTAGACCACGCCCACTGCACGGCTGCCGAGAGAGGACACCCAATCATGCCACAATGCCGCCTGTGGTTCGACCCAAGACCCGGGGCAACAGCGCCACCCGCAGGTCAAGGGTAACTATGCACCCGGCAACACCACAGCAGAGCAGAGTCCAATCTAGAGAATCAGAACCTGAGCCAAACTATTGCCCAGGCCACCCTTAAATTTAAGGCGCAGCGACCCCAATTTTGGGGGTCCGCTACATATGTTTTTTTTTTCATCTTTTATATATGTATGTATGTTCCATTACATGTAAGTAGTTATGTATATTTTTGTATGTATAGAAAATACCCCCTTTTTTTGGGATATAATAGACTACATTAGTCTTTTTATTGTTTTAATATGCATTTTATTGGCGATGTTGTATATCTATGAGATCCCCATAGATTATTCATGTGTTTTTATGCTCCAGGGGGGGGGGGGGGGGGGCTTTATTCCCTTGCCAGCCATTAGATTGCATTCAGCTATTTAATATTGGCCCATTCACGATTAGACCTTTGTTAAAGTGATTACATGCTGCTGGTGTGCTGTGGTTTGCTGGTTCCCTGGCAACCGCAGTACATTGATAGCATCACACCCGCAGTAGTCCAGTAGGCCTGTAGAAGGAGCTAGTCTCCGAGCGTGTAGCCTGTTTCCTGTCTCACCTTCCTTCCGGTGATGTAAAAAAAGTCGCGACCTATGCAGGGTCTCGACCGCGTCACTTCCGGTGCAGCTACGTCAAAAACACAGCTGATGGCGGCCTCGACTGCGCGTGCGCGGCTTCACCGCACCTATACCGCGCATGCGCAGACGCTCGGTTTAGTCCGTGAAAATTCTAGACTCGAGCGGGCGGGCGGAGGCGTTGCGAATTGCTTAACATCGTCGCAAGCACCGCCTCCAGACCCGCCCCCAACACGCCCCTAGCTTGTATATTATTGGGACCGAGGTCGAGAGAAAATATAGAGCTGCACCGCCTCCAGCCCCGCCCCCGCCCCTAGCCTGCTCTACTGAAGGGGGTGCAAGTACAGTACTGTGCATTGTTCTGCCATCAAATATGCTGCCTCACTGCACCCAGCAAACGCAACCACTGTGCCCGTCATACGCAGCCACTGCACCCAGCAAACGCAGCCACTGCACCCAGCAAACGCAGCCACTGCACCCAGCAAACGCAACCACTGTGCCCGTCATACGCAGCCACTGCACCCAGCAAACGCAGCCACTGCACCCAGCAAACGCAGCCACTGCACCCAGCAAATGCAACCACTGTGCCCGTCATACGCAGCCACTGTGCCCAGCAAACGCAACCACTGTGCCCAGCAAACGCAACCACTGCGCCCAGCAAACGCAACCACTGCACCCAGCAAACGCAACCACTGCACCCAGCAAACGCAACCACTGCGCCCGTCATACGCAGCCACTGTACCCGTCATACGCAGCCACTGTGCCCAGCAAATGCAACCACTGTGCCCGTCATACGCAACCACTGTGCCCAGCAAACGCAACCACTGTGCCCGTCATACGCAACCACTGTGCCCAGCAAACGCAACCACTGTGCCCGTCAAACGCAACCACTGTGCCCGTCATACGCAGCCACTGTGACCAGCAAACGCAACCACTGTGCCCGTCATACGCAACCACTGTGCCCAGCAAACGCAACCACTGTGCCCGTCATACGCAGCCACTGTGCCCAGCAACCACTGTGCCCGTCATACGCAACCACTGTGCCCAGCAAACGCAACCACTGTGCCCGCAAACGCAACCACTGTGCCCGTCATACGCAGCCACTGTGCCCAGCAAACGCAACCACTGCACCCAGCAAACGCAACCACTGCACCCAGCAAACGCAACCACTGTGCCCGTCAAACGCAGCCACTGTGCCCATCAAACGCAGCCACTGTGCCCATCAATTGCTGTCAGATTGTCAAGCCGTAGCTGTGCTCCCTGGGGATAAGCTGATCGCCCATCCGTGCTGCTGGAGGGAGCCCAGACCACCATAAATGAGGGACCTGCAGACTTGGTCATGGTAAGTGAGACCATCCCATATCCCACTCCATATTCCCCGAGGACAGGGACCTCCACCTCCCCCCCAAGACAGAGACCCCCTTCTCCCCCCTGAGGACAGGGACCCCCTTCTCCCCCCTGAGGACAGGGACCCCCTTCTCCCCCCTGAGGACAGGGACTCCCTTCTCTCCTGGGGACAGGGACTCCCTTCTCTCCTGGGGACAGGGACTTCCTTCTCTCCTGGGGACAGGGACTCCCTTCTCTCCTGGGGACAGGGACTCCCTTCTCCTCTGGGGACAGGGACTCCCTTCTCCTCTGGGGACAGGGACTCCCTTCTCTCCTGGGGACAGGGACTCCCTTCTTTCCTGGGGACAGGGACCCCCTCCCCCCCCAAGACAGAAACCCCTTCTCCCCCCCGGAGGACAGGGAAACCTTCTCCCCCCTGAGGACAGGAAAACCTTCCCCCCCCCTGGGGACAGGGACCCCTTCTCTCCTGGGGACAGGGACCCCTTCTCCCCTGGAAACAGGGACCCTCTGGGCCACTCACCTGGGAACAGGAACTCCTCCTCTCCTGGGGACAGGGACCTACTTCTCCCCTGGGGACAGGGACCCCCTTCTCACTCTGGGGCAGGGATCCTATCTCACCTGGGGGCAGGAACTCCATCTCACCTGAGGGCAGGAACTCCATCTCCCCTGGCAACGGGGACTTCATCTCACCTAGGAACCCCATCTTTCCTAGGGATCAGGACCCCACCTCCCCTAAGAACAGGAACCTGATCACCCTGTGTGTGCCAAACTCACTGCCCTGCCTGCCATGTGTCCTGTGTGAGGGCCCTTCTGTGACAGCTCTTATCAGGACTTCATCCCACTGTGTAATCCCCCTACATGACTGACCCCTCTGTGTGCACCCCTTACATGGGGAACCCCTCTGTTTGCTACCCCTAAATGTCTGCATACTCTGACCACCACCTGTACCATTTCCACATCCTCTGACTGCCTCCTGTATCCTGTCCGCCATCCTCTGACCACCTCCTCTATCCTGTGCACATGTTCTGACCACCTATTGACTGCAGCCTCTAACCACCTCCTGTATCCTGTCCGCAGCCTCTAACCTGTCTGCAATCTCTGACTATCTCTTGTCTTTTATTGTGTCTGCAGTCTCTTAGGGAGAGTCTGGAGAGGAATCAAGAGTGAGAGCGTCGCCGGGATTGGGATTACGGGAGGAGTCAGACGTGTATGGACTGTGGAGAACAGACTATAGAATAAAACCAGAGCCACCAATTAGGAGCCATCTAACTGAGACCTGCACGCTGCACCGGAGAGGAGGTCAGTGACAGCGCCATCAGGTCAGTCTGAGGGGGGGGTCACTGATGTAAGGGGGGAGTGAATGCACATATGTAAGGGGGCACTGATATAAAGGTTTTCCCTTATATCAGTAACACCCCCCCCCCCTTACCTTAGTGTATTCACTCTGCGGAAGGTGGTCTCTGGTCACCAGAGTCCCCCTCCCCCCCACATCACATTTTCCGTCATTCCCCTTTACATTAGAGTCGGCAGGATTCCCCCTTACAGTGCAAGGGAACTCAGATGTAAAGGAAAATGCTGCAGAGCATAATCTAAGGAAAAACTCTGATGTTAGGGGTGCTCTGGTCACCAGAGACCACCTTATATCAGAGTCCACTGCATTCCCATTTACATCTGAATTCCCACTTACATCAGGGTCTGCAGCATTGCCCTTTACATCAGTGTATCCCTTTACATCAGGGTTCGCAGAGTTCCCCCTGTAAGATTAGAAGGGATGGAGGCCCGGAGACATGTCCAGAGTACACAGAGGATACATGGGATAGATTAGAAGGGATGGAGGCCCGGAGACATGTCCAGAGTACACAGAGGATACATGGGATAGATTAGAAGGGATGGAGGCCCGGAGACATGTCCAGAGTACACAGAGGATACATGGGATAGATTAGAAGGGATGGAGGCCCGGAGACATGTCCAGAGAACACAGAGAATACATGGGATAGATTAGAAGGGATGGATGTCCAGGGAAAACAGAGGAGGCCTCCATCCCTTCTAATCTATTTCATGTATCCTCTGTGTTCTCTGGACATGTCTCTGGGCCTCCATCCCTTCTAATCTATCCCATGTATCCTCTGTGTACTCTGGACATGTCTCTGAGCCTCCATCCCTTCTAATCTATCCCATGTATCCTCTGTGTTCTCTGGACATGTCTCCGGGCCTCCATCCCTTCTAATCTTACAGGGGGAACTCTGCCAACCCTGATGTAAAGGGGAACACTGATGTAAAGGGCAATGCTGCAGACCCTGATGTAAGTGGGAACTCTGATGTAAATAGGAATGCAGTGGACTCTGATATAAGGTGGTCTCTGGTGACCAGAGCACCCCTTACATCAGAGTTCCTCCTTAGATTATGCTCTGCAGCATTTTCCTTTACATCTGAGTTCCTTGCACTGTAAGGGGGAAGCCTGCCGACTCTGATGTAAAGGGGAATGCCAGGAAATGTGATGTGGGGGCGGGGGACTCTGGTGACCAGAGACCACCTTCCGCAGAGTAAATACACTAAGGTAAGGGGGGGGGTGTTAGATGGCTCCTGGTTGGTGGCTCTGGTTTTTTTCTATAGTCTGTTCTCCACAGTCCATACACGTCTGACTCCTCCCGTAATCCCAATCCCGGCGACGCTCTCACTCTTGATTCCTCTCCAGACTCTCCCTAAGAGACTGCAGACACCATAAAAGACTAGAGATAGTCAGAGATTGCAGACAGGGAACAAGAGATGGTTAGAGGCTGCGGACAGGATACAGGAGGTGGTTAGAACATGTGTACAGGATATAGGAGGCAGTCAGAGGATGTGGAAATGGTACAGGTTGTGGTCAGAGTATGCAGACATGTAGGGGTAGCAAACAGAGGGGTTCCCCGTGTAAGGGGTGCACACAGAGGGATCAGTCATGTAGGGGGATCACAAAGTGGGATGAAGTTCTGATAAGAGCTGTCACAGGAGGGCCCTCACACAGGACACATGGCAGGCAGGGCAGTGAGGTTGGCACACACAGGGTGATCAGGTCCCTGTTCTTAGGTTGGGGGATGGGGTCCCGATCCCCAGGGAAGATGGGGGTCCCTGTCCCCAGGAGAGAAGGGAGTCCCTGTTCTCAGGGGGGAGAAGGTTTTCATGTCCTCGGGGGGGGGGGGTCCCTGTTCTCAGAGGGGGGAGAGGGTCCCTGTCCTCAGAGGGGGTCCCTGTCCTCGGGGGGGGGTCCCTGTCCTCAGGCAAGATGGAGTGGGATATGGGATGATCTCACTCACCATGACCAAGTTTGCAGGTCCCTCGTCTATGGTGGTCTGGGCTCCCTCCAGCAGCACGAATGCGCGAGCAGCATATCCCGAAGGAGCACAGCTACGGCTTAACATCACACTTTTCAAAAGATCAAAGAGTACGCAGTGGCGGTGCTTCCATAAGGGGAGCATGGGTGCCGCCCCCTCTCTCCTGGCATCACTCTATCACCATAGAAAGAATCATGCATTGCATGAATCTATCTATGGTCACTGCTGACACCCCCTATTCAGGTGTTCGGCCCCTTTTCGGGCGCCGGGCACCTGAATTACATCGGCGGGGGTGTTTTTTGGAAGCACCTGATTAGAGCCATAGGCTCTAATAGGCGCCCAAAAAGGTGAACAGTGGGCGCCATGCTGGGCGTTCTCTGTTCACTCAGCGTTGTGTTAGCAAAGCAAAGGAATTCGCTTTGCTAACACTAATCCGCCTCTTAGCCAATCAGGTGCTCGAGTCTGTTACCGGTCCCCTGATTGGCTGAAACGTCAGGCGCTGTGATTGGATGCCTGAGAGAGGACGGAAGAAGACATGGAGGACGTGCAGGACACCGCCGCTGACCCGCTGCGAGACAGGTAAGTGCCGGGCAGCATTTGATGGGGCACATTAGTGGTAATTGATGGGCACACTGGCAGCATTTGATGGGGCACAGTAGCGGCAATTGATGGGGCACACTGACAGCAATTGATGGGTACAGTAGCCGCGTTTGATGGCACAGTGGCGTCAATAGTGGGTGCGTTTGATGGGCACAGTGGCAGCGGTTGATAGGCACAGTGGCTGCGTTTGATGGGTGCAGTGGCTGCGTTTGCTGGGCACAGTGGCTGCGTTTGCTGGGCACAGTGGCTGCGTTTGCTGGGTGCAGTGGCTGCGTTTGCTGGGTGCAGTGGCTGCGTTTGCTGGGCACAGTAGTTGCGTTTGATGGGCACAGTGGTTGCGTTTGCTGGGTGCAGTGGCTGCGTATGACGGGCACAGTGGTTGCGTTTGACAGGCACAGTGGTTGCGTTTGACAGGCACAGTGGTTGCGTTTGCTGGGCACAGTGGCTGCGTATGACGGGCACAGTGGTTGCGTTTGCTGGGCACAGTGGTTGCGTATGACGGGCACAGTGTTTGCGTTTGCTGGGCACAGTGGTTGCGTATGATGGGCACAGTGGTTGCGTATGACGGGCACAGTGTTTGCGTTTGCTGGGCACAGTGGCTGCGTATGGCTGGCACAGTGGTTGCGTTTGACGGGCACAGTGGTTGCGTTTGACGGGCACAGTGGTTGCGTATGACGGGCACAGTGGTTGCGTTTGCTGGGCACAGTGGTTGCGTATGACAGGCACAGTGTTTGCGTTTTCTGGGCACAGTGGCTGCGTATGACGGGCACAGTGGTTGCGTTTGCTGGGCACAGTGGTTGCGTATGACGGGCACAGTGGTTGCGTTTGCTGGGCACAGTGGTTGTGTATGACGGGCACAGTGGTTGCGTTTGCTGGGCACAGTGGTTGCGTATGACGGGCACAGTGGCTGCGTATGACGGGCACAGTGGCTGCGTATGACGGGCACAGTGGCTGCGTTTGCTGGGCACAGTGGTTGCGTATGACAGGCACAGTGTTTTTGTTTGCTGGGCACAGTGGCTGCGTATGACGGGCACAGTGGTTGCGTATGACGGGCACAGTGGTTGCGTTTGCTGGGCACAGTGGCTGCGTATGACGGGCACAGTGGCTGCGTATGACGGGCACAGTGGCTGCGTTTGCTGGGCGCAGTGGTTGCGTTTGCTGGGTGCAGTGGTTGCGTTTGCTGGGTGCAGTGAGGCAGCATATTTGATGGCAGAACAATGCACAGTACTGTACTTGCACCCCCTTCAGTAGATCAGGCTAGGGGCGGGGGCGGGGCTGGAGGCGGTGCAGCTCTATATTTTCTCTTGACCTAGGTCCCAATAATATACAAGCTAGGGGCGTGTTGGGGGCGGGTCTGGAGGCGGTGCTGGCGACGATGTTAAGCAATTCGCAACGCCTCCGCCCGCCCGCTCGAGTCTAGAATTTTCACGGACTAAACCGAGCGTCTGCGCATGCGCGGTATAGGTGCGGTGAAGCCGCGCACGCGCAGTCGAGGCCGCCATCAGCTGTGTTTTTGACGTAGCTGCACCGGAAGTGACGCGGTCGAGACCCTGCATAGGTCGCGACTTTTTTTACATCACCGGTGCTCTCCTTGGTTCTGGTTTCCTGTGACGTCATCATCTGTGCTCCACGCTGAATTCTGACCGTTTCCTGGTGGCCACAGGATGGACTATCTTTTTTGCCTGCAGACCCGTGGATCCAGATGGACCTGAGACCGGACCGCACCGCGTTTTATGAGACCGTGATGTGCCCTGTTTGTACTTGTGTCCTGTAAGTGCATTTCCTTTGAGATTAAACATTTTTATCTGACATATTGCACTTAGGTGGCGCTTCCTTTTTTTTGTCCCCTTATCTTTCCTTAACAGAGTTGGCTTTTCTCTAAGGACAGCTGCCGCCCACCATTCTCATCATCTGTTTCCTTTTTAGGACTGGTCATTTGTACCACCATATGGACTATTGAACTGTGACTGTTTTTTAGACATATGCATTGCCGTTTTTAAGTGTTCAGTAATACCAGTGTGTGCGCTGACAGTTCACTTTTATCCTTTTGCCCCAGTGGGAAAGCACTCAGGATTTCACACTGGGACTGCAGGGGAGGCACTTTACAGGTGCTATTTTTAGCCCAAAAGCTCCTGAAAAACGCCTCAGTGTGAAAGGGGTCTAATGGTTAAAATATCCCTGCAGCCACTGGTTTCTTATACTATTTGGGGACTCTGGAGATAAAACTAGGGATTAAAGTAATAAAAAAACCTTTATGTACTGTAAGTGACTAACCTCAGGTTATATACAGTGATTAATTACATCCTCCTACATAAGCTTTACCTGTTTCTCTGCAGCCTTCTCGCCTCCACAGCCTTCAAAAGTACACAGATTTCTTCTATGAGGCAGGGGGCAGGGATCTTATGTCGCACATTGTACAACACAGAGCTAGTGTAGATTAAGACCTGAGTGGAGGGAAAGAACACACCCTTTTACACAGTCTTACTGGGAAACACTGACATCTAAGGCTATCAATCACCTGCTGTGTGCTGGGGGGTGGCCATCTCCAAGTGAGAAGTGACTCATGCAGATCGCAGAGGAAGGAGGGAACAGACAGGATCCACACTAGGTGCTATGGACTAAGGAAAGTACACACTATATGAGAGGATATGCTTTGTTAATTTTTCAGTTGATGGCACTGACATCATCACATATGCCACAGGCTATACAGGTAACAGCTTGTTCATTATTAGTGGAAGCATTTTATATGTGCTTTTTAATAAAACATCCCTGAATGATCTGCACTACTAGAGTGTTGGTTTTCTTTGTTTTGTGGACATTAATGTTTTCATGTGACACTGGAAGTGAAAGTGGTGGGTGTGGTCCATTCGTGAATCCTGGATGGGGATTATACCATACTCGTGTTTATAATGACCGCTATGCTCTGAGATGCAGCGTTCAGGTAAGCCTTTAATTCAATGTGGTGGTGGTATTTTTTTGATAATCACTCACTCTGTGGATATTTAGGCCTCATGCCCACTGGCGTTTTTACAGCTGCGTTTTTTGCAGCTTAAAAACGCCTGTCCATGTTATTGTAAATATTTTTTTATTTTTTATTTTTATTTTTTTGAAAAAAAAAACAAACAAAAAAAAAAACGTCGGAGCTAAAAACGCGACCGCGCGTTAGTGCGTGTTTTTTGCGCGTTAGTGCGCGTTTTGCGCGTTTTTTGACGCTCGCGTTTTTTTCTGCCTAATTCTGACGCTGAGGAACGCACTGGCCCTGGGTTTTTTTTACAGCTTACAAACGCCTATGCTCTTTACAGCTCAAAAACGCCTAGGTGGGCATGAAGCTATAGACTAACATGGACAGGCGTTTTTAAGCTGTAAAAAACGCTCAAAAACGCGGCTGAAAAAACGCCCGTGGGCATGAGGCCTTATAGTTGAGTTGCGTGACAAAGTTACACATTCAGGAGTAATATAAGACATGGCGGAGGAAGATATGAGTATTCTTTTAATTACAAATGTTCATCTGAATCTGACCATTTATTAAAAAGGTTCAAGAATATTGTTTGCAGTGAGATCTATTACTTTATATCTATACTATGTTTTCCATACTGGCTCTACAATAATTCATAGGATGAACTCTTAGCATACAGTTATGAATGACTGAAACAGCTTTTGTAATAAATTCATTTATGCAGCTAATTTCCAATGAAAAAAAAAACAAAAACAACAGGTGGCAGGTGATAATCTGTGCATATACTGTCTTCATGTGCTATAAGCTTCATTCTGATGGTTTCCCTTAAAGCGAAGTTCCACCCAAAAATGGAACTTCCACTTTTCGGAATCCCCCTCCGGTGTCACATTTGGCACCTTTCAGGGGGGAGAGGGGGAGCAGATACCTGTCTAATATAGGTATTTTGCACCCACTTCCAGGCATAGATGGCCGCAGTATCCACGGATAGCTACGCCACGTCGGGTGCCTCCTCCGTCCCCCCTGCTGACTTCTGGGAGACACACAGGTCCCAGAAGACAGCAGGGACCATTCAGATCACGCAGCATGACTCGCGCATTCGCAGTAGGGAGCCATGAAGTTAAGCCGAAGATGGCGGCGGCAGCACCCGAGAGCCGAGGGACAGATCGGCTTCGGGTGCTGACATTCCGGAGCCCTGGACAGGTAAGTGTCCATATTTTAAAAGTCAGCAGCTGCAGTATTTGTAGCTGCTGACTTTAAAAAAAAAACAGAAATTAGGCGGAACGCCGCTTTAACACCAAACAGGATTGGTTTAAGCAAGCCATGGGGTGGCTATATGCAACTCAGTTATTTCTGCTCATGTATGGTTAGAAAAGGGGGATCAATACCTAATCTTGTCAGACCGTCAGCTTACTGTCCAAGATGACAGGGACCTTGACAGGCCGCAACGCCCACCTTCCTCATCCAGGTCCAGATGTGACTCTCCGTCTACGACCCAACAACAGAGGAGATGTTCCCATTCCTCCTCCAGACACCACACCTACCGCCACGACTGCCGCTGTGATCGCAGAACCTGCTGGGGTTGTGGGACCCGAGTCCCGGAAGGCAAGTCCTTATGTGACCCTTTTTATGCCAAGGTGGTCAAGGAAAAAGAAGCTGAAAGCTGGCACATGGAGTCGCTAGTCAAGTGGGTAATGCAGCAATCCCTCAAGGAGTGGTGTACATCTCACACGCGGAGCCAGTCCACCACACTATCTGGCTCCCTGGCTAATGAGGCCCAGGAGGATCCGGGCCCATCCCAGCCTTATGATTCCTCCCCTGATTCCACACACAGTGAGATGGAGGGCGATGTGTTTGCCGGAGGCTTTGACTTCACCCTGGTTTCCCCACTAATTAAAGCGGTCAAAGAGGCCCTTAAGTGGGAAGATTCTTCCACTCCCCTGGCTAAGCAGAGGAAGTTCTTTAAGCATCTGGGGAAGGAACATTCCGATTTTCCACTCCTTTCTGAATTAAAGGATATTATTGACGAGGAATGGAGCAAGGTAGATAAGAAGACCTCTATGTCAAGTAAAACCTCCAGATTATACCCCCTCAAGGCTGAGGAAGTGAAATATCTGGAAAATGCTCCCCTCGTAGACGCAGCTCTGATGCGACTAGCCAAGCACATCACTCTTCCCCTGGAAGATGCAGTATCCTTCAAGGATGGGATTGAGAAAAGAATAGACCAAGACCTTAAGAGGATTTACGGATCAGCCGTATGGCTTGCACACCTGCTTTGGCTCTTGCGGCCATGTCCAAGGCCATGGAGGTCTGGACAGAGAACGTAAACTCCCTGCTCAGAGGAGTCTAAGAAGAACTAGCCAGGGGCTCAGCAATCCAGGAGCTGAAGCTGGCAGTGGCCTTCCTGGGGGAGGCTTCAATCGCCCTTATTGGCCTGTCAGACTGGACTATGCTGTCCTCTGTCACGGCTAAGTGGGCCTTGTGGTTGCGCCCCTGGCTCGCTGATCCAGCATCCAAGCAGGCCTGGTGTAGGATCCCCTTTGAAGGGTCCTCGCTGTTCAGTGAGAAGCTGGGTAGCACCCTATGCGGGCCACGGGTGGGAAGTCGAGCTTCCTGCCTCAGGATAGGCGTCTGTTCGGTAAGACATTGCCCCAGCGCAGAAGACGTAGTACTGAGAGCGTTCAAGGAAAGCACGCTCTTACAGGCCCGCCCGAGACTTCAGAAGGAATTGGAGCAGAGGGCAGGCATCCTTCCAGAAGCCCGCTAAGAGCCAGGCATCCAGTGGACAAGAGTGGATAAGCTATTTTGCTATTGGGCCTGCCCAGGTGGGTCGGGTGGGGGCGCGTCTGCTTCTCTTCCGGCACGTCTGGGTGGCCTCAATCTCAGACTACTGGACCATCAAGACGGTTTCCACAGGCCATACATGGTCCTTCACCAGTATTCCTCCCCCTGGATTTATTTCCACCCTGCTTCCACAGTCAGAAGAAAAGAAACAGGTGTTGCTGTCCTATGTGCAGTCACTGATGGCACAGGAGGCCACGGTGCCTGTCCTGAAAGGCGAAGAGTTCCAGGGGGTATACTCCCCTCTCTTCCATGTGCAGAAGAAAAACGGTTCAAGGCGCCCCGTGATAGATCTAACATACCTAAACTATTTCAGAAAGTACGAGAGATTCAAAATGGAGACTTTGCAAAAGGGAAAAAAGCGGCGCCTTCTAAGCGTAGCTGTAAAACTGTTTATTTAAAAGTTACATAGAAGATTAGGAAATACACTCACAAACGAGCAGTAATAGTGGGCATGTCTGGTGAAATCATCATCCGCTCTATCCCGGGGGGCTGCTTGTGTCCTGGTGTTGAAGGACGGGATCTCTGTGTATCCTCTCCAATGCCGGCAGCGGTGGTGGAACCCAGCACTCACGGCAAATGGGGAAGGGAGACAGTATTAACTGAAACACGGCAGCAGATGTCGTCACTTCCGGGTGTAAGGTCCGTGGGGAAGTGCGCGCGTTAAAAGCATGCGTGCTTCTTCCTCAGGCTCTGTGGGGGCCATCTTGGACAAGGGTACTTATACTGGACTGGATGTGACCTTACTGGCTAGCCCAGTAGCCATGGAAACATATACAAACCGCGGAAATTAACTAAACATGATGGAAATATCCTAGCACTGACAATATTACTAAATAGAAATTGAGTAAAAAATGTATTAATTAAAAGTCGTCACTATTAGATCAACATGGTACATAAAATGAATTCGTATAAGGTCAATAAATAATAGTAGAGATGTATATGTATAATATCATAATGGTATAAAAAAGGGGGGTACTTGCGCAAATAGGATTATCAATCAATATATATGTAGCGGGGTCTTTAAATTTAGGTGGGGTACACCTGGGTGGAAGTTCAGGTGTGTAGGTATGGGAGTAATGACCATTTGTATTCGTGGAGGATTGGGCGGTGTAATAATCTCCTTGGCCTGTGGGTGGCAGGTGCCCGCAGGCTCGAGGTAGATTCACTGCCACAGAGCTGTCCATTTTGTCCCTTCTCGGAGATGGTACGGTGAGGGCGGGGAACCTGCCGTGTCGTCGTTGGGGGGGGATAAAAGGGGGAGACGCCCTGGTCACGAGGTCTTGCTCTTCGGGAGGTTCTTCATCACGCGCCCAGGCACCTTAGGCCTGGGTGCGGGCGGGTCCGGATTCCGGTTCAGGTGCCCTAGACCTGACCGGAATGGAGTTGGAGTCCATCCCAGGCACCTTCAGCCTGGGGTGAGGTACTAAACCAGGAGGCCTGGGGCCCAGTGACTTCGACTGGGTCCCGCGAGGGCGGAGAAGTCCGAGGGTCCCTAAAGTGGATGGGGCCCATGTCTGAGGTGAGGAGGCCGGGGAGGTTACCCATTCGGAGAGTCTGGAGCAGCATCAACCCAGTGACGGATGGGCCTCTGGTAACTCTCTTGGAGGGACATCTTCCCCTGACAGGGGCCGCAACGCAGCGAAGATACTCCTATCTATGTTCTCTTGAGTCGCTGGTAGAGACTCTCAAGTTCTAAGTCCTTTCTAGCTAAGGCTATAGTAACCGCTGGCGAGATCGCAGTGGTTTAGCTGATAATTAGGACAGTGCCTCGACCTGCTCATCCCCTGTATCAAAATGTTATCAAGTCGCAACCAGTTGGCTACTGAAGCACTGTTTATTGTGAGAAATGCAATAAAACAAGAGTTGGACTGTGATCGGTGTGTGGAACTCTGGTTAATGGGAGCAAAGAGAAGTGTTGGCACAGCAGGACTTAATCCTTAACAGAAGCACACAGGCCCGAGGAAATATCTGGTACTGGCCTTCACCTCATCCATAGTTATGGGGAGGACATGGGCCATAGCGCATCTCACCCTATCGTGTGTGATACCCCTAGAAGAAAGAGATGGGGTGAGACCGCTACATATATGCCAATCGGATTATGGATATATCTATAGGAGAATTTAAAAGATTGGTTAAGTGATTGATTAATTAATTAGATGGGTATATATATATATATATATATACCCAAGTTATAAAAATGTATTATGGTTATAAAAATTTAATGGAAGGGTACATGGTGTGTATTGAGTCCTTATGATGCAAGCAGAGCACATATGTACACATCCATGGGGTAATATTGAGGTATTGTATAGAACTTATGGGAAATATAAAATTATATATATATATATTGTGAGGGGGTTAACTCGGTAGCGGGTGTGTGTGACCCCCTGGTTGGGCTCCCCACACAAAAACAGGGCCAGCAGACGGAGGTTGTGGTTTTCAAAATCAAAAGGTGCGGTTTATTTCCCTATGTACAGTGACAAAAACACAGCAAAGCCAAAAAGAAACATAACCAAAATAAATCCTGGTCAGTTTGACCTCTGACTAAACATGCAGGTTTCCTAAACTAACAACTGGGATCAGCCTGGTGCTGTCCTAGTCCCTAAGTCCCTGGTTTAGTAAAAGTCCAAACAAATAGCCACACAGGCTTTGCCTCACCGCACAGGGGTTCACTCTCCCTAGACAGTCCACACAGGTCTGGTTCCAGGCATGAACTAACATCTAATGAACCTGGGAGTTCTTATAGAGGCCTAAATGAGCTGACAAGGTTCAGCTGGTCTCCTCATCTCTGTCTGCACGACGCCCCACACTCTCCCTAGAGGTATGAGTCATCCATGAGACCACTAGCCTTATACAACTCTCCACCTAGTTGTATAAGTCGGCGTAAAGCCTGAATCTGGGCGAAATATATCTACCCCCCTGGATGCAACCAGGTGACTTTACCTTCCTGCTGTCACATACCCCCCCCTCTTGTTTTAACCTCGGGGTTGGAACACCAGCAATCAGGCATTCATGTACTCGAGACAAAGCATCCACATTCCCCATTTGAACGCCAGGGCGATGCTTTACTGTGAAGTTGAATTCCTGGAGGGCCAGGAACCACCTATTCACTCTTCTATTTGTTTCCTTGTTTTGAGCCATCCACTTTAACGGAGCGTGATCCGTAACCATGTCAAAGTGCCTACCTAGCAGGTAGTACCGAAGGGAATCTAGAGCCCACTTCACCGCTAAACACTCCTTTTCAACGGTGGCGTAATTTACCTCATGGGACTTCAACTTCCTGCTGAGGTAAATGACTGGGTGCTCTTCCCCGTTCCAGACCTGGGACAATACTGCTCCTAACCCCACATCTGACGCATCACTTTGTACGACAAAGTCTTTAGAGAAGTCGGGTGAGTACAACACTGGCTGGCTACATAAGGCTTGTTTCAAGAATTGGAATGCTGCCTCAGCCTCGGGGGTCCATTTAATCATGACCGACCCTTTCCCCTTCGTCAGGTTGGTTAGGGGCACAGCCTTAGAAGCAAAGTGGGGAATGAATCGCCGATAATACCCAGCGATTCCCAGAAAGGCTTGTACCTGCTTCTTGCTGTTGGGACGTGGCCAACTCTGGATGGCCTCGACTTTGTTGAGTTGGGGTTTTATTACCCCCCTCCCAATGGTGTACCCAAGATATTTGGCCTCCTCCTGCCCAATGGTACACTTCTTGGGGTTAGCCGTAAACCCCGCTTCCCGAACAGAGTCCAGGACTGCTTGCACTTTTGGCAGATGTGAGGCCCAATCTGTGCTATGGACAATTACGTCATCCAGGTAAGCCGCAGCATACTTCCGATGGGGCCTCAGCATCTGGTTCATTTTCCGCTGGAATGTGGCCGGCGCATTCTGTAACCCGAACGGCATTCTTTTATATTGGAACGCCCCGTCTGGGGTTACAAATGCGGTTTTCTCTTTGGCCGACTTGGCCAGGGGGATTTGCCAATACCCTTTTGTGAGGTCAAGAGTCGTCATGTATCGGGCTGTTCCCAGCCGGTCGATCAACTCATCTATACGTGGCATGGGGTAGGTGTCAAATTTTGTAACTTTGTTCAACTGACGAAAATCGTTACAAAATCGCCAGCTCCCATCCGGTTTAGGCACCAACACGATGGGACTAGACCAATCACTTTGGGACTCCTCTATCACCCCTAAGTTCAGCATTTTCTGTACTTCCTCCCGTATTGCCTCCCGTCGAGCCTCTGGGATCCGATAGGGTTTTAACTTCACCCTTTCACCGGGCGGGGTAATGATGTCATGCTCTACCCCCGATGTTTGTCCTGGCAGCTCAGAGAATACCTCCTTGTTGCGAAGCACAAACTCCTTAACCTCCTGTTGTTGGGGTTGTGACAAGGTGGCTGCTATTCCAACCTCAGGAATCACGCAACCAGTTTGAGCTGGTGACCAAGTGTCTGCGACTAGGGACTCTCTATCCCTCCAGGCTTTCAACAGATTAACGTGATAGATCTGTTCGGGCTTTCGCCTTCCTGGTTGTCTGACCTTGTAATTCACTTCGCTCACTTTTTCCATTATCTCGTAGGGGCCTTGCCATTTGGCAAGGAATTTACTTTCAACCGTAGGGACAAGTACCAATATCCTATCCCCCGGGGAAAAGGTACGGGTCTTGGCTCCACGGTTGTACACTCTCTGCTGTGCCAACTGCGCTTGGGCCAAATGTTCCTTCACGATGGGCATTACCTGTGCAATTCGATCTTGCATCAGGGCGACATGCTCAATCACACTCCTGTGGGGAGAACTCTCACTTTCCCAAGTTTCCTTGGCAATATCCAACAGCCCTCTTGGGTGTCTCCCATACAGTAACTCAAAGGGGGAGAATCCCGTAGAGGATTGGGGCACCTCCCTAATAGCAAACATCAAATAAGGAAGTAAACAGTCCCAATCCTTTCCATCTCTATCCACCACTTTCTTCAACATTTGTTTTAGGGTTTTGTTGAATCTTTCAACCAGCCCATCGGTTTGGGGGTGATACACAGACGTACGCAATTGCGTCACTTTGAACAATTTACACAGCTCTTTCATAACCCGGGACATAAAGGGTGTACCTTGGTCCGTAAGCAGTTCTTTACAAATACCCACCCGGCTAAAAACAAGAGATAGCTCTTTGGCTATGGTTTTGGCCGAGGTATTTCGGAGAGGGATCGCTTCTGGATAACGGGTGGCATAGTCCATTATAACTAATATGTACTGGTGCCCCCTAGCGGACTTGATTATAGGACCTACCAAATCCATGGCGATCCTCTCAAACGGGACCTCAATGATGGGTAGAGGGACCAGCGGGCTACGGAAATGTGGCATCGGGGCCAACCTCTGACACACAGGGCAGGAGGAACAATAATTTTCTACGTCCTTCATCACCCCCGGCCAATAGAATCTCTGTAATACCCTCTCTCGGGTTTTCTCTGTCCCCAGATGACCTCCAAGAATGTGCCCATGGGCCAACTCCAACACCAACTTCCTGTAAGGTTTGGGCACCACAAGCTGCTCAACGGTTTCTTCTGCCCTTTTTGCCACCCGATACAGTAGGTCCTTCTCTACGCTGAAGTATGGGTAAGTGCAGGTATTATCTGGGTTCACTAACTCGCCATCTATTTTCACTACGTTTTCCCGTGCCTTTATTAGGGCGGGGTCTTTCAACTGTTCTGTGGCAAAGTTTTCCCTGTGAACCTCAAGATCAGAAAACTCCACAGACGGTAGGTTTTCGTCTGAGGAGGTGGGCTCCTCTCCAGTTTCTTGAGTCTCCCCTGCCAATACTGATAAGGGAAATTCCGGAGAGTCCTCACCACTCTCAGGGGAGTTCTGGCTATCACATTCCTGGTACATAGGGGCACCAGTGAGGGGCTCAGGATCATCCCACAGTTCCCAGAACTTCGGAAAATCCCTTCCCACAATGGCGTCATGCGGTAACTGAGATACTAAGCCCACTGGATGAGAGAGGGTACCTTTGGGGGTCTCGAAACACACTGTAGTCACTGGATACTCTCGGGTGTCCCCATGCACACAAATAACAGCTACCTTGCTATTCCCAGAGACCTCTGTTTTAACTAACTCAGCCTTTATCAGGGTCACAAGGCTACCTGAATCCAGCAATACCACAACATTTCTACCATTAACACACATTTTGCATAAATGTTTCTCAGTTCCTCGAATGGCAGTGCATGCGACTGTCGCACACAGCGACTGACGTCTGCCCGTCAGAAAGTCACACTGCATGGGTTCCTCCACAACCGGGCAATTGGCTGCAATATGTCCCGCTTGCCGGCAGCGGTAGCAAACGATCCTTCTTGCCGCCTCTTGAGCCGCTGATTTCCCAGGCTGTTCTCGCCAAACTTGGGGTAGAGCTCCCACCCTCTCACTCTCTCCACCCTCACCCCTTGGAATCCTCTTATCCGCCCCTGGGGATGGTCTGGTCTTAGGGTGGAAAGTCCGAGTGTCTCTGGAAGAGGCCGTCAGGTTCTCTGTAGCCAAGTATTTCTCCACATGATCCACAAGACCATCGGCCGTCTCTGGGTCTCCATGGCTTACCCACTTTTGGATGGCAGTAGGAAGAGCTCTCAAAAACCGATCCATTACAACACGTTCCACAATCTTTGGTGCGGACAAAGTCTCTGGCTGTAGCCACTTTCTGCTCAGGTGAATGAGATCATACATTTGAGACCTGGGGGGTTTTCCAAGCTGGAAAGTCCAGTTATGCACACGCTGAGCCCGGACAGCCTGGGTGACACCCAGCCTTGCCAATATTTCAGCTTTTAGCATCACATAGTCTTTTGCTTGGTCAGGCTCTAGGTCATAGTAAGCCTTCTGCGATTCACCAGTTAACAGAGGAGCCACCAGTCCAGCCCACTGCTCCTCAGGCCACTTTTCTCTTTCAGCAGTCCTTTCAAATGTGGTCAAAAATACCTCTGGATCATCCTCTCCAGTCATTTTTGTCAATAAACGACTCACCCCAAAGGACGCGGTATTAGTGGGACGGCTTTCCTCACTGGTCTGCGGACGTTGCTGCATTACTGCTTCCATTTGTTGTAGTCTCTGCTCTTGCTTCTGTAACAGGTCTATGAAGCGGGCCTCAGATTGCTGCTGGGCTTGTTGATGAGCTTGCTGCTGGGCTGCAAGGCTCCTTTGCAAACCTGCATTTGTCTGCTGTTGATTGGCATTTGCTAGAGCCAGCTGTTTCAGTATCTCCTCCATGCTGGCTTAAAAAAACTGCCACTGGTTCTCCACCAACTGTGAGGGGGTTAACTCGGTAGCGGGTGTGTGTGACCCCCTGGTTGGGCTCCCCACACAAAAACAGGGCCAGCAGACGGAGGTTGTGGTTTTCAAAATCAAAAGGTGCGGTTTATTTCCCTATGTACAGTGACAAAAACACAGCAAAGCCAAAAAGAAACATAACCAAAATAAATCCTGGTCAGTTTGACCTCTGACTAAACATGCAGGTTTCCTAAACTAACAACTGGGATCAGCCTGGTGCTGTCCTAGTCCCTAAGTCCCTGGTTTAGTAAAAGTCCAAACAAATAGCCACACAGGCTTTGCCTCACCGCACAGGGGTTCACTCTCCCTAGACAGTCCACACAGGTCTGGTTCCAGGCATGAGCTAACATCTAATGAACCTGGGAGTTCTTATAGAGGCCTAAATGAGCTGACAAGGTTCAGCTGGTCTCCTCATCTCTGTCTGCACGACGCCCCACACTCTCCCTAGAGGTATGAGTCATCCATGAGCCCACTAGCCTTATACAACTCTCCACCTAGTTGTATAAGTCGGCGTAAAGCCTGAATCTGGGCGAAATATATCTACCCCCCTGGATGCAACCAGGTGACTTTACCTTCCTGCTGTCACAATATATATATATATATATATATATATATATATATAATGTGCACATATAAATATAAAATATACAGATAATAAAACAGGATATGTGAATATATATATATATATATATATATATATGCATGAGGTACACATGTAAAACCATACATGCATATATATGCACACATGGGGAGTAGTCTAAAGGGAAGAGCATACACATAAAAATTATATATACACACATCAAGACTATAAAAAGAGAACAGTAAACACAGGACATGATGGTGCCGAAACATGAGGGCCTTATATTCAAAGCTTTTACCAGGTAGTCTATGCAGAAATCCAACGTATGTGTCAACAAACCCCTATAAAAGCAAATAATGATCAGTGCGACCTCCTATGCGACAATATAAATGGCTGCAAAAGCCTAACTAAAAATGTCCAATAAATTCCAAGTCCAAAGGAAGGAAGAGGAAAAAACAATGATGGTGATCTTGCTGAATAAATGTGACAATTCTTTTGAATAAAGTGCCAAACAGTGCTTCTCTAAATGATTCCCCTAATTGTTAATGCTCACAGAGCGCTTACCTCACATCAAGGTAAATTAGGCCTTTGAGATCTCCCAAACGTCCAAGGGAACCGCAGCAAGTCGTCTCACTGTCCGTCTACACTTCCAGCAGCAAGGCTAAGGCTCCACAGTGATCGTGATGGTGTCTAAGATTCCAGGCATGGACAAGACCCTCCATATGTGGATCAGAGAAAGAACAAAGAGCCTTTCATAGTGTAGAACGTTAAAAAAATAGGGATTTATTAAATGCCAAATAAGCGCTTACATGCAACATAGAAAAAACGGGCAAATATCATAAAAAACACGTCTTGTGGACGATTCCAGCGTCCCGTCCCTTTCAGTTACACGCTAACATCTGGTGCTTACGCGTTGCGTCACGCTGCGTGACTTCATCAGAGGACCCCTATACATACAAAGTCATCATCTAATCTTTCGACAGCTAAAGGTATAGTGGTACAAAACCTTGTAGACTATCAGTTGGAAAGTTCTCAGCTTCTCTCCGATAGCACCACATACCAAAAAGTCACCGGTGATCCACTACCCATGTTCTCCAAGGAAGCTCATGACCTTATCAACAAAGCCAAAATTGAGGGACTCGTTACCAAAACAGAGGTCGCATTTCTCCTGCATGATTTCTATAAGAGACCGTACTTCTACTATATTCCTAAAGTCCATAAAGACCCAACCAATCCGCCAGGGAGACCTATCGTAGCGGCCATGGAAACTGTCACAAGCTATTTCTCCATCTACATTGATCACTTTCTACAGCCCCTAGTCAATCTCCCCTCGCATATAAAAGACAGTATACAACTACTAAAAATGTTACAACAATATCGATGGGAGCCTTCATACCGTTGGCTCTCATTAGAAGTAGTCTCCCTTTTATACGTCCATCCCCCATAAAGTAGGCCTACAAGCTACGCAGTATTACCTTTAATGATGATCCAATATTCAATGCCCGCAAGTACATTTTCTTTTAGACATGTTTGAATATTGTCTAACTCACAACTACTTTGAAACCAATGGTGAGTTTTATATTCAAATTCAGGATACAGCTATGGGATCAAATTTTGCCCCCAGCTATGCGAACTTCACAATGGTTACTGGGAACACCTTCACATTTGGCAGAACAACCCCTACGCCTCCCATTTGGTATTTTACGGTCTCTACATAGATGATGTAGTTTATTATTTGGGATGGGCCTGACACCTTAATTCCAGGATTTCTGCAGTATTGTAATTCTAACACTATGGGTTTGTCCTTCACTGCAGTAACAGATGAGAACAAACTTGCTTGTTTGGATTTGGAATTGTTCCATGATGATCACACAATCTGTGCTCAAAATTATACAAAGCCTACCTCGGGCAACTCCTTCTTACACTATGGGAGCTGTAACCACCCACGCTGGGTGAACAACATACCCAAGAGCCAGTTTTGACGACTAAGACACAACTGTACTCGGTTACAAGACTATACCACCCATGGCCAAACACTCAAGACTAAATGTCTAGAAAAAGGTTATCCAGATGAGATAGTGGAAGGAGCTTTCCAACATTATCTCAACACAGACGTCAGGAGTGATAGAACTACGAGAACAGACGATAACACGCAACCAGTTTGCTTTGTTACTCAGTTCCATAGCCAATTTAGGAAAATGGAAAGGATCCTGTTAAAACATTGCAGAGGGAAGGTGATGAATGTAGTGGATAAGAGTGCTGCACACCCCTGATAGAACTTTAGAAGAATAGTGAGAGTACCCCTAGTTGTTTTGAGTTGCAGCAATGATTAGAGAAGTAAAAATGTTATATAAAAAGTTGAATATATTTTTGTAGTAGATAATTATCATAAATAGTAGAGAATCAGGACATGAACTCCAAAATACATATTAGTGATGAAACTAACATATAAATCTAAAACATCCAATTGGGTGTGATGCCACATAAGAATTATATGTAAGAATGGAGCAATTCCCCGACGCGTTTCGACCTTGACAAAAGTAGCAGTCTTCTTCAGGGGGAGTAAGCTTTGCGCCCTTTAATTCTATAATAAAACAAATATAAATCAATGGAGTACAGCGAACTATCAATAAGATCCAATGCACCTCACAATGACACCTATTAGGGTGCATTGCTGGTGCATGTGGGATACTGAATGTTCAAAATATTCACAGTGTTGGGAAACATTAGGTACATACCCGAGTGGACATCAGCGGCCTTGACTAGTGATCACCAGGAAAAACCACCGTTCAAGAACACCAGCAATTGCTCCCCCGAAATGGCAGGGGGAGGGGGTCAGATGGATTGCCTAGGAGGCACCAGGGAGACAGCAGAGGCAACCGGAGAGCAACGCAGGCCTACGAGAGGTTGCAACATGGGAACCTCCCACCTCCAAGGGGGCAATGGGGGGGGGGAAATGCGGGGAAGAGCAAGGCAGGGGCCACCAAATCTGACCGTCCCGTAGACACGCAGCCTGCCTAGGCAGGCTGGGATGGAGGGGGGGACCGGTGGGGAGGGGCCCCTCAACCCAATCAGACCCTAAAAGGAATATTCGAAAAGGTCGGATTTAGTATAAAATTATAAATATGGCAACAAAAAAAAAATAGAGTAAAAAAAAAAAAAATGTGTGAAAAGGGAGAACCTAAAGTGAGGGAAACAATAAGGAATTGTGTCTGAAATGAACAAAAAGGGACAAAAGATATGTAGATATGTGTGTTCATGAATGGATCATAATTGTGAAAAGTGTCTGAATAAGAAGAGGAGTGTATTGTGTATGTATTGGGTAGGAAAAGAAGTGAAAAAAGATGAAAAAGGGGAAGGGGGGGGGAAAGGATAAGGTGGGGGGGGTGAGTGAAAAAGGAGGGAGGGGGGAGTGGGGAGGAGGGGAGGGAAGGCATGATTGTGTAGGAATAGAAAAATAAGTGTGGTGTTTGTAGAAATGAGTGAAGGAGAGGAAAGAGCTTGGGAACTGAGTGGGGAAGGAAGAAAGAGATGCTGAGGTAGTGAAGGATCCTGTTAAAACATTGGTCCATATTGAGTGAAGATCCCCACCTCAAATTAACACTCACAGATTGACCAGTAGTCAGCTATAGAAGAGCGAAAAACATTAAGGCCCAAATAGCCCCCAGTAAAATCAAAACATCAGGATCCACCGCCAGTGCTTCCCTGACATTTTTTAATATCAAGGGAATGTACCAGTGTAAGAAAGCTTTGTGCCTCACGTGTAAACATATCACCCACAGACAAAAAGATTTTATGTGTAAAAGTAAGCAATATACCATACCAGATTTCTTCACATGCTCTTCTGAGTATGTGGTATATTGCTTGACGTGCCCTTGTGGCCTATTTTATGTAGGCCGCACTATTCGTACTCTTCGTAAAAGGTTTGGAGAACACCACAACTTCGTAGAAATAGGCATCGACAAATATAGTGTTGCCAGGCACTTCAAAGAATTCCACCAACAGTCCTCTTTGGGGCTTCGTGTTTGGGTTATAGAAGCCATTTCCAAACATCTGCCTAAAGCAGAACGCTATAAGAGGTTGTGTGAAAGGGAAAATTACTGGATCTATACCCTCAATAGTTTCTCACCTGGGGGCCTAAACGATGGCATTGAAATTAATATCCTATTATAATTGCCTTACCATCTCTACCATTGTCCCTATATTTAAAGATACAGCCTCCTAAACGTAACAGATACATTAATTATTCGATGTCCAACTTTTACGTATTGGTAACCTTATGTTTCGGCACCATCATGTCCTGTGTTTACTGTTCTCTTTTTATAGTCTTGATGCGTGTATATATAATTTTTATGTGTATGCTCTTCCCTTTAGACTATTCCCCATGTGCGCATATATATGCATGTATGGTTTTACATGTGTACCTCATGCAAATATATACATATCTTATATGTTTTATTATCTGTATATTTTATATAGTATGTTTTATATATGTGTGTGTGTGTGTGTATGTGTATATGTATATATATATATATATATATATATATATATTTCCCATTGCCTCAATATTACCCCATGGATGTGTACATATGTGCTCTGCTTGCATCATAAGCACTCAATACACACCATGTACAGTACCCTTCCATTAAATTTTTATAACCATAATAATTTTTTTTAACTTTTTATAACTTGTATGTATATATATATATATATATATATATATATATATATATATATATATATACACCCATCTAATTAATTAATCAATGAACCAATCTTTTAAATTCCCCTATAGATATATCCATAATCCGATTGGCCTATATCTATATATTGATTGATAATCCTATTTGTGTAAGTACCCCCCCTTTTTTATACGATTATAATATTATCCACTTCGCACCCGAGCCAATTCTGACACTTCGCTCCTACATGTAAAAATCCTCATTTTTTTGCTTGAAAATTACATATAACCCCCAAACAATATATATATGTTTTTTTTAGCAAAGACCCTAGAGAATACAATGGCGGTCATTGCAACTTTTTATCTCGCATGGTATTTGCGCAATAATTTTTCAAACGCATTTTTTGGGGAAAAAAAACAGTTTCATGAATTAAAAAATATTAAAACATTAAAGTTAGCCCAATTTTTTTGCATAATGTGAAAGATGAAGTTACGCCGAGTAAATAGATACCTAACGTCACCCTTCAAAATTGCACACGCTCGTGGAATGGCGCCAAACTTCGGTACTTAAACAACCTTAATGGGCGACGCTTTAATTTTTTTTACTGGTCACATGTTTTGAGTTACAGAGGAGGTCTAGGGCTAGAATTATTGCTCTCGCTCTAACGTTCGCTGCGATACCTCACATGTGTGTTTTTAACACCGTTTTCATATGTGGGCAGGACTTACGTATGTGTTCGCTTCTGCGTACGAGCTACCGGGGCCAGGGGAGCTTTACATTTTTTTTTTTATTTATTGTTAATTTTACTTTAACCTTTTTAATTTGACACTTAAAAAAAATAAAAAAAAAATAAAAGATCACTTTTATTCCTATTACAAGGAATGTAAACATCCCTTGTAATAGGAATAAGCATGACAGGTCCTCTTTACAGTGAGATATGGAGTCAATAAGACCCCACATCTCACCTCTAGGCTGAGAAGCCTGAAATAAAAAAAAATAATAAAAAAAAAACGATCACCGCTTCCTAGCTGAAGCGGCGCCGTTTTTTTTGAATGCAGAGGCCGGGTGTGACGTCATAACATCGCGCCCGGCCTCCGAACGATCATAGAGATTCCGGCGACCATCTGGTCCACCGGAAATCTCTATTGTAAGAAGCCGGGGCCGGCGGATCCTGTCACCGACTCACCGATCGCTCAGGTGAGTCGGTAGAAGCACCGGAGGGCGGCGGGAGGGGGGGGGACGTCCCCTCTCGCCGCCTGTAAGAATGATCAAGCGGTGGAACAGCCGCTATGATCATTCTTACGGTACACAGAATCGCCGGCTCTAAAAAACGATACCTGAATGATGCCTGTAGCTGCAGGCATCATTCAGATATCCCGGCTCAAACCCAAGGACGTCCATGGACGTCCTTGGGTGTGAAGTGGTTATACCTATACATGTCTACTATTATTTATTGACCTTATACTAATTCATCTTGTGTACCACGTTGATCTAATAGTGACTTCTTTTAATTAATGCATTTTTTAATCCATTTCTATTTAGTAATATTGTCAGTGCTAGGATATTTCCATCATGTTTAGTTAATTGCCGCGGTTTGTATATGTTTCCATGGCTACTGGGCTAGCCAGTAAGGTAGCATCCAGTCCAGTATAAGTGCCCTTGTCCAAGATGGCCCCCACAGAGCCTGAAGAAGAAGCACGCATGCTTCAAACGCACGCACCTCCCCGCTGACCTTACACCCGGAAGTGACGACATCTGCTGCCGTGTTCCAGGGAATACTGTCCCCAGTCCTTGTTTGCCGTGAGCGCTGGGTTCCACCACCGCTGCCGGCATTGGAGAGGATACACAGAGATCCCGTCCTTCAACACCAGGACACAAGCAGCCCCCGGGATAGAGCGGATGATGATTTCACCAGACATGCCCACTATTATTGCTCGTTTGTGAGTGTATTTCCTAATCTTCTATGTAACTTTTAAATAGTTTTACTGCTACGCTTAGAAGGCGCCGCTTTTTTCCCTTTTTGCTACGTTTCAGATCATTCTTCTATCTGCAAGCTGGCAGCCATCTCTGCGGAAAGCTATCTTTTGAGTATTTACATGGACTAATTGTCATGGACTAATACATTGTCCCCTTTGAATACCCATTCCAATCCCTTTTCCCCTCATATAGTTGTCTTGTGCATCCGTATCCAGAGTGCGCCTAATTAACCCCCTGTTTTGCAAAATGGAGACTGTCCATACCATCCAACAAGCCGTGCAGCCAGGCGATTGGCTAATCTCAATCGACTTAAAAGATGTATACTTCCACATGCCTATGGCAGAGAAATTCTGCAAATACCTCTGGTTTCAATTCAGGCAAGAACATTTACAGTTCACCTGCGTCCCTTTCGGGCTGACAACCTCACCTTGAGTCTTTTCTAAAGCTCTTCTGGCCGTGGTGGCCATCATCAGAAAAAAAAGGATACGCTTGTACCATTTTCTCAACGACCTCCTTTTACTGTCTCAAGACCAGGAGAAGCTGTTAGTCCACAGAGAGCAGGTTATCTCCACACTGATCGAATTCGGGTGGCTCCTAAACCTAGAAAAAAGCCATCTGGAACTATTCCAGCGCCTGATATACTTAGGGGCCCAGTTTGACACGGTAGAAAGCACCATCTCTCTCCCAGTGGAGGAGATCTCAGTCATTCAAAGGAGAATCTCACGGCCTCGCAGTGCTTAAGAATTATCGGCACAATGGTCTCTACGACCCCCATGGTCAAGTGGTCTCTGTGGAGGTTACGTCCTTTTCAGACAGGGTTTCTTTAACATTGGAATTCGGGGGACGACAATCAGTCCATTCATATTACTTCGGTGATGAGGAACAGCCCCTTCTGGTGGCTCCAGCACAGAAATCTGCTCACCTGCCACTCCCTTGCCCCCATCTCATAGGTCACGGTCACGACCAATGCCAGCAGTGCTGGTTGGGGAACCCTTTGCAGGTCAGAACTTGCTCAAGGCAAGTGGAATGCCGGTCTTCACAACCCATGCTCGAACGTCCTGGAAATACAGCAGCCTGGTGCGCCCTTCAATCTTTCACTCATCTCCTGAAGGGGGAATCAGTTTTACTGAAGATGGACAACATCACAGCGGTCTCCTATGTGAAGAGGCAAGGGGGCACTCGGAGCTCCATTCTGCTCCAAGAGGTCGAGCCCATCATGTCCTTGGCTCAGAACAATCTGGCCAATATTTCAGCTATCTTCGTCCCCAGAGTCCAGAACGTCCAAGTGGACTTCCTGTCTTGCACACAGCTGGACAACAACGAGTGGTCACTTTATGTGCAGACATTCGAGTGGATCCTGTCCTTGGTAGTCAATCATGAAGTAGATCTATTTGCATCCCCCTGCAACTTCAAGATCAAGAAGTATTGCGCTCGGGGGCATTGCAGGCCTTCGGAATAGATGCCCTGACAGATCAGTGGAGCTTCAACAGGGCATACACCTTTACCCCGCTCCCAATCATCCTCAGGTTTGTACGAAGGCTTCAAGCAGAAGCGGTCGAGGTGGTGGTGATACCGCCTTACTGGCCGAACAGGCCATGGTTTCCCCTCCTGACCCAGCTCAGCTTCTGGGACCCGGTGCCTCTTCCTCTCAGACCGGACTAAAGTAAACAAAGGGGGATGGGGAGAAGAGAGCACTCACATTGCCACATCCATATATTGAGGAAAATAGGTTTGTTACTCAGGGAAGAGTAAAACAAAGTAGGACTTTACAAGCAACACACGAAAATGGAATACAAAAAAGTTTTTTGAATCCCAAAATTATTTAACAAAGATTAAAAAAGACCATACAATGTATATAGCAGTAAGGAGTCCCTTTGAACGTCGACGCGTTTCGCTGTGAGGCTTCGTCAGGACGGACAAGAAGGGGGGGGGGCGGTTTTATACACACTTGGGACAAATCTCACTATCTGAAAAATACAGTATATACAGTTAAAAAGTAAATAAAAAGATATCTTTGGAGCTAGAAGACTGCATGGCCTGTCCTCTGTGCGCACCATGATCCAAAAAAGCAAAATGCAAGAGCAAAAAACGAAAAACAAACAAAACACCACCAAAGTATAGAAATACCTCAGAAGGACATCCGGATAGTAAAATGTTGTACAAATACTACCGATTCATATATGTAGTATGGCAATGAATATACGTGTGGTCTATTAGAGAAGATAAAGAATATATATATGTATATCTATTCAATATTCAATGAGGCATATATCAATGTCTATATATGTGTATATATAACAGAGAAGTCCTACCTTCTGGTCAAAAAAATGGTCAAGCACTGATATTCTCACAGTAATATAGTCCATGGATGGAGGGGGTCTGACACTCACAGCTAGTATAGATAGCTGAGCAGATCTACAAATGCCAATGGGTATAATCAGATACATACATAAAAAGGGAATTGTGCAAGAAATGTAATAATGAAATTAATAATTACCAACTACATCCGATGGGGTATACCCAAAAGCGGGGGTAGGGGGCGTTCTTAGTATGGAAAGGGGAGGCTTCAATAAAGTCCTATCGTGGGCACTTTCAATACGGGTGCAAAAAGCCCAGCCACAGCAGTGGTATATATATCACCGTACAAGGTCTGGAAATAAAGAACATACATACTGAATGGGCAGCTCGTGCCTATGTGGTATCGCCATGATGTAAGAGGCGGCTTACCTGGCTGTTGAACGTCACACCAAAAGCATCCCCGGGAGTCAGCCTCATGCTGAACACAGGGGACAAACTGTGTTCGCTGTCATATTTATAGTAGAAAAGCCGCGCCAAAAAGCACGCATAGCGTGCGGCACGTTGACGTCATGCGTCTGCGCCGTGCGCGCGGCGTGCTGACATCACTTAACTGCGCCCTGCATTAGAATCGCCATATTGGAGTAGGGAAAAGAAAAACAGCGCAAGAGATGAATCACATGAAGAGAAGCACGCCATGTTGGAGTAGGAAAAACAGCGCGGTAAAGCAAAAAAGTCTACGGCAACGAAATTTAGAAATTAATCACATTAAAAATACCCAGCAAAGATCAAATTAGAGCACTGAGCATGGCAGTCGCCATATTGGATCACTAGGATGCACAGAGAGGACAGAAACGAGCGCCAAGAAGCACACAAAGATATACTGACATTAACATAATTATACGATAGCACAATACATAATCTATTAAGCTCCATAGAGACAATCATTCGCTTAGGATAGATTCCATTGGTGCGATACATTTAATTGTATAAGTTCCTATATCTTTATCACATATACAGAAAATTATTATTATTTTTCTCAAGGATACGAAAAAACAGAGACCCTTTCTTGTGAAAATAAATAGATTCTCTCGGAACCTGAAAGAGATCAGGGACCGAGAGACACTCCAAACGTATGGAAAATAGGAGAATACATCCTAGGGGACATCCCAGGGCAACAATGGGAGGGGAGGGAGGGGGGGGAAAGAAAGAGGAAAGAAAAAAGGGGAAGAAGGCACAGCACTGTGATTAGTGTATTTAGTATACTTTACAAAAATGATTTAAAGCTGACCATGTCGTTCAGACTGGGGTACTTGGTCGCCTTCAATCTGTATACCCATTCTGTTTCTCGTTGTAATACCCTCTGGTCAAAGTTGCCACCCCGTGGGTCCTCATAGACCCGATCCAGGGCGGCAACCTTGAAAACCTGGGGTTCATATCGGTGCCTAAACGCCACATGATGGCCAATAGTGGTGTTCAAAAGACCACTGGTTGCGTAATAAACATGGTCTTTAATTCTTCTCCAGAAGGCTCGAATTGTCTTCCCAATGTAGAAGGATCCACAACAACAAAAAATAATGTAAATAACTCCCTTGGTCTGACAGGTGATATGGTGTTTGAGAAAGTGGATCTGGCCGTTAGGTAGAGTTATCCTCGGGCCCTCAATTAGGAGGTCACAATAATCACACTGGCCACATTTGTACAGTCCCTTTGGTTCCTGGGGTTTGTTGTCAGACCTTCTATAGTTACTTTGTACCAAACGGTCCCGAATAGAACCAGCCCGTCAAAGTAATTTCTGGGCTCGTTCCAATATATTTTCTTAGAACAGAGTCGACAGACAAAATGTGCCAGTGTTTTTGCATGATTGACCTGACTTTAGCATGCTGGTCAGAGTATGTGCTTATGAATCTTACTACATCAGGGGTGTTTTTTTGGGGGGCTCTGGCAAGTACGGCATTTCTAGGTTTAATAAGGGCTTTTTTGAAGGCGTTCTTAAGGCAATTTCTGATGTAGCCCCTCATTCGAAGGCGTGTATAAAGGAGATCAGCCTCCTCCTTGAATTTCGTATCATCGGTGCAGTTCCGTCTTAGACGTAAATACTGCCCAAATGGTATGCTTTGGATCAATGAACGAGGATGCGAGCTGGCAGCATGTAGAATCGTGTTCCCCGCCGTGGGTTTACGGTACAGAGTGGTTTTGATTAAACCTTCTTCTGTAACGTATATCGATATGTCCAGATACGCAATCCTCGTTTGGCTATATGCCATGGTGAATTTAAGATTATGTCTGTTAGTACTTAACATTTGCATAAATTCATTCAAAGTGGTCAGAGATCCCGCCCATAGCATCAGTACGTCATCGATAAAACGAAACTACCCCAAAACTGAGCAAAAAAGGTGTGCAAATTCGTCATTGGAAAACAACTCACGTTCCCACCCCCCCAGGTACAAGTTTGCATATGATGGGGCACAACATGTGCCCATTGCGACCCCTTGTACCTGGAAGAAGTGGGACCCATCGAACGAGAAAACATTTTTGGTCAAAATGTGCTCCAACAACTTGAGCACAAAGGAATTTAAGCCAGCAAACTTGGGACCTCTTTCCTTCAGAAACCTAGAAACGACTGCAAGTCCTAGTTTATGTGGAATTGATGAATAAAATGCTTCCACATCTATGGATACTAAAAAGCATCCTGGGGCACATTAAGGTCATCAAGGGTTCTGAGGAGATCTGGGGTGACCTGGATATAGGAAGGAAGAGTAGTTACATGGGGTCGCAGATATTCGTCGACAAATTTGCTGGCTCGTTCCGTCTTGGCACCTATGCCAGAAACTATTGGACGACCGGGAGGTTTAGACATGTTTTTGTGTGTTTTGGGGAGTGAGTAGAAACATGGAGTCTTGGGGTAAGATACCTGGATGCCATCATAGATCTGCCTGGTGATCAAGCCCTTGGAGAGGGCGGACTGAATGGTGTCATTGTATTGCTGGTTATATTGGTCTATGACATCCTCAGAAATCGGTCTGTACCAATCCCGGTTTCTGAGGACGTCCCAGCACATATTCCTGTAATTTAGTTCATCCATGACCACCACATTACCACCCTTGTCAGAGGGCTTGATCACCAAGTGAGAGTTAAGACTAAGGCCCATCAGGGCCTGTCGTTGGGGTGTTGAAAGGTTCTGATGGCCCGATCTGGCGAGAGCCAAAGATTCAACATCCCCAATAGCCTGCATCAAAAAGGCCCAGACATTGGAGTTGATGTGGAGCGAGGGAAAATTAGTAGATTTCTTCTTTACAGCCTTACTCAGTGAATCAATATCATTTTGATACTGGGTGTTCTGAATACGTTGGCCTCTCGCCACTTCAGTTTCCGGGCTCAATTCACGGATCTCAGTCCCCTCGCTCTCATCTAGTAGAAGAACAAGGTTCTTGAGGGCTCGGAACTCAGCCACCGTGAAATCCTTCCAAATCTCCTGATGGGAGATTTCCGTTTGTCTAGTACAACGCTCTTTGTCATACGTGAATTTAAAGGTCAGTTTCCTAGCAAAAAGGTATAGGTCTTTTATGAGCTCAAATTTGTTAGAGGAGGTGTTAGGGCAAAAACTAAGACCCAAGCTCAGGAGGTCTGTTTCTATCTCACTCAGGGGGTAGGAGGACAAATTGATCACCTCCAGACGGGATGCCTTGTTTTGGGTCCCCCCATATGGATTGGTTGCAGTGGTTGGTAGAACAGTAGGGAGATCAGCAGGAGAAGAGGGAGGAATGGGTAGAGTAAGATCAAGAGAAGTAGATTCATCGGAAGCGTTTGGATGACAAATCCGAGGAAAAAAGTGATCTATACGTCATCTCTTATTGTCCTTGGCAGCAGCCCCAGCGGTGGCCAAGTTGTGTGTCTTGGCCATCGCTTGTGCTGATCCAATGATCTGTTGACGAATATCAGATTCAACCCGAGAGGTCATGGCTCTTGCATTTTGCTTTTTTGTTTTCTGCTTTTTGTCTTCTGTCCTTCGGATCATGGTGCGCACAGAGGACAGGCCATGCAGTCTTCTAGCTCCAAAGATATCTTTTTACAGGCATACCCCGCTTTAAGTACACTCACTTTACATACACTCGCGAGTAAGGACATACCAGCGAGTGTATGTAAAGTGCCTCACAAGTACCGTACGGACATTTTGCAGCCGCAGTAGAAGGAACTGAAGCTCCGAGAGCATAGCCTGCCCTGTTCCAGTGTGCCCCTCACACCCCCACTACAGCCCCTGAGACCTCAACTACAGCTTCTGACACCCCCACTACAGTCCCTGACCCCCCACTACACCCTAGAAGTGAAAAAAGGTATTGTTTTACTTTAAGTACATTTTCGTTTTACATACATGCTCTGGTCCCATTGTGTACTTAAAAGTGGGGTATGCCTGTTTTTACTTTTACTTGTTAACTGTATATATTGTATATTAACTCCTATGTATCTCATTTCAGATAGTGAGCTTTGTCCCAAGTGTGTATAAGTCCGCCCCCCCCCCCCTTCTTGTCCATCCTGACGAAGCCTCACGGCGAAACGCGTCAAAGTTCAAAGGGACGGCGCTGTTTTTCCTACTCCAACATGGCGTGCTTCTCTTCATGTGATTCATCTCTTGTGCTGTTTTTCTTTTCCCTACTCCAATATGGTGATTCTAATGCAGGGCGCAGTTAAGTGATGTCAGCACGCCACGCGCACGGCGCAGACGCATGACGTCAACGCGCCGCACGCTATGCGTGCTTTTTGGCGCTGCTTTTATACTATAAAAATGACAGCTAACACAGTTTGTCCCCTGTGTTCAGCACGAGGCTGACTCCCGGGGATGCTTTTGGTGTGACGTTCAACAGCCAGGTAAGCCGCCTCATACATCGTGGCGATACCACATAGGCACGAGCTGCCCATTCAGTATGTATGTTCTTTATTTCCAGACCTTGTACGGTGATATATATACCACTGCTGTGGCTGGGCTTTTTGCACCCGTATTGAAAGTGCCCACGATAGGACTTTATTGAAGCCTCCCCTTTCCATACTAAGAACGCCCCCTACCCCCGCTTTTGGGTATACCCCATCGGATGTAGTTGGTAATTATTAATTTCATTATTAAATTTCTTACACAATTCCCTTTTTATGCATGTATCTGATTATACCCATTGGCATTTGTAAATCTACTCAGATATCTATACTAGCTGTGAGTGTCAGACCCCTCCATCCATGGACTATATTCCTGTGAGAATATCAGTGCTTGACCATTTTTTTGACCAGAAGGTAGGACTTCTCTGTTATATATACACATATATATACATTGATATATGCCTCATTAAATATTGAATAGATATACATATATATATTCTTTATCTTCTCTAATAGACCACACGTATATTGATTGCCATACTACATATATGAATCGGTAGTATTTGAACAACATTTTACTATCCGGATGTCCTTCTGAGGTATTTCTATACTTTGGTGGTGTTTTGTTCGTTTTTCGTTTTTTGCTCTTGCATTTTGCTTTTTTGCTTTTTTGTTTTCTGCTTTTTGTCTTCTGTCCTTCGGATCATGGTGCTCACAGAGGACAGGCCATGCAGTCTTCTAGCTCCAAAGATATCTTTTTATTTACTTTTTAACTGTATATACTGTATATTAACTCCTATGTATCTCATTTCAGATAGAGATTTGTCCCAAGTGTGTATAAAACCGTCCTCCCCTTCTTGTCCGTCCTGACGAAGCCTCACGGCGAAACGCGTCGACGTTCAAAGGGACTCCTTACTGCTATATACATTGTATGGTCTTTTTTAATCTTTGTTAAATAATTTTGGGATTCAAAAAACTTTTTTGTATTCTATTTTTCAAACAAACTTATTTTCCTCTCAGACTAGGCCTTCTTTCTCAGGCAGTCCTGCACCCTTGTCTGACATTACTGAGACTGATGGTCTGGTTCTTGAGAGGGAGAGGCTGGAATCTCTCGGGTGCGCTTGTAAGGTAAACCGGATCTCCACCACTAAAAGGCCAGTGTGGATACATGCTCATGCTGGTGCACATTGCACTCGTGCTAATATTCATAAGCAAAGGACCGACATAATTTCTGCAATGCCAGTTCATTGCGCACGATACGCGAGCGCGTGCACATACCAATTAGCACTTGGCACCCAGTGGCCTATTTAAACTGCTCTGTCACTGTAAACAGTTGCTGGATGATCTTCAGCTTATTCCTGACTTCCCAAGACCTGATCTGCTGCTCCTATTCGTGTATGACCCGGCTCGCCTTTGGACTTCGCCTCCGCTTGTTCCCGACCTTGGCTTGTTTACTGGACTTAATCTGCCTGTTGACTTGGTACCGCATTTCCCGGCTGTTCCCGACCCTGGCCTGTTTTCGGGACTTGCTTTGCCTGCTGACTCAGTACCCTGCTGCCTGGTTGTCGCTGACTGCTGCTCTTCTCCTGGTTCTGCTCCTGTCCCATGCTCTGGTGCCAAGCTGCTTGTACTTCCTGCTCTGAGGACTGTAACTACCAGCTCTACGCACCTACAGAGTGGACCAGCCAGCTACTCGGCACTCATGCCACTCCTTGCCTTTACACTTTCTGTCCCCACCTTCAGGATTGTAGGTGGGATTAGCAAGGGAGGCTTCCTTCACATTCCTGTCTTCACCAGGTAGGTGATAGTATCATCCAGCCATGACTGAAACTGGAGGAGGTACCTCTTTGCTCAAAGCATTATGCCAGCAAATCACAACCTTGATCAAGTGGTGACCGGACTCCAGGAGGCCTATGTCCAGCTTGAAAGTCGTTTACCCTCTGCATCTCAAATTTCATTATCAGGGGAATCTGCTTCTGCTCCTGCATCTACAGTAGTAGTTCCTCTCCCGTAGCCTTGAGTACCTATCCCAGAGCGCTTTTTGGGAAATCGCTACAAGTTTCAAACTTTTCGCTATGCCTGCCAGCTGTATTTCGAGCTACAACCACAGACTTTCTCTTGAGGTCCCCAGTGTGGGCTTTGACATTTCCCTCCTGCGGGAGGAACAACAGATATGAGCCTATCACCTTCGGGAACAGACTAGCCCGGTCCTTGCATCAATCACTTTTTTCTTCATGGCCATGGCGGAAATCTATGATGATCCACAGCGGAGGCCAACTTACATATGCATCGGCAAGGTCTTCAGCCTGTGGAGGACTACGTGGTTAAGTTCCGTAACTGGAGTTCCGACACTGCCTGGAATGATGCGACCTTACAATACCAGTTCCGCTTGGGACTTTCTGATACTCTAAAAAATGAACTTGCCAGACTAGTGTCAGGGTCACCTGTGGCCAGGTGACAGATGCACACCGTAGGGGGACAGGAGTGCACCGCGAGGTAGTGAACCCTATGGCTGGCTTCTGTGGATAGGAAACTGGGTGGTTGTGGAAAGCGGGACCAGAGGAGCACAACCGGGATCCCAACGGAAGCGAGAGCCAAGATTCCCCAGGGCGCGGAGTCTAAGACCCAGCTGGTCTTCTCCAGGGCCTCTAGTGGTGAGGATGTTACGCTGCAGGCTGGGACCAGGTCGCGGCCCCTGGAGTTTCCTAGCTCACGCCCCGTAGGATAAGGGGAAGCAGCAGCACACGATAGAGAGAACCGAATAACAAGCCGAAGGTCAGGGGCCACAAGCAGACAAGGATAACGAAGAACGAGCCGAAGGTCAAGGGTCACGAGCAGACAGGGATGGTCGGGGACAAGCCAATAACGTAACAGAGAGACAGACGTAGCACACGGCAGGCAGGAACCCAAACACACAATGCCTAACAAACACGTTGATCAGCAAAGCAGGCTTGCAGTGCACAGGTTAATATAGTGTTCAGTGATAGGGCCTGGGGTGGAGTCAGGCTGGGAGGAGATTATAAAGGAAGCCAGGTGAAGGAGGTCTGGTCTCTAGATGAACACATGAGGAGGAAGGTAAGATGGCAGACAGACATTAATGCATATCCATGACAGTACCCTCCCTCTTACGAGGCCTCCCCCTTCCCCGCCTGGGCCCAGGTTTAGAGGGAAACTTCAGATGAAACTCCTTTAACAGACGAGGTGCAAAGACCTCAGATGCAGTGATCCAAGACCTCTCCTCAGGACCAAACCCTTTCCAATGAACGAGGTACTGAAGAACGCCTTTACAGAGTCGGGAGTCCAGAATTTGACTGATCTCGTACTCCTGATTATCCTCAGAGACAGGCGCCACGGTAGGAAGAGGACGAGAGAATTTATTGAGGACTAAAGGCTTTAGAAGAGCAACATGAAAGGAGTTAGTGATTTTAAGGCTCTTAGGAATCTGGAGTTTGAAACAAACCGGATTCAGTTTAGCAGTTACCGTGTATGGACCGATGAATCGTGGAGCAAACTTCAGAGAAGGAACTCGGAGCTTGATGTTCCTGGTAGAGAGCCAGACTTTGTCCCCTGGCTGAAGAGAAGGCGGTTTACGCCTGCGGCGGTCGGCAAAGCCTTTGAATTTTTCAGCAGCTGCCCGGAGGGAATCATGAACGTGACCCCAAACGGAATTGAGAGACTCCTGAACCGAAGCCAAAGCTGGAATGTCTGGAGAACAGATCATAGGAAGAGGAAGTTGAGGGTGTTTTCCATAAACTGTGAAAAAGGGTGTCTTCTGCGAACTGGTATTCACATGATTGTTATGGGAGAATTCTGCCCACGGGAGTAGAGAGGACCAATCGTCATGGTGAGAAGACACAAAGGTGCGAAGAAAGACCTCTAACTCCTGATTAACCCTCTCAGTCTGTCCATTGGATTGGGGATGGTAAGAAGAAGAAAAATCCAAGACAATATTGAGGGATTTGCAAAAGGCTCTCCAAAAACGAGACGTGAATTGGACTCCCCTGTCGGAAACAATATGAGAAGGGACCCCATGTAGGCGGAGAATTTCTCGAATGAAAATGGGAACCAAGGCAGGGGCAGAAGGAAGACCAGGAAGAGGAACAAAATGAGCCATCTTGGAGGATCGATTACCACCCAAATGACTGTATTATTCTCAGACAGTGGGAGATCGGTGATAAAATCCATGGCAATATGGGCCCAGGGTTCCTTAGGAATAGGCAAGGGCATGAGGAGACCAGCAGGAGCTTGTGTGGAGGATTTGGACTGAGCACAGACATGACAAGCTTTAACGTAGTCTTTGACGTCTGAGCGGAGATTAGGCCACCAGTAGTGACGACTGATGAGTAGGAAGGATCGGAGGAATCCAGAATGCCCTGCCACCTTGGAATCATGTCCCCAACGAAGGATCTTAGCTCTTAGCTCAGTGGGGACAAAGGTCTTACCAGGCGGAATTTTAGACTTCAGGGTGGTAGAGTGGGCAACAATGCATGAGGTGGGAATGATCGGCTCAGGTTCAGGGGCGGACTCCTCGTCCAAAGTGTCAAATGACCTAGAGAGCGCATCAGCCCGACCGTTGCAGGAACCAGGTTTGTAGGTAATCGTGAAATTAAAACGGGCAAAGAAGAGACTCCACCTGGCCTGTCTAGGATTCAGACGTTTAGCATTCTGTAGATACTGTAAATTCTTGTGATCGGTAAAGATCGTTATGGAGTGAGGGGAACCCTCCAAGAGATGACGCCACTCCTCTAACGCCAATTTAATTGCGAGAAGTTCCCGATCACCGATGGCATAATTCCTCTCTGCCTGAGAAAATTTTTTGGAGAAGAACGCACATGGTTGGCGTCTCTTCTCAAAGATTTGAAGAAGCACAGCTCCCACCCCCATTGAGGAAGCGTCCACTTCAATAAAAAATGCATTCCCAGGATTTGGTCTCCTCAAGAGGGGGCCAGAAACAAAGGCCTGTTTCAGGTTGTGAAATGCAGAGACAGCTTCGGGAGGCCAGTCTCTGGCATTCACACCCTTCTTGGTCAAAGCGATAATAGGCGCGGCAATGGAAGAGTAATTCCTTATGAACTGCCTATAATAATTAGTGAAGCCAAGAAAGCGCTGTGTGGCCTTGAGGCTAGCAGGAAGAGGCCAGTTGGTGATAGCCAAGACCTTCCCAGGGTCCATACGAAGCCCCGAACATGAGACAAAGCACCCCAAAAACAGGACCTCAGAACATTCAAAGGAACATTTCTCCAGCTTGGCATAGAGATTGTTCTCTCTAAGACGTTGAAGTACAGTGCGGACATGGTTTCTGTGGACGAGCAGATTTTCAGAAAAGATCAGAATGTCATCCAGATAGATGACAACAAACTGGTACAGCAGATCTCTGAAGATTTCATTGACAAAGTTTTGAAACACGGCTGGAGCATTACACAGACCAAAAGGCATCACCAGATATTCGTAATGCCCGTCTCTAGTGTTAAATGCAGTCTTCCATTCGTCACCCTCCCATATTCGAATGAGATTGTACGCGCCTCTGAGATCCAACTTGGTGAAAATGGAGGCACCCTTCAACCTATCGAATAGCTCAGATATTAAGGGTAAGGGGTATCGATTTTTAATAGTAACCGCATTTAAACCCCGATAATCGATGCAGGGTCTTAAGGTACCATCCTTTTTGGCAACAAAAAAGAACCCTGCCCCTGCAGGCGATGAGGATTTCCGGATGAACCCTCTCTCCAGATTCTCTGCTACATACTCCGACATGGCCTGGGTCTCTGGGATGGACAGAGGGTAGGTACGACCCCTGGGTAGAGTTGCTCCGGGGACAAGATCAATAGCACAGTCAAAAGACCTGTGGGGAGGAAGCACCTCAGCTGATTTTTTACAGAACACATCCCGGTAATCGCTGTATGCGGCGGGAAGATCAGAAGAAACAGAAGTGGCAGCAACCGGAAGACTCTCCTTGGGGGTCACCTTGAGAAGACACGACGAGAAACATGAGGAACCCCAGGCCAGGATCTGCCCAGAGACCCAGTCCACATGTGGAGAGTGGAGCTGTAGCCAAGGGAGGCCCAATACAACTGGGGTAGAGGCCTTGGGTAGAATAAGAAAGGATATCCACTCCTGGTGGAGAATCCCTACCGACATCCTAATGGGTAGCGTCTGGAAGCGAATAGGGCCCCCTGGGAGAACAGTGCCATCAATTGCCGAGACTACCAATGGGGTAGTGAGAGGTGAAAGGGTAAGCTTCATAGAAGAAGCAGTTCTCCAATCCATGAAATTGCCGGCAGCCCCGGAATCCAGGTATGCAAGGGTTGACTGAGGAGAAGTGCCTACATGAAGGGACACCGGCAAGAGCAGGCGAGAAGGTGATGTTTCTGGGTCCAATACTCCACCTTCCAAATGTATTAGACCCGAGCGTTTCCCGGACGAAGCGAGCAGGAGTCACGAAAATGACCCTTGCCCCCACAATAGAGGCACAAGCCCAGAGTTCTGCGCCTAGCACGTTCTTCGGGGGTTAGTCTGGTCCGGCCCAGCTGCATAGGTTCTTCAGCAGGTAGAGGATGCTCCACGGAATGAAGGGAGGGGAGCTCAGACTGGCTAGGACCCAGAGAGTGCTGGCGTCTTTTTTCTAAGGACCTCTCTTGAAAACGAATGTCGATCTGGTTGCATAATGAAATTACATCGTCCAGACCGACGGGAATGGCTCTTCCCGCTAATTCGTCTTTCACTCGGTCAGAGAGGCCATGTAAAAAGGTAGCGACCAGGGCCTCATTATTCCAGCTCAATTCAGCTGTGTGGATACGGAACTGAAGAGCATATTGCCCCACTGAACTAGATTCTTGGCGAAGACGTAAGACAGCACTAGCCGCTGAAGAAGCCCGAGCCGGCTCTTCGAAGATATTACGAAAGAGCTTCAAGAATTCGGACAGACTGGAAACCACCGGATCGTTCCTCTCCCACAGGGGGGCAGCCCAGGCCAAAGCTTCACCGGAGAGGAGGGAAATGATATAGGCTACCTTAGCCCGGTCAGATAGGAAGCTTTGAGGCTGAAGCTCAAAATGAATAGTGCATTGGCTGAGAAACCCCCTGCAGGCCTTGGAGTCCCCAGAGAAACGAAACGGAGCTGGCAATCTTAGTGAGTGTGAGGCTGCGACTGGTGCGATAGGTACAGCCGCTGGTTGTACTTGGGGTTGCGGATTCGGGGTTCCCAAGGAGACCTGAAGCTGCTCGAATCGAGAAGCCAGATCCTGGAGGAATCGCATCACCTGGGTCTGATTTGATTCCTGGGTCTCAAGTCTGCGAACTATGCCCTGCAATGGATCATCCGCGGGAAGCGGGATGTCAGCCGGGTTCATGGCTGATCAAACTGTCAGGGTCACCTGTGGCCAGGTGACAGATGCACACCGTAGGGGGACAGGAGTGCACCGCGAGGTAGTGAACCCTATGGCTGGCTTCTGTGGATAGGAAACTGGGTGGTTGTGGAAAGCGGGACCAGAGGAGCACAACCGGGATCCCAACGGAAGCGAGAGCCAAGATTCCCCAGGGCGCGGAGTCTAAGACCCAGCTGGTCTTCTCCAGGGCCTCTAGTGGTGAGGATGTTACGCTGCAGGCTGGGACCAGGTCGCGGCCCCTGGAGTTTCCTAGCTCACGCCCCGTAGGATAAGGGGAAGCAGCAGCACACGATTGAGAGAACCGAATAACAAGCCGAAGGTCAGGGGCCACAAGCAGACAAGGATAACGAAGAACGAGCCGAAGGTCAAGGGTCACGAGCAGACAGGGATGGTCGGGGACAAGCCAATAACGTAACAGAGAGACAGACGTAGCACACGGCAGGCAGGAACCCAAACACACAATGCCTAACAAACACGTTGATCAGCAAAGCAGGCTTGCAGTGCACAGGTTAATATAGTGTTCAGTGATAGGGCCTGGGGTGGAGTCAGGCTGGGAGGAGATTATAAAGGAAGCCAGGTGAAGGAGGTCTGGTCTCTAGATGAACACATGAGGAGGAAGGTAAGATGGCAGACAGACATTAATGCATATCCATGACAACTAGATCCACCAAAGACGCTCTCAGACTTTTTTTTATTTAATCTTTCTTTATTAGGTTTTTTTCTTTACATATAACATATTATTGACATTTACTAACAACATAAAACAATGATACATTTCTATGATTATTCATATTATGGGTGGTAGCCTCTCAATTTTCCTCCTCAAAAGAAAAAAAAATAGGGGGGGTAGTGGGGATATGGAAGGGTGGGGGGAGAGAGGGTAGAGGGTAATAGGGAATAAAAGGGGTGCACCACATGATAGAATCCCTAGATTACACACAAGTCCCCACACAGATGGGCAATTTAGAATATCTTTTGGTTATAGTTGACAGATTTACAGGATGGGTAGGAGCAATAGCTAGAGTACTAATAAATCAGTGGATCTGTAGGTTTGGCCTTCCGGCCACTATATGGTCAGATCAAGATCCAGCATTTACCTCGACCTTAGTGAAAGAGTTCAGGAGTAGAGGAAAGAATGAACAGAACCATAAAGGATAAACTTAAAAAGGCAACAGGAGGAACCATGAAAGGGTGGATTGATTACCTCCCAGCAGTTTTGGTTCAAATTAGGACAGCCCCTAATTCTAGAACAGGATTGTCACCATTTGAAATACTTATGGGTAGACCAGCACAGAGGAAACCTGATGAGGGAGAGGAGGTTAATCTTTATTCTTTACAGGAAGAGTACGTGAAACATCTGGTAAGTAGCCTTAGTGAAACAGAGGACAAGGTTGCTGTCACTTTTCCTCCTCTCTCCACAGAGCCTACACATCCGTATATCCCAGGAGACAAAGTACTGATAAAACAACTTGCCGTCCGGAAACAACCCGGCCCTATCTTCCAAGGACCATTTGAAATTCTGAAGGTTGCCAGAACAGCCGTTCTTACAGATCAAGGACCACAATGGATCCATGCATCCAGACTAAAGGCATTTCCGAAGGGAAACTGGAAGAAGGTGAAGGAGAAGACAAAGACCTCTGTTCTGGAGAGTATTCCAGAAAAGGATCCGGAAAATACTCCCTAGTGGACCATAAAAAACAAGAAACTCAGAGTTCCATACCCATAGACACTAATGGTCAAAAAGGAGGGGACACTTCGGCAAAACTTTTTCTTTTTTCCTTAATGATTACATTGTTTATTTTAATGCTCATAATCATAGGACACTGTTGGTCAGATAATTCTAACAGACCAAAAAGAAGTATGGAAGACAATTTTAGTGGTAAAATGCTGCTGCTTAAATTTAAGTATGCTTATGCTCAAAAATCAGGATATGAAAAATGTTGGATATGTAGTAAACTCCATCCTAGCACTGCTAGGATCCCCCTAATGGCAGTACCTCTAAACTTCACCCCTCTCCTAAACGGCACACCACCTGTCGTCCTTAATAATCCAATGATCGATGGGCTTCAATTCTTGAAGCCATGATCATAAGGAGGGATTGTAAGGTATCAACCAATATGAACTAATATTCATGATTAGAGTCCTCTTTAAATATATGTATTAGTACAGAATATGTTTTTCTGAACTGTAAAACAGAATGTGACTTTTGTGGTCAAACTAATCTTTCTTCTGTGTAACTGACAGCCAAGTATACCAAACATGGCACTTCTAACTGATGTGCTCTTTTTAAAACTAGTGACCAAAAAGGATCAGTATAATTTTTCCCATAATTGACTTTAATGTAATCAATCGGAGAGGGTTGGTGCTGCTTACCTTCAGCTTCCTTTCCTGCTTGATTACCCATTATAGCAAACAATAATACTTATACTTTAAAATTAAAAAATTTCTGTCTTGCTTTCTCTATTTCGTTCCAGGGGCGGAAAATGTCCTTAAACTTATGACAAGGAACCCAGTGTTCTCCTTTTTTTGGTATATAATTAGACACTGGATTTCAGCCACACTTAGGCCCTCGAGTGTCAAACTATATGATAAAGAATTATGTATATTAAATCTTAACATATGTTGTTTTGATCCCTGGAACATAGGACCCTTGCCAATTTTGACATGATACCCCCCTGGAACAATCGCCACTAATGACGTGGTCTTCCCTTTATAAGCAAACAATAAACCAGTTTTACATTCAGGACAACAATATGCAGTCGACATTTAAAAAGGTAACCCTTTTTGTGTACACCTTTAGATATAGAGTTTCCACAGATCCGTCCTATGTAGAGAAGAATTTAAGATTCTTCCTCAATCTAATAACCTGGTCTGGCCAACCTAGCGAGACCCTCTGTATCTATTCTAAATCTATCTTTCAATCTTAACAGAGTCCCAGAAAACTTGTAGTTTTCTCGAGAGTCTACTTTATGGTGAACCAATTGACAAGGCAAGACTGTTGTTCCCAATAATAATTAAAGGGGGTCTTACCTGTTCAATTGGATCATCCCACTTCTGCCACCACTGAAAGGTTCTGGTTCTGTTGGACCTTCTTGGCTCGAGCTGGACCTCGGGATCTGTGGAAGTCTCTCTGACCGGCCGGATATTCAAGACACCAATAAACAGTGAATTGGTATACAGGAATATGGTTTAATGGTTACATGTCCCTTTTTTTTATACACAGCGAGAAAAGTTGCCTCCCTCCTATGGACCTATCAGCAATAAGCAAAAACCTCATGATTTAGACAAAAATAAATTCTAACAGGTTTTTTGACTTCTGCAAAAGCGGTCAGTTAACATACGTCAATTGTGGTCAAACTAGACATGTTCTGACATTTGAAACAGGAAGATAAGAAACACCAGATGTCAGTTGGTCAATCTGTCACTTAAAAAGCAGAAGTAAGATAGACTTTTTCCCGGAAAAGGCCTAACCACAAAGTCTAAATATACTTGGCTGTCAGTTACACAGAAGAAAGATTAGTTTGACCACAAAAGTCACATTCTGTTTTACAGTTCAGAAAAACATATTCTGTACTAATACATATATTTAAAGAGGACTCTAATCATGAATATTAGTTCATATTGGTTGATACCTTACAGAGGGCAGACTGAGTAAAATAAAAATGTGTGTCTTCTTGTGATATATAAATGTGATGTGTTTTAATGTTTCCTTTCTTCTTCATATTCTCCCTCTCCTATTATGTGTTCTTTTCTAATTCCTTAGCTGTGTTTGATAGTTACTTCCATTTACTTAACAAACAAAAAAAAAAGTACTTCTTCCCTCCCTTGAACTATGTATGTTTAAGTGTGTTTCTTCCCTGTCTATCCCTCTCCATCATGTCACCCTCTCACCCTATCCCTCTTCCAAAAAAAAAAGAGAGAAAAAAAAGGGGGGGGGGGAAATAACTGACGTGGATCGTTGGTCATCCTCCCTTATCATTCTCATGTCTCATACTTGTATCTGACAAACTGACAGAGGAAAAAATAAAAAATACATACACATCTTAAAAACAAAGCTGTAGCTTGTTCTTCTTCTATCTATTTAAAGTTCCGGTATCCCTTACAGTAGTTCTTAGGCTTTTTGGTTCTCCAATCCATTTTTATTATCCATCTATTTCTTGGGCATTTTTTTCCCGGGCTTCCCATATTTTTTTAATTTTGTCTGTTTATTCCTGATGTCATGTATCCACCTTTTTTACCTCCATTATTATAACCACTTCTCTTTTCCACTCTTTAATTGTGGGGCATGATACTTGCTTCCAGTATCTAGGTATCAGCCTTTTGGCGGCGTTTAATAAATGTGGTGTGACACTATTTTTGTAAGCTTTTATAGATCTTGTGGTTCCATGGAACAGGAAACACAATGGTTCATAGTTACGTAGTTAGTCAGGTTGAAAAAATGCAAAGTCCATTCAGTTCAGCCATTAAAAAAAAAAAAAAATCGTACAATCCCATATACCCAATTCTATACCCACAGTTGATCCAGAGGAAGGCAAAAAAAAACAGCAGAGCATGATCCAATTTGCGAAAGCAGGGGAAAAAATTCCTTCCTGATTCCCCGAGAGGCAATCAGATTTACCCTGGATCAACTTTACCTATAAATGTTAGTACTCGGTTATATTATGTACATTTAGGAAAGTATCCAGGCCTTTCTTAAAGCAATCTACTGAGCTGGCCAGAACCACCTCTGGAGGGAGTCTGTTCCACATTTTCACAGCTCTTACTGTGAAGAAACCTTTCCGTATTTGGAGATGAAATCTCTTTTCCTCTAGACGTAAAGAGAGCCCCCTTGTCTTTTGTGTTGACCGTAAAGTGAATAACTCAACACCAAGTTCACTATATGGACCCCTTATATATTTGTACATGTTAATCATATCCCCCCCTTATTCTCCTCTTCTCAAGAGTGAATAAATTCAATTCCTCTAGTCTTTCCTCATAGCTGAGCTCCTCCATGCCTCTTATCAGTTTGGTTGCCCTTCTCTGCACTTTCTCCAGTTCCCCGATATCCTTTTTGAGAACTGGTGCCCAAAACTGAACTGCATATTCCAGATGAGGTCTTACTAATGATTTGAACAGGGGCAAAATGATATCTCTCTCTGGAGTCCATACCTCTCAATACAAGAAAGGACTTTGCTCGCTTTGGAAACCGCAGCTTGGCATTGCATGCCATTATTGAGCTTATGATCTACCAAACCCCTAGATCCTTCCTCACTACGGATCCCCCCAGTTGTACTCCCCCTAGTATGTATGATGCATTCATATTCTTAGCCCCCAAGTGGATAACTTTACATTTATCAACATTAAACCTCATCTGCCACATAGTCGCCCAATTAGACAGAGCATTGAGGTCGGTTTGTAAATTGGCGACATCCTGTAAGGACGTTATTCCACTGCATAGCTTGGTGTCATCTGCAAAGACAGAAATGTTACTTTTGATCCCAGACCCAATATCATTTATAAAGATATTAAAAAGTAAGGGTCCCAGCACTGAACCTTGGGGTACACCACTGAGAACCTTAGACCATTCAGAGTAAGAATCATTAACCACTACTCTCTGAATTTTGTCTTTTAGCCAGTTTTCTATCCATTTCCAAACTGATATTTCCAATCCTGTAGACTTTATCTTACACATGAGCCGTGTGTGCAGAACTGTATCGAACGCTTTTGCAAAATCCAAGTATACCACGTCCACCGCCACCCCTCTGTCTAAGGTTTTACTTACCTCTCCATAAAAAGAAATCAGGTTTGTCTGACAACTTCTGTCTTTCATGAATCCATGCTGTCTGTTGCTTAAATCGTTTTTTTCCAGCAAGAACTCATCTATGTGGTCTTTTATTAATCTCTCCAGTATCTTCCCAACTATAGAAGTTAAACTATCAGGTCTATAGTTACTTGGTAAAGACTTTGTTTCCTTTTTAAATATAGGCACCACATTGGCCCTGCGCCAATCCAGTGGTACTATTCCTGTCATTAATGAGTCCCTAAAAATTAGATACAATGGCTTTGAAATTACAGAGCTCAATTCTTTTAGGATCCGTGGGTGTATGCCATCTGGTCCAGGTGCTTTATCCACCTTTATTCTGTCTAAATATTTCTGGACCATATCACTTTTGAGCCATTGTGGATTTGGGGCTGTGTCACTACCACCCCCATTATGGACATGATCTCCCCCATGTTCCATTGTATACACAGAGCTGAAGAAAGTATTTAATAAATTAGCCTTCTCTTTGTCCCCAGTCACCCACTCTAGATTATTTTGTAAAGCGCCTACATGCTCAGACTTGACCTTTTTACTATTAATATATTTGAAGAATTTTTGGGGTTTGCCCTACTATCTTTTGCAATCTGTCGTTCGTTTTGAATTTTTGCATCCTTGATTTCCTTTTTTACATATCCTGTTATATTCTTTGTAACATTTAAACGACACTAGTGTTCCCTCATTCTTATATTTTTTAAAAGCTCTTTCCTTATTGTTTATAGCTTTTTTAACTTTAACCGTGAGCCACATAGGTTTTATTTTTAGCCTTCTAAACTTATTGCCCATGGGAATATACTTTGCAGTGAGGTCCCAAACAGTCTTTTTGAAGAATTCCCATTTCTGTTCTGTGTTAATCAATGCCATTATTCCCTCCCAGTCTAAGTCCTGGAGAGTAGCCCTCATTCTTGGAAAATTTGCTTTATTGAAATTAAGTGTTTTTATCTTTCCTGCATGTATTTCTTGCTTACAGCTAACATCAAATGAAATCATGTTATGGTCACTGCTACCCAGGTGTTCCTTTATCTGAACATTAGTAATACGCTCTGCATGGTTTGAGATTACCAGGTCCAACAGAGCATCATTCCTAGTTGAGGCCTCAATAAACTGGACCATAAAATTGTCCTGCAATAGGCTTATACATTTTTGCCCTTTAACTGTCCCAGCAGTGCCATTACTCCAATCAATTTCTGGGTAGTTAAAATCCCCCATTATTATCACCGTCCCAGCCCTTGCAGCCCTTTCCGTCTGTGCAAGGAGCTGAGTCTCCACCTCCCCATTAACATTGGGTGGTCTATAACAAACTCCAATGATTAACTTTGAACTACGCACATCTGTATGCAGTTCCACCCATAATGCTTCAGCCTCATCACACTCTTCATCAACCAGGTCCTCTTTCATACTCGCTTTGAGATCACTTCTCACATAGAGACAGACCCCGCCACCTTTCCTTTTTACCCTGTCTCTCCGAAAGAGTGCATAGCCAGGAATATTAATAACCCAGTCATGTGAGGATTGAAGCCAAGTTTCAGCAATATCGATTATGTCATAGCTCTCCTCATGCACCAGAGCTTCCAACTCGACTATTTTGCTTGGCAGACTTCTGGCATTGGTGAACAAACACTTTAATGTATTACATTTTTCTCTGGTGTTTTTCATGTAATTTTTAGTAGTACAAATGGCACTATAGTTTCCAATGGCTGTTTGCAACATGGGAACTTTCTTGTCACCTGCCATAACCCTCCCCCATCTATCCCCATTCCACTCTCCATTAATGTCTGACCCCTAACTGACCTGTGTGCCCGATGTAATTCTAGTTCACCCTCCCCCCTCAATCCTAGTTTAAATACTCCTCCAGCCTTCCCATAAACCTCTCCCCAAGCACAGCAGACCCCCTTCCATTCAAGTGCAAACTCTATAGTTTCCTTAGATATTTTCCCGATCCATGGAGCCACTTCCTCCCAGAATACTCATCTTTGGGCATGCCCACCACATGTGGAGGTAGGTACTCCTGTCTCCACATCCCCTCCAGCATCGATCATCTGCTGTTGGGTATATCTGTGCTAGCCGCGCCGGTGTCCGATACCATCTGACCATAAACTTGTATGCCATTTCCTGGATAGATGAACTTATGGATGTGGCATGCGTAATTACAATTACAATTAGTTTCTTTATCTGTGCTGGTAGGAGTCTGCATCCTAGTTCTTTTTCCCATTCTTTAATGAAATAAGGGGTTGTTTTTTTTTTGTTCACTGCATATTAATTTATACATTTGGGACAGTAAATGGTCCGGTTTTGATATCTTCCTACATATTTTCTCAAATGTAGTTGGGAGTAGTTTAGAGTTCTTATCTGGGGGTCTAATCGGCTGAAAAAACGTTGCATTTGACTATATCTCCATCCTGCCATTACCATGTCTCCTTGCAATGATACCAAGTCTGCCTGGTGCATCAAAGCCCCCAGTGGTGCGTACCTCAGGCACATTGTGTTCCTATCTGATTCCCATGGGCCCAGCACTCCTTTTTCATCTCCTGGGGTGAACCATGGGTAACCCCCCAGTGGGGCTAGTGGGAATGTTCTGGGGGCATATTTGCCATCTTTATTTATTCTATCCCAAACTGCCAATGTATTCTGTGTTAGTGAGGATGTCCATCTTGATAATCCTCTGGCCTTAACTGGTATCCATGGTGCCCCCACTAAATTTCTTCCCGCCATATTTGACTCTATTGGGACCCATGCTCTATTCCCTGCATCATGACACCAGTGTAAGATGCGTACCAAGGCCATCGCTTTGTAGTAAGATGCAATGTCTGGGAGCCCTACCTCTCCTTCTCCCTTACTTTTACATAAGATGTAATATGCTATTCTGGCGTTTCCCCCCTTCCATATAAAGGACACAAATGCTTTTCGTATCTTCTTAAAAAATACTTGGAAGTGGTATGGGATTCGTATATAGGATATATAGCAATCTAGGTACTACATTAATTTTCAAGTTATTCTACCGAACCATGTTAATGTATCTCCTTTCCATCGATGCAGATTTTTTGTTATTTCCGTGATTAATAATCCATAATTGCGTTCATATAATATTTTTCATTGACCGTTATGTGCACTTCTAAATAATAGTGACTTCCTGTTCCATATAAACAAATATTTATCCTGTAATAATGTAATTACTGGTAATGGTACGTGGCTGGGTAATATTACCGATTTTCCCATATTTATTTTGAAATTGGATATCTTTCCATATCTTGTCACCTCTTGCATCAATTCTTGTATAGATTCTTGTGGTTTTGAGAGGAAAAATAGTAAGTCATCGGCACATGCTGCCACTTTATGCTCTCTAGGACCAATTTCCACTCCCACTATTCCCTTGTTCCCTCTCACCCTGCATAAAAATGATTCCAGGGTGAGAGCGAACAAGATCGGGGATAGTGGGCAGCCCTGCCTTGTACCATTACATATATCAAAGCACCCTGACAATGGTTCCATTAACCTTTACTTTCGCTTTTGGTCCTGCATATAATGCTGCTATCCATCTCCTCATCCGTTCTCCTATACCCATTCCTTTTAATACTTCCATCATGTAAACCCAGTTCACCCTATCGAATGCCTTTTCGGCGTCTATTGATAGGGTTACTCTTGGTGTTTTGTCCGGTCCCTTTTGTATCCAATGGATTATGTTAAGAGCCGTATTGTTTTATCTTTTGTTTCCCTCTCCATCATAAACCCTGTTTGGTCCAAGTGTACTATCTTTGTTACCTTATCCTTTAATCTAGTTGCTATTATCTTTGATAGTAATTTTGTGTTTGAATTTAAAAGGGAGATAGGTCTATAATTTGAACAGTATTTCGGGTCCTTCCCGGGTTTGGGTATAACTGTCACGAATGCTAGTAATGCTTCTGGTGGTAGTGGGTTAGCAGCTGTGATCTTATTAAAGTAATTATAAAGTGGTGTAATTAGTATGTCTATATATTTTTTGTAATATGCATTTGTTAGGCCGTCTGATCCTGGGCTTTTCCCATTCGGAAGGTCTTCTATTGCCTGTTTTATTGCTTGGTGATCTGTTCTTCCAATTTCTCCACCACATCCTCAGAGAGGGAAGGTAGTGTGGACTCCCCGATATATTCTCTTATTTCTTTCTCTTCCTCCCCTTTTGACATTGTCCCTTGTATATTATATAAACCAGTGTAAAAACGTTGGAACTCCGCGGCTATGTTTTTGGTGTCTTTTACCTGTTTATTATTTACTTGGATGTTATGGACATGGGATAATTCCTGTTGCTTTTTTAACTGTCTGGCTAGTAATTTGCCACATTTGTTCCCATGTTCATAAGATCTATTTGCAAAGAATCTGTATTTATCTTTTACTTTTCTGTCTAGACAGTTGGAGTGTTCTGTTCTAAATGTTCCCAATTGCTTAGCCTCTCTAGGGTCTAGGTTGTTTTTATGTTTAATCTCTGCCTCATGTATTTTTTTTAACAGATCTTCTATCTCCTTCCTTTTTTTTTTTTTTTTTTTTACTCAGGACCCGTGTGCTATAAATTCTCCCTGTATAACTACCTTATGGGCTTCCCATACCATTTGCTCTGATATCTCTCCTGTTGTATTTATTTCAAAATATTCTATAATTTTTTGCCATATATCCTCCGCTATCTGTTCATCATCCAGCAGTGTTTCATTTAGTCGCCAAGTTTTCTCCCGGTATCCTACCGAGACTGGCACAAACGTTAACACTACTGGTGCATGATCAGATATTGTTATTGGTTCTATTATAACTACTTTTACATGTTCTAAATCAGGGGTCTCCAAACATTCTAAACAAAGGGCCGGTTTATTGTCCTTCAGGCTCTTGGAGGGCCGGACTTTGGCCAGCGGGAGTGAAAATTTTCCTGGCATCAGTGGGAGTAAACATCTGGTATTAGGGGGAGGAATAGTGCCCCATTTCTGGTATCATAGGAAGGAATTTTGCCCCATTAGCGGTGTCAGTGGGAGAAATGGTGCTCCATTGTCGGTGTCAGATGGCAGAATAGTGTCTCATATCATTGGGAGGGATAGTGCTCCAGGGGCCGGATAAAGGCAAGCAAAGGGCCGCATCCGGCCCTCGGGCCGCAGTTTGGAGACCTCTGTTCTAAATGATATTAGTCTACAAAGAACAAGTCCAACCTTGAGTATACTTTGTGTGTTTTTGAATAGTAGCTATAGTCCTTCCGTCCCTCGTTTAAGGCTCGCCAGGTGTCTACTAAGTGATGAGTTCTACATAGTTTCTTCACATATTTGAGCGCCTTGTAAGATAATGCTGTCTATCCTGCTGTTGTCTAGTTTGGGGTCTAAGATAATAATAAAATCCCCCCTAAAATTACAAATCCCTCCCCAAACGTATTCAGCCTTTTCAACGTTTTCGCTATAAAATCTACTGTGCATGTATTGGGGGCATATATGGAAGCAAACGTGTACCCCTGCCCATATAATGTACCTTTAACAAATAAGTACCTTCCCTCAGGGTCCATTTGTACCTCTATTGAGGTTAGGGGGCACGTTTTCCCAATGGTATTGTGACTCCTCTTGCCACTGGCAATGATGCATGAAACCATTGATTATAGGGGGATTTTGGTAATTTTGGAATTGAGTCTCTCAGGAAGTGCGTCTCCTGCAGAAAAAGAATATCCACTGCGTGATGTCGCACTTCCTGCCATAAACGACCCCTTTTTTGATGCGAGTTCAGACCCCTTACATTATATGTCATAATTTTTAATGGATTAGCTATCCCTTCTTTTATTGTTGGCTACCAATATTCTAAGCATTTTGACCTTTTTTACCTTCTATTCTTTTTTTCTACCTCTACTGGGGAACCTATATCCGATTTCAGATATCTGAACTTACTACAGCTTGACACCCTATTACCTTGGGTGTACCAACTATCCAGAAGAGTGGCCCGTGTGGATTCACCTTGAACCCCCCTCCCCCCTCCCCCCTTTCTGCTTTTTGCAGTTTATCCAGTTCCTCATCGGGATGATCGTAATGGTAAAGACGCTCTCAGACTTAATCCAGCTTGCTGTTTGGCTTGATCGCAGATTCCGAGAGAGAAGGGCAGAAAGGTCTGGCAACATTCAACCTACTTGGATGTCAGCGACACCTGCACTCACACCTCAGCCACCATCTTCCTCCCTAATGGAATCCGTTCACTTGAGATTTACCTGTTCGCCTCTGTCCTCCAAAGAAAGACTTAGATGCCGGCAAAATGACTTATGCCTTTACTGTGGTGGCGTTGGTCATTATCTCTGCAACTGTCCAATAAGGCCACAAAAGACTGTCCATGCTTCTGACGCTTCCAGCTATCCTGTAAAAAGCACCTCTTATCTTCTGTTGGCACTCTCCTTGCAGCTACCGGGAGTGACATAAAATATTGCAACAACCGCTATTTTATTCCCTAGGGTCTCTGCTAAAAAAAAAAATATATAATGTTTGGGGGTTCTAAGTGATTTTCTAGCAGAAAATACTGGATTTTTACTTGTAAGCAACAAGTGTCCGAAAAGATTTAGTCTTTAAATGGTTAAACTGAGAACTTCTACACACGGAGTTCAGTTCATTGATAAGAATAAACATTGTATTCTTTTCTCTCACTTGGCAGGCTGCCCAGAGACACATCACTCCACGGGAAACTTCAGGGAACATGTATTGACTTCTATGAAAGAAGTTATTTGCAAGTCACGCTGAAGTTTTTTTTTTTTTTTTAACAAGAGATGCACTGAAGTTTTTAAAATCGGCTTTTGTTTTCAGAATAATCGGCCGATGCCGATTAAATAAAAAGTGCCAAAAATCGGCCGATATATCGGTCGACCTCTAATGCTGCGTACACACGGCCGTTTTTCTCGTCGAGAAAAACGACATTTTTCCCATTCGACGAGAAAAACTATAGTCTGTGGGCTTTCTATCGTTTTTTTCGACGAGAAAAACGGCATTAAAAACGACGAGAAAAATTAGAACATGTTCTAATTTTTCTCGTCGTTTTTTTCGACATGTTTTCCGCGGCAGTGTTTCCCATAGGGAAACACTGCCGCGGAGCCCACAGACGGTCGTTTTTCTCGACAAGAGAAAAAAAGGACGTGAAAAACGACCGTGTGTGGGGAACAAGCCGTTCCGTCGTTTTTAATGACATTATTCACGGCGGTTTTTTAACCGCCGTGAATAATGATCGTGTGTACGCGGCATAATGCAAACCAAAGCAATTATTGACTTCGGGGCCCTGCAGTTGTTTTATGGACTACACCTTTGCTAAACAACACCAAATTCCACTGCAAGCTAAAACGCAGAATTTAAAGAACAATCTGGCGGATGGCTCAAATCTCAAGTCAGGACCTGTCATTCTGAATACCTAAACCTGGACATTATTCCATCTCCCTTATTCCCCATAATTCTGGGGATTCCATGGTTGCAGGCACACAACCCCCAAATAAACTGGGAATCTGGAACTGTGTCTTTTCCTACCACCTACTGCCAGCAACACTGTTTTCCCCAAGCGGTCGCACCGCAGCGCCTCTAATGGAGCTGCAACCAGAGTCTTCGGTATCACAACATGTCCCACCTGCTTACCATGATTTTTTAGATGTTTTTGATAAGAAGGCTGCCGAGACTTTGCCGCCCCATTGGCCGTACGATTGCCCGATCAAATTGTTACCCGGTGCCGAGATTCCTTTTGGATGGATTTTTCCCTTATCAGAACTTGAGCTGGAGGCGCCTATACATTGATGAGAACCTGGAAAGGGGATTCATTCGTCCATCCACATCCCACGCTGGGGCTGGCATATTTTTTGTTGAAAAAAATAATCATACTCTGAGACCTTGTGTGGACTATAGAGAACTAAACAAAATAACGATTATGAACAGATACCCTCTTCCACTTGTTCCAGAACTTTTCCAGCGGTTCAATGCAGCAAAAGTATTCATGAAACTTGATCTACGCGGTGCATATAACCTGGTAAGAATTTGGGAAGGGAATGAATGGAAAATGGCCTCCCGTACTCGTTTTGGGCACTTCGAATATTTAGTTATGCCTTTTGGGCTATGTAATGCCCCAGCTACTTTTCAGCATCTAGTCAACAATGTTTTTAGAGACTTTCTCGACCTCTTCATGATCACGTATCTCAACGACATACCATACTCATATTCTCCCCTTCCATAGAGGAACACCGGCTGCAAGTTAAAAAGGTCCTCAACCGTCTCTGGAAACACCAGTTTTAAGCAAAGGCGGAGAAGTGTGAGTTTGAGAAAGAAACAATCCAGTTTCTGGGACTTATTATCTCAACATCAGGCATCGCAATGGATCCACAAAAGGTTAGTGCCATTCTTGAGTGGCCAGTGCCTACTGATCGAAAAGGAATCCAGAGATTTGTTGGATTTGCTAACTTTTATTGTAAATTTATCAAAAACTTTTCAGCTATCATCAGCCCCATCACTCAGCTTAAAACACCTGATTTCAGTGGACTCCAGCGGCGCAACTCGCCTTTGATATATTAAAAAAAGTTTTTTATTACTGTTATTTATTATTATTAATTTGTTGCGTTCCATTAGTTTAGATACGGAATTCGTTATTTCGGATAATTCGTATTCGTTACATTCACCAATAGCCAAATTTGAAAGGAAATTCCAATACCTATAATTTAATAGTAATAGTTAAGTTATTATTCATTCAGATTTTTGGATTTTTTACAAATTAGTAGCAACAAACTTTTCCGTTGGGTCCCTTTTCCAGGGACTAACACTTGAGCTGTATGCGTGGCCACTTTACAACAAACAACACAGCCACACAAGTATGCAGAGGACTGCAATCATGATGAACTCTTCTGCTCCATCTCCCAGAGCAACAAAGTCCCACTGCATATATAAACACATCTTATGCCCCATACACACGATCATTTTTAATGTCATTTTTAAAACTGACGTTTTTCTCGTCATTTTTTTTCTTGTTTCCTCTCAAGCCTGTCTTGCGTACACACCATCATTTTAAAAAATGTTCAAGAAAAGCGCAGTGACGTACACCACGTACGACGGCACTATAAAGGGGAAGTTCTGTTCGAATGGCGCCACCCTTCATGTTAGTAAAGTTTGTTGAGAGACGATTCGCTCTTTTCAGTCTAGTGCTTTTGAGTCCGTTACAGCATGACGAATGTGCTATCTCCATTACGAACGCTAGTTTTACCAGAACGAGCGCTCCCGTCTCATACTTGATTCTGAGCATGCACATTTTTTTTCACGTCGTTAAAGCATACACACTATCGTTTTTCACGTCGTTAAAAAATACGACATGAAAAACGACGTGAAAAAAGAGAGCATGTTCGAAATTTTTAATGCCCGTTTTTCACGTCGTTAAAAATGCTCTGGAGCATACACACGATCATTTTTAATGGCCATTTTTTTTAATGGCATTTTTAACGGCATGAAAAATGATCGTGTGTATGGGGCATCAGTCTTTTTGTGGCAGGAGACTGAGATTACTTCCCCACCCATAAATAACAAGACATGCTGACAAACCAGAGCAAAAGGTCAGCACACTTTTTCATACTGCCAATCTGGAGCAACAGGCCAGTATATCATCTTTTTAGAGCACTTACTGCAACTGCTGGTAACACTTTTTTTCTCTGTGTGCAGGACAACTTCTTGTGGAACCAACACCGCCAAACTGAGCAACATAGCTGTGTTACACGCTTACTTTAAAGCAATCACTTGTGGCATCACCAGTAGTAATGTGGATCAGGCAGATCAATAGGCTTTCCAGAGGAGCCAATGGTGGTGATGTAATGCTGCACGTCAGCTTGGTTAGGCCTTCTAATAATGACACAGTCTGTGTAAATGTGATGACAATAATCCCAGGTTTGCAAGATAGTAGCATACCTTTCTATAAACCTGGGTGACAAGTTCTTGACATCACGGTGAACTGGAATTTTTTGGTGATCTCTGATGGCAGCATCAATCCACTGTGCATGCTTGCTCTGAATTTCTTTCACCAAAGCCTCTGGCACATATGGATACAGATGACCATACTTCTCAGCCACCCTTTTCATGGAAATGTGGGTGCAGACAGCTCAGGCTTAATACTGAAGGTGTGGAGAACATCCTCAACCACGGGCTCAAACTGTTGCTCGGCATCACTATCAGACCATCTCCCTCCAAAGGACCCGTTCTCAGACAGGATTTCAGAGATTCGGTCAGACAAGATATCGGAATCTGATTTTGTAGAAAACTCCTCCGCTGGGAGTAAGTTAGACTTTGGAAGTGTAGCGGCAGACATGTCTAACTTCACTTCCTCTGTATCTATGGGCTTCACTTCCCCGATAGTCACACTCCCCTCACTCACAACAGGCTTACCCGGCTCAGTAGTTTTCTCCCCGGGTAGTTGGAGTAGCAGCTACACAAGCAGGCAGGGTAACGACAGCAGCGACCACCGAAGTTTGTTCTGGAGCAGTGATGGCGACACTTGACCCAGTCCATTTGCAGCACCCATGGTGGTAAGGCTAGCGAGACTACCTCTAGTAGGGATTCCCCCGCAGTGCCTGCAGGTGATCCAGGGCCAGATGTTGGTGGCTAGTCCCGAACATTTTGGACACAGCAGTCTGACCGCTTTGTAGTCTTCCACCGTGTAGAGCGCCAGGTTGCCTTTAAGGATGTAGCACACTCCGGTGTTGGTGATGACCTCTCTGCCCGACAGGGCCAGGAATGATGCCCGGTGCTAAGTATTTCCAATCAGGAGGGGAAACTCTGAGATGCGCCATGCTTCTCTCGCTGTAGCAGTCTCGCAGCACGTGGATCAAAGATGGCTGAGCACACATCTGCAACCCCGTCTTCTCCACAGTAGAGCAGCAACCCCTCCCCCAGCCAAAGGATTGGTCCAGCTGCTCTGCAGAAACTTCAGCGCCCACCTTTTTCTTCCAGCAGCACGCCAAACCTCTTTTGGAGTCTACTTTAACCCCTTCAGCACTGGAGTAAAGTGAGAAAAGACCAGGCTGATACTCTCCCAAGAGAAAAAAGACAATTTGGTTCTTCCCCACATGGTTCATGTCATGGATATGCATTAATGTCTGTCTGCCATCTTACCTTTCCTCCTCATGTGTTCATCTTAGAGACCAGACCTCCTTCACCTGGCTTCCTTTATAATCTCCTCCCAGCCAGACTCCACCCCAGACCCTATCACAGAACACTATATTAACCTGTGCACTGCAAGCCTGCTTTGCTGATCAACGTGTTTGTTAGGCATTGTGTGTTTGGGTTCCTGCCTGCCGTGTGCTACGTCTGTCTCTCTGTTACGTTATTGGCTTGTCCCCGACTATCCCTGTCTGCTCGTGACCCTTGACCTTCGGCTTGTCTTTCGTTATCCTTGTCTGCTTGTGGCCCTTGACCTTCAGCTTGTTATTCGTTACTCTTATATCTTGTGCTGCTGCTTCCCCTCTTGTCCCCTTATCCTACGGGGTGTGAGCTAGGAGACTCTAGGGGCCGCGACCTGGACCCAGCCTGCAGCATAACATCCTCACCACTAGAGGCTCTGGAGAAGACCTGCTGGGTCTTAGACTCCGCGCCCTGGGGAATCTTGGCTCTAGCTTCCTATAGGATCCCGGTTGTGCTCCTCTGGTCCCGCTTTCCACAACCACCCAGTTTCCTATCCGCAGCAGTCAGCCATAGGGTTCACTACCTTGCGGTGCACTCCTGTCCCCCTACGGTGTGCATCTGTCACCTGGCCGTAGGTGACCTGACAATTCAACAGGGCAAAAACAGTCTCTGAGACACAAAGATGTTACCACTTTCCCATGGAGTCAGGCGAAATCTCGGTGTAGTTGCAGTCCCTTGCTAGGGGCGACCACAGAAAAAATAATGCCTTGCCCCAAGTTGGGTGCCAAAATTGTAGCGCCCCCCCCCCTGACCTCCTGCATCAGGGAGGGCTGACATTTCACCTCAGGGTGCTGGTTCTTAGGCAAGGTGGATGTGGACATCTGTAGAAAAGATGGACGCTAGTCACACTTAGAATGCAAAAGTGAGTTTATTGCTTACAACAGAAGAAACATGTGGGAGAGAGGGTTAGGGCACAGGAAACCCTAGAACAATATGTAAAACCATCAGCAGACAAAATAAAAGCACAGGTAGACCACAATCCAGAACATGGCCTTAGGTCTGCACCCAATGTTCTGAACCTACGAAGCCACAGATGTCTTTTATAGAAACAAACTCAAAACACCATACAGAATTTCCTTGGATGAGTTCCCCTTGATGTTTGTTTAGCCTCTTCACAGTCCCTGACTCATGAAGAGTCTCCTCTGGTACTTCATTTCAGAACTCCATTCTACTCAGCATGCCCCCAGGCAACAAGAGGTCCTTGCTCTCTGTCAGATTCTCCCCCATGCCCCCAGGCAGCGACCAGACTCTCTCTGGGAAAGCCCCTGAACACTTGGCTAGAAGAACCCAGATCACCAGACTTCCTCTAAATATGTACCCCCAGCATCCTCAGTGGCCAGAGACTCTCCTACTGATTGGCTGAGAAAAGTATGCATATTCATAACCCGGAGATTCGCAGTAATTCATCATACTAATGCCAAATGTAACAGTGCCACCTATTGACAGAAGAGAGGAACCACAGCTAAACCAGGCTTAGGAGAAAACCCAAATGATCATAAAGACTACAAATCAGCCAAGCTAGCTACCACCTAGCACAGCTAAATTTACTAGCAGCCCTGTTTAGCACAAGTGTGCTACACTTCCATTGGTCCAGCTTGAATCAATGTACGCATGGTTATTTCATATCTGAGGGATCTCTGGGGAAGCTGACAATCACTGGTAGTATTTAGTAATACGTCAAGGATAGCAGCAATCTTTTGGGTCCTGTCCTTGCTCTGCACCACCACCATTCAGAGAAGGCCTTGTATTTTTTTTTTTGTTAAAAGTGGGACTCCACCCAAAAGTGGAAGCTCCGCTTGTTTGGACCCCCCCCCCCTCCACTGCCACAATTGGCACTTGGAGTGGATACCTGATACCCAGGGCCACTGTTAGAAATCATGGGGCCCCCGTACAGCCTACCGAAGGCCCCCCCCCGACTCCTCCCACCTTGAAAAAATGCAGCCTTGTCCTCAAATGATATTTGTTTTTCTCCTGCCTGTTATAAATGTGTCCATTTACATCAGGCTATGTTTGATCTGTCATGTTTAGGTCTGGAAAAATAGAAAAAGGTTGCAGTCCTTTTGCCATTTTTTTTTTCTGGAACTGAGCAGACCAGTGGCGGCCACTCCATGCGGGGCGCAGGCCTGGTCTGTTTGCTGCCCCTGGAACAGATCCCGAATTAGGTGGATGTAAACACAGAGGTCCATTTACATCCAGACTCCTGTAGACCTACATGAAGGCATGTACAAAAAATTTACCAATGGATTTAAGTGGAAAGCTTGGGCAATTAGTTCTTAAATTGGAGTTGTTGGGGGCCTTAAAAACACAGCTCAGCTATATTTCCCCCAAACACAAATGTAACCAAGCATCTCATGCTTATGATTATCATCATTATGATGATCAGAGCAAAGCAGATGCTCTATGGCTCTGTCACATTGTTGAATGCTGACTGTTTTGGCTGTACCGTGTTATAATCTGTAACACACAGCACAGCCATAAAGTTAACAAAATCAGCACCCAACAGAATGTGACACTGTGACAGAGCCATAGAGCATCTGCTGTTCTCTGATCATCTTCATAGGCAAGAACAGTGGGGAGTCAGGGAGTATACCTTCCTTCCTTAGAAGTCAGTGTTGCTTGTACAGTGTTAGCTGCCACTTGCCTGAGGCTGTGCCCCGCCATCAGATTAAGCCTGCTGCGCCCTCTCAGCTTCCCCACCTTACATCAGTCTCTCCCTCCGTCCACGGAACTTACTGAGGGAGAAGTGTACAGGAGCAGTGTAGAGAAGAATCACTCTGCCAGGGAAACCATAGGCAGTGGGTGGCTGCGGCCGGTACTATAATATGGGCAACGCATCGGCTTGTTTGCCTGCACCCGAAAAAAAGTCCCTCCTCTGCTGTCACCTCCTGGGCCCCTATGTTGACCTGATGGGGCCCAGGAAATTGTAATTACCCTCTGATTGGCAAGTCGAGCAGGGTATGGTTTAGAATAAAAAGTTTTATTTATTTAGGCAAAAGACTGAAAATTGTATCATACTTACCGTAATTTTCCTTTCCTGGTGCCTATCCATGGCAGCATACCTGTGATAGAGCTTCGCCTCAACTCCTCCTACAGGACTAGTGAATAGCATAAATTAAAGGCATAGTCCCTCCCCCAACATTCTCCGTAATATAGAATACCGAGGGTGGGAGTATATGCTGCCATGGATAGGCACCAGGAAAGGAAAAGTATGATACAATTTTCTGTTTTCCTTGTGCCTCCATGGCAGCATACCTGTGTTAAATAACTAGCTGACACGGTTGGGTTTAATGCTTTAATTAAAACATTTTTTAATTAGATACAGACATAGCGGCACAAAGTGCTCTTCTCCCAAACTCTGTTGTAAGAGCTCCGGGATCAACACGATAAAGTTTAAGGAACGTGTGCGAAGACCAAGTGGCAGCCCCACATACTGTTTCCAAAGAAACATTCACCCTCACTGCCCAAGATGCTGATGCTGCCCTTGTTGAATGAGCATTCACCTGAGCCGGAGGTTCCAAGCTCTTCACCCTGTAAGTTTTTTTCTAGATTAATTTGACAACCCAGGATGCCAAGGTTCTGGTAGAAGCTTCCTTCCCTCTATTCTTGCCACATGGGATGATAAATAATCTTTCAGAGTTCCTGAAACTTGCTGTGGCTTGAGGACTTTGGATATGTCCAACCCATGGCAGGAGTTTGATTCTGAGACCAAGAAAACTGGCAACGCCCATGGTTCCGACAGATGTGCCGTTGTGGTGACTTTAGGCATAAACCCTTGGAGAGGGCGAAGATCTACCCTGTCTGGGGAAAAAAAGGATATGTGTTCACCCCCCACACCTAGAGAGTGAAGTTCCGAAATCCTACCGGATGTGATAGCCAACAGAAAGGTTGTTTTTTAAAGTTAGGTTCCAAATTGAGAGCTCCTTCAACCGGCACGAATGGATGAGTTGATAGGACTTCAAATATTAGAGGAAGAACCTACTTCGGAAAGGAACGCCTGGATGACGGGCGCATCTTAAATACGCCCCTGAGGAACGTAACCACTAGAGGGTCTTCTGCCTACCTGGTGCTGCTGCAGAAATTGCGGATACTTGTACCTTAAGGGAACTCTGGCTGAGACCCATATTGAGACCAGTTTGAAGGAAGCTCAAAACATCAGCAGTGGAAGGAGAGACTGGGTCAAACCCTTTCCCTGTGGCGTAGGATAGGAACTTGTCCCAAATCCTCACATATATTGCATTGGTTGTTTGTTTTCTGGCTTTTAACAGGGTGGATATGACCTCCTGGGTGTCAGGAATGGTGTCATTACTGGGCTCACCTGCTGGTGGCACTGTTGCATTCGGCAGCAGTGGGTGTAGTTCTGGTGACCACCAGCGGGTGTCTCCTCACCAAGACTTTCCACCAGCCATCAAGCACACCTGATCTGGGTCTGCTGGACTATATAAACCCGCCCTTAACAAAGCTCAGGGCTCCAGAATTCCTTCTGTAAGCCTGGTCCCTGCCTGAACCTGATCCGTTACCTGGTCCTGGTCCTGAACCTGAACCTGAACCTGATCTGTTCCCTGCCTTGTCCTGGACTCTGATCCTTGTACCCTGTCCCCTGAGACCTGTCCCCTGATACCAGCTCCCCCTTGCTGACTGCTCCCCTTGTCTCTCATCCCTGCCTTGTTCATGTATGTGTGTTCTCTTTTGTACATATTAGTTAGCTAGTTAGATTAGGTTGTTTTGGGGTTTGTTGTGTTCCTTTGTATTCGTTTCTTGCTTATGGTTTGCTGTGGTTTTGTTTACACGTGTGTCTTTATCTTTAATAAATATATATATTTTTCACTTACTCTGTTCCTGATTCCTTAATGTGCAGCCCAATGATATGACCACCTGTATTGGATGTCTGTGTATAGCATCCTCGTGACAGAATTCTGGAGCCATACAATCAGATCGGCTGCACCTTGGAATTGGGTCTGAGCACTTGTTAAAATTACTGAGATGGAGGTGGACGATATTTTTTATCTTTCGCTCCTGGCAACAGATGACAGAGATTTCTGTTATCAGCCACTAAGAGAATATACCAGAGAGCAGTTATTAGAATGCATCCGCATAGCTCACGTTTTTGTGGATTAGGGCAATTTTGTGTTTGAGGATGTACAAGCTTTGATTTGTATCTGTACAGAGTTGGCCCTGTCTGATGCCTCTATTGGAACTGACGATTATACACCTCCTTTTAATGCAGCTCAAGTAGAATCTTTGGTGTGGCTGTTGGAGGATGACTCAGCCTTTTTCCATGAGCAGTACTCTGCTTGTCCTGAACAGGTGCTTGCAGCATGTATTGATTCAGTGCAGTCTCTGGTCAGACAAGCACTGTGCAAACCGGATTTTGTGAAATCCTTATTACAGGCTTGGTCAAGTTTGTTGTACTCAGCCCCTGTCAGCTCCCAACCATCCATTTGTATGTCTAGATACCAACCTGCTGGGATGTCTTCCTCTCCTTTTCCCACAATTCCCACTTTTTCTGAACAATGCACCCAGCTAACAATGAATTATCAGTACCCTGTCTCCTCCTGCTGCACTTACCCTGCCTTCAATCCACCTGCTTCTTCCCTCCTATCCGTAGCCAATCCACATGAACCTCCTCCAGCCACTGTCCCTGCACCTCTGCCATTTTCTTCCATTTGCCCAATCCCAACCTTTTCATATATTCCCCCCGGTACTTGCAAACCTGCAGTGACTAAGCCCAAAAAGAAGCGGAAGTACTTTCCAACCCACACAATCTTACCGGTATCCCAACCTGCCTCCACACCCACCAACCTGTTCCAGCCTGAGGTTCCCGTGCCAGCCTTCCAGCCTGAGGTTCCCGTGCCAGTTTGCCAGCCTGAGGTTCCCGTGCCAGTTTGCCAGCCTGAGGTTCCTGTGCCAGTTTGCCAGCCTGAGGTTCCCATGCCAGTTTGCCAGCCTGAGGTTCCTGTGCCAGTTTGCCAGCCTGAGGTTCCTGTGCCAGTTTGCCAGCACGAGGTACCTGTGCCAGTTTGCCAGCACGAGGTACCTGTGCCAGTTTGCCAGCCCGAGGTTCCTGTGCCAGTTTGCCAGCCCGAGGTTCCTGTGCCAGTTTGCCAGCCCGAGGTTCCTGTGCCAGCCTTTCAGCCTGCAGTGCCAGAGCCAGCCTTTCAGCCTGCAGTTCCAGGGCCAGCCTTTCAGCCTGAGGTTCCTGTGCCAGCCTACCAACTTGAAGTTCCTGTGCCAGCCTGCCAACTTGAAGTTCCTGTCTTCCGAACAGAAGTCCTGATGACGGTGTCCCAGTCGGAAGATCCGGTGTCCCAGTCGGAAGATCCGGTGTCCCAGTCGGAAGATTCGGTGCATGAGACCCCGCCTGAAGATCCGGTGCCCGTTTCCTGGCCTGAGTTAATGATGCCCGTTTCTCAGTCTGTGGAGCCTACTGCCCAGCCTGACGTGTTCCTGTCTGCTGCCCAGCCTGAGATGACCCCGTCTGCTGCCCAGCCTGAGATGACCCCGTCTGCTGCCCAGCCTGAGATGACCCCGCCTGCTGCCCAGCCTGAGATGACCCCGCCTGCTGCCCAGCCTGAGATGACCCCGCCTGCTGCCCAGCCTGAGATGACCCCACCTGCTGCCCAGCCTGAGATGACCCCGCCTGCTGCCCAGCCTGAGATGATCCCCGCCTGCTGCCCAGCCTGAGATGATCCCGCCTGCTGCCCAGCCTGAGATGATCCCGCCTGCTGCCCAGCCTGAGATGATCCCGCCTGCTGCCCAGCCTGAGATGATCCCGCCTGCTGCCCAGCCTCAGATGTTCCGTCTGCTGCCCAGCCGGAGATGTTCCTGTCTGCTGCTCCGTTGCCCGCTGCCCAGTCTGATGTTCCAGAGCCTACTGTCTTGCTTGGTGACCCTGTACCTGGTATCCAGCCTCACAATCCAGTTCCTGATGGTTCCATTCCTGATACTCTTCCTGGTGGTTCCTTTACCGCTGCCTAGCCTGATGACTCGGAGCCCGCTGTCCAGCCTGAGGATATGGTCCCTGCTAAGACCTGTTCCTGATGCCCAGCTGGCCGCTGACGTCTTCCTGATGGATGCCCTTTTTTCCACTATTTTAATCCTGATGGTCACCCAGCCTGAATGTAATGCCCCTGCGTGGTCTGCCTCCAATGGGTTCTTGCCCGTTGCCCTGCTAATTTTTACTTCTAAATCTAAACTTCCTGACCCTGGTGGTGGGATGCGCGCCCTATTTTCAGACTCTAGTGGCACGTCCCCCAGTGAACTAAAGGACTCTGGCCTAGGAAGTGCGAAGAAGTCCGCAGACATAGTATGGAGACTTTTTTGGGTGTTTCCGCATCCACTCGGACTGTCCAACCAAGGGCTGAATGGAGTGTCCGGAGGCCACTCCTTAAGGGGGGGGAACTGTCAGGAATGGTGTCATTACTGGGCTCACCTGCTGGTGGCACTGTTGCATTCGGCAGCAGTGGGTGTAGTTCTGGTGACCACCAGCGGGTGTCTCCTCACCAAGACTTTCCACCAGCCATCAAGCACACCTGATCTGGGTCTGCTGGACTATATAAATCCGCCCTTAACAAAGCTCAGGGCTCCAGAATTCCTTCTGTAAGCCTGGTCCCTGCCTGAACCTGATCCGTTACCTGGTCCTGAACCTGAACCTGATCTGTTCCCTGCCTTGTCCTGGACTCTAATCCTTGTACCCTGTCCCCTGAGACCTGTCCCCTGATACCTGTCCCCTGACACCAGCTCCCCCTTGCTGACTGCTCCCAGTACCTGGCCTTCTGCTCCCCTTGTCTCTCATCCCTGCCTTGTTCATGTATGTGTGTTCTCTTTTGTACATATTAGTTAGCTAGTTAGATTAGGTTGTTTTGGGGTTTGTTGTGTTCCTTTGTATTCGTTTCTTGCTTAGGGTTTGCTGTGGTTTTGTTTACACGTGTGTCTTTATCTTTAATAAATATATATATTTTTCACTTACTCTGTTCCTGATTCCTTAATGTGCAGCCCAATGATCTGACCACCTGTATTGGATGTCTGTGTATAGCATCCTCGTGACACTGGGAACAACCTAACGATTCAAACCTCCTCCTTTTAACCTCCATACACGAAGATCTAGTTTCTGTGGGTCTGGATGGGCCAGCCTGCCCTGGGTCAACAATTGTGGGAAGGGAGGAATTCTGATCGGAGGATCCACATTGAGGTGCATGGCTAACGGGAACCAGGGTCTCTTCGGCCATTAAGGTAGCACTGCTAGTACTTGGACTGGTTCCCTCAGGAGTCTACTCCCTCCGCTTGTGGATGTGGGAGGCGAGAGAAGAATCTCCTGAGCGTGGAATTCTTCTGTGTAGCAAAGAGGTCCACCTATGGGTCCTGCCATTGATGGGAGATTTGGTTGAACACATGGGGGTGGAGTGACCACTTTTTGTCCCCAAACTTTCTCGATAAGACCTCTGCCTCTGAGTTAATTTTTCCTGGGAGATATATTGCTCTGAGGTCTACCAGGTTCCTCTCGGCCCAGAACATTACAGGTTCCACTTCCCTCAGAAGTGTCTTGCTGTGGGCGCCCCCTTGTTTCTGAAGGTACGCGACTGCGGCTTTGTTGTCCAGATGCAGAAGCACCCTCTGCCCCTTGACCTGAGATGCAAACGAGGTCAAGGCTAGAAATACTGCCCTCATTTCTAAGACTTTGGACACTATCCCTCTGGCAGGAAAGGACCATCTTCCCTGAATCCGTAATTCTCCGCAATGGACACCCTACCCCTGGCCACTCGTATCGGAAGTAATTGTGGTCCATGAGTGGGAACCCAAGTGATGGGTCCAGGAGAGATTCTCTGGATTCGTCCACCAGTGCAGACTCCTGCTCATCAGTGTCATCAAACAAATTGTCTGGGATAGATGTTGCCGTCTCCATTTGGAAGTGTCTTAGGTGCCAGTGAGACCACGGAACTAGAGGTATGCACGAGGACATTGTGCCAATAAGGCTCAGACACTGAGGCTGACAAATGGGACATCTGTATTGTCATGGACATTTTCTGAATGATGCTTTCCCACTTCAGTTGGGGTAAAGAGACTGCTCCCAGGTGCGTATCGAACATTGCTCCTAATTAAATCATCTGTTGTGTTGAAACTAATTAGCTCTTTCGGTGATTCACCAACCACCCAAACTCCGATAACGACTCTAGAAGAATTTCTCTGTGGGCTATAAGCTGGCTCGGGTTTTTCGGATAACAAGAGGTTATAGTCCAGGTAGTGGTCAATTCTTAATCCCCTCTCTCTCAGAGGGGCCAAGACAGATATCAACACTCTCGTGAACACCCGAGGGGAGGTGCATAGCCCGAAGGGCAGAGCATGGAATTGCAGGTGGACATGACCCACCCAAGTACTTTGGAAGGATAGGGACGTGGAGGTAAGCACCCTGCAGGTCTATCGATCTTAACCAATATCCTGGCTGTATGGTCTGGATAATTGTTTGGAGCGACTCCATCTTGAAGCTTTTAAAATGGATGTATCGATTGAGCCTTTTCAGATCTATTACAGGTCTCCTGGTCACCAGTTTTTTCTGTACCAGAAAAAGGGTGGAATAGAAACCTGTAAATTCGCTCCGATGGGGGGACAGGTACTGCTGCCCCTTGACGCTGTAGAGACTCTATAAACTGGTTTAGGGTCAGTGCTTTCTGTGGGGAGGCTGGTGCCTGTGTTACCTTGAAAGACGTATGGGGAGGCTGATGAAAGTCCAGAAGTGACCATACTGGATCGTTGATGGGACCCATGGGTCTTGGCACTTGGAGGCCCAGACTGGAAAAAAGTTTTAGCCGGGCTCCCACTGGGGAAGTTTCCCCCCTTTGGTGTCAAAAGGACTTTGTCCCCACCTGGGGAGCAGATGAAAGGGACTCGTTTTTCCTGGCTCCCAAAAAAGATGTCTGAATGCCTCTCCAAGATCTCTTGTTGTCTCCGAAGAGGCAGGACTGAAGTCTCTGGAATTTGATTACCGGAAATGGGATAAATAGGCCTTTGTTCTCCAGATTTATCCCCTGTTACTCGAGAAATCGCTTTGTCGAGTTTCTCGCCAAATAAAGACTTTCCATCAAAGGAAATCTTGCACCAATTTTGTTTCGATGCCAGATCGGCTGTCCAGGTTTTTAGAGATGAGGCTTGTTTTGCCATGACTGAGTGCAGCATTGAGTTGGCCGAACAACCGATCATGTCGATTCCGGCTTCTCCTACGAAGCCCGCCGCCAACTTAAGCTCCTGCAGAGCTTTGATTATGTCGTCCTCGGGGACGTCTTGGTGCAGGGCTGTCTCCACATTTTCCATCCATGACATGATCTCATTGGAAACAGATGTCAGCGCAATGGCTGGTCTACAAGCCGCCCCTGTCGCTAGATAGCTCCTTTTGAGGTATAGGTCAATTTGTCTATCTAGGGGATCCTTGAATGACGTTGAATCCTCCATCTGTAAGGTTACATTTTGGCAGACGCACCATAGCCGCATCAACCACAGGCATTGAACTTAAGGACTGTGTATCCAAATCTGCCAGTGGATACAGCTTGGTTAGACGGGCTGAGAAAACTTCTTGTCAGTTTTGTTCCACTCGTCCTCTATGATCTCTCTGCTCTCCCCCTCCTCACCGCTTGGACAAAGGGTTGTACCAGGGAAAAATTGAAACCTTATGGTTCAGAATCATCTGAGAACTCCTCGGACGGATCTTCCAGTGGAGTTTGTATAGCTATTCTTCCCGATGCAGTCAAAGGAGTACTAACCGCTTAGGGACCCGGGGTGAGAGGGTCTAAATCCAGTGTTTGTGCAGCTTGCGGAACCGAGTGACCAGGGATAATGGCCATCAATTCAGAAAGTCTTTCATAGTTTGTTTGAGTAGGTCAACCACCTGTTGGCCTTTTTAGTTCCCGGTTGGCTGCGTAGTCCCTGAGACAGTCTTTACAGACTAATTTATTAGGGAGTGGGACCGCGCCACATGCCCAGCATTCTTTCTTTGACGCCCGCGGTGGAGGCGAATGAGAATGACGACGTCTTTGAGATCCTGATCTTCTGGAAGATCTATGGTGAGAAGAGCGTGACCCCCGCTCAGGACTACCGTCATTGTCATGGCGTCTTGAGGACTTTCTGGACCGCTTTGAAGGAACAGGGCTGAAAACAAACAAAAGTTTGTTCGCCAGCGGCGCACTTCTTTTTTTTTATACTTACGAACAGGTGGTCCCATACCTATTGAACATAGGAGGATCTTGACTGCGAGACGAATGGCTCATGGTGAAATGGGCAGGAGGATCAGCTGCGAGAGGGATGAAGAGAGAAAAGGATCGAGTCTCTTTGGGGAAAAAAAATAAAAGTACATAGATTGCGCCAAGAAGAGAAAAGAACGCATACCTATTTATACTGATGTGTTTTGAGACTGCAAGGCATCACGGGTTATCCAAAGCAGCCCTGAGCTCAAATGGAACCAAACTTTTAAGAAGGGTGGGGAGATAATTAGTAAAGCCAGACCCCTTCTGGAGTCACTGGCTATAATTGAAAATGTGTTTTTCTCTATTCCAAGATGGCCGCTGAGGCCTCATCACGGAGTGCGCCTTTGCCCGCGCTATCGCCAGGACAAGTCCGCCTACGTCAAGGAGGAAAGTTACCGCCCCTCTCCGTCTCTCCTACTCTCTTATTCCCCCCGCCGACCGCGTAGCAAGCGGGGAGAGAGAACCGGAGCCAACTGGGGACCGAGCTGCTCCCAGGTACCCCACCTAGAGAGAAAGGCAGGGAGAGATTAACCTCCACAATTTTAGAGAACCTAGCAGACCGGGACCGCACCGAATGGATCGCTCATGTGCAATCCGGAAAATAAATGCTCTTAAAGGGGAACGTTTTTTTTTTTTATTAATTTAAACCAAAGCTCTTCATTCACATATACACTTCTTTTTAGGAATAGAGAGAAAAGGAGAAAGTCTGACCTGTTTAGGGAAGGAAAATCGGCTGATCCTCCTGCTAAATCCACCAGCATTAGTTTGATTATGAATCACCAGCAGACTGCGTTCCTGTTGAGGAAACTCTGCAAGACCCCAAAAGATCCTCAGAAGGGGTTCCCAGTCTTATTAGCACTAAGAGCGGCCCAAGAACAGGTACTGCGCACGGGAGAGGCTTAACCCAGCAGATGCTGCCGACTGCAGAGGTATGGACGTACTGCTACTCTTCACCAGTCAAGAGGTATGAGGAAAAAAAGGAGACTGTTGGGGGAGGGACTATGCCTTTAACAACTTCAATACTGGGCATTTTTACCCCCTTCCTGCCCAGACCAATTTTCAGCTTTCAGCGCTGTTGCACTTTGAATGACAATTGCGCGGTCATGCAACACTATACCTTTTTGAAATTTTGATAATTTTTTTCCCCACAAATAGAGCTTTCTTTTGGAGGTATTTGATCACCTCTACAGTTTTTATTTTTTGCGCTATAAACAAAAAAAAAAAAAAAGAGTGAATTGGATGTGACCTGGCACACACATTATAGCACACATGGCGACCTCCATCCCTAAATTAATTTGTAGAAAAGGAGAGCTGTGGGACTTTGAGTGAGGCAACCGCCATGTCAGATATAGACAAACAAAAAATTTACAGTACATGATTTATTGTTACATTGTAGAAAAATATTGTATCAAATAAATAGGTAGTCACATGACTTACACTAAATATGCTGCTACATAGCATGCAATACAAATGTGAATTCAACATAATAACTGTACATAATAAGATAAATGGGTTAAAAAACATTGTAGGGACAGGTAACTTAGGGCATCTAGTGGCACTCAACGCGTTTCCTGGCATTACAGCCATTCATCAGGAGTGTTGTAACGTAATATACTGGAAAGGAAAGGGACGAGGATTAATGATGATGCCCTTAGAATAAGGAATGACAGAAATACTGTGTCCCAACAAGGTGGGGACAATCTATGATACTCACTGCACGGCCCCAAGGCCAGGCCCGGTGTCCGCCAGGGAAGATGGGGGTGACAGGCATGATGTCTCCCCCGGGGTTGAGACGGGGGAACCCTCCAAGGACGAAGAACAGAGCCCAGAGCACAACACGGTGGTCACAGCTTGATCCAATGGACTATGTGTGCACAAAAAGTGCATAGTGTTCCTGGAAAAAATGTGTATCAAAAAGAGGAGGAATAATTAAATGTGTAAAAGCGTAAGGTGTGTGAAATCATGGCAAAATATCTGTTTCCACAAGGGGACTACATGAGGGGGTGTATGTGAAATAAAACCAATTAATTTCCCCCAGGGGAGAGGAGACAGATTGTGTTCCTAGTATATAGGAACACTGATCGGTCTCCTCCCCCAGTCAGTCCCATCCCCCAACAGTTAGAACACACAGTGAGGAAACACATTTAACCCATTGATCGCCCCCTAGTGTTAACCCCTTCCCTGCCAGTGACATTTATACAGTAATCAGTGGCTATTTATAGCACTGATCGCTGTATAAATGTCCATGGTCCCAAAAAAGTGTCAAAAGTGTCCGATCTGTCTGCCGCAATGTCGCAGTCCCGATAAAATTGATTTCCGCCATTACTAGTAAAAAAATTAAATAATAAAAATGCCATAAATCAATAACCTATTTTGTAGGCGCTATAACTTTTGCGCAAACCAATCAATATAGCTTAATGCGATTTTTTTTTTTCACCAAACATATGTAGAAGATTACATATCGGCCTAAACTGAGGAATTTTTTTTTTTTTTTTAAATTGTGATATTTATTATAGCAAAAAGTAAAAAATATTGTGTTTTTTTTCAAAATTGTTGCTCTTTTTTTGTTTATAGCGCAAAAACAAACAAACACAGAGGTGATCAAATACCAATTGTGGGGAAAGAACATCAATTTTGTTTGAGTACAACTATAGACCAGCAGAGAAGGTGAAAAACATGGAAAGAAATGAGTTATGACAACTAAAGTGAAGTACATAAGAAGGAAGGAAATGAGTATAGGATGGTTCTGAGTTACAATATTCAAAAGAACAAGATTGAAAATATTATTAGGAAGCACTGGAGTGTGTTACTAAGAGATAAATTATTGGGAGGTGTTCTTCCCCAACACCCCTCATTTGTGTATAAGAAAGCACCCAATTTGAGAGACATTTTAGCCCCAGGTGCTCTAGACCTCCCTAATAAACACATTAACCACTTCAATACCCAGCCATAGTAATATGACGTCCACAGATGGGATCTCCCATCCTGGGTGGACGTCCTGGGTTTGAAGGGGGATATCTGAATGATGCCTGCAGCTAGAGGCATCATTCAGATATCCTTTTGATGTGCCGTCGATTCTGTGCACCATAAGAACAATCATAGCGGCGGTTCCACCGCTTGATCGTTCTTATAGGCGGCTGGAGGGGACATCCCCCCCCTCCCGCCGCCATCTGTTGTTTCTCCGGGCTCTCCCGTGCGATCGGGGACCCAGAGAGAATCGTCTGGCGCCGGTGGTGGGTCACGTGATGAGCATAGAGATGACTGGTGACCAGATGGTCACCAGTTATCTCTATGATCGTCGGAGGCCCGATGTGATGACGTCACGCCCGGGTCCTCAAATGTAAACAAAGCCGCCATAGCGGCTAGTAAGTATGAGATCAGTGAAATTTTTTTCACAATCTCATGCTTTCCAGCCTGGAGGAGAGATGTGGGGTCTTATTGACCTTGCATCTCTCAATAAAGAGGACCTGTCACACACATTCCTATTACAAGGGATGTTTACATTCCTTGTAATAGGAATAAAAGTGATAAAAAAAAAAAGTAAAATAAGTGTAAAAAAATTAATAAATAAGTAAAAAAAATAAAAATATTTAAACGCTCCTGTCCCCAGTAGCTCGCGATCAGAAGCGAATGCACACGTAAGTCGCCCACATATGTAAACGCCGTTCAAACCACATATGTGAGGTATCGCCGCGTGCGTTAGAGCACGTGCAACAATTCTAGCACTAGACCTCCTCTGTAATTCTAACCTGGTAACCTGTAAAAAAAATTAAAGCGTTGCCTATGGAGATTTTTAAGTACCGAAGTTTGGCGCCATTCCATGAGTGTGCACAATTTTAAAGCGTGACATGCTAGGTATCTATTTACTCGGCGTAACATCATCTTTCATATTTTCCCCAAAAATTGGGCTAACTTTACAGTTTTTTTTTTTTTTAATTCATGAAACCATTTTATTTAAAAAAAAAAAGGCGTTTGAAAAATTATTGCGCAAATACCGTGCAAGAAAAAAAGTTACAATGACCGTCATTTTATTCCCTAGGGTGTCTGCTAAAAAAACATATATAATGTTTCGGGGTTCTGAGTAATTTTCTAGCAAAAGAATGATGATTTGTACATGTAGGAGAGAAGTGCTAGAATAGGCCCGGTATGGAAGTGGTATATAAAGCCCTGTATTTTAGTGGTTAACTATATAGGAACCCTGACCCCCTCCCTTACAGGTTTTTATGCCTGTGGGAAGTGTCTGGCCTGTAGGACAACAAGAGGAAGTAAGAGTTAAAAAGAAAAGCAAATTTTGTAGCAACAGCCACGGGAAGAGTACATAAGGTTAAAGATTGTATTACTTGTTCATCCGAAGGGGTTGTATATATGTTGGAATGTTCGTGCAAACTCCAGTATGTAGGTCGAACGTCTAGACCACTGCTGGTAATTGTGCGTGAACACCTCAATACGATTAAAAAAGGGAAAAAATAATATTGTGTTTCCAAACATTTCAGGGATGTCCATGATAGAAATCCTAGTCAGATAAAAATTTGGTCCACAGAAAAGGTAAAACATTATTGAAAGGGGGGATAACTATATAAGGCAATTAAGCCGACGTGAATCAGCTTGGATCTATGAGACCCAGGTTTTAACGCCTAGGGGGCCCAACATAGATGTTGATCTCAACAGTTTCATCTATAATGGGTGAATATAGGTAACCCTCCAGTTGATATATAGATCACAGGGGTGTGGCTTGGCGGACAGCATGGATGGATGCTGAATAGAGGAGCTCCGTCATCCAGGAGGTCTCGGCGGCTAAAAAGACCCAGTTTTCAGCAAAATATGTCCACACCGATGAGGAGGGGAATCCACAACCGTTCCCTGTGCTCGATGGGCACTCCAAAAAGCAAAATTTCACCAGCAAACTTGAACAAATTCTGCTACAGCGGCGACAGTAAGAGATCCAAGATGGCACCGATAGCACACAGAACGGCCAGAGCGGACGAGAATGGAGGATGATGAAATATCCCTGCCCGCCTCGGAAGACTCATCCAGAGGTAATATGGCTAATGATCAACCCCTGAATTATGCTACCATGATGGACATAGCAAATGACATTAAGAGCTCTTTCACAACAGCAATCACAGATATAAAATTGGAGTTACTGAGACTGTCAGAACAGATGGTGGTGGGGAGAGAGCAGGAAAGAGGAGAGCCAGGGCGCTGATCAGACTTGATGACATAGCGATCGATCACTCACAACATTTGATTGACACGAACAGACAAATTGAGGACCTGGACAATAGGGGAAGAAGGCACAACACTAGGGTGAGGGGGTTCCCAGAGTCTGTCACCCCCGAGCAAATCAGGCCCACTTTATCCTCCATCTTTAATGGCCTCATTGATAGGCCTGAAGCCTCCCCTATCGAGTATGACAGAGCCCTCAGGCCAAGAGCACCAGACAATAATCCACCAAGGGATGTCATTTGTTGCCTCCCAAACTTCAGCTTAAAGGAGGAAATTCTACAGAGAGCTAGAATGAACAAACAGATCACGTTCAATGGTGTAAACATTCAGCTCTTTCAAGACGTGTCCCCATTACCCTGAAAAACAGTCGAAGTTTCCATTTGCTCTACAAGCCACTTATAATGGGAAGCAACATGTTCTGAGAATCCCAGAAGACCTGCTCAAATTTTGCGAGAATTTACAGATTGCGCTAGTGGACCTGCCGGAATGGTACGCTGAATTCTGCATGCCCCCAACCATCAAAATTGTACCCCCCAAGCAAGGGCCTTCTCCTGCCAAATCCCTGCATCACCAAGGGAAATACCGCAGAAATACAAATAGAAGCAATTATGATTGTCCTTCTGCTAAAAGCTTTAATCTGGGGGACCCCAGTTAAAGAAGATTTCGATGCTAGAACTTCATTGTCACTACGAGTTTGCACACATTTTTCTTGTTTCCTTCCTTATTTCTCTTTGCAAAAGTTTACAGGTTGAGTTTGCATGATACAGAATATTCTTCACTTTTTTTTTCAATTTGAGTAATTAATCTACATTCCTTTGCAGAGTTTTTACTTTTGCCAATCTCCACCAGAGGGCATGATTGAGACACGGCTGTCTCACGAAGTTATATAACAAAAACTAATCAGTTTTTTTTTTTCTCTAGTTATCTACCAACACCAGTGGACGTTCCTTCTACTGTACAAACTACACAGTAAGGCTGGTGTATAGGTGCATAGTACTTTTAAATTACACTCAGCAATCTGTTCATAGACACTATTAGATAAACATGGATATCTTTAAACTCCTGTTTGTACTCTCAGATGATATAAACCAGCAAGTTCTATCAATATTTGAGATTTTAAATTACGGATATGGTTATACTATATCTTTAGTGCAAATACCTTTGCTGGCGTATACCCACACAGAGAATACTGGTCATCCCCAAGCACTAACTCAGACCTGTCTTACTTTTGAACTTTTTACTGTGTATTGCGGTCCTTCCGCCTTTACATTTGTTCACGATATGGTATTTGTTTAACATTACCTTTTTTGTTACAATACCTATGTGCATATCTCACTTTGTTTTCATGTGCTTTAAAGATGACAGGAGGCTGCACATATTCTTTCATTTGGGAAATCTTGCAAAGGGTGTGATGGAAACACAACTTAAACGTGAATAACTTTTTAAACACATACCCAGACACAATACGCAAAGATGAAACCACGTACTTACCAAGACTTAATCATCTAACTACAGAACACTTAAAGTTTACTAGGGTAACTTCTTCTTCCTTGTCTACATGCTGGGCGATACCCTGGTGACCATTTTGCAATATTGTTTTCTTTGCTTGGCACTTGATATAGACATGCCCTTATCTTCAAATTTATTACCTATTGTTTTCTGTTTATAGCCTTACGGTTACACTTTGAATGTCAATGGTGAATTATGTGAAGGGGTGCGGGGGTGGCACTGGTGGCGTGCATTTCTGTTGGGCAGGGCGCGCTGCTGGTGCTCATCCTGGGATTTCTTAGAAGCTTACTAGTATCTTCATGTGTCACTTTTGTTATGTCATTTGACTCTATGACTACAATGTTGTAGATTACCACCATCAGGTACTTTTATAGTTCACTGCAGTAACACAGTACCCCATCAACCCTCAAATCCTCCTAAATTTAAACCCTAAAATGGGTGAAGAAACAATAAAACTGTTCATGCTCCCCAAACCGAGGTCCTCCTGAGACTTCCTCCATAGAAAAAATACTTAATTCTTTCTTAACCACTTAAGCCCCGGACCATTTGGTAGCTAGAGGACCAGAGGTGATTTCAGAATTTTGCACTGCCCTGCTTTAACTGTAAATTGTGCGGACATGCAATGTTGTACCCAAACGAAATTTGCGTCCTTTCCTTCCCACAAATAGAGCTTTCTTTTAATGGTATTTGATTGCCTCTGCGATTTTTATTTTTTGCGATATAAACGGAAAAAGACCGAAAATTTTGAAAAAAAATGATATTTTCTACTTTTTGTTATAAGAAAAATCGAATAAACTCAATTTTAGTCATACATTTAGGCCGAAATGTATTCAGCCACATGTCTTTAGTAAAAAAAATGTCAACAAGCGTATATTTATTGGTTTGCGCAAAAGTTATAGCGTTTACAAACTAGGGTACATTTTCTGGAATTTACACAGCTTTAAATTTATGACTGCCTATCTCATTTCTTGAGGTGCTAAAATGGCAGGGCAGTACAAAATCCCCCCAAATGACCCCATTTTGGAAAGTAGACACCCCAAGGAAATTGCTGAGAGGCATGTTGAGCCCATTGAATATTTTTTTTTGTCCCAAGTGATTGAATAATGACAAAAAAAATAAAATTACAAAAAGTTGTCACTAAATGATATATTGCTCACACATGCCATGGTTATATGTGGAATTGCACCCCAAAATACATTCTGCTGCTTCTCCTGAGTACGGGGATACCACATGTGTGGGACTTTTTGGGAGCCTAGCCGCGTACGGGGCCCCAAAAACCAAGCACCGCCTTCAGGATTTCTAAGGGCGTAAATTTTTGATTTCACTCCTCACTACCTATTACAGTTTTGAAGGCCATAAAATGCCAAAATAGCACAAAACCCCCCAAATGACCCCATTTTGGAAAGTAGACACCCCAAGCTATTTACTGAGAGGCATGTTGGGTTCATGGAATATTTTATATTTTGCCACAAGTTGCGGGAATATGACAAACTTTTTTTTTTTTGCACAAAGTTGTCACTAAATGATATATTGCTCACACATGCCATGGGCATATGTGAAATTACACCCCAAAATACATTCTGCTGCTTCTCCTGAGTACGGGGATACCACATGTGTGGGACTTTTTGGGAGCCTAGTCGCGTACGGGACCCCAAAAACCAAGCACCGCCTTCAAGGTTTCTAAGGGCATAAATTTTTGATTTCACTCCTCACTACCTATCACAGTTTTGAAGGCCATAAAATGCCAAGATAGCACAAAACCCCCCAAAATTACCCCATTTTGGGAAGTAGACACCCCAAGGAAATTGCTGAGAGGCATCTTGAGCCCATTGAATATTTTTTTTTTGTCCCAAGTGATTGAATAATGACAAAAAGAAAAAAAAATGTACAAAAAGTTGTCACTAAATGATATATTGCTCAAACATGCCATGGTTATATGCAGAATTGCACCCCAAAATACATTTGGCTGCTTCTCCTGAGTACGGGGATACCACGTGTGGGACTTTTTGAGAGCCTAGCCGCGTACGGGCCCCCAAAAACCAAGCACCGCCTTCAGGATTTCTAAGGGCACAAATTTTTGATTTCACTCCTCACTACCTATCACAGTTTTGAAGGCCATAAAATGCCAAGATAGCCCAAAACCCCCACAAATGACCCCATTTTGGAAAGTAGACACCCCAAGCTATTTGCTGAGAGGCATGGTGAGTATTTTACAGCTCTCATTTGTTTTTGAAAATGAAGAAAGACATTTTTTTTTTCTTTTTTCAAATTTCAAAACTTTGTGACAAAAAGTGAGATCTGCAAAATACTCAACATACCTCTCAGCAAATAGCTTGGGGTGTCTACTTTCCAAAATGGGGTCATTTGGGGGGGTTTTGTGCCATCTGGGAATTCCATGGCCTCCGAAACTGTGATAGGCAGTGAGGAGTGAAATCAAAAATTTACACCCATAGAAATCCTGAAGGCGGTGCTTGGTTTTCGGGGTCCTGTACGCGGCTAGGCTCCCAAAATGTCTCACATGTGGTATCCCCGTACTCAGGAGAAGCAACAGAATGTATTTTGGGGTGCAATTCCACATATAACCATGGCATGTTTGAGCAATATATAATTTAGTGACAACTTTTTGTACATTTTTTTTTTCTTTTTGTCATTATTCAATCACTTGGAACAAAAAAAAAATATTCAATGAGCTCAACATGCCTCTCAGCAAATAGCTTGAGGTGTCTACTTTCCAAAATGGGGTCATTTGGGGGGGTTTTGAACTGTCCTGGCATTTTATGCACAACATTAGGAAGCTTATGTCACACATCATCCACTCTTCTAACCACTTGAAGACAAAGCCCTTTCTGACACTTTTTGTTTACATGAAAAAAAAAAAATGTCTTTCTCGTACATCACGGGACACAGAGCGACATAGTCATTACTAATGGGTTATATAGTTACCGTCAGGTGCTGGCACTGGCAACTTCCAAAACCGGAAGTACCCTCCCCTATATAAGCCCCTCCCATCCGGGAGCACCTCAGTTTTTTGCCAGTGTCTAAGGTGTTGGCCAAGAAGAAACATGTGTTTTTCACTGAGCTTGCGTACAGGTTCTTTTGGGCCTCAGTAAGCTATTCCGGATCCGACCAAAAAAGCTTCATAGCTAAACGGTCGGTACCCGGGCCTTGCAAAGAGAAGAGCAAGGTTCTGCCTGTAATGCTTCTCTTAGGAGAGCTGGACCCTGGGATCCAGAGCTCTGGTCATACCCACGACCAAGATGTTTTCTGTGCAGGGTGCTATACAGGTCCAGGGGAGTGGAATCCTTGGGAACCCGGTCCCTGAAGGTTTGATTACAATGCCTGCCGTGATAGGTGAAGTTTGGGCTTTTGTGGACCAAACAAAGTCCTGCGGCGAGGAACAGGTAAGTGGGGGCCCCCAGGAACTTGGTTCTATTGGGGGACCCCCAAGCCTAATTTGTCTTTCTGTCTGTTACCTAATGGTATTCCCGCAAGATTCTGTGCATGCCTGTAACTACTAAAAAAATGTAATAATTTGTAATGGTGGTCAAGAAAAAAAAAAAAAAATGTTTTTTTATATATATTTAGTATATTAGACTGCGGTACCTGTGTTTGTCCACTAGAGGCCGCTGTGGAATGTTTTCTTGTCATGTGGACTAGTTTCTTCTCAGAGAGCAAAGTCCAGGCAGTTGGTGAGTTCTCCTATAGGAAACTGCTTCCTCTGCCATGTTGCAGTGCTCGTCCATCCCCCGGCCTGCGGCAAAGAGGGGCCCTGGCTCCTGTCCCTGGTTTCCATGTTTGAAATTAGCGCCGAGGGCGCACGTGGCCGCGCGCGTGCGCGTGCACGCGCCTCTATATATAGAGGTGAGCCGGGAAAGGGGGCGGAGCCTGGGGGATGACGCTCTGTGCGCGCCGCAGCGCTTCTGCGCATGTGCGGGCGTCCCAGCAGGTTTTAAAAAGCCACAATATTGTAGTAAGCTGGCTATGAAGTACAGAGACAGAGCTGGCAACATTTAAAGGCATACAGCAAGCGGTTGATACAGGCATCCCCTAGAAAGGCACATTAGTAGACACCAACTGTTTATTATAGCAGCATTTATGCTAGACTATTATCAGTAACTGGTGTATTTCGGCTGGAATACCTCAGCTTTGTGGCTTAGGAATATGCCGTCTAAAAACTCCGGGACTAGAAATTCCAGGAGGAATAGGGGGTCTCCATCGGGCTCTGAGGATCTTGGGCATGCTTTGGCTGCACCAGTCTCCCCTGAAGAATCAGAGGTTAGTGACCGTAGGGCACCCCCAGGAGTACCTGGTACTGTGGCTGTCCTCAGTTCACCTGCTCCTGTGTATGTAACAGAGGAGGTTTTTTCCTCAGCTCTGGGAGGACTGGAAGAGAGATTGTCAGCATTAATCGCTGCTTCCCTGTCACAGGAGAAAAGCGCTCGATCTCCGTCTCCTCCCTCAGAGTGCCTGTTAACAGAGCAACAGTCCCATACAGAGGTCGACCTACCTGAGGGGGATCAGGATGAGGTTGATTCGGTTGTAGAGGAATCAACAGTGGAAGAGCCGTTCTCAGCATCACATGCTGAGAGGTTATGGGTTCAGTCCCTGACTAATATGGTCCGATCAGCATTTAAAATGCCACTTGCGGAGCCATCCTCCACTTCTGTCTCCTCGTTGGGGTCGCTAAAAGCTCCCCAGACTGTTTGTTCCTTTCCGATCCATCCTTTACTGGAGGGGCTCATTTACCAGGATTGGGAGCATCCTGACAAAATATTTACTCCCCCCAAGAGATTTCCGGTGGTCTATCCCATGGAGGATAAGTTCATCAGAAAATGGAAGGTCCCTACAGTGGACGCAGCCATCTCTTGTGTGAATAAATCACTGACATGTCCGGTGGAAAATGTCCAAATGTTCAAGGACCCAATAGATAAAAAATTGGAGTCATTATTGAAATCTGCTTTTTCTACAGCAGGATTGGTGACACAACCAGCAGTGGCAGCTATAGGGGTCTGCCAAGCAGTGAAGGATCAGTTGAAACAGGTCTTAAGAGACTTGCCGGATCAGCAGGCTCTTGCCCTAGCTGATCTACCTGGAGCCTTATGCTTTGCGGTGGACGCTATAAAGGATTCAATCCATCAGGCCTCCCGCCTTACGCTGTCTGTAGTACATATGCGCAGGCTTCTATGGCTCAAAAACTGGTCTGCTGAAGCTCCCTGTAAAAAATTGCTGGTCAGCTTCCCATTTCATGGGGAGCGCTTATTCGGGGAAGACCTGGACAAGTATATCCAGAGAATTTCCAGCGGTAAAAGTACACTTTTGCCGGTTAAAAATAGAGTTAGAGGTCCCTCCTTTAAGAGGCCGGCTTCTCCAGTCCCTAGGACATCGGCTGTGAAACAGTTCCGACGGCCTCCCCGGTCAAATCCCGGAGGTAAAAATCAGGGACAGTTGCAGGGTAACAAGAAGCCCTGGAGCAGGAGAGGTACAAAACCTCCCCCAAAGTCAAATGCATGAAGGGTTGCCCCCACCCAATCGGGTGGGGGGAAGACTTCAGTTGTTAACAGAAACCTGGCGGGACACGATCCGAGACAGATGGGTGCTCTCCGCAGTAAATCTGGGATACAAATTGGAGTTAAAAAACTCCCCTCCTTCCCGCTTTATAAGGTCAAACGTGCCAAGGGATCCCCAGAAGAGAGGATCCCTCCTGTTGGCACTGGAACAATTATTGCTTCAAGCAGTAATTATAGAGGTTCCCCTGGAAGAATGGGGGTTCGGGTTTTACTCAAACCTCTTTACAGTTCCGAAGCCAAACGGGGACGTGAGGCCCATATTAAATCTAAAAGGGCTAAACAAATTCCTACATATCAGGACTTTCCGGATGGAGTCGATCCGATCGGTAGCCACTGCCCTACAAGGGGAGGAATGGTTAGCCTCGATCGACATCAAAGATGCTTATTTGCACATCCCCATCTTTCCAGCCCACCAAAAATTTCTACGCTTTGCGGTAGAAGGGCGCCATTTTCAGTTCAGAGCCTTACCCTTCGGTCTGGCCACAGCACCAAGAGTGTTCACAAAAATTCTGGCCCCATTATTGGCCAATCTAAGAACACGAGGTGTAACGATAATGGCATATCTAGACGACTTGTTGCTGATAGCCCACTCAGTGGAAAAACTAGAAGTGGTTGTTCACGAGACAATCAAGTATCTGGAATATCACGGTTGGATTATCAACCGAGACAAGTCAGCCCTAAAACCAGTCAAAAGTCTGGAATACTTGGGGCTAAGGCTGGATTCAGACCAGAGAAAGATTTTCTTGCCTCAAGAAAAGGGGTCGTCTTTGAGAGATTTGATCCACTTAGTGGGTTCAAAAAGACAGCCATCCATACGCCTGTGCATGAGGCTGCTGGGAAAAATGGTGGCATCATTCGAAGCAGTACCCTACGGTCAATTCCATTCAAGGAAGTTGCAAAGGGCCATACTGTCAGCCTGGAACAAAAAAGTTCAGGCTCTGGACTTACCAATGTCCTTGTCCCCTTCCGTTCGCAGGAGCCTCCGCTGGTGGTTGGTTCCCCAGAATCTGGAAAGAGGGAAATCCTTCAGTCCGATTTCCTGGAAGGTGGTCACTACAGATGCCAGCCTTATAGGCTGGGGAGCAGTACTGGAGCAATGGTCTCTCCAGGGCAGATGGTCGGATGCGGAAAAGGCCCTGCCCATCAATCTCTTAGAGATACGAGCAGCCCGGTATGCCCTAGTAGCATGGACATCCAAACTCCAAGGGTCCCCTGTCAGAGTTCAGTCAGACAATGCCACAGCAGTGGCATATATCAATCGTCAGGGGGGCACCAGGAGTCGTGCAGCCCAAAGGGAAGTAAATTACATCCTGAGATGGGCAGAAAGATATGTCCCAGCCATATCTGCGGTATTCATTCCAGGGGTGGAGAATTGGAAGGCGGACTTTCTAAGTCGCCAACAATTATGCCCAGGGGAATGGTCCCTTCATCCCGAGATTTTCCGGACAATATGTCAGCGGTGGGGAACACCGGATGTAGATCTGCTAGCATCCAGATTCAACACAAAAGTGGACAGGTTTGTCTCTTGGGCAAGGGATCCCCTAGCGTGCGGCTCGGATGCCCTAGTGTTCCCTTGGGATCAGTTCAAGCTGATATATGCATTCCCACCGCCACAATTGTTACCTCGATTACTCCGCAGAATCAGGGTAGAAAAGAAACCAGTGATTCTGGTGGCTCCAGCGTGGCCCCGAAGAGCATGGTACGCGGAGATTGTAAAAATGTCTGTGGGGAGTCCTTGGACCCTCCCACATCGTCCGGACCTGCTTTCGCAGGGACCGATATACCACCCTTCCTTACCAGCCCTAGGTTTGACGGCCTGGCTATTGAAGCCCACATTCTAAAAAAGAGAGGGCTCTCTAATGCTGTGGTATCTACCATGATCAATGCCAGGAAGCCGGTATCCAGGCAGATCTACTATAGAATCTGGAAGGCGTACATCGCCTGGTGTGAAGCCAAGAAATGGCATCCACGTAAATACGTAATAGGTAGGATTCTGGACTTCCTACAATGGGCTGTAGATAGGAAGCTTGCCTTGAGTACTATCAAGGGTCAGATTTCGGCCTTGTCAATATTTTTTCAAAGGCCCTTGGCTTCGCATTCACTAGTCAAAGCCTTTATACAAGGAGTGATGCGTATTAGTCCTCCGGTTAATATTCCCATATGTCCATGGGATCTAAACTTGGTTCTGTCGGTTCTACAGAAACAACCATTTGAACCATTACAGCATATTTCCTTAGTGCTTCTCACCAGGAAATTGATTTTTCTAGTAGCCATTTGTTCGGCTAAAAGAGTATCGGAATTAGCAGCTATGTCCTGTAAGGAGCCATATCTGGTTATCCATAAGGACAGAGTAGTGTTACGTCCTCATCCAGCCTTTCTTCCTAAGGTGGTATCGAGTTTTCATTTGAACCAAGATGTGGTTCTTCCTTCTTTTTTCCCCAAGCCTACTTCGGTAGAGGAAAAGTTATTGCATTCTTTGGATGTAGTAAGAGCAGTTAAAGCTTATCTAAAAGCCACTGCTCAGATTCGCAGAACGGATACTTTGTTTATTCTGCCGGAAGGCCCCAGAAAGGGTCAGGCAGCGTCAAAATCTACTTTAGCCAAGTGGATTCGACAGGTCATAATACAAGCCTATAGCTTGAGAAGTAGACCGCCTCCGTTCAAAGTTAGGGCGCACTCCACGAGAGCAGTTGGAACTTCATGGGCAGTGCATCACCAGGCCTCCCTGGCTCAAATCTGTAAGGCCGCAACATGGTCTTCGGTACACACGTTTACTAGGTTCTACCAGGTGGACGTTAGAAGTCAGGAGGATGTCGCCTTTGGGCGCAGTGTGTTGCAGGCCGCAAAAGATCCTCATGTCTGATAGCGCTCAGCTTATATATGGTGTATCCCCCCCCTCATTTGGCATTGCTTTAGGACATCCTATTAGTAATGACTATGTCGCTCTGTGTCCCGTGATGTACGAGAAAGAAAATAGGATTTTTATAACAGCTTACCTGTAAAATCCTTTTCTTGGAGTACATCACGGGACACAGAGCTCCCGCCCCTCTTTGGGGACACTTATTGCTTTGCTACAAAACTGAGGTGCTCCCGGATGGGAGGGGCTTATATAGGGGAGGGTACTTCCGGTTTTGGAAGTTGCCAGTGCCAGCACCTGACGGTAACTATATAACCCATTAGTAATGACTATGTCGCTCTGTGTCCCGTGATGTACTCCAAGAAAAGGATTTTACAGGTAAGCTGTTATAAAAATCCTATTTTTTGCAAGAAAATTATGTTGAACCCCCAAACATTATATATATTTTTTAAAGCAAAGGCCCTACAGATTAAAATAGTTGGTGTTGCATTTTTTTTTTCCACACAGTATTTGCGCAGCGATTTTTCAAACGCATTTTTTTGGGGGAAAAACACACTTTTTTTATTTTTAATGCACTAAAAAACACTATATTGCCCAAATGTTTAATGAAATAAAAAAGATGATCTTAGGCCGAGTACATGGATACCAAACACGACATGCTTTAAAATTGCGCACAAATGCGCAGCGGCGACAAACTACATTCATTTTTAAAAGCATTTAAAAGTCTTTACAGGTTACCACGTTAGATTTACAGAGGAGGTCTACTGCTAAAATTACTGCCCTCGATCTGACTTTCGCGGTGATACCCCACATGCATGATGCAATTGCTGTTTACATATGACGCTAGACTGATGCTTGCGTTCGCCTTTGCGCAAGAGCAGGGGGGGACAGCGGTGCTTTTTTTTATTATTATTTATTTTGCTTTTTTATTTTATTTTTAAACTGTTCCTTCCATATTTATTTATTTTTACCATTTTTATTGTTATCTCAGGGAATGTAAATATCCCCTATGATAGCAATAAGTAGTGACAGGTACTCTTTTTTTTGAAAAAAATTGGGGGGTTAGACCCTAGATCTTTCCTCTGCCCTCAAAGCATCTGACCACACCAAGATCGGTGTGATAAAATGCTTTCCCAATTTCCCAATGGCGCTGTTTATATCCGGGGGGGGGGCATTCCCTCCCACTGCTTGTAAAAGCAGTCTAGAGGCTAATTATCTGCTAGAATTGCTTTTACATACAACATACCACGGATGAGGTGCGCCGCCAGCTGCAACAGATTAGCGCAAAACAAGACGACTGTCAGGGTCACCTGTGGCCAGGTGACAGATGCACACCGTAGGGGGACAGGAGTGCACCGCGAGGTAGTGAACCCTATGGCTGGCTTCTGTGGATAGGAAACTGGGTGGTTGTGGAAAGCGGGACCAGAGGAGCACAACCGGGATCCCAACGGAAGCGAGAGCCAAGATTCCCCAGGGCGCGGAGTCTAAGACCCAGCTGGTCTTCTCCAGGGCCTCTAGTGGTGAGGATGTTACGCTGCAGGCTGGGACCAGGTCGCGGCCCCTGGAGTTTCCTAGCTCACGCCCCGTAGGATAAGGGGAAGCAGCAGCACACGATAGAGAGAACCGAATAACAAGCCGAAGGTCAGGGGCCACAAGCAGACAAGGATAACGAAGAACGAGCCGAAGGTCAAGGGTCACGAGCAGACAGGGATGGTCGGGGACAAGCCAATAACGTAACAGAGAGACAGACGTAGCACACGGCAGGCAGGAACCCAAACACACAATGCCTAACAAACACGTTGATCAGCAAAGCAGGCTTGCAGTGCACAGGTTAATATAGTGTTCAGTGATAGGGCCTGGGGTGGAGTCAGGCTGGGAGGAGATTATAAGGAAGCCAGGTGAAGGAGGTCTGGTCTCTAGATGAACACATGAGGAGGAAGGTAAGATGGCAGACAGACATTAATGCATATCCATGACAGTACCCTCCCTCTTACGAGGCCTCCCCCTTCCCCGCCTGGGCCCAGGTTTAGAGGGAAACTTCAGATGAAACTCCTTTAACAGACGAGGTGCAAAGACCTCAGATGCAGTGATCCAAGACCTCTCCTCAGGACCAAACCCTTTCCAATGAACGAGGTACTGAAGAACGCCTTTACAGAGTCGGGAGTCCAGAATTTGACTGATCTCGTACTCCTGATTATCCTCCGAGACAGGCGCCACGGTAGGAAGAGGACGAGAGAATTTATTGAGGACTAAAGGCTTTAGAAGAGCAACATGAAAGGAGTTAGTGATTTTAAGGCTCTTAGGAATCTGGAGTTTGAAACAAACCGGATTCAGTTTAGCAGTTACCGTGTATGGACCGATGAATCGTGGAGCAAACTTCAGAGAAGGAACTCGGAGCTTGATGTTCCTGGTAGAGAGCCAGACTTTGTCCCCTGGCTGAAGAGAAGGCGGTTTACGCCTGCGGCGGTCGGCAAAGCCTTTGAATTTTTCAGCAGCTGCCCGGAGGGAATCATGAACGTGACCCCAAACGGAATTGAGAGACTCCTGAACCGAAGCCAAAGCTGGAATGTCTGGAGAACAGGTCATAGGAAGAGGAAGTTGAGGGTGTTTTCCATAAACTGTGAAAAAGGGTGTCTTCTGCGAACTGGTATTCACATGATTGTTATGGGAGAATTCTGCCCACGGGAGTAGAGAGGACCAATCGTCATGGTGAGAAGACACAAAGGTGCGAAGAAAGACCTCCAACTCCTGATTAACCCTCTCAGTCTGTCCATTGGATTGGGGATGGTAAGAAGAAGAAAAATCCAAGACAATATTGAGGGATTTGCAAAAGGCTCTCCAAAAACGAGACGTGAATTGGACTCCCCTGTCGGAAACAATATGAGAAGGGACCCCATGTAGGCGGAGAATTTCTCGAATGAAAATGGGAACCAAGGCAGGGGCAGAAGGAAGACCAGGAAGAGGAACAAAATGAGCCATCTTGGAGAATCGATCGATTACCACCCAAATGACTGTATTATTCTCGGACAGTGGGAGATCGGTGATAAAATCCATGGCAATATGGGCCCAGGGTTCCTTAGGAATAGGCAAGGGCATGAGGAGACCAGCAGGAGCTTGTGTGGAGGATTTGGACTGAGCACAGACATGACAAGCTTTAACGTAGTCTTTGACGTCTGAGCGGAGATTAGGCCACCAGTAGTGACGACTGATGAGTAGGAAGGATCGGAGGAATCCAGAATGCCCTGCCACCTTGGAATCATGTCCCCAACGAAGGATCTTAGCTCTTAGCTCAGTGGGGACAAAGGTCTTACCAGGCGGAATTTTAGACTTCAGGGTGGTAGAGTGGGCAACAATGCATGAGGTGGGAATGATCGGCTCAGGTTCAGGGGCGGACTCCTCGTCCAAAGTGTCAAATGACCTAGAGAGCGCATCAGCCCGACCGTTGCAGGAACCAGGTTTGTAGGTAATCGTGAAATTAAAACGGGCAAAGAAGAGACTCCACCTGGCCTGTCTAGGATTCAGACGTTTAGCATTCTGTAGATACTGTAAATTCTTGTGATCGGTAAAGATCGTTATGGAGTGAGGGGAACCCTCCAAGAGATGACGCCACTCCTCTAACGCCAATTTAATTGCGAGAAGTTCCCGATCACCGATGGCATAATTCCTCTCTGCCTGAGAATTTTTTTTGGAGAAGAACGCACATGGTTGGCGTCTCTTCTCAAAGATTTGAAGAAGCACAGCTCCCACCCCCATTGAGGAAGCGTCCACTTCAATAAAAAATGCATTCCCAGGATTTGGTCTCCTCAAGAGGGGGCCAGAAACAAAGGCCTGTTTCAGGTTGTGAAATGCAGAGACAGCTTCGGGAGGCCAGTCTCTGGCATTCACACCCTTCTTGGTCAAAGCGATAATAGGCGCGGCAATGGAAGAGTAATTCCTTATGAACTGCCTATAATAATTAGTGAAGCCAAGAAAGCGCTGTGTGGCCTTGAGGCTAGCAGGAAGAGGCCAGTTGGTGATAGCCAAGACCTTCCCAGGGTCCATACGAAGCCCCGAACATGAGACAAAGCACCCCAAAAACAGGACCTCAGAACATTCAAAGGAACATTTCTCCAGCTTGGCATAGAGATTGTTCTCTCTAAGACGTTGAAGTACAGTGCGGACATGGTTTCTGTGGACGAGCAGATTTTCAGAAAAGATCAGAATGTCATCCAGATAGATGACAACAAACTGGTACAGTAGATCTCTGAAGATTTCATTGACAAAGTTTTGAAACACGGCTGGAGCATTACACAGACCAAAAGGCATCACCAGATATTCGTAATGCCCGTCTCTAGTGTTAAATGCAGTCTTCCATTCGTCACCCTCCCGTATTCGAATGAGATTGTACGCGCCTCTGAGATCCAACTTGGTGAAAATGGAGGCACCCTTCAACCTATCGAATAGCTCAGATATTAAGGGTAAGGGGTATCGATTTTTAATAGTAACCGCATTTAAACCCCGATAATCGATGCAGGGTCTTAAGGTACCATCCTTTTTGGCAACAAAAAAGAACCCTGCCCCTGCAGGCGATGAGGATTTCCGGATGAACCCTCTCTCCAGATTCTCTGCTACATACTCCGACATGGCCTGGGTCTCTGGGATGGACAGAGGGTAGGTACGACCCCTGGGTAGAGTTGCTCCGGGGACAAGATCAATAGCACAGTCAAAAGACCTGTGGGGAGGAAGCACCTCAGCTGATTTTTTACAGAACACATCCCGGTAATCGCTGTATGCGGCGGGAAGATCAGAAGAAACAGAAGTGGCAGCAACCGGAAGACTCTCCTTGGGGGTCACCTTGAGAAGACACGACGAGAAACATGAGGAACCCCAGGCCAGGATCTGCCCAGAGACCCAGTCCACATGTGGAGAGTGGAGCTGTAGCCAAGGGAGGCCCAATACAACTGGGGTAGAGGCCTTGGGTAGAATAAGAAAGGATATCCACTCCTGGTGGAGAATCCCTACCGACATCCTAATGGGTAGCATCTGGAAGCGAATAGGGCCCCCTGGGAGAACAGTGCCATCAATTGCCGAGACTACCAATGGGGTAGTGAGAGGTGAAAGGGTAAGCTTCATAGAAGAAGCAGTTCTCCAATCCATGAAATTGCCGGCAGCCCCGGAATCCAGGTATGCAAGGGTTGACTGAGGAGAAGTGCCTACATGAAGGGACACCGGCAAGAGCAGGCGAGAAGGTGATGTTTCTGGGTCCAATACTCCACCTTCCAAATGTATTAGACCCGAGCGTTTCCCGGACGAAGCGAGCAGGAGTCACGAAAATGACCCTTGCCCCCACAATAGAGGCACAAGCCCAGAGTTCTGCGCCTAGCACGTTCTTCGGGGGTTAGTCTGGTCCGGCCCAGCTGCATAGGTTCTTCAGCAGGTAGAGGATGCTCCACGGAATGAAGGGAGGGGAGCTCAGACTGGCTAGGACCCAGAGAGTGCTGGCGTCTTTTTTCTAAGGACCTCTCTTGAAAACGAATGTCGATCTGGTTGCATAATGAAATTACATCGTCCAGACCGACGGGAATGGCTCTTCCCGCTAATTCGTCTTTCACTCGGTCAGAGAGGCCATGTAAAAAGGTAGCGACCAGGGCCTCATTATTCCAGCTCAATTCAGCTGTGTGGATACGGAACTGAAGAGCATATTGCCCCACTGAACTAGATTCTTGGCGAAGACGTAAGACAGCACTAGCCGCTGAAGAAGCCCGAGCCGGCTCTTCGAAGATATTACGAAAGAGCTTCAAGAATTCGGACAGACTGGAAACCACCGGATCGTTCCTCTCCCACAGGGGGGCAGCCCAGGCCAAAGCTTCACCGGAGAGGAGGGAAATGATATAGGCTACCTTAGCCCGGTCAGATAGGAAGCTTTGAGGCTGAAGCTCAAAATGAATAGTGCATTGGCTGAGAAACCCCCTGCAGGCCTTGGAGTCCCCAGAGAAACGGAACGGAGCTGGCAATCTTAGTGAGTGTGAGGCTGCGACTGGTGCGATAGGTACAGCCGCTGGTTGTACTTGGGGTTGCGGATTCGGGGTTCCCAAGGAGACCTGAAGCTGCTCGAATCGAGAAGCCAGATCCTGGAGGAATCGCATCACCTGGGTCTGATTTGATTCCTGGGTCTCAAGTCTGCGAACTATGCCCTGCAATGGATCATCCGCGGGAAGCGGGATGTCAGCCGGGTTCATGGCTGATCAAACTGTCAGGGTCACCTGTGGCCAGGTGACAGATGCACACCGTAGGGGGACAGGAGTGCACCGCGAGGTAGTGAACCCTATGGCTGGCTTCTGTGGATAGGAAACTGGGTGGTTGTGGAAAGCGGGACCAGAGGAGCACAACCGGGATCCCAACGGAAGCGAGAGCCAAGATTCCCCAGGGCGCGGAGTCTAAGACCCAGCTGGTCTTCTCCAGGGCCTCTAGTGGTGAGGATGTTACGCTGCAGGCTGGGACCAGGTCGCGGCCCCTGGAGTTTCCTAGCTCACGCCCCGTAGGATAAGGGGAAGCAGCAGCACACGATAGAGAGAACCGAATAACAAGCCGAAGGTCAGGGGCCACAAGCAGACAAGGATAACGAAGAACGAGCCGAAGGTCAAGGGTCACGAGCAGACAGGGATGGTCGGGGACAAGCCAATAACGTAACAGAGAGACAGACGTAGCACACGGCAGGCAGGAACCCAAACACACAATGCCTAACAAACACGTTGATCAGCAAAGCAGGCTTGCAGTGCACAGGTTAATATAGTGTTCAGTGATAGGGCCTGGGGTGGAGTCAGGCTGGGAGGAGATTATAAGGAAGCCAGGTGAAGGAGGTCTGGTCTCTAGATGAACACATGAGGAGGAAGGTAAGATGGCAGACAGACATTAATGCATATCCATGACAACGACATGGAAAACCGCCTTCGGAGATGTAACCTCCGTTTCATCGGTCTTCCTGAATCTGCTGAGGGCAATGATCCGGCGAGCTTCCTTGAAAACCTCCTGACAACAACCTTTGGCAGAGACGCATTTTCGGTAATGTTCGCGGTGGAGAGAGCCCATCGAATCCCTGCCCGTCCTCCTCCTCAAGGAGCCCCGCCACGTACCCTGATAGCGAAGTTTCTCAACTTCAGGGACCGCGACAAGATCCTCCGCCTGACCAGAGAGAAAGGGAACATCCCCTATACCAACACACATGTGGCCGTCTTCCCGGACTTCTCCAATGAGGTGCAACGGCAGCGGTCCAGATTCCAGGATGTTAAACGGCGCCTCCGCGTCCTGCACCTCAAATACGCCATGCTGTACCCCGCAAAGCTTCGTGTGGAATGCGATGGTCGAACCCACTTCTTTGAGGACCCTGAGCTGGCATCCACTTGGATTGATCAGAGAGATCGGCGAGACTGAGCGCGCCGCACTGCCTACAAGCTGTGAGTACTTTTATTTCTCCCCCACTCCCCCCTGTACCGGTTATGCTCTTTGTCCTCATTCTGGTGTTTAGCCCCACAGCGGCTATATTGTTAGCAGGTACCCCTCACCGGGACAGGGGGAAGGATCTGAAACCCCCCCCCCCCTTTTTTTTTTTTTGTCTCCTCATATTTCCTTGGATCTCGCAGCAAGCTCGCCGTCTCCGGGCGACCCAACTGACTTTTGATCCCCCGGCCTCCCCACATGTGGGAGATACTTGTGGAGAGCAGTCTACCGAACATGGATTGAACTTCCTCTAATACTATACCTAACACCCTGATGGCAGGTGGGGCCCCCTCCTGTAATGCTGAAATGGTGCTGCACGTCTGTGGCCCCTACACCCCATGCACTTCTCAGAGAAGAAGTCGCCCCCCTAGGATCCCTATGGACCTTTTTCATCCCCCCCATCTACCTGACTGTTTGGTCCTATTTTTTAGTTTTCTTTTTGTCACGGGTATCTATGTCCCATTGAAATTAAGTCCCTTGCCTCCAACGTTTTGTTCACGTTGGATGTCCCCTGTTGATACCTGGTTATGGGATACTATGTTCATGCCGAGTTGGGGTGGCAATGGACTGGGAGGGAAGGGAAATGTTGTGGTTATTCTTTATTTGCCACTATGTTTGCAATTGTTTATCTCTGCTAAAGGTACTATGTTATTGTCATACATGCACTATCGATATTGGTATTCTTTATGTTTTATGCCATCTGATGTGTCCTTCTCTGCTCTGCTGGTCCTGGTCTGGCTGCGGTTTATTATACGCGCCCTACGCCCACCATGAGTTCCCTGAAGTTCCTTACGTGGAATGTTAGGGGCCTACGCAACAAGATTAAACGCACAGCTGTCCTGACGTTTCTCAAATCTCAGAGGGCTGACATCATCACATTAGTCGAGACCCATGTCACGGGCCACCTGCAATCCTCCCTCAAAAAACCCTGGATAGGGTGGGCTTACCATGCTACCCACACCTCTTATTCCAGAGGAGTATCGATCCTGATTGCCAAACGGGTACCATTTGATCTAGTACTACTTCGCACGGACCAGCAGGGCAGATATGTGTTTGTGCACGCTACCATTAGCGGGTCTCCTGTCCTGCTGCTCTCTTGCTATGTCCCCCCCCCCGTATAACTCTGCTGTAATTAAGGAGGGCCTTGCCTTTATGACTCAATATCCCTTTGTACCGGCGGTGTGGATGGGGGACTTCAATATGACCCTAATCCCCGCTCTGGACCGCCTGGGCGCGCTGAACCCCCCCCTTGATCCACCGGCCCATACCAGACTGCACAGCATAATGACAGACTTCGCCCTTGTCGACACTTGGCGCCACAAACACCCACACACCAAGGTCTTCTCATGCTTCTCAGCTAGTCACAACACGATGTCGCGAATTGATTTTGTGTTTGTCTCAATGTCCCTGCTGCCTAAACTAGGGGATGTAGGCTTTGCTCCGAGGGTACTCTCGGATCACGCCCCCTACTGGATCACGATCCAGCTCCTGAAAGCTTCCCCTGCCCCTTCCTGGCGGTTAAACCCGTTCTGGCTGACTGCCCTGCGGGAACAGGAAGACATCCCCACGGAATTGCAATACTACTTTACGGCCAACGGGGGCTCTACCACATATGACGTGGTGTGGGAAATGTTTAAGCTCCACGCTCGTTCCCTGCTATCTATGCGTATCAACAGGCTCAAACGGTCATCAACACTTATTGTCCAGCAGGCGGCAGACCACCTACAGGTGCTGGAGGAGGCGTTTCATCGAGACCCCTCTCCCAGCACGGCCAATAACCTCAGGATTCAGGCGCGACAGGTCTCCCAACTGCACATAGAGAAGGCTAAGCAACGAATCTTTTTCTGTAGACAAAGGGTGTTTGAGTACGGAGAAAGATCGGGCAAACTGCTCGCGTATCTTGCCCACTTGGATCTGCGTCCCCCTGTGGTGGTGTCCTTGACCGACCCACAGGGGAACGACATCACCGACCCACAACTGGTGGCGGAGGAATTTGGGAGATTCTACCGTACACTCTACACATCCAGAGTCACCCACACTCCCCAAGATACCAGGGACTACCTAGCGGGAGTTCAATTCCCTAGACTGACCAACGACCAGCTTGAAATCTTAGAAGCCCCTATTACCGAGGAGGACATCACCGAGGCTATCTCCTGTTTGGCCTCATCTAAGGCACCAGGATCTGATGGTCTACCTCTAGAATTCTATGCCACCTATTCCGAAATTCTAATCCCTAAACTTAAAGACCTGTACAAATCCATATTTGATTCAGGAGTTCTACCCCCCTCCATGAGAGAGGCTCAAATTGTCGTAATTCCCAAACCCGGTAAGGACCCTAAATACCCGGAGTCGTATAGGCCTATTTCCTTATTACAGGTAGACATTAAAATATTAGCAAAGATCCTAGCCTCCCGCCTTAATCAGGTTTTTTCTGTCATTGATCCACCCTGACCAAACAGGCTTTATGCCAGGGAAAAACACTGCCATGAACATTCGTCGCCTATTCATGAATATTCAGGGGTCCCACGATGAAATTGGTTCGAGGGTCGTGGTGGCTCTGGATGCCGCCAAGGCCTTCGACTCCGTGGAGTGGAACTACCTGTGGGAGTGCCTCTCAAGATTTGGATTTGGCCCCAGCTTCATTCGCTGGGTCCAACTCCTCTATCAATCCCCGAGGGCCAGAGTATTTGTGAACGGTTGGCTTTCCGACCAGTTCCCGCTGGAAAGAGGGACCCGACAAGGCTGCCCCCTTTCCCCCATGCTGTACGCATTGGCTGTGGAACCATTGGCCATTATGGTCCGCGCAGATGCCTGTATCCGAGGCCTCAGGATGGGGAACCTGGAAGAAAAGATCGGGATGTATGCCGATGATACACTCCTGTATCTGGCGGACTCGGGTCCCTCTCTTGTAGCAGCCCTCCAGTCCATAGAACGTATGGGTGGACACTCAGGTCTGAGTATTAATTGGTCCAAGTCCCAGATTCTCCCGATTGACCATTTCCCCCCCTCATTCACGTCTCCTCCTCTGGCTCTTCCAAGGGTCTCCCTTATCAAATACCTTGGGGTGCAGGTCACCAGATCGCTCTCGGACTACAAACTACTGAACATTGAACCCCTGTATGCCCTGATCAAGACCAAGACACAGACCTGGGCCAGACTACCCCTGGGTGTTATGGGTCGCATTAGTCTGGTTAAGATAATACTCCTTCCAAAAATACTGTATTTGGTCTGGCATGCTCCCCTCTATATACCGCAAAAATGTTTCAAAATAATTGAATCCATTCTGAATTCATTTATATGGGGTCATGGCAGACACAAATTATCTTGGAAAATTCTGAAGAACCCCGTGACATTGGGAGGAGCTGCTCTCCCAGACTTCCAGGACTATTATCTTGCCTCCCAACTGTCCCACTTCTATTACTTTGACAAACGTGAGCTACCAAGATACCAGACACTTCTCTGTGAGCATCCCGACGACCCAGCCCATACCCCACTTCAGTCAGTCCTTAGAACCCCATCGACGAGACGCCCCTCCCAACACAAAGCTGACATGTTGGCTCACCACCGAAGGGTATGGCGGATGGCACTACAAAAAATTGGAACCCCGCAAGTACACTCTCATACCCCTCTCTGGTTCAATACATGTTTGCCAGAATTATTGTCCATCCCAGACCCCGCGGTGTGGACACGCCATGGGATCTTATATTTACACCAGATCATGACCACCACAGGCCTTAAAACATTTCAAATGCTAAAAGATGAATTTTCCCTCCCCAATTGCCGTTTCTTCAGGTATCTGCAACTCCGCCACGCTATACAGGCCCAGTTCTCTGGCTCCAACCCGTCCATGGCAGTCCCCTCTATAGTGGACACAGTCACGGGGAATGAGCCCGCCAAACTCATCTCCACTCTGTACTCCGCCATTCGTCTCCCTAGCGCCACAGCATTGGCCTACGTGGCCAAGACCAGATGGGAGGTGGATGTTGGACTAGTGGAGGATGAGGATTGGGATGAGATCTTGGAAGACGTGAAAAAAGTCTCCCCCAAGCTATCGGACCGCCTCACACAGTTGTACATTATACACAGAACGTACCTGACCCCTCAGAGAATAGCACGTTTCAAACCCACGTACAATCCAGGATGCCGCCTCTGCGACCACACCCCGGGCTCCTTTTACCACCTTATTTGGTCCTGCCCCATTATCCAGACATACTGGACACAGGTGATACGCTTCCTACACGACCAGATGGGCTCCCCTGCTACCCTTGACCCAAAGATGTGCCTACTTGGCCTGTTGCCAGAACTAGATGCTGACAAACCCCTGCGTACCTTCTTACATGAGACGCTATTCTTGGCGAGAAAAGTAGTGGCCCGAAACTGGATGCAGGCTCTGTCCCCCACAGTCCAGTGCTGGAAAAAGGCGGTTAACGATGCTCTCCCATATAAAAAACAGATTTATGTGCATAGAGGGTGTCCCCTAAAGTATGAGAGGGTATGGGATAGATGGTTGGCGAATGGGGAAACGTGTACTTGACATGTTGATTTCTCATCTTTGTTGTATGCCGGCTCCACTCTCATCGGTGTCTTCATCTTTTATGTCACACAGATGTTTCATTATGTTCATGTATGTACTATTGCTTTGGCCATACTGGATTTTACTGATGTATGTACCATGCATATACTTCTTAATAAAGTTGGTTTTTTTTCAATTAAAAAAAAGAATTGCTTTTACATGAAAGCCGGCCACTGGCTGAAAAGAATGATACCAAGATGATACCTAAACCTGCAGGCATCATTCTGGTATAAACATTCAAAGTCCAGCAACATACCAGTACGTTGCTGGTCCTTGTTGGACATGTATTGTAATCTTTTTTTTCATGCAGCCTGTTGGCTGAACGAAAAAAAGAGATTGATCGGTGGGTATGCCCACCATTAGAATACCTCCCTTCATCCACCCACTTCTAATGATGGGCATATATGCCGAAGCATGGGGACATCCTCCCGCAAAAAAGTTATGCCGCGTACACACGGTCGGACTTTTCCACGGGCAAGCCTTCGTCGGAATTTCGACCGTATGTACGCGGCATAAAAGGTTATGCCGCGTACACACGGTCGGACTTTTCCACGGGCAAGCCTCCATCGGAATTTCGACCGTATATACGCGGCATTAGGAGCAAAATCGCTCCTCCGCCCCTGCTGCCCCCATGCTTCGGCATATATGCTCTTTTTTTTAACTGTGGTGGTGAAATCACCTCCTACAGCGTTGGAGTCACGGCTTTATGTATCGTGGGAGCAAACGCTGTTGCTGTCAAGATAATTAATTCCGCGATGCAACTGAATGGCGTACCTGCTAAGCAAATGATGGTTAACATTAAAACAAAGTAACATTACATTATAACAGTAAGACCATACCATACCTAAAGCAAATACCAAAACAAAACCTAGTAAAAAATAAAACATTTTTTTAACGCAACCTGTGCCTAAAATATATATATATGCCGAAGCATGGGGGCATCCTCCCACAAAAAAGTTATGCCGCGTACACACGGTCGGACTCTTCCACGGGCAAGCCTCCGTCGGAATTTCGACCGTATGTACGCGGCATTAGGAGCAAAATCGCTCCTCCGCCCCTGCTGCCCCCATGCTTCGGCATATATGCTCTTTTTTTTTTTAACTGTGGTGGTGAAATCACCTCCTACAGCACTGGAGTCACGGCTTCATGTATCGTGGGAGCAAACGCTGTTGCTGTCAAGATAAGTAATTCCGCGCTGCAGTTGAATGGCGCACATGAAAACAAAAAATTACATACCTGAAAAGCAAGCATGATAAAACATTGCAGAATGGAATACAGTAAAAAAGAGCAGAACAATAGAGAGAAAATAGAGAGAGAGAGAGAGAAAACAATAAAACAACAACTATTTTTGGTTTTTTTCTTTTATATTTTTTTTGTGTTTTGTTTTTTACACTTTTTCTTTCTTTTTTACACTTTTTTTTTGTAACTTTAACAACTGTAATGGTTCGGGTCTCTCAAAATGTAATGGCATCTTGGGAGACCCTGTGTAAGTGTGTCCTAGTCTGTGAAATGCTGTACCCTACGCTAAAACTTCACTTTTGAGTGGTAGCGTTCAAAACATTCACCAAGGCAAAGACCAGGCTTGTCAGGACAGAGTGGACAATAATGACGGGTGTCACGCCTAAATCCGCGCTTGCTACAGACACGACATCTTTTTTGGGGGGCTCGTTGGGTAGGGGTACTCGGGAGGACATATGTATAATGCCTCTCATGCAGCCGGCTTACTGCATTTGGTTGGGGATGGTGAGGTGCAGAACCGCCTGGATACAGGAGTTCTGTGACAATCTCATTCTGGAATTTTAGAAGAGATAAAGTCCCGCCTGAAGCTCTGTATAGCACTTGAGCGTTCAGCACAGCCAATTGAAATAAATAGAGACACTTTTTTGTACCAGCGTCTCGCCTTACGGTCAATTAGATACGGCGCCAACAACTGGTCGTTGAGGTCCACCCCTCCCATATTTTTGTTATATTCGTGGACACAGAGGGGTTTCTCCACAACACCAGTCGCCGTAGGAATTTGGACTGTCGTGTCTGCATGAAGGGAGGTAAGAAGGAAAACATTCTTATTGTCCCTCCACTTCATAGCGAGCAAATTATTACACTTTACGCAGGCTCTCTCCCCCAGCCTAAGACGGGCATCTACAAGCCGCTGGGGAAAGCCCCGGCGATTAGGTCGCACGGTGCCACATGCTCCAATCTGATGATCAAACAAGTGACTAAACAGTGGCACGCTCGTGTAATAATTGTCCACATACAAGTGGTACCCCTTTCCGAATAAGGGTGACACCGATTTCCACACTATCTTGCCAGCGCTCCCTATGTAATGCGGGCAGTTGACCGGCTCAACCTGACTATCTTTTCCCTCATAAACCATAAAGCTCCATACATAGCCTGTTGCCCTGTCACAGAACTTATAGAGCTTGACCCCGTATCTGGCACGCTTGCTGGGAAGGTACTGCTTGAAAGCCAAGCGGCCAGAAAATTTAATCAGGGACTCATCAACGCAGACAACTTGATCGGGAATAAACAAGGCTGCAAAATGTTAGTTGAAGTGGTTTATGAGGGGCCGAATTTTATAGAGCCGGTCGTATTCAGGGTCCCCACGTGGACGACAAAGTTCATTGTCGTTGAAGTGCATGAACCGCAAAATCTGCTTGTATCGTTTCCTGGGCGTGGAGGCAGAGAACACGCGCATGTGGTCAATTGGGTGCGTGGACCAATAAGCACGCAATGACGGGAATTTATGTGTGCCCATGTTGAGGGAAAGGCCCAGAAAGGTCTTAAATTCGGAAACCGTAATTGGTTTCCAATCTTTGGCAATGGAAGGCAACTGGGGATTAGCGGCGATGAATTGACCAGCATATAAATTAGGGAGAATGTTTGTTTAAACTAAAGGTGGACTTTAAACGGCACACAGATAGATATTGTAAAAATTCCACAGGAGAGATTCCATCCAGGTCTACCAGCATATAATCCCTGCCAAGCTACAAGCTGGGTCAGTCTATCACTAGGGGTCACCCAAACAGACTACCATTGTGTGGCTCGAGCAAGTGCTTCTGACTGACACACTCCTCTACAGTATTGTCTGGCTTGTTACACCTGGATTTACGTTCCCTACCTATCAGTAGCCTGTGCATAGTTACTTTTTCACTTAAATCACGCATGATTGTTTACCACGAATGTGTTTATATAATACTGGCACCCTGTGATACACGGATTGCCAGGTAAAAATACCTAGGCCGGTTTCACTACTTAACACGGCCTTGTTCAATACTATGCTCCCGACGAAGCGTTTTGGAACGCGAAACTAGTCGAGCGAAAGCAAGATCTTTATCTTTGAATTTACCGGACCTATCAATAAGACCAGCCATCTCTCGTGCATACCGTCCAACTCCTCATTTGTGTTTGTTGGCTATACATTATCCTATTCTACTTTGTGTATTTTACATGTCAATGTAATTCCTGGGAGATGTGTTGAGTCTTGTAAATGGGACCCTATACCAACTATTGATAACTGTTACATAATGTCAGTGTCTTGTATTAATGTACTTTTTAACTAAATTCAATTATATTTTTCTACCAACAATAAAACCCTTAGAATTTTTACAATATCTATCTGTGTGCCGTTTAAAGTCCACCTTTAGTTTAAACAAACATTCTCCCATTGAATATCGGGACGTTGGCGCATTTATACTAGGTGCATCCACAGTGTCACCCTGTGGTGATGCACAATTTAGCAATTTCCTTCTACAGCATATAAATTACTCTGGTCCACAATAGATCTATAGAGATCTTCCGTGAAAAACAGCGAATAATAATCAATTGGCATAAAATCAGCTGTTTCCACCTGAATACCGGGTTGGGCAGTGAATGGGGGAAGTACGGGTTCTGCAGAAGTGGTGGGGACCCAATCAGGATAGGCAAATTCTGCAGGAAGGGCACTATGGGTACGACGGGCCTGCCTTTGTCTTCTTATTGGTGGCAGCGGGACACTACTTGTGCTTGACACTACTTGTGCTTGAGCTTGACACCTCGCCAGCTTAAACTGCACTTATGGGACTCGCCACGTCACCACGTGATACTGCAGTGCTGGATGTACGCCCAGGCTGTACTAGGCCGCTGGTGCTTGCCAATTCACCAGAAGGAATAGCGGCGCTAGTACTACTCTGCTCCATGATACGAGAGCCCTGCGGTTCTTGCTCCTCAACAACCTCAGAAGATCGGGATCGGGTACGCCTGACCTTAGCAGGGACCTCAACTTTGTCGTCAGAGCTATCTGACGTGGGGCCGCTGACGTCACTGTCTTCTACGGGAAGATATTCTGAGCCTGAATCTGACAGATACGTGACCTCCTCTTCACTATCTGTCATGCTCAGAATCTCGTAGGCCTCTTTACTAGTGTACCATCGACTTGCCATTTTGGGCTCTAAATTTAGGGGTACACTAGTAAGATTCACAGGAAAAAAAGCACCTGACTGTCGTCAGCAAATATATCAAACGCTACAAAAAAAACTGTTAGCGATCGCAGGGATCAGGCCTGTCTCTGCGAACGCTGCAGTTATGTGTTTTGTGTTTGGTAAGTGACAGTGATCGATCAATACTGCACTTGGGTGGGCTGGGCTGGGCTGGGCTGCGCTCAGCGGAGGGGCTAAACGCAGGTGCTAGCAGGTATCTGGGCTGATCCCGCTAACACTGTGTTTTTGGGAACCCTAAACCGCTGGGGACGCTAGTATAGATCTGATCAGATCAGATATTGATCTGTTCAGATACTATACCACTAAGGGAGGTGTATGCTTTGCGAGTGGGTGTTAGCGTTACTGGCACTAACTTAATGCTGCCTGGGGCGACGCAGACCCTCTCTGGCGCTAAAACCTAATTGATATCACCCGCCGGGCGATCAGGGGGTTAAACCTTTATTGGGTTATATACGGCGGGTGCCCTGATGCTATAAAAAGCAAACTAACCAACCAGCGTCACCCGTAACCTTTATATGGTGATCACTGGTGAAAGGGTTAACTAGGGGCAATCAGGGGGTTAAAACCTTTATTAGGTTAAATATGGGGGTACCCGACGCTATATAAAAACCTGACGGGTTACCTAAATAACTAACTGGGTAACCAGTGTCACCAGTGACGCTTATACGGTGATCACTGGTGAAAGGGTTAACTCTAGGGGCAATCAGGGGGTTAAAATAATATATGGGGGTACCTGACGCTATAAAAACCTGCGGCGAAACTAAAAATAAATAACTGGCTATCTAGGGCACCACCGGCACTAAATACAGCGATCGAAAATACGATCGCTTAGTGACGCTGGCGTTAGGGGGTGAAAGGGTTACCTGGGGGGCGATCAAGGGGTTAAACCTTTATTAGGGGGGGTTAGGGGGCTACCCTGGACCTAAAGGGGCCTAAACCTAACTGCCCTGACACTTTTTACTGTCACAGATGACACTAAATGCAGTGATCAGTAAAATAAATGATCACTGCAATCAGTGACACTGTGATTGGGGGCTGGGGGGTGACCTGGGGGGTGATCTGGGGGTGACTGGGGGGTGAAATATGTGCCTATGTGTACCTAAGTGTCAGTGGACTGTTGGTGCACTAACCTGCGTCTTCTCTCCTCGGCGCTGCGGACGAAAAGACCGCCGCGAGGAGAGATGACATCACTTCCTCCTGCTTCCTCTGCCTGTGTTTACATTACACGGGCAGAGGGAGCATTTTCATTCGCCGGGAGCGATCGCGAGGGGGTGGCCGGAATCGAATGGCCGTCCCCTCATCTCGGATCGCTCCCCAACGATAAACGGCCGCTCGCTGTATAGGAGGGGGGTCCGATCGGACCCCCCAACTGTACAAAGGCGATCACGTACACTGTACGTGATTGTGCCTGTCGGTGCCATTCTGCCGACGTACATATACAGTGAGCGGTCGTTAAGTGGTTAATATAACTTCACCATCCATAAACGCCCCTCCCACCTACCCCCAAGAGTCAATCTCAAAGTGTTACCATAACAACACTTATCAACTCTGTTCTCCTCAGACGAGAAACAGAGCTAAGACTCATATAAGGTAAACAATTCTTAAAGGAAATTATCTCCAACCCCCTTGACCTTTTAAATTCCTAGTCTCTCCCCCCTACCCTCCCCCCCCTTTTTTTTATCCCCAGCATTCTAGTGGTAATTCAGGTCTTACTCCAAAATGGCATACTCCTTTCTAGGCAAGTCGCCCACAATTATATCACATAATGTAAATGGACTCAACATACCAGAAAAACATTTGAAACTACTCAAGGAACTTAAATAAGTTAACCCATCTATAGTATACTTACAAGAAACACACTTTAAGTATCAAAATATACCTAAGATTACAGACAACCTATTTACCAAGGCCTATCATGCTACAAATCCATTGGCCAAAATCCAGAGGGCCGTTACATATTTCTGAAAGGTACATAGGAGGGCTCGCCTATTACCCTGGCGAACGTATACTTCCCAAATAAATCGCATATATCATTCTGCAACAAAATTATAAATGAGCTAAAGTGGTTTGCGGAAGGCTACATAATCCTTGGTGGGGACAATATACCTCTATCCCCCCTCAGACACATCTACTGGACATTCATATGTCTCATACAAAACACTGAAACGCATCAAAGTCTTATTACAATCCCTGTCATTAGTAGACACCTGGAGGTCGACACACCCTACTGGGAAGGATTATACGTACTTCTCACCCCCTCATAAAAGATATTTAAGAATAGATTACATTTTTGTATTCCAAAGAGACGACCTAACCAACCTTTCCAAGGCAGAAATTGGTATCATCGCCTTATCAGACCATGCCCCCACCACTGTCACCCTGACTTTTAGACCCTCCAAAAAGACGACTTTTAATTGGAAACTTAATGCTGCCCTTCTGACGGACCAATCAATCAAAGATGATATACATGACTCAATTAAAAAAATACTTCCTCAACAATGCAGATTCGGACACAAACCCCCATAATACGGTAATTGGGAAGCCCATAAGAGTGTGATCAGAGGGGAACTTATAAAGTGGAGCGCGAGAAAGAAAAGAGAGAGAGCGAGAAATCACCTTGTTATCTGACACTATAGCCAAACTTGAGACACAACACAAGCGTTCCCTTGCTGCTGAAGTAGAGGAAGAGCTCAATCGCAAAAGGAACTCATTAAGACAAATTCTGAACCTGCAAAAACAAAAAATCTCTTTTCTTTAAGAAAAGCATCTTCTATGAACACGGAGATGAGAGCGGAAAACAGCTCGCCAGAGCCTTGAAAGATGCCATGATGGCAAATCGCATACACTCTATCCGAAGTAGCAAGGGAACGCTTGAGCACAAACCGGAACAAATAGCGGATATTTTCCATGACTTCTATTCCAAACTTTACAATTTACCCAACCAACACAAACCATCACATATAACAACTCCCAGGGAAGAAACAATTCAAAACTTTTTGATAAATGGCAAAATACCCTCATTCAATAGAGCAGAAACTTCTAACCTAGATGACCCTATAACAATAACAGAACTACAGTCGGCAATAAAATAATTAAAAACAGGGAAAAGCCCGGGCCCGGACGGCTACACATCCCAATACTACAAAACATTCATACAATTACTCTCTAATCCCTTACTGAAAGCCTTCAATTACTTAGCAAAACACAAAAATGAATCCAATTCCCTCCTCGCAGCACATGTAGCAGTAATTCCCAAACCAGACAGAGACCACACAGACTGTGCAAATTTTAGGCCAATTTCACTCCTGAACGTGGACATTAAACTGTTAGCGAAAATTCTATCCAATAGAATCAAACCCCTCCTAACCAAAATTATAGGCCCAGAACAGGTTGGCTTTATGCCAGGTCGTGAAGGCAGAGACAATATAACGAAATCCCTGAACCTCATTTACTACGCTCAGAACGCAGAGCTCGAGGGCCTTCTCCTGTCTACAGATGCGGAGAAGGCCTTCGACAGAGTCTCATGGGACTATATGCTGGCCACCTACTCCCACATAGGCCTGGGCGGCAATATGTTGAATTGGATTAGGGCCTTTATCAAAGTCCATAACACACTCTCAGAGCCAATTAAGATAAATAATGGCACAGGGTTGCCCCCTTTCACCTTTGCTCTTTATTTTATCAATGGAACCCCTCATTAGGACCATCAATGCATGAATCTGTGTATTGTCTTTCGGTGGCGGTGCGGGAGCGAGAGGGGGCGGCGCTCCGGCGCCCTCTATGGACGCACCGCCACTGCTTAAGGAATGTAACACACGGCCTGCAATATATACTTCATCACAACTTTTTTTCTTTCAATGACTCCCACTTCCTCCAGGTGCAAGGCGTAGCGATGGGGACATGCTGTGCCCCATCCTACGCCAATTTGTACCTGGGGGAGTGGGAGGAACACCCCCTCGGCGACGAGGACCTCGTCGAATATGTGAACCACATTAAGTTGTGGCGACGATATATCGACGACGTCCTCGTCGTCTGGGAGGGACCTGAAGATACACTTTTACGATTTTTTGATTGTTTAAATCAAAATGATTACAATCTAAAATTTACGATGATTCGTGACAAAGTATTACTTTTTTGGATGTTCGACTTTTCGTCGACTCAGGAGGACACCTATGTAGCACCCTGTTTCGAAAAAAAACTGCCGGAAACACGGTGCTTCATGCCGACAGCTTTCACCCTACACCTTTAAAAAATTCCATACCTTTGGACAATACTTGCGCCTTCGGCGCAATTGTTCAAATGACGCTCTTTTCTAAGAGGAAGCTGGACAACTCCAGACTAGACTTCTAGCAAGAGGCTATTGGAGATCATGCTTACGCAAAGCCTATAACAATGTGATCATAAAATCTAGATTAGAACTTTTATTTCGCAAAAAAAACAAAAAAGATTACAATTCAGAACAAATTAGAATCATTACGCAGTTCTCGCGACAGCACGATGCAATAAGGGACATAATATATAAACATTGGACCATACTTACCGATGATCCTGAACTTAATAGATTTGTCCCAGACTACCCCTCTATTATTTACAAACGTGCAACCTCCATTAAAGACCTTTTGGTTCAGAGCGAGTACAAAAATGCTCAAAAAAGAGACACACACTGTCCAGCTTATGGCACCTTCCCGTGTGGACATTGTTCACACTGCCCACTCATGAGAAGGGAGAAGATTTTCCGTTTCCCCAATGGAGAGATATTCAAGCCCTCACACTTCACCAATTGCCAAACGCGTGGCGTGGTATATTTGATGGAGTGTGAGTGCGGAGTGTTTTACGTGGGTAAGACGAAACAAGAACTTTGGCGACGTGTATCTAAACACACATACAGCATGGAGATCGGTAATTGATATCTTCCTATCGGAAGACATGTAATAAAACATGATTATAAAGTACCCAAAGTTTCATTTGTCGCACACGATCGCATTCATATTCCCGAAAGAGGAGGCGATTGGAACAAAATTCTGCTTCAACATGAACAAAGGTGGATCTTTAGACTGCAGGCTACCATTTTCCCAGGGCTAAATTATTCTTTATCCCTTGCTCCTTTTTTGAAAGGATTTGCCTCAGGAAAAACTCAATAAACATTTAGGAAAAAAAATCCAAAACCACCTAAAATTAAGAATTAAGTTTGTTTTTCTTTGCTCTCCCACAGCTCCTTACTCTTCTTTTCCCTCATGGGGATCATACCCCAATGTTCTCATATTCATGTGTTGTACCTGTTGGATCCGATTCACCATTTCTCACCATGCTCTTAATATCTTTTTAGATAATATAATATGAAATAATAAACAATGTATGTTTTATTAAGATTAATGGCCCAATGTCACTTCCATGGGCATATACGATTAAAATGTAGTAATTAATTTATGGTAATGTTATTTTCTTTTTCCTTAGTTGTCCCAGGTTTTTCCAATTCACCCATGGTCGGTTGTGATCCACACGTTGGACTCGCTGGTATATTAGTTTGCAGCTTCCCCAGCAGGGGGGGGGGGGGAGGCACAGGGCCCTGTGCTTCCCTAAATGCTCCATTAGGTGGCAGCAGGCCTGTCCACACATGTGAGCAATCTCCTTGCTGGGCGGCATCTGTGATTGCTCCCGGGTGTTCCTGTGCCATCCGCGCATGCGCGTGACATCACTACACCACGTACTTACGGCGGAAGCAACGGCAGTGGTCGGGGACTTCCGCCTCTCACAGACGCTGAGGAATTCACGACCGGAACGCCGCCAATTGCGGCTTAGATGACCCCACAATTTGGTAAGACACACCTGGTGGGGGAGGACCCGGAGCGGCAAGCCCAGCATTCAATTAAAGCAATTAAAGACTCATTATATAATCTCTCTGATGCAGAGTGGTCGCTCAGATGATCCCCTGCATCTCAGTGTGAGCAGACAGACAATCCCCTGGGGTAAGCACACCATTATAATTCAAAGACCTCAACTATGGGCACTCTATTTAAAATTTCTTGAAACTTTCTTTTTTCAAACACACCACAATTTGTGATTGTTTTCTATTATAGAACTATCGGCATACACCGCAATTAGATTGTTACATCTGAGGATGTGCTTCAGTATAGAACTCGTGTCTATTTGGAATTGTTGTATACTCTAAGCTGTCAAGGTAATATGTTCACACTCAGCAAGTTAGTATCATATCACCATTAGTCCTTTTTTTCACTATCGCACATGCATCATGCAACATTTTTTCTTTGTTCATGGCTTTTTTCATTATTATGGCATTTTGGTTGGGGGGGGGAGGGGGAGGGGGGAGGGATTGCATGTAAAGATTCTTGGGGGGCTGAGGGGTCCAGGTGGGGAGTACAGGTGGGGGAGGGGGAGGTTCACATTCACATTTTCCTGTCACTATTTTCACACATTCATTAGTTTAATTTCACATTTGCAACACATCTTTATTTCACACTATCCTTGTCATTTTGTTTTTTGTTTTTTGCACTATCCTTCCAGCATATACACAGCACTACACTCACTACACTCATTACTTCATCCTTATATCCTACTCACCACAATATTATTTACTGCCAGTTTTAATCCATTAAACATCAAAATATTAAATTAATACTTTAATCTTAGTTTCTAATTAATTAAAATTGGCATTTGAGTGATGACACTCACTGCTGGATTCTTTGAACAACAATCAAAGAATTAACCAATATGTATATACACCATTACATACATGAATAATCAGGTAGTACACTCCTTTTAGGGGGAATGATTATCTATCTGCTCAACACACTAACTTTTTATCATGTGAATGACACAATGCCAAGCACTGTGTATTTATGCTGTTAATGCTCTGCTGCAGGTGTCAGCTCCATCCTGTGTCTCTCCTCTTTGGGGATTCTCATCCCATGTGGTGAACTCTTGTAAGTAGTGATGAGCCGAACACCCCCGGGTTCGGTTCGCACCAGAACCCGCGAACGGACCGAAAGTTCGCACGAACATTAGAACCCTATTAAATACAATGGATGCGAACGTTCGGATTCTAAAGTGCTAATTATAACCACTATTATCCATGTTATTGTCCGAAACAGAGTTTGGGAACCCGGGTTCTGCACCAGGGGACATGTATCAATGCAAAAAGAAGTTTTAAAAACGGACGTTTTCCGGGAGCAGTCATTTTAATGATGCATAAAGTGAAAAAAAAAAGTCAAATATTCCTTTAAATATTGTACCTGGGGGGTGTCTAAAGTATGCCTGTGAAGTGCCACGTGTTTCCCGTGTTTAGAACTGTCCCTGCACAAAATAACATTTCTAAAGGAAAAAAAGCCATTTAAAAGTGCTTGCGGCTTTAATGCAATGTCTGGTCCCGGTAATATGGAATGGATGAAAATCTTTAGGAAAAATGGCATAGCTACCCCATCAACCCCCCCCCCCCCCTACCCCAGCCCATTACCAGCCCCTTTGGGTCTTGTATGGATATTAAGGGGAACCCCGCACACAAAATAAAAAAGGACCTATATACTCTGAACAGCCGTATACAGGCGGTGCATACAAGACAGGGACTGTAGGTTTGTTCTTATGTAGAATCTGTTTGTAATTTTGAACAGCTGCATTGTTTAAGTGTAGCTCCATGCCAAATTCCTTTTTTTTAGCTTTTTGTAAAACATAGGGAACGGTTATCACCCCTGTCACATTTTTTTTGCTGTCTGTGCCCCTGTTCAGAACATTTCACCTCACTTTGCGTCCCAATGACAACTGTTTTTGAAATGTGGTGTTTTTATTGAAACAAGGATTGGTGATAAAGCATTAGTAGAGAGGAGACACCTTTCTCCCATATTAATTCTTACAGGAGAGAATTTTCCTTCCAAGGGGTAGATTTCCTCTCACTTCCTGTTGTCTTCTTCCGTTTGCAAGTAGTAGTAGTTTGTAAGTTGGATGTTTGAAAGTAGGGACCTGCCGTATATACTCTGCAGAAATTGGCCCCTTAGGTGTTGGTGTTGGCACAACACTGTAAGCCCTCACAGTTACTCTTGGTGGGTGCTGGAACGGCCTGCTGTCAACTATTATATCAGGAATTGTAATAACATATAATTGTTGATCAGTGGTAGTAAAAATTGGGCCTTTGATGGTGGTGCTGGTGCCAGAACACTGTAAGGCCTGACAGTTACTCTTGGTGGGCGCAGCAATGGGCCCTGCTGTGAATTATTCGATCAATAATTATAATTGCATGCCCCTGTTGAACAGGGGCTGAAAAATTGGGCCTTTGGTGGTGGTGGTGGTGGTGGTGCTGGTGCCACAACACTGTAAGGCCTGACAGTTACTCTTGGTGGGCGCAGCAATGGGCCCTGCTGTGAATTATTAGATCAATAATTATAATTGCATGCCCCTGTTGAACAGGGGCTTAAAAATTGGGCCTTAGGCACTGGTGGCACAACACTGCAACCCCTCACAGATACTGTACTTGGAGCACAGCAATGAGGCCTGTTGCAAAGTATTGCATCAAAAATTTTAATTACACGCCCCTTTTAAACAGGGGCTGAAAAATTGGGCCTTAGCCACTGGTGGCGTCACCCATAAACCAAAATGATCTTCCAAGCTATCATCATTAATCGTATCATTGAGGAGGAGGAGGAGGATAGCCAGTCAACATAACAGCACAGGCACTCAGCATCAGCATCAGTCTTGAAGGGATGTGACATTTTAAAATCAATTAGTCTGTTATATCAGCATCAGGTGTGTGGTAGCTGGTGGTGATCCAAGACTGGTTCATCTTGATGAAAGTCAGTCGATCAACCGAGTCGGTGGACAGGCGCACCCTGTGATCCGTGACAAATCCTCCAGCAGCACTAAATGTGCGTTCTGAAAGAACGCTGGATGCAGGACAGGCCAGTAGCTCAATTGCATACTGTGCAAGCTCTGGCCAGTGATCCATCCTCAAGACCCAGTAAGCCAGAGGATTTTCGGTGGGGAAGGTGTCCAAGTCTGACCTTGCCCCTAGGTATTCCTGGACCATGTATATCAGACGCTGGCGATGGTTGCTGGAACCGATCATACTTTGGGGCTGCGGACTAAAGAATTGTCTGAACGCATCGGTGAGACGGCCACCTTCCCCACCGCTCCTTCTTTGACTGCCCGAAGCCTCAACAACTCGTTGTCCAGGACCAGGAGTTTGTAACCTCCCAGTCTCTGGGAACGCGTTGCACAGACCTTTCTGCAAGGCCTCCCGGAGTTGTCTCATCCTCTGCTCCCTCTGCGACGGTAAGATAAGGTCCGCAACCTTACCCTTGTACCGTGGATCAAGGAGAGTGGCCAGCCAGTAATGGTCCCTCTCCTTGATCCGAAGAATACGAGGATCCTTCCGCAGACTTTGCAGGATCAGGGAGGCCATGCAGCGTAGGTTAGCTGAGGCATTCAGTCCGGAGTCCTCTGGGTCACTAAGGACGACATGATCCGCAGCCACCTCCTCCCAGCCACGTACAAGTCCACTGGTTTCTTGGGACTGTAAATCATCCCTAAAAGACTGCTGCTGATGATGCTGAGTGCCAGCCTCCACCTCCATGCTGACACAATCCTCCTCCTCCTCCTCCTCCTCTTCCTGTGCGATGGGTGGGACAGAAGGAACACTGTCTGGGTAAAGGGGGCCTTGAGAGGCAAGGAAGTCCTCCTCTTCCTGCCTCTGTTCTGCCTCAAGTGCCCTGTCCATTATTCAACGCAGCGTGTGCTCCAACAGGTGGACAAGAGGTACAGTGTCACTGATGCATGTCACTGCTCACCATCCTCGTGGCCTCCTCAAATGGTGCCAGGACAGTGCATGCATCCCTGATGATGCCCCACCGGCGTGGTGAAAAAAACCCGAGCTCCCCTGACCCTGTCCTGGTGCCGTAGTCGCACAGGTACTCATTGATGGCCCTCTGCTGCGTGTGCAGCCGCTGCAGCATGGCCAACGTTGAGTTCCACCTGGTGGGCATGTCACATATAAGGCGGTTCTTGGGCAGGTTCAACTCCTTTTGCAGCTCAGCCAGGCGAGCACTGGCATTATAAGATCTGCGGAAATGCACACAGACTTTCCTGGCCTGCCTCAGGACATCCTGTAAGCCCGGGTACCTGCCCAAGAACCGCTGCACCACCAGGTTAAGGACGTTAGCCATACAGGGCACATGGGTCAGTTGTCCCTGTCGGAGGGCGGAGAGGAGGTTGGTGCCATTGTCGCAAACCACCATTCCTGGCTTAAGCTGGCGTGGCGTCAACCACCTCTCGGCCTGCCCCTGCAGAGCAGACAGGACCTCTGCCCCAGTGTGGCTTCTGTCCCCAAACACACCAGCGCAAGCACGGCATGGCATTTTTTTGCCTGCGTACTTGCGTAGCCCCTTGAACGCCTACGGAGCACCGCTGGTTCCGAGGACAAACCACAGGAAGAGGCCATGGAGGAAGAAGAAGAGGAGGGGGTAGAGGAGAGAGGTGTGTCACAACCAGTAGTAGCATTTTGGAGGCGTGGCGGTGGAACAACCTCCAACACTACTGCACCTTGTCCTGCATCCTTCCCAGCTGCCAAAAGAGTGACCCAATGGGCCGTGAAAGAAAGGTAACGTCCCTGTCCATGCCTGCTGGACCATGAGTCAGCGGTAATATGCACCTTACCGCTGACCGCCCTGTCCAGCGAGGCCAAGACATTGCCTTCCACATGCCTGTAGAGAGCCGGAATCGCCTTCCGTGCGAAAAAGTGGCGTTTGGGAACCTGCCACTGAGGAACCGCACATTGCACAAACTCACGGAAGGGGGCCGAGTCTACCAACTGAAAAGGCAGCAGTTGAAGCGCTAGCAATTTAGCCAAGCTAGCATTCAACCGCTGGGCATGTGGATGGCTGGGAGTGAACTTCTTTCGACGGTCCAGCAGCTGGGGCAGGGAAATTTGCCTGCTAGAATCGGACGTTGGTGTACTGCTAGCAGAGTGCCCGCAAGTACTTGCCTGTGACACACCTAATTCTACACCTTCATTCCTCTCAGAGCAGGTTTCAGAGAGGAGTGAAGGTATAGTGGGCTTGGAGATCCCAGCTGAGGCGGTGCAAGAAGAGGTCAGCTTTGTTCTTTGGTGTGGGTCTTTAAGGTAGGCTTGCCAACGAGCTGCATGGCAGGTCAACATATGTCTGATCAAGCATGTGGTGCCCAAGCGGCTGATGTTTTGGCCACGCGATATACGCTTGAGACATATGTTGCAAACAGCAGCTGTGCGATCTGATGCACTCGCCTCAAAAAAGGCCCACACCAAAGAACTTTTTGAATGACGGGCAGAGGCAGCGCCCTGCACAGGCGGAGCTCTGCGGTGTGATTCCGTCGGTGTACTGCCCATACGCTGGCCACTCAAGGGCATCCTGCCTCGTTGGAGATGTGCCTCCTCCTCATCCTCCTCCTCCTCCTCCTCCTCTCTCCTATTAGGCACCCACGTGGAGTCAGTGACCTCATCATCCCCTCCCTCCTCATCACTGGAGCCAATCTGGCAGTATGCTGCAGCTGCTGGAGCATGACTGCCAGATTGGTGTCCTTCTTGAGCATCCCCTCTCTCTGCTCTCACGCTGCTGCCTTCCTCTAGCTGGGTATCATCATCAGATCCTTCCAAACGCTGGGCATCCTCCTGGAGCATGTACCCAACACTGTGCTCAAACAGTTCGGGGACTCCTCAGGAGGAGGACATGGTGGGTCTAGGGAAGGATTGACTAATGAAGATAATGATACCAGAGAAGAGGACGCTTTGGCAGCTGCTTTGCCAGTACCCTGAGCCTGGGTGAGAGAGGATGAGGAGGATGAGGTGGGCTTGGTCATCCACTCTACCAAGTCTTCGGCATGATGTGGCTCAACATGTCCAGCTGCCGAAAAGAAGGACAAGCGTGTCCCATGGCCATGTGCTGATGACAATGCACCGCGTCCACGACCAGCACTGTTGCCCCCAGACACAGAGCCTGCTTGCCCTCTTTTTTTGCCTCCTGACTGTCTGCCTCTCCTTGTTTGCCTTCCAGACATTTTAATGGATGGCCTGCAGGGAGATGGGAAAAAGAGCAATAAGGGCTACCTTCAGGTGTATACTGTGCAGGAGGCTTAGCAACAATGACACTGACACTGTCCCCTGCCTATCCTTCTCTGTCCCTAAACACAAGGATTGAAAATATGGAACAGCAAAATTGGTTTAGAACAGAATAGCACACTGACACTTTCCCTCACTGTCCTACTCTGTCCCTCCCTACCCCTCCCTACAAACAAGTTTTAGCACAGAATAGCACACTGATAATTTGCACGAGTGTCCTTCTCTGTCCCTAAACTCAAGGATTTGAAATATGGAACAGCAAAATTGGTTTAGAACAGAATAGCACACTGTCAGTTTCACTCACTGTACCTCTCTGTCCCTAAACTCAAGGATTTGAAATATGGAACAGCAAAATTGGTTTAGAACAGAATAGCACACTGACACTTTCCCTCACTGTCCTACTCTGTCCCTCCCTACAAACAAGATTTAGCACAGAATAGCACACTGAAAATTGCCACGAGTGTCCTTCTCTGTCCCTAAACTCAAGGATTGAAAATATGGTTCAGCAAAATTGGTTTAGAACAGAATAGCACACTGACACTTTCCCTCACTGTCCTACTCTGTCCCTCCCTACAAACAAGATTTAGCACAGAATAGCACACTGAAAATTGCCACGAGTGTCCTTCTCTGTCCCTAAACTCAAGGATTGAAAATATGGAACAGCAAAATTGGTTTAGAACAAAATAGCACACTGACACTTTCCCTCACTGTCCTACTCTGTCCCTCCCTACAAACAAGTTTTAGCACAGAATAGCACACTGATAATTTGCACGAGTGTCCTTCTCTGTCCCTAAACTCAAGGATTTGAAATATGGAACAGCAAAATTGGTTTAGAACAGAATAGCACACTGTCAGTTTCACTCACTGTCCTACTCTGTCCCTACAAACAAGATTTAGCACAAAATAGCACACTGACACTTTCCCTCACTGTACCTCTCTGTCCCTAAACTCAAGGATTGAAAATATGGTTCAGCAAGATTGGTTTAGAACAGAATAGCACACTGACACTTTCCCTCACTGTACCTCTCTGTCCCTACAAACAAGGATTAGCACAGAATAGCACACTGTCACTGACACTCTCCCTACCTATCCTTATCTGTCCCTAAACACAAGGAATCCAGGATTATGTAAAAGGAAAAATAATGACACTGTCCCTGCCTATGCTTCTCTTTCCCTGCTCCGGAACACACTACACAAGGCCGCCGCGCTGACGGCCTTTTATAGTGTGGGGCGTGTACTAAACCCCCTCAGCAATAATTGGCCACAGGCATCCTGCCTGTGGCCAATCATTGCTCTCCTCGCTGCCGGCGCTGTGATTGGCCAAGCATGCAGGGTCACAGTGCATGCTTGGCCAATCACAGCGCCTGGATGACACTGCGATGGCGTAGTGCATTGTGGGCCGTTCGCGTCACTCGAATTTGGCGCGAACGGCCCAAATCGTTCGATCTTCGTCGAACGATCGAACAGCCGATGTTCGAGTCGAACGTATGTTCGACTCGAACACGAAGCTCATCCCTACTTGTAAGCTGCAAATTTTCCCAGCGGCATTCCGACACATGGGGAACCCACACGGCCAGGAGGTCACTCTGGAAGTCCATGGGGCATCTCCTAGTGGAAACTCTGGTAAAAAGTATCCAATGTCTACACACAACAAATTGGTGATTATGTTATTTATATATATATATATATATATATATATATATATATATATATATAATTTTTTGAATTTCTGTACTACTTAGGTGGAAACCTTTGAAATTTACTATGTATACTTCTTTATATCAAAACCGAAACCTCTGAAGAAGACCCGTGAAAAGGGTCGAAACGCGTTAGAATTGCTACATGCTTCGATATACAATGTGTCAAGCTGTATGACAATTTTTAGTGTTTGCAATTGTGTAGTACCTTCATTACATGTTACCAGAGCTCATATCTTAACCTGTATTGATTTTTCTTTTTGAATTTTAATAAACAATCCCTTTTAAACATACACTGTTATCAATTTTTGAATCCAGCTGCCCAAAAATCCCACTGGGGGAACATCCCATTCTTCTTATTACACAACAAAAAGCAAAAAGATTGTACCCCTCTGGTTCTGACTCCTGCTGGCGCTGCAGTACGGCTACAGGTTCATTCCTGCACATGTGGTGGAACTGTCCCCCAATCCTTGACTACTGGGCCCAAATATCAAAATGGATCAAAAATATAACAGAAACTAAGATTATATTAACCACCTGCCTACCGGGCACGAAAACCCCCTTCCTGCCCAAGCCATTTTTCAGCTTTCAGCGCTGTCACACTTTGAATGACAATTGCGCGGTCGTGCGACGTGGCTCCCAAACTAAATTTGCGTCCTTTTTTTCCCACAAATATAAATTTCTTTTGGTGGTATTTGATCACCTCTGCGGTTTTTATTTTTTGCGCTATAAACAAAAGAAGAGCGTTAAGTTTGAAAAAAAACACTTTTTTACTTTTTTCTATAATAAATATCAATTTAAAAAAAAAAAATAGAATTTTTCCTCAGTTTAGGCCAATACGTATTCTTCTACATATTTTTGGTAAAAAAAAATCGCAATACGCGTATATTGATTGGTTTGCGCAAAAGTTATAGCAGATACAAAATAGGGGATAGATTTATAGCATTTATTTTATTTTTTACTAGTAATGGCGGCGATCTGCGATTTTTATTGTGACTGTGATATTGCCGCAGACACATCGGACACTTTTGACACATTTTTGGGACCATTCACATTTATACAGCGATCCCTGCTATAAAAATGCATTGATTACTGTATAAATGTGACTGGCAGGGAAGGGGTTAACACTAGGGGGCGAGGAAGGGGTTAAATGTGTTTCCTAGATGTGTTCTAACTGTGGGGGGGAGGGGACTGACTGGGGGAGGTGACAGATGGTTGTCCCTATGTACAAGGGACACACCATCGGTCCCCTCTCCCTGACAGGATGTGGATCTGTGTGTTTACTAGGGATGAGCTTCGTGTTCGAGTCGAACATACGTTCGACTCGAACATTGGCTGTTCGATCGTTCGACGAAGATCGAACGATTTGGGCCGTTCGCGCCAAATTCGAGTGACGCGAACGGCCCACAATGCACTACGCCATCGCAGTGTCATCCAGGCGCTGTGATTGGCCAAGCATGCACTGTGACCCCGCATGCTTGGCCAATCACAGCGCCGGCAGCGAGGAGAGCAATGATTGGCCACAGGCAGGATGCCTGTGGCCAATTATTGCTGAGGGTGTTTAGTACACGCCCCACACTATAAAAGGCCGCCAGCACGGCGGCCTAGTGTAGTGTGTTCCGGAGCAGGGATAGAGTAGCATAGGCAGGGACAGTGACTGTTATTTCTTTCTTGCTTAACCTGGATTCCTTTAGTTTAGGGAAAGAGAAGGATAGGTAGGGAGAGTGTCAGTGTGTTTTGTGCTTCTGCTATAGTGTGCTTAAAAAAAACATTTATTCTAGGGACAGAAAACTCTAGGTAGGGACAGTGTCAGTTTCTTTCACTCTGCAAGTCCTTGTTTCCAGGGACCTGTAAGGACAGTGAGTTAATTGTCCTTGTGCTATATTGTGCTTAAAAAAAACATTTATTCTAGGGACAGAAAACTCTAGGTAGGGACAGTGTCAGTTTCTTTCACTCTGCAAGTCCTTGTTTCCAGGGACCTGTAAGGACAGTGAGTTAATTGTCCTTGTGCTATATTGTGATTAAAAAAAACATTTTTTCTAGGGACAGAAAACTCTAGGTAGGGACAGTGTCAGTTTCTTTCACTCTGCAAGTCCTTGTTTCCAGGGACCTGTAAGGACAGTGAGTTAATTTTCCTTGTGCTATATTGTGATTAAAAAAAACATTTTTTCTAGGGACAGAAAACTGTAGGTAGGGAGAGTGTTTTTTTTCTTTCACTCTGCAAGTCCTTGTTTCCAGGGACCTGTAAGGACAGTGAGTTAATTTTCCTTGTGCTATATTGTGATTAAAAAAAACATTTTTTCTAGGGACAGAAAACTGTAGGTAGGGAGAGTGTTTTTTTTCTTTCACTCTGCAAGTCCTTGTTTCCAGGGACCTGTAAGGACAGTGAGTTAATTGTCCTTGTGCTATATTGTGCTTAAAAAAAACATTTTTTCTAGGGACAGAAAACTCTAGGTAGGGAGAGTGTTTTTTTTTTTTCACTCTGCAAGTCCTTGTTTCCAGGGACATGTAAGGACAGTGAGTTAATTGTCCTTGTGCTATATTGTGCTTAAAAAAAACATTTATTCTAGGGACAGAAAACTCTAGGTAGGGACAGTGTCAGTTTCTTTCACTCTGCAAGTCCTTGTTTCCAGGGACCTGTAAGGACAGTGAGTTAATTTTCCTTGTGCTATATTGTGCTTAAAAAAAACATTTATTCTAGGGACAGAAAACTCTAGGTAGGGACAGTGTCAGTTTCTTTCACTCTGCAAGTCCTTGTTTCCAGGGACCTGTAAGGACAGTGAGTTAATTGTCCTTGTGCTATATTGTGCTTAAAAAAAACATTTATTCTAGGGACAGAAAACTCTAGGTAGGGACAGTGTCAGTTTCTTTCACTCTGCAAGTCCTTGTTTCCAGGGACCTGTAAGGACAGTGAGTTAATTTTCCTTGTGCTATATTGTGATTAAAAAAAACATTTTTTCTAGGGACAGAAAACTGTAGGTAGGGAGAGTGTTTTTTTTCTTTCACTCTGCAAGTCCTTGTTTCCAGGGACCTGTAAGGACAGTGAGTTAATTTTCCTTGTGCTATATTGTGCTTAAAAAAAACATTTTTTCTAGGGACAGAAAACTGTAGGTAGGGAGAGTGTTTTTTTTCTTTCACTCTGCAAGTCCTTGTTTCCAGGGACCTGTAAGGACAGTGAGTTAATTGTCCTTGTGCTATATTGTGCTTAAAAAAAACATTTATTCTAGGGACAGAAAACTCTAGGTAGGGACAGTGTCAGTTTCTTTCACTCTGCAAGTCCTTGTTTCCAGGGACCTGTAAGGACAGTGAGTTAATTTTCCTTGTGCTATATTGTGATTAAAAAAAACATTTTTTCTAGGGACAGAAAACTGTAGGTAGGGAGAGTGTTTTTTTTCTTTCACTCTGCAAGTCCTTGTTTCCAGGGACCTGTAAGGACAGTGAGTTAATTGTCCTTGTGCTATATTGTGCTTAAAAAAAACATTTTTTCTAGGGACAGAAAACTCTAGGTAGGGAGAGTGTTTTTTTTTTTTCACTCTGCAAGTCCTTGTTTCCAGGGACCTGTAAGGACAGTGAGTTAATTGTCCTTGTGCTATATTGTGCTTAAAAAAAACATTTATTCTAGGGACAGAAAACTCTAGGTAGGGACAGTGTCAGTTTCTTTCACTCTGCAAGTCCTTGTTTCCAGGGACCTGTAAGGACAGTGAGTTAATTTTCCTTGTGCTATATTGTGCTTAAAAAAAACATTTTTTCTAGGGACAGAAAACTGTAGGTAGGGAGAGTGTTTTTTTTCTTTCACTCTGCAAGTCCTTGTTTCCAGGGACCTGTAAGGACAGTGAGTTAATTGTCCTTGTGCTATATTGTGCTTAAAAAAAACATTTATTCTAGGGACAGAAAACTCTAGGTAGGGACAGTGTCAGTTTCTTTCACTCTGCAAGTCCTTGTTTCCAGGGACCTGTAAGGACAGTGAGTTAATTTTCCTTGTGCTATATTGTGCTTAAAAAAAACATTTATTCTAGGGACAGAAAACTGTAGGTAGGGAGAGTGTTTTTTTTCTTTCACTCTGCAAGTCCTTGTTTCCAGGGACCTGTAAGGACAGTGAGTTAATTTTCCTTGTGCTATATTGTGATTAAAAAAAACATTTTTTCTAGGGACAGAAAACTGTAGGTAGGGAGAGTGTTTTTTTTCTTTCACTCTGCAAGTCCTTGTTTCCAGGGACCTGTAAGGACAGTGAGTTAATTGTCCTTGTGCTATATTGTGCTTAAAAAAAACATTTATTCTAGGGACAGAAAACTCTAGGTAGGGACAGTGTCAGTTTCTTTCACTCTGCAAGTCCTTGTTTCCAGGGACCTGTAAGGACAGTGAGTTAATTTTCCTTGTGCTATATTGTGATTAAAAAAAACATTTTTTCTAGGGACAGAAAACTGTAGGTAGGGAGAGTGTTTTTTTTCTTTCACTCTGCAAGTCCTTGTTTCCAGGGACCTGTAAGGACAGTGAGTTAATTGTCCTTGTGCTATATTGTGCTTAAAAAAAACATTTATTCTAGGGACAGAAAACTCTAGGTAGGGACAGTGTCAGTTTCTTTCACTCTGCAAGTCCTTGTTTCCAGGGACCTGTAAGGACAGTGAGTTAATTTTCCTTGTGCTATATTGTGATTAAAAAAAACATTTTTTCTAGGGACAGAAAACTGTAGGTAGGGAGAGTGTTTTTTTTCTTTCACTCTGCAAGTCCTTGTTTCCAGGGACCTGTAAGGACAGTGAGTTAATTGTCCTTGTGCTATATTGTGCTTAAAAAAAACATTTTTTCTAGGGACAGAAAACTCTAGGTAGGGAGAGTGTTTTTTTTTTTTCACTCTGCAAGTCCTTGTTTCCAGGGACCTGTAAGGACAGTGAGTTAATTGTCCTTGTGCTATATTGTGCTTAAAAAAAACATTTATTCTAGGGACAGAAAACTCTAGGTAGGGACAGTGTCAGTTTCTTTCACTCTGCAAGTCCTTGTTTCCAGGGACCTGTAAGGACAGTGAGTTAATTTTCCTTGTGCTATATTGTGCTTAAAAAAAACATTTTTTCTAGGGACAGAAAACTGTAGGTAGGGAGAGTGTTTTTTTTCTTTCACTCTGCAAGTCCTTGTTTCCAGGGACCTGTAAGGACAGTGAGTTAATTGTCCTTGTGCTATATTGTGCTTAAAAAAAACATTTATTCTAGGGACAGAAAACTCTAGGTAGGGACAGTGTCAGTTTCTTTCACTCTGCAAGTCCTTGTTTCCAGGGACCTGTAAGGACAGTGAGTTAATTTTCCTTGTGCTATATTGTGATTAAAAAAAACATTTTTTCTAGGGACAGAAAACTGTAGGTAGGGAGAGTGTTTTTTTTCTTTCACTCTGCAAGTCCTTGTTTCCAGGGACCTGTAAGGACAGTGAGTTAATTGTCCTTGTGCTATATTGTGCTTAAAAAAAACATTTATTCTAGGGACAGAAAACTCTAGGTAGGGACAGTGTCAGTTTCTTTCACTCTGCAAGTCCTTGTTTCCAGGGACCTGTAAGGACAGTGAGTTAATTTTCCTTGTGCTATATTGTGATTAAAAAAAACATTTTTTCTAGGGACAGAAAACTGTAGGTAGGGAGAGTGTTTTTTTTCTTTCACTCTGCAAGTCCTTGTTTCCAGGGACCTGTAAGGACAGTGAGTTAATTTTCCTTGTGCTATATTGTGATTAAAAAAAACATTTTTTCTAGGGACAGAAAACTGTAGGTAGGGAGAGTGTTTTTTTTCTTTCACTCTGCAAGTCCTTGTTTCCAGGGACCTGTAAGGACAGTGAGTTAATTGTCCTTGTGCTATATTGTGCTTAAAAAAAACATTTTTTCTAGGGACAGAAAACTCTAGGTAGGGAGAGTGTTTTTTTTTTTTCACTCTGCAAGTCCTTGTTTCCAGGGACCTGTAAGGACAGTGAGTTAATTGTCCTTGTGCTATATTGTGCTTAAAAAAAACATTTATTCTAGGGACAGAAAACTCTAGGTAGGGACAGTGTCAGTTTCTTTCACTCTACAAGTCCTTGTTTCCAGGGACCTGTAAGGACAGTGAGTTAATTTTCCTTGTGCTATATTGTGCTTAAAAAAAACATTTATTCTAGGGACAGAAAACTCTAGGTAGGGACAGTGTCAGTTTCTTTCACTCTGCAAGTCCTTGTTTCCAGGGACCTGTAAGGACAGTGAGTTAATTGTCCTTGTGCTATATTGTGCTTAAAAAAAACATTTATTCTAGGGACAGAAAACTCTAGGTAGGGACAGTGTCAGTTTCTTTCACTGTGAAAGTCCTTGTTTCAAGGGACAGAGAAGGACACCTGAAGGTAGCCCTTATTGCTTTTTTCCCATCTCCCTGCAGGCCATCTATTAGAATGTCTGGAAGGCAAACAAGGAGAGGCAGACAGTCAGGAGGCAATAAAAGAGGGCAAGCAGGCTCTGTGTCTGGGGGCAACAGTGCTGGTCGTGGACGCGGTGCATTGTCATCAGCACATGGCCATGGGACACGCTTGTCCTTCTTTTCGGCAGCTGGACATGTTGAGCCACATCATGCCGAAGACTTGGTAGAGTGGATGACCAAGCCCTCCTCCTCCTCCTCATCCTCTCTCACCCAGGCTCAGGGTACTGGAAAAGCAGCTGCCAAAGCGTCGTCTTCCCTGGTATCAATGTCAGACAAATCATCAGTCACTCCTTCCCTAGACCCACCATGTCCTCCTCCTGAGGAGTCCCCCGAACTGTTTCAGCACAGTGTTGGGTACATGCTCCAGGAGGATGCCCAGCGTTTCGAAGGGTCTGATGATGAAACCCAGCTAGAGGAAGGCAGTAGCGTGAGAGCAGACAGAGGGGATGCTCAAGAAGGACACCAATCTGGCAGTCATGTTCCAGCAGCTGCAGCATACTGCCAGATTGGCTCCAGTGATGAGGAGGGAGGGGATGATGAGGTCAATGACTCCACGTGGGTGCCTAATAGGAGAGAGGAGGAGGAGGAGGATGAGGAGGAGGCACATCTCCAACGAGGCAGGATGCCCTTTGGTGGCCAGCGTAAGGGCAGTACACCGACGGAATCACACCGCAGAGCTCCGCCTGTGCAGGGCGCTGCCTCTGCCCGTCATTCAAAAAGTTCTTTGGTGTGGGCCTTTTTTGAGGCTAGTGCATCAGATCGCACAGCTGCTGTTTGCAACATATGTCTCAAGCGTATATCGCGTGGCCAAAACATCAGCCGCTTGGGTACCACATGCCTGACCAGACATATGTTGACCTGCCATGCAGCTCGTTGGCAAGCCTACCTCAAAGACCCACACCAAAGAACAAAGCGGACCTCTCCTTGCACCGCATCAGCTGGGATCTCCAACCCCACTATAACTTCAGTCCTCTCTGAAACATGCACTGAGAGGAATGAAGGTGTAGAATTAGGTGTGTCACAGCCAAGTACTTGCGCCCACTCTGCTAGCAGTACACCGACGTCCGATTCTAGCAGGCAAATTTCCCTGCCCCAGCTGCTGGACCGTCGAAAGAAGTTCACTCCCAGCCATCCACATGCCCAGCGGTTGAATGCTAGCTTGGCTAAATTGCTAGCGCTTCAACTGCTGCCTTTTCAGTTGGTAGACTCGGCCCCCTTCCGTGAGTTTGTGCAATGTGCGGTTCCTCAGTGGCAGGTTCCCAAACGCCACTTTTTCTCACGGAAGGCTATTCCGGCTCTCTACCGGCATGTGGAAGGCAATGTCTTGGCCTCGCTGGACAGGGCGGTCAGCGGTAAGGTGCATATTACCGCTGACTCATGGTCCAGCAGGCATGGACAGGGACGTTACCTTTCTTTCACGGCCCATTGGGTCACTCTTTTGGCAGCTGGGAAGGATTCAGGACAAGGTGCAGTAGTGTTGGAGGTTGTCCCACCGCCACGCCTCCAAAATGCTACTACTGGTTGTGACACACCTCTCTCCTCCACCCCCTCCTCTTCTTCTTCCTCCATGGCCTCTTCCTGTGGTTTGTCCTATGAACCAGCGGTGCTCCGTAGCCGTTCACGGGGCTACGCAAGTACGCAGGCAAAAAGATGCCATGCCGTGCTTGCGCTGGTGTGTTTGGGGGACAGAAGCCACACTGGGGCAGAGGTCCTGTCTGCTCTGCAGGGCCAGGCCGAGAGGTGGTTGACGCCACGCCAGCTTAAGCCAGGAATGGTGGTTTGCGACAATGGCACCAACCTCCTCTCCGCCCTCCGACAGGGACAACTGACCCATGTGCCCTGTGTGGCTCACGTCCTTAACCTGGTGGTGCAGCGCTTCTTGGGCGGCTACCCGGGCTTACAGGATGTCCTGAGGCAGGCCAGGAAAGTCTGTGTGCATTTCCGCAGATCTTATAATGCCAGTGCTCGCCTGGCTGAGCTGCAAAAGGAGTTGAACCTGCCCAAGAACCGCCTTATATGTGACATGCCCACCAGGTGGAACTCAACGTTGGCCATGCTGCAGCGGCTGCACACGCAGCAGAGGGCCATCAATGAGTACCTGTGCGACTACGGCACCAGGACAGGGTCAGGGGAGCTTGGTTTTTTTTCTCCACGCCAGTGGGGCATGATCAGGGATGCATGCACTGTCCTGGCACCATTTGAGGAGGCCACGAGGATGGTGAGCAGTGACAGTGCATGCATCAGTGACACTGTACCTCTTGTCCACCTGTTGGAGCACACGCTGCGTGGAATAATGGACAGGGCACTTGAGGCAGAACAGAGGCAGGAAGAGGAGGACTTCCTTGCCTCTCAAGGCCCCCTTTACCCAGACAGTGTTCCTTCTGTCCCACCCATCGCACAGGAAGAGGAGGAGGAGGAGGAGGAGGAGGAGGAGGAGGAGGATTGTGTCAGCATGGAGGTGGAGGCTGGCACTCAGCATCATCAGCAGCAGTCTTTTAGGGATGATTTACAGTCCCAAGAAACCAGTGGACTTGTACGTGGCTGGGAGGAGGTGGCTGCGGATCATGTCGTCCTTAGTGACCCAGAGGACTCCGGAGCGAATGCCTCAGCAAACCTACGCTGCATGGCCTCCCTGATCCTGCAAAGTCTGCGGAAGGATCCTCGTATTCTTCGGATCAAGGAGAGGGACCATTACTGGCTGGCCACTCTCCTTGATCCACGGTACAAGGGTAAGGTTGCGGACCTTATGTTACCGTCGCAGAGGGAGCAGAGGATGAGACAACTCCGGGAGGCCTTGCAGAAAGGTCTGTGCAACGCGTTCCCAGAGACTGGGAGGTTGCAAACTCCTGGTCCTGGACAACGAGTTGCTGAGGCTTCGGCCAGTCAAAGAAGGAGCGGTGGGGAAGGTGGCCGTCTGACCGATGCGTTCAGACAATTCTTTAGTCCGCAGCCCCAAAGTATGATCGGTTCCAGCAACCATCGCCAGCGTCTGATAAACATGGTGCAGGAATATCTAGGGGCAAGGTCAGACTTGGACACCTTCCCCACCGAAAATCCTCTGGCTTACTGGGTCTTGAGGATGGATCACTGGCCAGAGCTTGCACAGTATGCAATTGAGCTACTGGCCTGTCCTGCATCCAGCGTTCTTTCGGAACGCACATTCAGTGCTGCTGGAGGATTTGTCACGGATCACAGGGTGCGCCTGTCCACCGACTCGGTTGATCGACTGACTTTCATCAAGATGAACCAGTCTTGGATCACCACCAGCTACCACACACCTGATGCTGATATAACAGACTAATTGATTTTAAAATGTCACATCCCTTCAAGACTGATGCTGATGCTGAGTGCCTGTGCTGTTATGTTGACTGGCTATCCTCCTCCTCCGAGTCCTCAATGATACGATTGATGATGATAGCTTGGAAGATCATTTTTGTTTATGGGTGCCGCCACCAGTGCCTAACGCCCAATTTTTCAGCCCCTGTTTAACAGGGGCGTGTAATTACAATTTTTGAAGCAATACTTTGCAACAGGGCTCATTGCTGTGCTCCAAGTACAGTATCTGTGAGGAGTTGCAGTGTTGTGCCACCAGTGCCTAAGGCCCAATTTTTCAGCCCCTGTTTAACAGGGGCGTGTCATTACAATTTTTGAAGCAATACTTTGCAACAGGGCTCATTGCTGTGCTCCAAGTACAGTATCTGTGAAGGGTTGCAGTGTTGTGCCACCAGTGCCTAAGGCCCAATTTTTCAGCCCCTGTTCAACAGGGGCATGTAATTACAATTCTTGATCTAATAATTCACAGCAGGGCCCATTGCTGCACCCACCAAGAGTAACTGTCAGGGCTTACAGTGTTGTGGCACCAGCACCACCATCAAAGGCCCAATTTTTACTACCACTGTTCAACAATTATATGTAATTAAAATTCCTGATATAATAGTTGACAGCAGGGCGTTCCAGCACCAACCAAGAGTAACTGTGAGTGCTTACAGTGTTGTGCCAACACCAACAACTAAGGGGCCTATTTCTGCAGAGTATATACGGCAGGTCCCTACTTTCAAACATCCAACTTACAAACGACTCCTACTTGCAAACGCAAGAAGACAACAGGAAGTGAGAGGAAATCTACCACTAGGAAGGAAAATTCTCTCCTGTAAGAATAAATATGGGAGAAAGGTGTCTCCTCTGTACTGATGCTTTATCAGCAATCCTTGTTTCAAGAAAAACACCACATTTCAAAAACAGTTGTCATTAGGACGGAAAGTGAGGTGAAATGTTCTGAACAGGGGCACAGACAGCAAAACAAATGTTACAGGGGTGATAACCCTTACCTATGTTTTCCAAAAAGTTTAAAAATAGATTTTTGGTCTGGAGCTACACTTCAACAATGTACCTGTTCAAAATTACAAACAGATTCTACATAAGAACAAACCTACAGTCCCTGTCTTGTATGCACCGCCTGTATACGGCTGTTCAGAGTATATAGGGCCTTTTTTATTTTATGTGCGGGGTTCCCCTTAATATCCATACAAGACCCAAAGGGGCTGGTAATGGGCTGGGGTAGGGGGGGGGTGATGGGGTAGCTATGCCATTTTTCTTAAAGATTTTCATCCATATTACCGGGACCAGACATTACATTAAAGCCGCAAGCAGTTTTAAATGGCTTTTTTTTCCTTTAGAAGTGTCATTTTGTGCAGGGACAGTTCTAAACACGGGAAACACGTGGCACTTCACAGGCATACTTTAGACACCCCCCAGGTACGATATTTAAAGGAATATTTGACTTTTTTTTTTTCACTTTATGCATCATTAAAATGACTGCTCCCGAAAAACGACCGTTTTTAAAACTTCTTTTTGCATTGATACATGTCCCCTGGTGCAGAACCCGGGTTCCCAAACCCTTTTTAGGACAATAACATGCATAATAGTTGTTATAATTAGCACTTTAGAATTCGAACGTTCGCATCCATTGTATTTAATAGGGTTCTAATGTTCGTTCGAACTTTCGGTCCGTTCGCGGGTTCTGGTGCGAACCGAACCCGGGGGTGTTCGGCTCATCACTAGTGTTTACACACACAGATCCACGGTCCTGTTCGGTTACTGGGCAGTCGCAGGTGCCGCCGGGCACGTGCATCGGGTGCCCAGCGACGCGGCGCGCGCGCCCCCTAGTGGACTTTAAAGGCGCAACGCCATATGACGTCCGCCCAGGATAACAGTGTCTTCCTGCCGCCATCAATTGACGGTGGCCGGTTGACAACTGGTTAAACGCTGCGGCATGTCTGTTACATATAAACTCCTTTCCGATCAGCAAATACAAAAAGTCCTTAACCAGACATCTCCTAACAGCCGCAAAAACGCTTATTCCATTACACTGGAAAACTACTAATGTCCTGACGGTCAAGGATTGGTTGGGCAGAGTCCAATATATATACAAGATGGAAGAAATTGCTGCAATGAAGAAAGAAAACAGTGATAATTTTAATAAAATGTGGCAACCCTGGATATTATTTAAGTATTCAAATGAATATAAATCACTCTCCTCTAGTGGGTCCTAAGATTCCTACGTTTTTCTACCAACACTAATCCTGTCGGAAGTCCTCTCAACTTCCACCACTACCCTTCCCTTATATCCCCTCCCTTAAAACCATTTTTTTTTCTCTCTATAACCCTATCCTTAACTTCTCCCCCGTTCATTCCCCTTATACAACATTATGTTTAAATATAAGCCCTGTATAATTATACTTTGCATCATATTTTTGTATTTAATTTTGTTAACTGACATTATCTTCTTAACAATTTCATGTATTCGCCAATGTATGTAACAATTATCTTTCAATAAAATCTTGATTGTGAAAAAGTAGAACCTAATGCTCAGTAGGGAATGGTAATATAGTTATATGAGGTAATTATATTTATTTTACACAATTTTATAATGAGACGAGTAACCCTATACGTATATATATCTATGGAGTACGCTAGGGGAGATTAATTAGATTAGATATACTTTATTGTCATTGTATACATACAACTTAATTTTTCCGGCTACTCTTTACAGCAGCAATAAAACACTTCTCAACAAAACCACACATACATACTCCTAGCACATGCCCACATAACATTTTATATTTTGATATATTTAAATAGATATTTAAAAATAAATTAAAAAATAACTAAGTTTTTTTTTTGAATTCCACATACAATTCCTAAAACACTGTACCGGATGGGATTATGGACAATACAGCCCTAGGGAAAAAAACTATACTTTAATCGATTAGTGTGCGTTTTAAATGTCCTGTATCTTTTCCCTGATGGCAATGGGACAAACACACTGTAACCTGGGTGGGTTGGATCAATACTAGTCGCTTTTGCCTGCTTTTTTAATCGGCTGGCATATGCTGTGTCCAAATTCGGTAGCTCTGTTCCTATGATCCGCTGTGCTGTTTTCACCACACGAGACAGGCACTTCTTATCCTCCGCCCTGTAGCTGGCATACCACACTACAGAACAGTGGAGAAGAATACTCTCAATGGTACACTGATAGAAATTGACCAGAAGCCTTAAGAGCAATCCAGCCTGCTTCAGTCTCCGAAGAAAAAACAGTCTCTGCTGTGCTTTTTTCACTAGAAAAAAAGTATTTTGAGACCATGACAACTCCCTTGTAATATGCACTCCCAAAAATGTAATAGTGTCCACTAGGGATGAGCTTCGAGTTCGAGTCAAACCCGTGTTCGACTCAAACAACCCCTGTTCGGCTGTATGCCGAATCTCGAACATTATGGGCCGTTCGCGCCAAATTCGAGTGGCGCGTCACGGCCCATAATTCCCTGCGGCATGGTAGTGCATTGCTGGCTGATGATTGGCCAAGCATGCACTATGACCCGCATGCTTTGGCCAATCACAGCACGCAAAAACCGGGAGCCATAATTGGCCAAAGCCAGGGTGTCTTTAGCCAATTATGTCTTAGGGGGTTTAGTACACGCCCCACACTATATAAGGCCGCCTCCGTGGCGGCCTTGTGTAGTGTTTTGCAGTGGTTAAAGAGAGAGCGAGAGACAGTGTCATTTATTTTGAGTTAGAGCAGGCAGGCGAGTCAGTTAGCTGCAGTTACAGTGTGTAGAGGATATATATGCATCCTAGGTGTTGTATATATATTTACACACTGTATTCAGTTTAGCTAGATCCGTTCCTGTTATTCTCTATACTGACAGGCAGGCAGGTGATTGTGCTAGCTGCAGTGTTTCACTTAGTGTACTGTGTCCTTTGCACAGCGTGTACCTCAATACAATTAGTGGTGTTCTCATACTAAAATTACAGGCAGGGAGCTGCATTGATTTCATTTAGTTTACTGTGTCCTTAGCACAGCGTGCACCTAAAGGTACCTGAATACAATTGGTGATGTTCTCATACCAATACCACAGGCAGGGAGCTGCTTTATTTTCAGTTAGTGTACTGTGTTCTCTGCACATTGTGCACCTAAAACTAACTGAAGACAATTGCTGGTGTTCTCATACTAATACCACAGCAGACAGTTGATTCTGCTAGCTGCAGTATAATCAGTATAGATATATCTATATATATCCCACCTTTGTGCAGCTACATCTCACTGCAGGCCATTAGTATGTCTGGCAAACAAGGAGAGGCAGACAGTCACGAGCCAATAAAAGAGGGCAAGCAGGCTTTGTGTCTAGAAGCAACAGTGCTGGTGGTGGACACGGTGCATCCTCATCAGCACGTGGCCGTGGGACACGCTTATCCTTATTTTCAGTAGCTATCCATGTTGAGCTGCAACATGCTGAAGACTTGGTAGAGTGGATGACCAAGCCGTCCTCATCCTCTCACCCAGGCTCAGGGTACTTTGTCTGGCAAAGCAGCTACCAACGCGGCCTCTTCCCTCGGCTCAATGGCATCAGTCACTCCTTCCCTAGCCCCACCATGTCCTCCTGAGGTGTCCCCCGAACTGTTTTTTTTTTTTTCAAATATAATTTTTTATTGATTTTTTATTTTTTTTAAAGAGAGCCGGGGTAAAGCCCCACAAGATACAATAAAGACACAAAAAACAGCGAAGGTCGCAGCCTCCAGAATCTACAGTACAGTAGGTTATGTTAAATAAGATTGCATTTCAGGTGTTCCTATCGTTAATACAGTTTTGCCTTGGTCTGGTAGGGCCTCCATCCATTATCAGAGAGTATTCTGTCTCATACACCCTCAAGTATACACCCTACGGAAAGCTTGTGTTAGATACGTTTGAGTCTGCTGACAAGAGTAGAGAAAAAGAAAGTAGGAAAAGTAAGACAAGAAGAAGAGAGAAGTGGGATGAGGGGGGGAGGGGAATGGAGGGGGGTGGGTGACAGGGTGGGGAAAGGAGGGGGGGGGTGGCATCTCTGGTATGTTAGTCTGTATTCTAACTTAGAGGTTGCTCAGGTTCCGAGAAGGGTTGTACCCTCGTCCGAGTAAATAAACATGTTCCACATAGTCCAAGTCTCTTTGTAAACTTCATGTCTGTCTTGGGCTGTCAGTATCAGATCCTCCAGTCTGTTTATATCTTCCACTTTCCGCAGCCACATTGCTATGGTCGGTGGAGTTTGTTGTTTCCATAGTATGGGAATACAAGACTTAGCTGCGTTTGTCAGGTGACGTAGTAGGGACTTTTTGTATGTTCTGTGGGAAAGGTTCGATACATGTAGCAGGAAGAAAGCTGGGTCATGTGGGATCTGGTATTCTGTGAATTTTTGGGATATAGTTCGGACCCCCGTCCAGAATGCTGCTAGCTTGGGGCAGGACCAAAATACATGCAGGAGTGTTCCCTTCTCTGTCCCGCACCGCCAACAGTATTCTGAGGTGTCTGGGAAAATCACATGTAGGCGGCTGGGTGTTAGATACCATCTCGTGAGAATTTTGTAATTTGTCTCCTGTATTTTCGTACATAGGGAAGACTTGAAAGAGAATTGTATTATACTTTGTACTTGGGGCGCCGTAAAGGTGCGGTTTAGGTCTGTCTCCCACTTTGTAATACCCGGAAGTTGTGGTTGCTGGGTTGGTGTATTGAGGAGAGAATACATTTTGGAGAGGACCCGGGGCAAAGGCTCAATCCCCGAGCAGTATTCCTCGAGCGTGGTCATGGGTCTGGAGTATTCTTGTGGGTGTAGGATTGTCTGAAGGAAGTGGTGTAGTTGAACCGCGTTCCAAAAGGGGAGTTGGAATGGGCCTGTTGCGTCCGTCAGTTCAGGAATGGAGGGCCATCTATCTCTTATCACATATTGAGACGCTGTAGTACGGCCCGCGGCTCGTAGTATCTGATCTGAAATTGTGTGGCTACCATTCCTGGGGAAAACCTGGTGTTTCCCAAGATCGGTGTTAATGGTGACAATTTGGTTGTCAGGGCAGTTTGTAAAGCTGCTTGTAGGCCTTGGCGAATAGTATTGCCTATCAGCGGGTGCAATTTTGTCTCTGATGTCAATGCTTCGCTACACCACATCGCTGTTCTCAATGGAATGTCAGCCTGGTGTTGTTCTATCTGTACCCACAACTTAAATTCTTGGTGGCGGCTCCAGTCTATAACCCTGCCTAATGCCCCATACACACGATCGTTTTTCATGCCGTTAAAAATGCCATTTTAAAAAATGGCCATTAAAAATGATCGTGTGTAGGCTCCAGAGCATTTTTAACGACGTGAAAAATGGCCATTAAAAATTCCGGACATGCTCTCTTTTTTCACGTCGTTTTTCATGTCGTTTTTTTTAACGACGTGAAAAACGATAGTGTGTATGCTTTCACAACGTGAAAAAAACGCGCATGCTCAGAATCAAGTATGAGACGGGAGCGCTCGTTCTGGTAAAACTAGCGTTCGTAATGGAGATAGCACATTCATTACACAGTAACGGACTGAAAAGCGCGAATCGTCGCTCAACAAACTTTACTAACATGAAGGGTGGCGCCATTCGAACGGAACTTCCCCTTTATAGTGCCGTCGTACGTGTTGAACGTCACTGCGCTTTGCTTGATCGTTTTTTTTAATGATGGTGTGTACGCAAGGCAGGCCTGAGAGGAAACATGAAAAAAAACGAGGAGAAAAACGTCGGTTTAAAAAATGACATTAAAAACGATCGTGTGTACGGGGCATAAGTGTATTGCCTGGTAGTATCGCTTTATGTCTGGCAGTGCTAACCCTCCACATTGTTTTGGCATTGACAGCTGAGTACGTGAGATCCGTGTTTTTTTATGTGCCCAGACAAAGCGGGTAAACAAGGCCTGTACCCGCTTAAAGTATGAGGGTGGTACCCTAATGGGTAAGGCCTGGAAGAGGTATAAGAACTTAGGCAGTATGCACATTTTCAGTAAGTTACATCTTCCAAACCAGGAGTGAATTCCCTTGTGCCACGAGTCTAGGAGAAGTTTTACTTTTGACAGTAGAGGAGGGAAGTTCCGTTCATAAATTCCGGAAAATTCGGGTGTGATATTGGTCCCCAGATAAGTCAGGGAGGAGGATGTCCATTTAAATTGGAAATTTGATCGTACCGTAGGGATCATATGCAGTGGTATAGATATTGCCTCTGACTTGGAAAAGTTTATCTTTAAATTTGAAATTTTCCCATATGTATCGAATTCTTTAAGCAGATTCGGGAGGGACACCCCTGGATTGGTAAGTGAAAAGAGCATGTCATCTGCGTATGCTGATATCTTGTGTTGCGTTTGCCCTATAGTCACGCCTTGTATGTCGGGGTTCTGTCTGATTGTGGCCAGGAAGGGTTCCAGTGAGAGGGCAAACAAAAGAGGGGATAAAGGACATCCCTGTCTTGTCCCATTCAATATTGGGAAGGGGTCCGATAGTACCCCATTCGCCTTCACCTGTGCTGTCGGACTGGTGTATATTCCGGTTATCCTATTTAACATTACCTCTCCCAGGCCTACGTGTCGAAGGACTGTAAGCATGAACGACCAATTCACTCGGTCGAACCCCCGAACTGTTTAACTACAGTGTTGGGTACATGCTCCAGGAGGATGCCCAGCGTTTTGAAGGCTCCGATGATGGTACCCAGCTAGAGGAAGGCAGTAACGTGAGCCCAGAGAGGGGGTTCCCAACAAGGACAGCAATCTGGCAGTCATGTTCCCCCAGCTGCAGCATACTGCAAGATTTGCTCCAGTGATGAGGAGGGAGGGGATGATGAGGTCACTGACTCCACGTGGGTGCCTGATAGGAGAGAGGAGGAGGAGGCACATCTCCAATGAGGCAGGATGCCCTCCAGGAGCCAGCTTAAGGGCAGCCAACCAACTGCATCACACCGCAGTGTTCTGCATGTTCAGGGCGCTGCTGTCTCTGCGCGTTATTCCAAAAGTTTATTGGTGTGGGCCTTTTTTCAGACATGTGCAGCAGATCGCACCGTTGCTATTTGCAACATATGTCTGAAGCGTATCTCGCGTGGCCAAAACATGAGCCGCTTGGGCACCACATGTTTAACCAGACAAATGTCGACCTGCCATGCAGTACATTGGCAAGCATACAAAAAAAGACCCACACCAAGGAACAAAGCGGACCTCTCCTTGCTCCTCATCAGCTGGGATCTCCAACCCCACTATACCGTCAGTCCTCTCTGAAACCTGCACTGAGAGGAATGAAGGTGTAGAATTAGGTGTGTCACAGCCAAGTACTTGCGGGCAATCTGCTATCGTACACCGACGTCAGATTGTACCAGGCAAATGTCCCTGCCCCAGCTGCTGCACCACCGAAAGAAGTTCACTCCCAGCCATCCACATGCCCAGCGGTTGAATTCTAGCTTAGCTAAATTGCTAGCACTTCAACTGCTGCCTTTTCAGTTGGTAGACTCTGCCCCCTTCAGTGAGTTTGTGGAATGTGCGGTTCCTCAGTGGCAGGTTCCCAAACGCCACTTTTTCTCACGGAAGGTGATTCCGGCTCTCTACCGGCATGTGGAAGGCAATGTCTTGGCCTCGCTGGATAGGGCGGTCAGTGGTAAGGTGCATATTACCACTGACTTATGGTCCAGCAGGCATGGACAGGGACGTTGCCTATCTTTCACTGCGCATTGGGAGACTCTGCTGGCAGCTGGGAAGGATGCAGGACAAGGTGCAGTGGTGTTGGTGGTTGTTCTGCCACCATGCCTCCAAAATGCTACTACTGGTGATTCTGACACACCTCTCTCCTCCACCTCCTCCTCTTCTTCTTGCTCCATGGCCTCTTCCTGTGCTTTGTCCTCAGAACCTACGGTGCTCTGTAGGCGTTCAAGGGGCTACGCAAGTACGCAGGCAAAAAGATGCCATGCAGTGCTTGAGCTGGTGTGCTTGGGGGACAGGAGCCACACTGGGGCAGAGATTCTGTCAGCTCTGCAGGGGCAGACTCAGAGGTGGTTGACGCCACGCCAGCTTAAGCCAGGAAAGGTGGTTTGCGACAATGGCACCAACCTCCTCTCCGCCCTCCGACAGGGACAACTGACCCGTGTGCCTTTTTGGCTCACATCCTTAACTTGGTGGTGCAGCGGTTCTTGGGCAGGTACCTGGGCTTACAGGAGGTCCTGAAGCAGGCCAGGAAACTCTGGGCATTTCCACCAGTCATATAATGCCAGTGCTCGGATGGCTGACCTGCAAAAGGAATACAACCTGCCCAAGAACTGCCTAATCTGTGACATGCCCACCAGGTGGAACTCTACGTTGGCCATGCTGCAGTGGCTGCACACGCAGCAGAGGGCCATCAATGAGTATCTGTTGCAATATGGCACCAGGACAGGGTCAGGGGAGCTTGGATTTTTTCCCCACGCCAGTGGGCCATGATCAGGGATGCATGCACCATTTGAGGAGGCCACGAGGATGGTGAGCAGTGACAGTGCATGCATCAGTGACACTGTCCCTCTTGTCCACCTGTTGGAGCACATGCTGCGTGGAATAATGGACAGGGCACTTGAGGCAGAACAGAGGGAGGAAGAGGAGGACTTCTTTACCTCTCAAGGCCCCCTTTATCCAGACAGTGTTCCTACTGGCCCGCCTATCACACAGGAGGAGGAGGATTGTGTCAGCATGGAGGTGGAGCCTAGCACTCAGCATCAGCAGCAGTCTTCAAGGGATCAATTACAGTCCCAAGACACCCATGGACTTGTATGTGGCTGGGAGGAGGTGGCTGCGGATCATGTTGGCTGCGGACCAAATGCCTCAGCAAACCTACGCTGCATGGCCTCCCTGATCCTGCAAAGCCTGTGAAAGGATCCTCGTATTCGTCCTATCAAGGAGAGGGATCATTACTGGCTGGCAACCCTCCTTGATCCATGTTACAAGGGTAAGGGTGCAGACCTTATCTTGCCATTGCAGAGGGAGCAGAGGATGAAGCATCTTCGGGAGGCCTTGCAGAAAGGTCTGTGCAACGCGTTCCCAGAGACTGGGAGGTTACAAATTCCTGATCCTGTAAAAGTGCTGCTGAGGCTTCGGTCAGTCAAAGAAGGAGCGGTAGAGAAGGTGGCCGTCTGACCGATGCGTTCAGACAATTTTTTAGTCCGCAGCCCCAAGGTATGATCGGTTCCAGCAACCATTGCCAGAGTCTGTTTTTTTTTTTTTTTAATCCAGAAACGTTTTTATTTTAGAAAATTATTCTCATAATACATACAATTCGTGCATTTTGTTCGGTAAAACATTACACATAGAATAAACATGTCTAGTCTTACATCCATATACTATTTTGTGTCAATCTTGTATGTTTGCATCTGTGTCATATCACTCCATCCTCTTTTCCCTTTTTTCTCCCTTTCCGACTCCCCCCTAACCCCATGACTACATCCATCACCTATGCCGCCTAATATCTGATCACCACAAATCGTTTCTTCCACCACCGATGTTCTCTCCTATCTAGATGTTCAACCTATACTCCTTCAGGCCGTTCTTTCCCTCTCCTCTCTGCCCCTCCCACCCCTACACCTCCCCAGGGTCTCTACATCTGGAGTCTTTCCACTACCAGTTGAGATGCCGCTAGATCGGCATCCCCCAGCCATGGTTGCCATATAGCATCAAATTTACCCACTTCTCTCCTATGACTGTACGTCAATTGCTCTCTAAGAAGCAAAGAGTTTACATTAGAGGTGCGCATCTTCACTGGCCTCACGATTCGATGCAATTACGATTATCAGGTCAACGATTCAATTCCGCGATGCATCACGATTACAGCGCAAGTGCGCATGGTTTTCATCAAAAAAATTCAAGCAGTCAGGAGAACTCCATTTTTTTTATTCTATCTGTTTGTTTAAAAAAAAGACAACACGCCCTGCATGTAGCAAAGTCTAAACAAAGCAGACAACAACTTGTACATAGTACAGGAGATGGTCAGAGACTGCAGACATAGTACAGGAGATGATCAGAGACTGCAGACATGGTACAGGAGATGATCAGAGACTGCAGACATAGTACAGGAGATGATCAGGGACTGCAGACATAGTACAGGAGATGATCAGAGACTGCAGACATAGTACAGGAGATGATCAGAGACTGCAGGCATGGTACAGGAGATGGTCAGAGAGTGCAGACCTAGTACAGGACATGGTCAGAGAGTGCAGACCTAGTACAGGAGATGGTCAAAGACACTGCGGAAATGCTCCAGGAGATGGCCACAGACTGCGGACATGCTACAGGAGATGGCCACAGACTGCGGACATGCTACAGGAGATGGTCAGAGAGACTGCGGACATGCTACAGGAGATGGTCAGAGAGACTGCGGACATGTTACAGGAGATGGTCAGAGAGACTGCGGACATGCTACAGGAGATGGTCAGAGAGATTGCGGACATACTACAGGAGATGGTCGGAGATTGCAGACAATTATATAGGGCTTTCCAAACAGCTGTGGCCCCCCGGGTGATGGAGATGGGAATAGTAGATGTGGATGTTTAAATAAAAACAAAATTGCCAACACCTAAAACAAAAAAGCGGGTTGAAAGAAGGGAGATTTATATGTCAAGCAGGAATAGCAAGTAGATAGTAAGATAAATCAAATTAGTATTGATAACTGTCCTTCCAAACTGCTAATAAAATATTCCCGTGATATTGCTATAGTCAACTTGCTAGGGAACAAAAAAACGAGGGGGCAGAAAAAGTTGTTGCTGCTTCCCTGGAAATATTGCTGTGTTCCTTTATGTTGAGATACCGAAGAGAGTCTCATATATCATGCTTCCTGAACAGGTTGTCTTATAGGGAACTGTAGATGTTTGGAGCTTGTCCTTATCTTAATGAGTTGCACTCTGACACTTTCACATACCAAGGATGAATTTCCTTTGTATGTTTTGCAAAAAAAAAAAGTATGAAAATAAATGATAGTCAGTACCTCATAAGTGTCCGTGCTTGCCCTTTGATTAGTATATTCATGGCAGTCCATGAGCTGGGATCAGTAGGCTCCCCACATATAGCGGTATAAAGGTGCTGATAGATATATGAGTGAAGAGGATTTTTATCTTACCGTCCGGTCACTTAAATGAAAGACCCACCAATATGAATTACATCTCCACAAGAACCGGAGGCTTGACTTTCATCTGGTGTTCTCTTCATGTGTACACACATTCCTCCTTGGGGGTGAAATAGCGACAGACTTCACGCTGTCTATTCCCGGAGGTTCACCTGCCTTCACCTATGGATCCTTCTGCGCTTCCTCTCTCACTCCCGCATCAGCTGTAACAGCTGAGATGTAATTAATTCCGGCTTCCTGTCTGCAACTCTCCACACTTCATCTCTCTCACCCCATTCAACTGGGGTTACATGGCTTCTTCTGGACGAGGGCAGTGTTTGTATATGCCGCGCTCATGTGACTGTCCTCTCTGCTCTCACGTCTCACGTCTCCCCTGGCATCAGCCCCGCCTGCCTCTCTTCTGATGGCTAGTCAGCGGGTGGGGCTGACGCCAGGAGAGACGTGAGAGCAGAGAGGAGAGAGGTCAGCTACATGAGCGCGGCATATACAAACAAATGAGGTAACAGCTCTCCCAGGAGGGGCGGAGCGGGGGCGGGGCTAGACATCGATTATTACGGTTGCATGCATCGGTGCCGCATCGGGGACACCCGAATCGCGATGCACCGATGCAGCGATTTAAATTCCGCACCCCTAGTTTACATAGGAGATCCACTGCTTCCCCGTGGGTACCGCTGGTGCCATCCAGTATTTTGCAATGTGTTTTCTGGCTAGATACATCAGTCAACATGTAGTACATTCCTCTTGGGAACATTTCTGCATCATTGGCTCCAAGCAGGTACACTACAGGGTTTAGAGGGACAGGAACCTGCGCTAGTCTAGTAATGCACTGGGAGACTTCCTCCCAGTACCTATGTAGTTTTGGACACCTCCAGATTAAGTGTATGAAGTCCCCCTTATGTACTTTACAATTTGGGCACAGGGGGGAGTCTCTTCCTCCCCATTTATATAGCTGCACTGATGTTCTATATGCCCTACGCAAAATAAATAATTGTGATAATCTATGGGATGCGGATACCGATACCGCTGGAATAGATTCAAGGACCATTTCCCACTGGTTCCCATCTATCTCCCCTATATCTTCCACCCATTTACTTTGGCATTTTAGCGAGGCATAGTCCTGAACTGAGGACAGCAATTCCCTATAGATTTTTGATGTTAATCCTTTCCTAGTGTCCGCCCCAAGAACTTCTCTCAACAAAGATGATGTTGACACTATCAAAGAGTGTGTTGTTTGTTGTGCCTGCAACGCATGACAAAGTTGGAGATATTGATAGAAGCTCCTGGGGTTTAACTGGAATTCCCTACATAGCTGTTCATACGTCTTCAACACCTCCCCCTCATATAGCTGTGCGAAAAACCAGATCCCCCTCTCTTTCCAGGGGGTAAAGCCCTGCAATTCCTGTACCTCTGGGTATCTCTGATTGTGCCATATCGGGGTAAAGGGCAACAAACCCGATATCTTCAGGGCTTTCCGGACCTCCCCCCATACCCTTTTAAGGAGGACGCACGTAGGTGCCGAACCTGGCATGCTTGGCAGGTCCATCTCCATATGGGAGGCCGCCTCTAATACGGGGGCTAGGGATGAGCTTCGTGTTCGAGTCGAACATACGTTCGACTCGAACATTGGCTGTTCGATCGTTCGACGAAGATCGAACGATTTGGGCCGTTCGCGCCAAATTCGAGTGACGCGAACGGCCCACAATGCACTACGCCATCGCAGTGTCATCCAGGCGCTGTGATTGGCCAAGCATGCACTGTGACCCCGCATGCTTGGCCAATCACAGCGCCGGCAGCGAGGAGAGCAATGATTGGCCACAGGCAGGATGCCTGTGGCCAATTATTGCTGAGGGTGTTTAGTACACGCCCCACACTATAAAAGGCCGCCAGCACGGCGGCCTAGTGTAGTGTGTTCCGGAGCAGGGATAGAGTAGCATAGGCAGGGACAGTGACTGTTATTTCTTTCTTGCTTAACCTGGATTCCTTTAGTTTAGGGAAAGAGAAGGATAGGTAGGGAGAGTGTCAGTGTGTTTTGTGCTTCTGCTATAGTGTGCTTAAAAAAAAACATTTATTCTAGGGACAGAAAACTCTAGGTAGGGACAGTGTCAGTTTCTTTCACTCTGCAAGTCCTTGTTTCCAGGGACCTGGAAGGACAGTGAGTGAATTGTCCTTTTGCTATATTGTGATTAAAAAAAACATTTATTCTAGGGACAGAAAACTCTAGGTAGGGACAGTGTCAGTTTCTTTCACTCTGCAAGTCCTTGTTTCCAGGGACCTGGAAGGACAGTGAGTGAATTGTCCTTTTGCTATATTGTGATTAAAAAAAACATTTATTCTAGGGACAGAAAACTCTAGGTAGGGACAGTGTCAGTTTCTTTCACTCTGCAAGTCCTTGTTTCCAGGGACCTGGAAGGACAGTGAGTGAATTGTCCTTTTGCTATATTGTGATTAAAAAAAACATTTATTCTAGGGACAGAAAACTCTAGGTAGGGACAGTGTCAGTTTCTTTCACTCTGCAAGTCCTTGTTTCCAGGGACCTGGAAGGACAGTGAGTGAATTGTCCTTTTGCTATATTGTGATTAAAAAAAACATTTATTCTAGGGACAGAAAACTCTAGGTAGGGACAGTGTCAGTTTCTTTCACTCTGCAAGTCCTTGTTTCCAGGGACCTGGAAGGACAGTGAGTGAATTGTCCTTTTGCTATATTGTGATTAAAAAAAACATTTTTTTCTAGGGACAGAAAACTGTAGGTAGGGAGAGTGTTTTTTTTCTTTCACTCTGCAAGTCCTTGTTTCCAGGGACCTGTAAGGACAGTGAGTTAATTTTCCTTGTGCTATATTGTGATTAAAAAAAACATTTATTCTAGGGACAGAAAACTCTAGGTAGGGACAGTGTCAGTTTCTTTCACTCTGCAAGTCCTTGTTTCCAGGGACCTGGAAGGACAGTGAGTGAATTGTCCTTTTGCTATATTGTGATTAAAAAAAACATTTATTCTAGGGACAGAAAACTCTAGGTAGGGACAGTGTCAGTTTCTTTCACTCTGCAAGTCCTTGTTTCCAGGGACCTGGAAGGACAGTGAGTGAATTGTCCTTTTGCTATATTGTGATTAAAAAAAACATTTTTTTCTAGGGACAGAAAACTGTAGGTAGGGAGAGTATTTTTTTTCTTTCACTCTGCAAGTCCTTGTTTCCAGGGACCTGTAAGGACAGTGAGTTAATTGTCCTTGTGCTATATTGTGCTGAAAAAAACATTTATTCCAGGGACAGAAAACTCTAGGTAGGGACAGTGTCAGTTTCTTTCACTCTGCAAGTCCTTGTTTCCAGGGACCTGGAAGGACAGTGAGTGAATTGTCCTTTTGCTATATTGTGATTAAAAAAAACATTTTTTTCTAGGGACAGAAAACTGTAGGTAGGGAGAGTATTTTTTTTCTTTCACTCTGCAAGTCCTTGTTTCCAGGGACCTGTAAGGACAGTGAGTTAATTGTCCTTGTGCTATATTGTGCTGAAAAAAACATTTATTCCAGGGACAGAAAACTCTAGGTAGGGACAGTGTCAGTTTCTTTCACTCTGCAAGTCCTTGTTTCCAGGGACCTGGAAGGACAGTGAGTGAATTGTCCTTTTGCTATATTGTGATTAAAAAAAACATTTTTTTCTAGGGACAGAAAACTGTAGGTAGGGAGAGTGTTTTTTTTCTTTCACTCTGCAAGTCCTTGTTTCCAGGGACCTGTAAGGACAGTGAGTTAATTTTCCTTGTGCTATATTGTGATTAAAAAAAACATTTATTCTAGGGACAGAAAACTCTAGGTAGGGACAGTGTCAGTTTCTTTCACTCTGCAAGTCCTTGTTTCCAGGGACCTGGAAGGACAGTGAGTGAATTGTCCTTTTGCTATATTGTGATTAAAAAAAACATTTTTTTCTAGGGACAGAAAACTGTAGGTAGGGAGAGTATTTTTTTTCTTTCACTCTGCAAGTCCTTGTTTCCAGGGACCTGTAAGGACAGTGAGTTAATTGTCCTTGTGCTATATTGTGCTGAAAAAAACATTTATTCCAGGGACAGAAAACTCTAGGTAGGGACAGTGTCAGTTTCTTTCACTCTGCAAGTCCTTGTTTCCAGGGACCTGGAAGGACAGTGAGTGAATTGTCCTTTTGCTATATTGTGATAAAAAAAAACATTTTTTTCTAGGGACAGAAAACTGTAGGTAGGGAGAGTGTTTTTTTTCTTTCACTCTGCAAGTCCTTGTTTCCAGGGACCTGTAAGGACAGTGAGTTAATTTTCCTTGTGCTATATTGTGATTAAAAAAAACATTTATTCTAGGGACAGAAAACTCTAGGTAGGGACAGTGTCAGTTTCTTTCACTCTGCAAGTCCTTGTTTCCAGGGACCTGGAAGGACAGTGAGTGAATTGTCCTTTTGCTATATTGTGATTAAAAAAAACATTTTTTTCTAGGGACAGAAAACTGTAGGTAGGGAGAGTGTTTTTTTTCTTTCACTCTGCAAGTCCTTGTTTCCAGGGACCTGTAAGGACAGTGAGTTAATTTTCCTTGTGCTATATTGTGATTAAAAAAAACATTTATTCTAGGGACAGAAAACTCTAGGTAGGGACAGTGTCAGTTTCTTTCACTCTGCAAGTCCTTGTTTCCAGGGACCTGGAAGGACAGTGAGTGAATTGTCCTTTTGCTATATTGTGATTAAAAAAAACATTTTTTTCTAGGGACAGAAAACTGTAGGTAGGGAGAGTATTTTTTTTCTTTCACTCTGCAAGTCCTTGTTTCCAGGGACCTGTAAGGACAGTGAGTTAATTGTCCTTGTGCTATATTGTGCTGAAAAAAACATTTATTCCAGGGACAGAAAACTCTAGGTAGGGACAGTGTCAGTTTCTTTCACTCTGCAAGTCCTTGTTTCCAGGGACCTGGAAGGACAGTGAGTGAATTGTCCTTTTGCTATATTGTGATAAAAAAAAACATTTTTTTCTAGGGACAGAAAACTGTAGGTAGGGAGAGTGTTTTTTTTCTTTCACTCTGCAAGTCCTTGTTTCCAGGGACCTGTAAGGACAGTGAGTTAATTTTCCTTGTGCTATATTGTGATTAAAAAAAACATTTATTCTAGGGACAGAAAACTCTAGGTAGGGACAGTGTCAGTTTCTTTCACTCTGCAAGTCCTTGTTTCCAGGGACCTGGAAGGACAGTGAGTGAATTGTCCTTTTGCTATATTGTGATTAAAAAAAACATTTATTCTAGGGACAGAAAACTCTAGGTAGGGACAGTGTCAGTTTCTTTCACTCTGCAAGTCCTTGTTTCCAGGGACCTGGAAGGACAGTGAGTGAATTGTCCTTTTGCTATATTGTGATTAAAAAAAACATTTATTCTAGGGACAGAAAACTCTAGGTAGGGACAGTGTCAGTTTCTTTCACTCTGCAAGTCCTTGTTTCCAGGGACCTGGAAGGACAGTGAGTGAATTGTCCTTTTGCTATATTGTGATTAAAAAAAACATTTATTCTAGGGACAGAAAACTCTAGGTAGGGACAGTGTCAGTTTCTTTCACTCTGCAAGTCCTTGTTTCCAGGGACCTGGAAGGACAGTGAGTGAATTGTCCTTTTGCTATATTGTGATTAAAAAAAACATTTATTCTAGGGACAGAAAACTCTAGGTAGGGACAGTGTCAGTTTCTTTCACTCTGCAAGTCCTTGTTTCCAGGGACCTGGAAGGACAGTGAGTGAATTGTCCTTTTGCTATATTGTGATTAAAAAAAACATTTATTCTAGGGACAGAAAACTCTAGGTAGGGACAGTGTCAGTTTCTTTCACTCTGCAAGTCCTTGTTTCCAGGGACCTGGAAGGACAGTGAGTGAATTGTCCTTTTGCTATATTGTGATTAAAAAAAACATTTATTCTAGGGACAGAAAACTCTAGGTAGGGACAGTGTCAGTTTCTTTCACTCTGCAAGTCCTTGTTTCCAGGGACCTGGAAGGACAGTGAGTGAATTGTCCTTTTGCTATATTGTGATTAAAAAAAACATTTTTTTCTAGGGACAGAAAACTGTAGGTAGGGAGAGTATTTTTTTTCTTTCACTCTGCAAGTCCTTGTTTCCAGGGACCTGTAAGGACAGTGAGTTAATTGTCCTTGTGCTATATTGTGCTGAAAAAAACATTTATTCCAGGGACAGAAAACTCTAGGTAGGGACAGTGTCAGTTTCTTTCACTCTGCAAGTCCTTGTTTCCAGGGACCTGGAAGGACAGTGAGTGAATTGTCCTTTTGCTATATTGTGATTAAAAAAAACATTTTTTTCTAGGGACAGAAAACTGTAGGTAGGGAGAGTATTTTTTTTCTTTCACTCTGCAAGTCCTTGTTTCCAGGGACCTGTAAGGACAGTGAGTTAATTGTCCTTGTGCTATATTGTGCTGAAAAAAACATTTATTCCAGGGACAGAAAACTCTAGGTAGGGACAGTGTCAGTTTCTTTCACTCTGCAAGTCCTTGTTTCCAGGGACCTGGAAGGACAGTGAGTGAATTGTCCTTTTGCTATATTGTGATTAAAAAAAACATTTTTTTCTAGGGACAGAAAACTGTAGGTAGGGAGAGTGTTTTTTTTCTTTCACTCTGCAAGTCCTTGTTTCCAGGGACCTGTAAGGACAGTGAGTTAATTTTCCTTGTGCTATATTGTGATTAAAAAAAACATTTATTCTAGGGACAGAAAACTCTAGGTAGGGACAGTGTCAGTTTCTTTCACTCTGCAAGTCCTTGTTTCCAGGGACCTGGAAGGACAGTGAGTGAATTGTCCTTTTGCTATATTGTGATTAAAAAAAACATTTTTTTCTAGGGACAGAAAACTGTAGGTAGGGAGAGTATTTTTTTTCTTTCACTCTGCAAGTCCTTGTTTCCAGGGACCTGTAAGGACAGTGAGTTAATTGTCCTTGTGCTATATTGTGCTGAAAAAAACATTTATTCCAGGGACAGAAAACTCTAGGTAGGGACAGTGTCAGTTTCTTTCACTCTGCAAGTCCTTGTTTCCAGGGACCTGTAAGGACAGTGAGTTAATTTTCCTTGTGCTATATTGTGATTAAAAAAAACATTTTTTCTAGGGACAGAAAACTGTAGGTAGGGAGAGTGTTTTTTTTCTTTCACTCTGCAAGTCCTTGTTTCCAGGGACAGAGAAGGACACCTGAAGGTAGCCCTTATTGCTTTTTTCCCATCTCCCTGCAGGCCATCTATTAGAATGTCTGGAAGGCAAACAAGGAGAGGCAGACAGTCAGGAGGCAATAAAAGAGGGCAAGCAGGCTCTGTGTCTGGGGGCAACAGTGCTGGTCGTGGACGCGGTGCATTGTCATCAGCACATGGCCATGGGACACGCTTGTCCTTCTTTTCGGCAGCTGGACATGTTGAGCCACATCATGCCGAAGACTTGGTAGAGTGGATGACCAAGCCCTCCTCCTCCTCCTCATCCTCTCTCACCCAGGCTCAGGGTACTGGAAAAGCAGCTGCCAAAGCGTCGTCTTCCCTGGTATCAATGTCAGACAAATCATCAGTCACTCCTTCCCTAGACCCACCATGTCCTCCTCCTGAGGAGTCCCCCGAACTGTTTCAGCACAGTGTTGGGTACATGCTCCAGGAGGATGCCCAGCGTTTCGAAGGGTCTGATGATGAAACCCAGCTAGAGGAAGGCAGTAGCGTGAGAGCAGACAGAGGGGATGCTCAAGAAGGACACCAATCTGGCAGTCATGTTCCAGCAGCTGCAGCATACTGCCAGATTGGCTCCAGTGATGAGGAGGGAGGGGATGATGAGGTCAATGACTCCACGTGGGTGCCTAATAGGAGAGAGGAGGAGGAGGAGGATGAGGAGGAGGCACATCTCCAACGAGGCAGGATGCCCTTTGGTGGCCAGCGTAAGGGCAGTACACCGACGGAATCACACCGCAGAGCTCCGCCTGTGCAGGGCGCTGCCTCTGCCCGTCATTCAAAAAGTTCTTTGGTGTGGGCCTTTTTTGAGGCTAGTGCATCAGATCGCACAGCTGCTGTTTGCAACATATGTCTCAAGCGTATATCGCGTGGCCAAAACATCAGCCGCTTGGGTACCACATGCCTGACCAGACATATGTTGACCTGCCATGCAGCTCGTTGGCAAGCCTACCTCAAAGACCCACACCAAAGAACAAAGCGGACCTCTCCTTGCACCGCATCAGCTGGGATCTCCAACCCCACTATAACTTCAGTCCTCTCTGAAACATGCACTGAGAGGAATGAAGGTGTAGAATTAGGTGTGTCACAGCCAAGTACTTGCGCCCACTCTGCTAGCAGTACACCGACGTCCGATTCTAGCAGGCAAATTTCCCTGCCCCAGCTGCTGGACCGTCAAAAGAAGTTCACTCCCAGCCATCCACATGCCCAGCGGTTGAATGCTAGCTTGGCTAAATTGCTAGCGCTTCAACTGCTGCCTTTTCAGTTGGTAGACTCGGCCCCCTTCCGTGAGTTTGTGCAATGTGCGGTTCCTCAGTGGCAGGTTCCCAAACGCCACTTTTTCTCACGGAAGGCTATTCCGGCTCTCTACCGGCATGTGGAAGGCAATGTCTTGGCCTCGCTGGACAGGGCGGTCAGCGGTAAGGTGCATATTACCGCTGACTCATGGTCCAGCAGGCATGGACAGGGACGTTACCTTTCTTTCACGGCCCATTGGGTCACTCTTTTGGCAGCTGGGAAGGATTCAGGACAAGGTGCAGTAGTGTTGGAGGTTGTCCCACCGCCACGCCTCCAAAATGCTACTACTGGTTGTGACACACCTCTCTCCTCCACCCCCTCCTCTTCTTCTTCCTCCATGGCCTCTTCCTGTGGTTTGTCCTATGAACCAGCGGTGCTCCGTAGCCGTTCACGGGGCTACGCAAGTACGCAGGCAAAAAGATGCCATGCCGTGCTTGCGCTGGTGTGTTTGGGGGACAGAAGCCACACTGGGGCAGAGGTCCTGTCTGCTCTGCAGGGCCAGGCCGAGAGGTGGTTGACGCCACGCCAGCTTAAGCCAGGAATGGTGGTTTGCGACAATGGCACCAACCTCCTCTCCGCCCTCCGACAGGGACAACTGACCCATGTGCCCTGTGTGGCTCACGTCCTTAACCTGGTGGTGCAGCGGTTCTTGGGCAGGTACCCGGGCTTACAGGATGTCCTGAGGCAGGCCAGGAAAGTCTGTGTGCATTTCCGCAGATCTTATAATGCCAGTGCTCGCCTGGCTGAGCTGCAAAAGGAGTTGAACCTGCCCAAGAACCGCCTTATATGTGACATGCCCACCAGGTGGAACTCAACGTTGGCCATGCTGCAGCGGCTGCACACGCAGCAGAGGGCCATCAATGAGTACCTGTGCGACTACGGCACCAGGACAGGGTCAGGGGAGCTTGGTTTTTTTTCTCCACGCCAGTGGGGCATGATCAGGGATGCATGCACTGTCCTGGCACCATTTGAGGAGGCCACGAGGATGGTGAGCAGTGACAGTGCATGCATCAGTGACACTGTACCTCTTGTCCACCTGTTGGAGCACACGCTGCGTGGAATAATGGACAGGGCACTTGAGGCAGAACAGAGGCAGGAAGAGGAGGACTTCCTTGCCTCTCAAGGCCCCCTTTACCCAGACAGTGTTCCTTCTGTCCCACCCATCGCACAGGAAGAGGAGGAGGAGGAGGAGGAGGAGGAGGATTGTGTCAGCATGGAGGTGGAGGCTGGCACTCAGCATCATCAGCAGCAGTCTTTTAGGGATGATTTACAGTCCCAAGAAACCAGTGGACTTGTACGTGGCTGGGAGGAGGTGGCTGCGGATCATGTCGTCCTTAGTGACCCAGAGGACTCCGGAGCGAATGCCTCAGCAAACCTACGCTGCATGGCCTCCCTGATCCTGCAAAGTCTGCGGAAGGATCCTCGTATTCTTCGGATCAAGGAGAGGGACCATTACTGGCTGGCCACTCTCCTTGATCCACGGTACAAGGGTAAGGTTGCGGACCTTATGTTACCGTCGCAGAGGGAGCAGAGGATGAGACAACTCCGGGAGGCCTTGCAGAAAGGTCTGTGCAACGCGTTCCCAGAGACTGGGAGGTTGCAAACTCCTGGTCCTGGACAACGAGTTGCTGAGGCTTCGGCCAGTCAAAGAAGGAGCGGTGGGGAAGGTGGCCGTCTGACCGATGCGTTCAGACAATTCTTTAGTCCGCAGCCCCAAAGTATGATTGGTTCCAGCAACCATCGCCAGCGTCTGATAAACATGGTGCAGGAATATCTAGGGGCAAGGTCAGACTTGGACACCTTCCCCACCGAAAATCCTCTGGCTTACTGGGTCTTGAGGATGGATCACTGGCCAGAGCTTGCACAGTATGCAATTGAGCTACTGGCCTGTCCTGCATCCAGCGTTCTTTCGGAACGCACATTCAGTGCTGCTGGAGGATTTGTCACGGATCACAGGGTGCGCCTGTCCACCGACTCGGTTGATCGACTGACTTTCATCAAGATGAACCAGTCTTGGATCACCACCAGCTACCACACACCTGATGCTGATATAACAGACTAATTGATTTTAAAATGTCACATCCCTTCAAGACTGATGCTGATGCTGAGTGCCTGTGCTGTTATGTTGACTGGCTATCCTCCTCCTCCGAGTCCTCAATGATACGATTGATGATGATAGCTTGGAAGATCATTTTTGTTTATGGGTGCCGCCACAAGTGCGTAACGCCCAATTTTTCAGCCCCTGTTTAACAGGGGCGTGTAATTACAATTTTTGAAGCAATACTTTGCAACAGGGCTCATTGCTGTGCTCCAAGTACAGTATCTGTGAGGAGTTGCAGTGTTGTGCCACCAGTGCCTAAGGCCCAATTTTTCAGCCCCTGTTTAACAGGGGCGTGTCATTACAATTTTTGAAGCAATACTTTGCAACAGGGCTCATTGCTGTGCTCCAAGTACAGTATCTGTGAGGGGTTGCAGTGTTGTGCCACCAGTGCCTAAGGCCCAATTTTTCAGCCCCTGTTCAACAGGGGCATGTAATTACAATTCTTGATCTAATAATTCACAGCAGGGCCCATTGCTGCACCCACCAAGAGTAACTGTCAGGGCTTACAGTGTTGTGGCACCAGCACCACCATCAAAGGCCCAATTTTTACTACCACTGTTCAACAATTATATGTAATTAAAATTCCTGATATAATAGTTGACAGCAGGGCGTTCCAGCACCAACCAAGAGTAACTGTGAGTGCTTACAGTGTTGTGCCAACACCAACAACTAAGGGGCCTATTTCTGCAGAGTATATACGGCAGGTCCCTACTTTCAAACATCCAACTTACAAACGACTCCTACTTGCAAACGCAAGAAGACAACAGGAAGTGAGAGGAAATCTACCACTAGGAAGGAAAATTCTCTCCTGTAAGAATAAATATGGGAGAAAGGTGTCTCCTCTGTACTGATGCTTTATCAGCAATCCTTGTTTCAAGAAAAACACCACATTTCAAAAACAGTTGTCATTGGGACGGAAAGTGAGGTGAAATGTTCTGAACAGGGGCACAGACAGCAAAACAAATGTTACAGGGGTGATAACCCTTACCTATGTTTTCCAAAAAGTTTAAAAATAGATTTTTGGGCTGGAGCTACACTTCAACAATGTACCTGTTCAAAATTACAAACAGATTCTACATAAGAACAAACCTACAGTCCCTGTCTTGTATGCACCGCCTGTATACGGCTGTTCAGAGTATATAGGGCCTTTTTTATTTTATGTGCGGGGTTCCCCTTAATATCCATACAAGACCCAAAGGGGCTGGTAATGGGCTGGGGTAGGGGGGGGGGGGTCATGGGGTAGCTATGCCATTTTTCTTAAAGAATTTCATCCATATTACCGGGACCAGACATTACATTAAAGCCGCAAGCAGTTTTAAATGGCTTTTTTTTCCTTTAGAAGTGTCATTTTGTGCAGGGACAGTTCTAAACACGGGAAACACGTGGCACTTCACAGGCATACTTTAGACACCCCCCAGGTACGATATTTAAAGGAATATTTGACTTTTTTTTTTTCACTTTATGCATCATTAAAATGACTGCTCCCGAAAAACGACCGTTTTTAAAACTTCTTTTTGCATTGATACATGTCCCCTGGTGCAGAACCCGGGTTCCCAAACCCTTTTTAGGACAATAACATGCATAATAGTTGTTATAATTAGCACTTTAGAATTCGAACGTTCGCATCCATTGTATTTAATAGGGTTCTAATGTTCGTTCGAACTTCCGGTCCGTTCGCGGGTTCTGGTGCGAACCGAACCCGGGGGTGTTCGGCTCATCACTAACGGGGGCCGATGCAGTCACCAATTTACATATAGGGTCCTCGTTTCCTTCCCGTCCCCACCCTGCCATCTGCTGGAACTGTGAGGCCAAAAAGTACATTTTGGGATGGGGTACTGCCAGTCCTCCTCTGTCCTTTAGATTTTGCAGTGTGGCTAGACTGATCCTGACTGCCTTTTTTTTTCCATATTAATTCCCTCATCAATATATCAATCTTTTTGAACCATTTGTTTGTGATCCACATTGGGGAATTGTGGAAAACATACAATTGCTTCGGAGCCCATACCATTTTTATTAAATTTGCCCGTCCTATTACTGACAGTGGAAGTTTACACCAACTGTTACATTTCACTTTCTGTCTAACCAACAGTGGACCCAGATTCAGCTGAAGGTACAGTGGACCCAGATCCGGGGATACCACCACTCCCAGATATTTAAAGCTGTTGGCTATAAATATTTGTTCTGCCCCCTCTGGTAGTTGTTCCTTCAACTGATCTATGGGCATTAAGGTTGATTTTGACCAGTTGATGGTAAAGCCTGAAAAACTTCCGAAATCCCCTATTATCTCCATCACTGCTTGCAGCGAGGCGGCTGTGTCGCCTAGATAAATAAGCGCATTGTCCGCGTATAAAGATATATTTTCTTCCCTCTGGCCCCTGCGGAACCCTGCCACTTCTGGGGCATTGCGGATCAAGATGGCCAGAGGCTCTACCGCCAGGGTGAACAGCAATGGGGACAATGGGCATCCCTGTCGGGTACCTCTGTATAGCTCAAATGGAGAGGAAAGGTTATTATTAATGCGCAGTCTGGCTCTAGGTTTAAAATAAAGCACTTTTACCCACGCTAGAAATGTATTCCCCACTCCAAATCTTGCCAGGATTTCCAGGAGGTAGGGCCACTCCACACTATCAAATGCCTTTGCAGCGTCCAGTGACAGAATGGCCCTACCCCCCCCCCCCCCCGGATTATCCACCGGCACCTGCAGATTCATATATAGTCGCCTAATGTTATTGGTCGTAGAACGGGCGGGTATAAAGCCAGACTGGTCACGATGGACCAACCTGCCAATTGGGATAGCCTCTTAGCCAAAACTCTAGCAAAGAGCTTGACATCCGCATTTAGTAAGGATATTGGGCAATAGGAGTCCAATAGGAGCTTATCCTTTCCTGGCTTTGGGAGTACTGTTATTATTGCCTCTTGCATACTATCTGGTAAGCTGCCTATTTCCTCTGCCTCTGTTATAACCTGCAACAGGGATGGTAAAAGGTCCTCCCCATAATGGGAATACACCTCCACCGGTATCCCATCCGGGCCTGGGGGATTTATTATGTGGCCTCTGCCAGTTCCACCAATGTGATTGGAGAATTCAACATTTCCCTGTCCGCCTCGGATAGCTGTGGAAAAGGGCAGGCTTGTAAAAACAGAGCCGAATCAGATGGAGTATAGCTAGTTTTAGAGGAGTATAAATCCTTATAAAACCGCTGAAAGTTATCTAAAATATCCGAACTAAGGGTATACTTTTCCCCGGATTCTGCCCTTATAGCCGAGATATTAGCGGATTCCCTCTGCTCTCTAGCTATGAGAGCAAGCAGGCTGCCAGTGTTTTCCCCCTCTTCAAAATAGCTCTGCTGCTGAAAATATATCCTCTTCTCTGCTGCAGACAGCAAAACCGAATTGTACATTGCTTGTGCCTCCGTCCAAGAGTCATGGTTAGATTGGGAAGGATCGGCTATTAAGGCCTGTTCTCTCACTTTCATTTCATCCCGTACCCTATTCTCCCATTCCCTGGACCGGGTTTTAATTCCTGCAATCTCTCTAATAAGGCATCCCCTTAAGAATGCCTTATGTGTATCCCATACTACCGCTGCACTAGCAGATCTCCTGTTGAAGTGCAAGAATTCCCGCAATGCCCCCCTTGTTCTGTCCGAAGACGGGAACAGGGTTAACCAAAAAGGGTTCACTTTCCACAGTGGGCGGCCCTATGCTACAGTGACATCCAGCCGTACCCAGAATGGAGAATGATCGGATAGTAGACCATCACCTGCTGCATAAGTACCAGCGTCTGGTTTACATGGTACAGAAATACCTAGGGGCAAGATCAGACTTGGACACCTTTCCCACCGAAAATCCTCTGGGTTACTGGGTCTTGAGGATGGATCACTGGCCAGAGCTTACACAGTATGCAATTGAGCTTCTGGCCTGTCCTGCATCCAGCGTTCTTTTGGAACGCACATTCAGTGCTGCTGGAGGCTTTGTAACCGATCACAGGGTGCGCCTGTCCACCAACTCGGTCGATCGACTGACCTTCATAAAAATGAATCAGTCTTTGATAACCACCAGTTACCAAGCACCTGATGCTGATGTAACAGAATAATTTTCTTTGAAATGTCAGATCCCTTCAAGACTGCCTATGCTGATACAGAGTGACTATCCTCTTCCTCCTCAATGATCATGCTGATAGCATGTAAGAACATTTTTGTTTCTGGGCACCGCCACCAGTGGCTAAGGCCCAATTTTTCAGCCCCTGTTTAACAGGGGCATGTAATTACAATTTTTAATGTAAAACTTTGCACCAGGGCTCATTCCTGCGCTTCAACTAGAGTATCTGTGAGGGGTTGCAGTGTTGTGGCACCAGTGCCTAAGGCCCAATTTTTCTGCCCCTGTTTAACAGGGGCGTGTAATTAAAATTGTTGATGCAATACTTTGCAGCAGGGCTCATTCCTGCGCTCCATCTAGAGTATCTACAGTATGAGGGGTTTCAGTGTTGTGGCAACAGCACCAGTGCCTAAGGCACAATTTTTATGCCCCTGTTCAACAGGGGCATGCAATTACAATTCTTGATCTAATAATTCACAGCAGGGCCCATTCCTGCACCCACCAAGAGTAACTGTGAGGGCTTACAGTGTTGTGGCACCAGCACCACCACCAAAGGCCCAATTTTTCCTACCACTGTTCAACAATGGCATGTAAATACAATTCCTGATATAATAGTTCACAGCAGGGCGTTCCAGCGCCCACCAAGAATAACTGTGAGGGCTTACAGTGTTGTGCCAACACCTAAGGGCCAAATTTCTGCAGAGTATATACGGCAGGCCCCTACTTTCAAACATCCAACTTACAAACAACTCCTACTTGCAAACAGAAGGAGACAACAGGAAGTGAGAGGAAATCTACCCCTAGGAAGGGAAATTCTCTCCTGTAATATTTAATATGGGAAAAAGGTGTCTCCTCTCCACTGATGCTTTATCACCAATCCTTGTTTCAATAAAAAACCCAAATTTTCAAACAACATTTGTCATTGGGATGGAAAGTGAGGTGAAATGTTCTGAACAGGTGCACAGACAGCAAAACAAATGTTACATAGGTGATAACCCCTCCCTATGTTTTCCAAAAAGCGTAAAAATAGATTTTTTGGCTGGAGCTACACTTTAAAAATGTACCTGTTCCAAATTACAAACAGATTCTACTTAAGAACAAGCCTACAGTCCCTGCCTTGTTTGCACCGCCTGTATACTGCTGTTCAGAGTATATAGGGCCTGGGGGCCCCACGCCTTTCCTTTTTTTAATTTGGGTGTGGGGTTCCCCTTAATATCCATACAAGACCCAAAGGGGCTGGTAATGGGCTGGGGGTGGGTGGGTACCCATGCCATTTTTCTCAACAATTTTCATCCATATTGACGGGACCAGACATTACATTAAAGCAGTTTTAAATGACTTTTTTTCCTTTAGAAATTTCATTTTGCGCAGGGACAGTTCTAAACACGGGAAACACATGCCACTTTACAGGCATACTATAGACACCCCCCAGGTACGATATTTAAAGGAATATTTCACTTATTTTTTTTCACTTTAAGCATCATTAAAATCACTGCTCACGAAAAAACGGGCGTTTTTAAAACTTTTTTTTGCATTGATACATGTCCCCTGGGGCAGAACCTGGGTCCCCTTTTTAGGACAATTACTTACATATTAGCATTTATAATTAGCACTTTTGATTTTGAATGTTCGAGTCCCATTAACTTTAATAGGGTTCTAAAGTTCGCGCAAACTTTCGGTCTGTTCTCAGGTTCTGGTGCGAACCGAACAGGGGGGTGTTCGGCTCATCCCTAGTGTCCACCCTTTCCACCTCCTCACCACCTATATAAACCGGGCAATGATTGATCTTTCTTGATCTGCTATAATCCACTATTATTTCTTTAGTTTTTGCAGTATTGAGTATTAAATCATTTTCTCTACACCACTCAACCAAATGTTGAATTTCCTGCCTATAAGCTGTCTCATCATCTTGTATGAGTCCCACTAAAGTGGTGTCATCAGCAAACTTCACTATAGTGTTAGACTCATGTATGGGAGTATGTATAATTGTTAAATCCGCGCTTAGGAAATATTCCTGTTCCGCTGCCTCCCCTAAAGATCCCTAAAAAGGGATCTGAATTGAGTAAAGGACGTGTGGTGTTGGGGTGAATGGCGCTGCCCTCCAATTGGATAGTGGTGAGGGTAGAGATATAGTTAAATCCTTCCGTAGATTAGCTTGTGGTAAGATCCACTTACAATTAAGTGGTTACATCCAAGCTAATATTAAACCTTCCAAAGTGAAAATGTTATGTAGCGCACCCACCTCTCCCCTTACCTGCCTTTAATTTCTGGCTCCTCGCAGGGAAAGAGAGACACACACCGCACCACAAGCCTGTACCCTCCTGTGTGAGGAGGCTGAGCGGTGTTAGTTTTTGGCCTGCCTGCAGCTGGAGTGGAATCCTCCCGAGGATGATTCTCAGATCTACCTTAGATAGATGCAAGTCCTTATTTTTCCCCAGGAATGTAACTGTCCACACCAACTGAAAGTCCAACTTCAATATTTATTTCACACGGATAATAAACAGTCTCTTTAACAGCAGACAGGTTGGAGCAAGACACAGGACAGCTTAGGTGGGAGGAGGTCCAGGCACAAACTTGAATCAACTCTTTGACTGTTTAGGTTTCACAAACAGTTATGGCGCACGATCTCTGCCACAGATCGGGTGAATAAAGTCACTGCCACTGACTTGGAGAACTAGTCACTGCCCCTGACCGGGTGAATAAAGTCACTGCCACTGACTGGGTGAATGAACTTCCTTCTTAAGAGTATCTGGCCCATGTAAAGGAGAAGACATCCCTCCGGAGAGTTACCAGAGGTCCCCACCATCACCACAACTCTGCGCTGGGTCTTCGGAAAAGGTAACCTCCCTGGCCTCCTCGTCCTAGATCCGGGTCCCCTCGCAAGGCGGCACCATGGGAGTCCTCGATCCCTAGCGGACCCCAGTCGAAGGTGCTGGGCTCTGGGCCTTCCAAATGAGTACCTCACCCCAGACTGTAGGTGTCTGGGATGGAACAGGAACCAGGCCTCCGGGCCTAGTGCACCCGGAAATAACACGCACACCCACCCAGGCCGAAGGTGCCTGGGCGCGGACAAACCAACCCCAATGGAAGATGGCCGCCCCTTTTTATACCCTCTCCCGACAGGCACAGCAGGTGACCCGCCGTACTACTGCCGAGAGGGGACAAAAAAGGCACAGCCTTGTATCAGTGGTTCAACCCTGGCCTACGGCAACAGCGCCACCTGTAGGCCACAGGGAACTGCACACCAACACTATCTCCCATGAACAGAAATGGTCCATTAACCCTAACAATCAGTGTGTCTGAGCCTAATTACCACTCAGACACTTCCCCTAAATTGAACACCCCGGCACACATCCCCCCACTAAATTGACACTGGTCCCCAGTGTCTGGAACAAACCCATGCCTCTCAAGCCTGAGTCAGCATAGGCCCAAACCAGAGACTAAACTACAAAAAAAAAGGACAATTTAAAAAAAACTGCCTGTTTGTGTCGGAACCTAACATGGGGAAAGGAGGTGAAACATAGAAGAGAAAGAAGAAATCACACATGTGCACATTAAAACATTAAATGTCACATAAAATACTTTCAACAGATATTTACAATTCCCTCCCGCCTGCAATAACTAAGATCCACCCCATACTCTGTAGTCTTGCTTGGCGTCCGCCTGCAGGGGAAGAAAAAAAAACATACACATCTAAAATTACATAAGTTTGAATGAACAGATCCTCCCCTAGAGGAAAATCCCTTCCTTCCAAAAGTAAACTGCATCATCACTAGCAATGTAACAGTTGCACAACACCACCACCTAGTGGTAGTGCTGTGATTAAGACACTGATGTTGGCCAATTCTCTTCTTCTTGACTGTGGCCCTGAACTATCTACAACCCCAAAGTCCTTGTATCTCTGTGGTGGGGAGAGAGGGGAGAACAAAAAAAAACAACAGCTCCCGCTTCTCCAATGAGTAGAATACACCTTTTGTTAGGGCAAAGTTCCTGGGTTTTAAAGAGTGCACTCAAAAAATACAAAGCAAACACAAGAGTCTTGTCTCTTAAAGGTAATAGTGTGGGTCAGGCAACACCAGCGGCTTCCAATGCTTATCAAATGTGTCTATATGGTATTCAACGTTATGTTTGTCCTTCCTGCAAATAAGTACCTTGTCCGCATAAATGTGCCGACCCAACATCCAGGCAGCCTTACAGTCTTTGTATCTCTGGGTAGCTGCAGGTGAACATGAAAAGTATCTTCGGGCCTGGGGTACTTTAATGTGTGTCCATATAAAGTCCGCGTACCACCGGTGTCTACAGGCCTCCACTTCAAATGAAAGCTCTTTGGGCAGGTACGGGTACTCCCACCCATACTCGCTGGCAACTTTCTGGTTGAAAAGTCTCTGTAATCGGGACAATGGTGGCATGGTAGCACGGTCTCCCATGCCAGGCAAGACGATGGCATCCGGGTGCCGAGGTACTGTAACTACCTCAGGACCAGACACAGGGGCCCGCAGCGACACCCGTCTCGTCTCAGTAGCTGATGCAGGTGTCTCCAACAGTGAAAGGGCAGACAAGGGGACAGATCCCTCCTCAGGCTCTGAGGCCACCACCCGGGGTGTACTTTCCCCAGTGGACATGGGTGGGTCCCTAGCACTACGGGACGAGGGCAGGGGCATCTTATCCCAACCCTTTCATTCAAAAAGTTAATCTATAGCGGCGTCATCTCCCGCATCAGAGATGGACTCAAGATCGGAGGTGTCACACTCCTCCGCAGGCAGGTAACTCTTGGTAGAGGACGAGTCACCGCCTCCGACTAATTCACGAACATGTGAATCCCCAACACTTGGGACCTTGGACAGAGTCTCTTCCCCCGGCTTACCTCGGCTTGTAGCTGAACCAGGACGTCTGGGACTTTTCCCTTCGGATGCATCCGTTCCGAGTAAACGCTGGGGCGTAGCTCCACCACGGCCGCAGGAAGCTTTTACGAACCTGATCTTCCTCTTGGGCGGTGGGAGAAAGGACTCTGTGGTGACCGAAGCAGCATCCTCCGGTCTCTCATTTACTGGAACAGTCTCATCTGTGACTTCCTCCGAAGTCCTGACAGTGCGCGCAGGGGTGGCTGTGTAAGCTCTGATTCCTCCTTCCAGAGTGGTGGCACCCGTAAGGCAATTGAGGTGGAAAGCCCGAGGCTTTTCTGTAGGTTGCTCCACCTCAAACAAGAACTCCTTACATAGCTTGCATCGCCCGAATGGCTTCAGATGTACCTTCAGTCCCGAGCAGCCGGGACAAATCGCTCCGAGGGCCTCCACATCTTTGCAAACGTAGAGGGCAAAACGTAACGTCCCCGGGGCTTGAGCCGAATCCCCGTATCCGTTAAGGGAGCAGCAAATGAAGTCATCTTCATGGTAGTAGTAGCCGGAACCCATGAGGCATGAGAAGCCATGTTATCCATTCGCTGCATTGCGCACTGTCCTTTTCGCCCCAAAGTTCCCACGTGCAACTCCACACATGGCTGGACTCCTCCCATCTCCTGCATTGTTCGCGGGCTTTCACTCTGTCACGCCCACAAACTACACAGTCAGGGTTCTCCTCGTGGCACAGTTCTCAATATGGCCGACCTCCGCGGAACTTCACTGGGGAATAAAGTTCAAACTCTAGGGGGTTTTCACACTTTCCAACCGCAAACACATCCCGGACTCGAGCCCCCACGTGTAGCGCACCCACCTCTCCCCTTATCTGCCTTTAATTTCTGGCTCCTCACAGGGAGGGAGAGGCACACCGCACCACAATCCCGTACCCTCCTGTGTGAGGAGGTTGAGCGGTGTTAGTTTTCGGGCTTGCCTGTGGCTGGAGTTGAATCCTCCCGAGGATGATTCTCACCTCTACCTTAGATAGATGCAAGTCCTTATTTTTCCCCAGGAATGTAACTGTCCACACCAACTGAAAGTCCAACTTCAATATTTATTTCACACGGTAATAAACAGTCTCTTTAACAGCAGACAGGTTGGAGCAAGACACAGGACAGCTTAGGTGGGAGGTGGTCCAGGCACAAACTTGAATCAACTCTTTGACTGTTTAGATTTCACAAACCGTTATGGTGCACGATCTCTGCCACAGACCGCGAGGTTGGTCTCTGCCACAGACCGGGTCAAGAAAGTCACTGCCACTGACTGGGTGAAAAAACTTCCTTCTTAAGAGTATCTGGCCCATGTAAAGGAGAAGACATCCCTTCGGAGAGTTACCAGAGGTCCCCACCGTCACCACATCTCTGCGCTGGGTCTTCGGAAAAGGTAACCTCCCTGGCCTCCTCGTCCTAGATCCGGGTCCCCCTCGCAAGGCGGCACCCTGGGAGTCCTCGATCCCTAGCGGACCCCAGCCGAAGGTGCTGGGCTCCGGGCCTTCCAAATTAGTACCTCACCCCAGACTGAAGGTGTCTGGGATGGAACACGAACCAGGCCTCCGGGCCTAGGGCACCCGGAGATAACACGCACACCCACCCAGGCCGAAGGTGCCTGGGCGCGGATGAACCAACCCCAATGGAAGATGGCCGCCCCTTTTTATACCCTCTCCCGACAGGCACAGCAGGTTCCCCGCCCCGCCGTACTACTGCCGAGATTGGACAAAAAAGGCACAGCCTTGTATCAGTGGTTCAACTCTGGCCTACGGCAACAGCGCCACCTGTAGGCCACAGGGAACTGCACACCAACACTCTCTCCCATGAACAGAAATGGTCCATTAACCCTAACAATCAGTGTGTCTGAGCCTAATTACCACTCAGACACTTCCCCAAAATTGAACACCCCGCTACAGTTATATTTAATAATTAAATCAAATGGGGCCCATTACTGCAAGCCACCTATGAAGAGCGAATCAGTGTTCGGGTCGCTCTTCCTGGGGGCCAGTCAGCAGGGGATGTATATAAACAATGTGGTTACTACTCGGTCAGCCCTCCTTTCACTGCTCTTAGGAAGAAGTTGAGCCTCAAAGTATGCAAAATGTGATATATATCCTAAAAAGTGATCCAAACTAGTGTCACCCTTCAGTGGGTGAGTTTACAGAGTTGTGATAAATAACCTAAATAAAATGATCCACATTAGTGTCACCCTTCAAGGGTGATGTTGACCTATGTGGGTTAAATATAAATCCTCGAGTGCACTTATTGCTAAAGTGTATCTAATTTCGTGACCCAGTATTTAAACATGTGCTACATATCAAAGCAAATCAACATCAGAACCTAAAAATCATGTAGTGTAATTGCCCTATAATCTAACACCTGTGGGCAAAAATACGTGAGAAAAGACTGAATGTGTCCTGTGTATCAGTCCCCGACTGGGGGGGAATAATATATATCCCAAAGAAGTATATACGAGAAATGTCCACAGATGGGAAAAACCACAAATAAAGTTGTAACTGGGTAGAAATTAATTCAGCTGCAGTATCCAATATTCATACTATAAGTGGAAAATGGAGAATTTTTTTTTTCACTAGATCTTCCAAGAATGTGACATTTGTGATTGTTTTCGGTGTCCTATGACGACTTTATCCTCAAGTGTACAGATTAAGGTGACTTTCGTGCTCCCCCTCGTTACCCCACTCACCAGATCCAGGTACCCCTGCAGGAGTAGTAGGCGGAAGTGAGTGTTTGGGTTCCCTCTCAGTGTGGCTGCTGCTCCTCCGCTTAGGCTGCTGGGCTCCCCGCACGCCGACTCTCAGCCTTTAGACAGCGTGTGTGTTTTCTGTTGTTTTTTAGCTGTTTTTTTTTTATTTGCACTCAACTGCATTTAAATGATGCGATTTGGATTACTTTTTTAAACTTTTAAATAAATAATCGGAATTACACCATGCAAGTTCATCTTTCTCTGGTCTTATGAGGATACCAGGAGGTGGCACGCTGGGAAAGCAGCAACAAAGTACTGTCACAAGATCTGGACATTGACCGGGAGCCCAGCAGCCTAAGCGGAGGAGCAGCAGCCACACTGAGAGGGAACCCAAACACTCACTTCCGCCTACTACCCCTGCAGGGGTACCTGGATCTGGTGAGTTTTCCACTTATCATATGAATATTGGATACTGCAGCTGAATTAATTTCTACCCAGTTACAACTTTATTAGTGGTTTTTCCCATCTGTGGACATTTCTTGTATATACTTCTTTGGGATATATATTATTCCCCCCAGTCGGGGACTGATACACAGGACACATTCAGTCTTTCCTGACAGACTCCATGGCAGCCTACGTGTGGGTTAACCCTGCCTCCTCTCCAATGCTATAGGACCCCATACCCATAAAAGTAAGCTCACCTCTCAGTACTATGTTCCTTTTTTGTCCTCCTCCAATGGACCTATGATGTTCACGTCCATTCAAGATATCCCAGGATGGATGGCACACTTCTATGCGGTGCAGCTCGGAGCCCAGCCACGGGCAGTTGGAGAGCTTGCAGCAACCATGTACCTGTGGATGGGAAGTTGCTGCAGTGTGCCCAAAGATCAGGACATCCTCGGCTGGCAAGGTCTGCGACCATCTTAATTTTTTCCATGGCAGTCGCCTCTGTATTTGTGTGTCATCTATTGTTTGTTTTCCCCTTATGTCCCCTGATACTCTTATGGTGGCTGGAACGCTTCTGCGTCTCAGCTCGCCGCGGTGTTTCCGGGTTGCGAGCGCCGCCGCCGTTCGCGCTTGCACCAGGTCCTCTTCCAGATCGAGGCTTGGTTCACTCAGCGATCACGCAGGCGCCGCTCGGCGGCTTCCCCACGGCGCAGGCACGTCATGGGAAAGGCGGTGACGTCACAGGCGGGAAGTTTAAAGCTGCTGCTCGCCTGTATCAGTCAGGATTTCCCCTGACAGTGAGCAGAGGCAGCGCTTCCTTCTCAAACCAGTCTGCAAGTATGGTGCCTTTGTTTCCTGGTCTGATGGTTACATATATGTCAACGTAAAGGGGGAAATGCTTTCTCATTATTAATCTAGTTTCTTATTTACCTTGTTTGACATTCCTAGGATTTTCCTTTGGCAGACCATCCCTTGTCGTGACGTTCTTGTCCAAGGATCATGGACAAGTCACCGCCTTCATGTGGCCAGCCCTCATGCACTAGGTATGTGCGGGAGAAGGGAGTGCTTGGGGGGGACGGACACAAGTTTTTGCGTTGTTTGTTGTCTTGTCACCTCCCTCCCCCTATTCTTTCTCTTCCAGCCCTTCCGGTTCGGATCGTCAGATGTTGGTCCAGGACGACACAGACCTTGCCAGGCCGCAACTAAAGCATTCATCTAAATCCAGGCAGGATTCGCCGTCTGCATCTCACCACCAGAGGAGACGCTCCCATTCCTTCTCCAGACACCGCTCCCACCGCCATTACAGTCGCTCTGGTCGCAGAGCCTGCTGGGGATGTGACACACGAGTCCCAGAGGGCAAATCATTATGCAATCATTGCTATGCCCATGCGGTTGGGGAAAAAGAGACAGAGGCTCAACACATCGAGTCTCTAGTAAAAAGGGTGGTGCAACGCTCTTTAACCACTTCAACACCGGGCTTTTTTTACCACCTCAATACTGGGCCTATTCTGGCACTTCTCTCCCACATGTACAAATCATCATTCATTTGCTAGAAAATTACTCAGAACCCCCAAACATTATATATGTTTTTTTTTAGCAGACACCCTAAGGAATAAAATGACGGTCATTGCAACTTTTTTTCTTGCACGGTATTTGTGCAATATTTTTTCAAACGCCTTTTTTTGGGAAAAAAAATGGTTTCATGAATTAAAAAATAACAAAACAGTAAAGTTAGCCCAATTTTTTTGTAAAATATGAAAGATGATGTTACGCCGAGTAAATAGATACCTAACATGTCACGCTTTAACATTGCGCACACTCATGGAATTTGCAAAACTGTCACTCAACACATAGGAAAAAGTTGGCGCTGGTGTCAAAGACAATATACAATGTGAAAACTAAAAATGGAGAAAATTAAAAAAGGCACTGAGTGGAAAATTATAAAAGATAATTCTTGTAAGACTGTAAAAAGTCCTTTTTTAGTCTATCTTAATGCACCTAGAAGGCAGCCCAGTGAGAATGTGAAGCGAATCCTGGAGGAACTGTGGGGAGAAGCACAAAAGCGCCACTCTAAGTGCAGTATAATCAATAAAATGTAATGTTTAAAAAAGGGGGGGAGCATATATATACTCACAAACATAACGTTAAAATGAGCATGTAGATGAAAATCAAAGTCTTATCTGTAAGAAGGCAGTGACGTGGGCCAGATGATCCTAGTGGGAGCCGATGTATGCCGGCACAGCACTTCCGCGGATGCAAAGGAAGGCAGAATGAGAGGAGTCCACAGCGAGCGGTGGATGGATGAATCTTGCTGCACACCGTGACTTAGGAACAACTTCCGGGTGGATAGCTGGCCGTGACTTGCGGTGAGTATCCGGGTTGAAGGAGGACCAATAAAATCCGTGTGACTGGTAACCAATGGGTGGTTACCAGTCACAATGGGTGGTTACCAGTCACACGGATTTTATTGGTCCTCCTTCAACCCGGATACTCACCGCAAGTCACGGCCAGCTATCCACCCGGAAGTTGTTCCTAAGTCACGGTGTGCAGCAAGATTCATCCATCCACCGCTCGCTGTGGACTCCTCTCATTCTGCCTTCCTTTGCATCCGCGGAAGTGCTGTGCCGGCATACATCGGCTCCCACTAGGATCATCTGGCCCACGTCACTGCCTTCTTACAGATAAGACTTTGATTTTCATCTACATGCTCATTTTAACGTTATGTTTGTGAGTATATATATGCTCCCCCCCCCCCTTTTTTAAACATTACATTTTATTGATTATACTGCACTTAGAGTGGCGCTTTTGTGCTTCTCCCCACCGCAAAACTGTCACTCCATTGCCCCCATCTCCTGGGTCACAGTCACGACCGACGCCAGCGGTTCTGGCTGGGGGGGCTCTCTGTGGTCAGAGCCTTGCTCAGGGCAGGTGGGACACTCGTCTCCGCAACCCAGGCTCGAACGTCCTGGAACTTCGGGCGGCTTGGTGTGCCCTCCAGTCCTTCTCTTGGTTCCTGAAAGAAGAATCGGTGTTGATAAGGATGGACAACACTACAGCAGTGTCATACGTGAAGAGGCAAGGGGGGACACGAAGTTCCACACTTCTTCAAAAAGTAGAACCTATCATGACTTGGGCCCAGAAAAATCTGGCCAATATTTTGTCAGTTTTCATTCCCGGAGTACAGAACTCCCAAGCAGATTTCCTCTCACGCACTCAATTAGACAACAACGAGCGCAACTTTTTGGAAAAAATTTACTTTCATGAATTGAAAAAAAATTTAAAAGTAAAGTTAGCCCAATTTTTTTGTATAATGTGAAATATGATGTTAAGCCGAGTAAATGGATACCAAACATGTCATGCTTTATAATTGCACGCACTCGTGGAATGGCGACAAACTACGGTACCTAATAATCTCCATAGGCAACGTTTTAATTTTTTTTTATGGTTACCAGGTTAGAGTTACAGAGGAGGTCTAGGGCTAGAATTATTGCTCTCGCTCTGACGATCGTGGCGATACCTCACATGTGTGATTTGAACACCGTTTACATATGCGGGAGCGACTTCCGTATGCGTTTTCTTTGCTGCGCAAGCTCGCAGGGACGGGGGCGGGCGCTTTAAAAAAAAATTTTTTTTAAAATTATTTTATTGATTTTTATAATACAAAATTGTGTTTTAAAAAAAATAAATAAAAATTTGATCACTTTTATTGCTGTCACAAGGAATGTAAACATCCCCTGTGACAGTAATAGGTGGTGACAGGTACTCTTTATGGAGGGATCGGGGGTCTAAAAAAAAACAAATCCCTCCTTTGCACTTCAAAGTATTCAGATCCCCGAAAACGGCGATTCTGAATACTGTGTACTTTATAAAATCCGGCGCCATTGGCAGCCGAGTAAACCGGAAGTGACGTTGTGACGTCGCTTCCATGTTTACATTCAGGAGACTGGCAAAAAGCCATTTACGGCTTCATGCCAGTCTGTCACAATGTGCCGGAAGTGGCGGATCGGGTCTCCGGGTGGGACGGGAGGCCCAATCAGAGCGGCGGGAGGGGGGGATGTCCCCTCCCGCTCCTCCGGTATAACAACCGAGTGGCTTTTAGCCTGGTTGTTATGCCTGGATAGCCAATCGCCCGCTCTAAACAACGGTGCAGCTGCAGGCATGATCCCGGTATAGCCCCCGAAAGCCGAGGCCGCATATGTGCGTACGCTCGGCGGGAAAGGGTTAAATACTGGGTCACGAAATTGGATACACTTTAGCAATAAGTGCACTTGAGGATTTATATTTAACCCACATAGGTCAACATCACCCTTGAAGGGTGACACTAATGTGGATCACTTTTTTCAGGTTATTTATCACAACTCTGTAAACTCACCCACTGAAGGGTGACACTAGTTTGGATCACCTTTTAGGTTATATATCACATTTTGTAAACTTTAACCACTTAAGCCCCGGACCATTTGGTAGCTAGAGGACCAGAGGTGATTTCAGAATTTTGCACTGCGCTGCTTTAACTGTAAATTGTGCGGACATGCAATGTTGTACCCAAACGAAATTTGCGTCCTTTTCTTCCCACAAATAGAGCTTTCTTTTAATGGTATTTGATTGCCTCTGCGATTTTTATTTTTTGCGATATAAACGGTAATAGACCGAAAATTTTGAAAAAAAATGATATTTTCTACTTTTTGTTATAAGGAAAATTGAATAAACTCAATTTTAGTCATACATTTAGGCCAAAATGTATTCAGACACATGTCTTTAGTAAAAAAAATGTCAATAAGCGTATATTTATTGGTTTGTGCAAAAGTTATAGCGTCTACAAACTAGGGTATAGCTTTTAGTTTATGACTGCCTATCTCATTTCTTGAGGTGCTAAAATGGCAGGGCAGTACAAAACCCCCCCCAAATGACCCCATTTTGGAAAGTAGACATCCCAAGGAAATTGCTGAGAGGCATGTTGAGCCCATTGAATTTTTTTTTTTTTTGTCTCAAGTGATTGAATAATGACTAAAAAAAAAAAAAAAAAATTACAAAAAGTTGTCACTAAATGATATATTGCTCACACATGCCATGGTTATATGTGGAATTGCACCCCAAAATACATTTTGCTGCTTCTCCTGAGTACGGGGATACCACATGTGTGGGACTTTTTGGGAACCTAGCCGCGTACGGGCCCCCGGAAACCAAGCACCGCCTTCAGGATTTCTAAGGGCGCAAATTTTTGATTTCACTCCTCACTACCTATCACAGTTTTGAAGGCCATAAAATGCCAAAATAGCACAAAACCCCCCCAAATGACACCATTTTAGAAAGTAGACACCCCAAGGAAATTGCTGAGAGGCCTGTTGAGCCCATTGAATATTTTTTTTTTGTCCCAAGTGATTGAATAATGACAAAAAAAAAAAATGACAAAAAGTTGTCACTAAATGATATATTGCTCACACATGCCATGGTTATATGTGGAATTACACCCCAAAATACATTTTGCTGCTTCTCCTGAGTACGGGGATACCACATGTGTGGGACTTTTTAGGAGCCTAGCCGCGTACGGGACCCCGAAAACCAAGCACCGCCTTCAGGATTTCTAGGCACAAATTTTTGATTTCACTCCTCACTACCTATCACAGTTTCGAAGGCCATAAAATGCCAAAATAGCACAAAACCCCCCCAAATGAAAGTAGACACCCCAAGCTATTTGCTGAGAGGCATGGTGAGTATTTTACAGCTCTCATTTGTTTTTGAAAATGAAGAAAGGAAATTTTTTTTTTTTATTTTTTTTTATTTTAAAACTTTGTGACAAAAAGCGAGATCTGCAAAATACTCACATTACCTCTCAGCAAATAGCTTGGGGTGTCTACTTTCCAAAATGGGGTCATTTGGGGGGGGTTTTGTGCCATCTGGGCATTCCATGGCCTCCAAAACTGTGATAGGCAGTGAGGAGTGAAATCAAAAATTTACACCCTTAGAAATCCTGAAGGCGGTGCTTGGTTTTTGGGGTCCCGTTCGCGGCTAGGCTCCCAAAAAGTCTCACACATGTGGTATCCCCGTACTCAGGAGAAGCAGCAGAATGTATTTTGGGGTGTAATTCCACATATACCCATGGCATGTTTGAGCAATATATCATTTAGTGACAACTTTGTGCAAAAAAAAAAAAAAATTGTCTTTTTTCCACAACCTATGTCAACATATAAAATATTCCATGGACTCGACATGCCTCTCAGTATATAGCTTGGGGTGTCTACTTTCCAAAATGGGGTCATTTGGGGGGGTTTTGAACTGTTCTGGCATTTTATACACAACATTAGGAAGCTTACATCCACTCTTCTAACCACTTGAAGACAAAGCCCTTTTTGACACTTTTTGTCTACATGAAAACATTTATTTTTTTTGCAAGAAAATTATGTTGAACCCCCAAACATTATATATATTTTTAAAGCAAAGGCCCTACAGATTAAAATGGTGGGTGTTGCATTTTTTTTTTCTACACAGTATTTGCGCAGCGATTTTTCAAACGCATTTTTTGGGGAAAAAATACACTTTTTTAAATTTTAATGCACTAAAACACACTATATTGCCCAAATGTTTGATGAAGTAAAAAAGATGATCTTAGGCCGAGTACATAGATACCAAACACGACATGCTTTAAAATTTCGCACAAACGCGCATTGGCGACAAACTAAATACATTTTTAAAAGCCTTTAAAAGCCTTTACAGGTTACCCCGTTAGATTTACAGAGGAGGTCTACTGCTAAAATTACTGCCCTCGATCTGACCTTCGCGGTGATACCACACATGCATGGTGCAACTGCTGTTTACATATGACGCCAGACCGACGCTTGCGTTCGCCATTGGGCAAGAGCAGGGCAGGACAGGGGGTGCTTTTTTTATTTTTATTTTTTTTATTATTAATTTTGCTTTTTTGTTTTATTTTTAAATTGTTCCTTCCATATTTTTTTATTTTTATCATTTTTATTGTTATCTCAGAGAATGTAAATATCCCCTATGATAGCAATAGGTAGTGACAGGTACTCTTTTTTGAAAAAACTGGGGTCTTCTAGACCCTAGATCTTTCCTCTGCCCTCAAAGCATCTGACCACACCAAGATCGGTGTAATAAAATGCTTTCCCAATTTCCCAATGGCGCTTTTTATATCCGGGGGGGGGACATTCCCTCCCACTGCTTGTAAAAGCAGTCCAGAGGCTAATTAGCCACTAGGATTGCTTTTACATGAAAGCCGGCTGCTGGCTGAAAAGAATGATACCAAGATGATACCTAAACCCGCAGGCATCATTCTGGTATAAACATTCAAAGTCCAGCAACATACCAGTACGTTGCTGGTCTTTGTTGGACATGTATTGTAATCTTTTTTTTTCATGCAGCCAGTTGGCTGAACGAAAAAAGAGATTGATCGGTGGGTATGCCCACCATTAGAATACCGCCCTTCATCCACCCACTTCTAATGATGGGCATACATGCACCATTTATATATGCCGAAGCATGGGGGCATCCTCCCGCAAAAAAGTTATGCCGCACACACATGGTCGGACTTTTCCACGGGCAAGCCTCCGTCGGAATTTCGACCGTATGTACGCGGCATTAGGAGCAAAATCGCTCCTCCGCTCCTCCGCCCCTGCTGCCCCAATGCTTCGGCATATATGCCTTTTTTCTTTTTTTTTAACAGAAAAGGTTTTTATTTCGAAAAAATAGGATAATACAACAGTGACAGAATAAAGTCTCAGACATAATACAGAGTTAGTAGGCAAAAAGTGAGCTTAGCTGTACAATCAGAGAAAAATATTCGGGGGAACACTCAGGAACATATAATGACAGGGTCCTTACATCATACTATGAACCAGGGGTACAGTAGGAGTTACAGCAGGACTACTCCACCCAGGGGTTCCCCACCCCCCCAACACTGGGGGGAGGGGGGGAACCAAGGGGCAGCCAGCGGGGAGTAGGCTACCAGGGGGGGGAGTGAGGGAGGGGAAAGAGGGGGAAGACAGCAGGAAAAGGGGGGTCGGGGAAGGGGAGGAGGAGGGAAAAAAGGGGGGAAAGCAGGATGAGAGGGGAGGCCGGAGGCGAAGGAAGAGGGGAGAGGGGGGAAGGGCGGAGGAGGAGAAGGGAAAGAAGTCAGGAGACATCACAGAGTTCATCAGCTCCACTACCAGGTTTTTCATCGTCTGTGGCCAGGTGTCATGTGCCCATGAGGCCATCACCCCACCCGTCCAACCAGGAGGACCAGATCTTGTCAAACTTTACCGGGCAGTTCCTACTCTCATACGTAATCTTGTAAAGTGGCAGCACCCTATTAACCGTAGCCTCCCAGGAGGCCCCAGAGGGGACCTCTGTACTCCTCCATTTTAAAAGGATTTCTCTCCTGGCGTAGAACAGTAAGAAGGTTACACAGAGTTTGGTGTATCTACTCCCTTCTATGTCTCCCAGGAAACTAAGCAGAAAGAGCTTAGGATCCGGTATCAGGTCTATGCCACCAATCCTCCCCACGGTCTCTGCTACCTCCTGCCAGTAAGGCTGGATCCTTGGGCAGGTCCAGACCATATGGAAGAAGGAGCCCTCATCCCTTCCACATCTTCCGCATAGCAGGCTCAAGGAGGGATAGATGCTGACCAGTCTTTGTAGAGTGTAGTATGCTCTATGTAGGAATTTGAGCTGTATGAAACGGTCCCTGGACGCAATCATGGACGGAATATAGGAGGAAACCAGTTCCTCCCAGGTTTCCTCATCTAGGTCGGGAATGTCTTCCCTCCATTTATGGAGGAGAGGAATTGTGTTGGCGTCGTAGGCTATCGTAAGGTATAGATAAAGGGTGGAGAGGGGCCTCTCCATCGTTCCAGACATGAGTCTTCTCTCAACTCGATCCGACTCAAGGATAATTGGCTCCGGGAATTGCGCGTTAATGGCATGCTTGAGTTGCCAATATCGAAAGAAAAAAGATGAGGGGAGTCGATGGGTTCGTTTCAGACTCGAGAACGCCGCAACTTTCCCGTCCACCATAACATGTTTGAGTTTTACAACCCCGTGTTTAGCCCAGGCTGATATGCTTTTTTTTTTAACTGTGGTGGTGAAATCACCTCCTACAGCACTGGAGTCGCAGGGATCAGGCCTGTCTCTGCGAACGCTGCAGTTATGTGTGTTGTGTTTTGTAAGTGACAGTGATCGATCGATACTGCACTTGGGTGGCCTGGGCTGGGCGAAGGGGCAAAACGCAGGTGCTAGCAGGTATCTGGGCTGATCCCGCTAACACTGCGTTTTTGGGAACCCTAAACTGCTGGGGACGCTAGTATAGATCTGATCAGATCAGATATTGATCTGTTCAGATACTATACCACTAAGGGAGGTGTATGCTTCACGCGTGGGTGTTAGCGTTACTGGCACTAACCTGACGCTGCCTGGGGTGTGACGCAGACCCTCTCTGACGCTAAAACCTAATTGATATCACCCGCCGGGCGATCAGGGGGTTAAACCTTTCTTGGGTTATATATACGGCGGGTGCCCTGACACTATAAAAAGCAAACTAACTAACCAGCGTCACCCGTAACACTTATATGGTGATCACTGGTGAAAGGGTTAACTAGGGGCAATAAGGGGGTTAAAACCTTTATTAGATAATTTATGGGGGTACCTGACGCTATAAAAACCTGCGGCGAACCTAAAAAAAATTACTGGCTACCGATCTGCATCACCGACGCTAAGACAGCGATCAGAAAAATGATCGCTTAGCGACAGTGGTGATAGGGGGTGAAAGGGTTACCTGGGGGGCGATCAAGGGGGTTAAACCTTTATTAGATAATTTATGGGGGTACCTGACGCTATAAAAACATGCGGCGAACCTAAAAAAAATTACTGGCTACCGATCTGCATCACCGACAATAAGACAGCGATCAGAAAAATGATCACTTAGCGACAGTGGTGATAGGGGGTGAAAGGGTTACCTGGGGGGCGATCAAGGGGGTTAAACCTTTATTAGATAATTTATGGGGGTACCTGACGCTATAAAAACCTGCGGCGAACCTAAAAAAAATACTGGCTACCTATCAGCATCACCGACAATAAGACAGCGATCAGAAAAACGATCGCTTAGCGACAGTGGTGATAGGGGGTGAAAGGGTTACCTGGGGGGTGATCAAGGGGTTAAACCTTTATTAGGTAATATATTGGGGTACCTGACGCTATAAAAACCTGCGGCGAACCTAAAAAAAATAACTGGCTACCGATCGGCATCACCGACAAAAAGACAGCGATCAGAAAAACGATAGCTTAGCGACAGCGGTGCTAGGGGGTGAAAGGGTTACCTGGGGGGGCGATCAAGGGGGTTAAACCTTTATTGGATAATTTATGGGGGTACCCGACGCTATAAAAACCTGCGGCGAACCTAAAAAAAATTATTGGCTACCGATCAGCATCACCGACGCTAAGACTGCGATCAGAAAAATGATCGCTTAGCGACAGTGGTGATAGGGGGTAAAAGGGTTATCTGGGGGGCGATCAGGGGGTTAAACCTTTATTAGGGGGGGTTAGGGGGCTACACTGGACCTAAGACTAAACTTTGGTGACACTTTTACAGTCACAAATGTCACTGATTGCAGTGATCAGTAAATAAATGATCACTGCAATCAGTGACACTGTGGCTGGGGGCTGGGGGGTGATCTGGGGGGTGATCTGGGGGTGTCTGGGGGGCGATTTATGTACCTAAGTGTCCTGGTGTCAGTGTAGTGTTTTGTGCACTAACCTGGCATCTTCTCCTGTACGGCGCTCGGTATATGTGAGCGCCGCAGGAGAGATGACATCACTTCCTCCTGCCTGTGTAAACATTACACAGGCAGGGGAAGCTCTCTCATTCGCCGGGAGCGATCGAGAGGGGGTGGCCGGAATCGAACGGCCGTCCCCTCATGCCTGATCGCTCCTGATCAGTTAACCACCGCTCACTGTAAAGAAGGGGGGTCCGATCGGACCCCCCAACTATACAAAGGCAGTCACGTAGATATACATGATTCTGCCTGTCAGTGCCATTCTGCCGACGTATATTTACAGTGGGCGGTCGTTAAGTGGTTAAGGATCAACCTCTTCCTAAGAGCAGTGAAGGGAGAGCTGACCGAGTAGTAACCACATAGTTTACATACATCCCCTGCTGACTGGCCCCCAGGAAGAGCGACCCGAACACTGATTCACTCTTCATAGGTGGCTTGCAGTAATGGGCCCCATTTGATTTAATTATTAAATATAAAATTTTCACTTTGGAAGGTTTAATATTAGCTTGGATATAACCACTTAATTGTAAGTGGACCTTACCACAAGCTAATCTACAGAAGGATTTAACTATATCTCTACCCTCACCACTATCCAAATGGAGGGCAGCGCCATTTACCCCAACACCACGCATGTATGGGACTACAGTCGTGCGTAAACAATGTAAACAGGGCCGGACTTAACACACATCCATTTGTGGCCTGTTTGTTAGAAAATCCATAATCCATGAGCGCAGCCATGGACATAGGCCCAAAGCTTTTAACTTTTTCACAAATTTGTCAGGAACTACTGTGTTAAATGCAGAGCTAAAATCAATGAATAACATCCTAACATATGTGTTTGAGTGCTCAAGATGTGTCAAGGCAGCATGCAATGCAATAGCAATTGCATCATCTGTGCATCTATTTGCACGATAGGCAAACTGATACTTATCCAGATCAACAGGAATGCTTGCCTTAAAGTGGATGTAAACCCACTGTCAGGTATTTGAAATCATTGACATAAGATCAATCTATAAGGCTATACATGCCTCCTGCATGTATCCTTATATGTAAAAACTCACCCCCTCAGCAGCCAGGACCCCCGCAATATCGCCAAATTTGTGGGCGTTTTTTTCTTCGGCACTCGGGCGGAGTCGTGACGTCAGAGGACTCCTCCGCCCACCACTACACTGCTCTGGCCAGCCAGCATTGCAAGGACGAGCCTCGCGCCTGGTAACACTGCCGTGCATGTGCAGGAGTGACAGAGCGCGTTCTGTGAAGAAGAAGAGCGTGCTCATGGCCCTCTGTTACTTCTGCACAGTGCACACATGTGAATGTCCAGTGACAGTCGGGGATGATCGGTGCGGGGGACAGCTGTGAACACCATCTCCCATGCATAGCTTTTCATCAGCCACTTCTCCTTCTCTCCCTCCTGTGGCTTTCACCTGAAAAGCCATGCATGGGGGATGGTGTTCACAGCTGTGCCCCACACCGATCATCCCCGACTGTCCTCCGTGTCTGCCTCCTCCAGCGCCCCCCTTCTTCTTCTCTGGCCCCCTCCTCATCCGCCCGCTGTGTCTTCCCCCTCCACCCCCCCCCCCTCGTCCCCCGCAGCCGCCGGCTTCCCTCTCCTCTCCCGCGGGCTGCGAGGGGGGGGGGAATCTGTCAGGATGGAGAGCGGAGAAAGGAGCCAATCACCAGCTGGTTTCTTTTCTGAATGGGACACAGAGCGTCCGTTACTGATCGCTCTGTGTCCTGTGATAACTGAGCAGAGTAACCTGTGTGTTACTCTGCTTCAGTTTATGAATCACCAAAGCCCCCAACAGGGCTGATAAAAAAAACAAAGGAGGGAAGGGGAGGGGGATGTGAATTGTGAACTTTTTTACACAGGATGTGCCTGTACAGGCTAGTGCACAAGATATGTAAATAACCTGTCACTCACAGCAAGGGGGGGGATTTGACAAAAGTTTTCTCCTGTTTGTCAAGATTTATCTCACTGAACAATAAAAGAGGATTGCTCAGAGCTGGATTAACCCTGTGTGGCAAGACTGGGCACAGATGGGAAATCTTATACCCTACATTGTGACATCAATTTTTATTATTTTTTTCCGGGTTTACATCCACTTTAAGATGTGCTAATACGAGCCTCTCAAAACATTTCATGATGATAGGAGTTAGGGCAACTGGGCGATAATCATTTAAGCATGTAAGGGTACTTTCACACTGAGGCGCTTGGTGCGCTGGAGGTAAAGCACCGCTATTTTTAGCGGCGTTTTACCGTCGCGTTTGCTGCGATTTTCGCCCGCTAGCGGGGAGATTTTAATCCCCGTTAGCGGCCGAAAAAGGGTTAAACCCACCCGCAAAACGCCTCTGCAGCGGCAGTTTGCATGCGGTACGGCCGCTGCGCCCTATTGATTTCAATGGGCAGGGGCGCTATAGGAGCGGAAGTTTTACCGCTCCTACCGCGCCTCAAAGATGCGGCTGGCAGGACTTTTTTTACCGTCCTGCCAGTGCAATGCTCCAGTGTGAAAGCCCTCAGGCTCTCACACTGGATAGAAAGGCGCGGTTATTTCAGGGTGCATTGCAGGCGCTATTTTTAGCGCAATAGCGCCTGCAAAGCGCCTCAGTGTGAAAGCAGCCTTACTGCTGATTTTTTAGGTATTGGGACAATAGTAGTAGATTTAAAACAAGAAGGTACTGCAGCCTGCTTCAATGAAAAATTAAAAATATCAGTAAAAACGCCTGCTACCTGGTCTGCACATCCCCTCAGTATACGGCCTGACACCCCGTCTGGTCCTGATGCCTTTCTGATGTCAATATTCCTCAAATTTGACCTGACCGCATGTATTTTTAATACCAGTAAAAAATGGTCGTCCTCCACTATAATATATATATTTTTTAAAGTACATTCTAAACCATAAATTTTTTAATAATAATATTGTCCCGTAGTATATATAGTAATATTCTAAGATTATTCCCCTTATGTTTATTGGCAATTTAATTCTCAATTTTAATTAATTTTTATGTTTAAATATAGCTGCGGTAATGTATTTGTGCCTAGTAATACTAAGCATGTGATAGACTGTAACCGGAGATTGCTACATATGTCTGCGGGGGTTTGTGAAGAAAAACACCCTAACTGCGAGCTGATGGTTAGCAGTAGGAGTGACACGCTCTCATGTCTTGGAATTTGTACTTTCTGGAGACACAGACAGTGGAAGGGTCTTTATGCACCACAGACAGGGCCGTAGCGACGCCCGGAGGGTTGGTATGGCAACGATACACTATATATTAGCTTAGAGGTGATCGGCCCACCCATCTACTGAGGAAGGCCTGTGATTGGCCGATACGCGTCTAGAAGGGAGGAGCCGATAGTGTGACGTTCAGCCAGGCACTGTAAGTGTGTACACGGCGGCGCTACTGTGGAGGTTTTTATATGTGATTTTATCAGTTTTATCTTGTAAGTAACCTTTTTTGGGGGCTTTAAATAAATTGGTATACAGAGAACACTATGGTTTCTGTATTTATCATTTACATGTCCTGATCTCATGGAATTTTGAGCAAAGCTGGGAGGTGATTTGTTTTCCTGGATGCAAGTATGCTGAGTTACCATTAAGGCCTGTACACACGGTCGGACTTTTTGCCAACAAACTTCGAAATTAGCAAGTTTTCCCAAAAATCCGACGGTGTGTACGCTCCATCGGACAAACTTTTTCGGTTTTCATCGGACAAAAGTTTGCTTTGCAAATGGACAAACTTTTCGGCAACAAAAGTCCGATAGTGCAAAGTCCGACCGTGTGTACAGAAATCCATTGGACTTTAGTCTGAAGTACAAATACGCATGCCCAGAACCAATGTTAAAATCAACCAACAATAGCAGAAGTTGACCAAAGGGTGGCAGAAAAGAGCAGAAAAACCACGTGATGTTGGGAAAGTTTTGGGAAAGTTTGCAGAAAAGCCCTGCCGTGTGTATGCTATGGGTGTGCCCGGCCAACTCCCTTCAGACAAAAATCCACGGAAATTTTTTTTGAAGTCCGACCGTGTGTACGAGGCTTTAGAAAGAAGCAGTCTGCAGATTGCTGGATTACCTGCCATTGATTACTAAGAGGAGGAGATCGCAAAGAACTCGTGGAGAGACCTATTTATGAGTTTTAACTCATCTGGGAGGTGAGCGTGCATTTTTACTGGTGGTGTTGTGCACTCCTTTTGAGGATGAACAATCACTGTGTTGGATTTGTGTGGAAACACTGATAAGAAGAGTTTTTTCATCTAATGGACTATATATAATTTATGTGCATGATTTATTAATTTTTATTAATATTATATATTTGCACTTGTATTTAATTTGGTTTATATACATAGCGCTACATTAATTTATTTATAATTGTTTGAGTACAATGTCACGCAACCGAGCAATTGTCAGTTAAAGGGACGCAGTGCCATATCGCAAAAAATGGTCAGGTCAGGAAGCGGGTAAATCCTTCCGGGGCTGAAGTGGTTAAACAGCAGGCACACCCGCTAGTCTTTGGTCCCATGCAGGGGCTAGGATCTGTCAAGTAGGGGTGCAAGGCAGGCCACATAGGTGCTGATTGACCTCTGCTAGCTTTCAAGCCTCCCTCACCTGGGACTTAACCCCTTTGGGACTAAAGTCCTGGTAGTCAGGGTTTGAAGCCCCCCCCCCCAAGTCTCCTTGAACCTTCAAAATCCCAGGTCCCCAATATAAATGTAGCAATCCAGAGAGTCCTGGAAGTCAGTCCTCTCCAGCCAAACCTAACCCGGGACACCTCACACTGTATGGATGAGAACCCCTGAGTACCACAGAGCACTGCAACGGTCCCCCTTAAAGGGACCACAACTCAAATATTGGGGGAATGTACCTGCCATCCAGGACACATTCCCAGTATCCTGTACACATCCCCCCATCTCCCTCGATGCGGAGGTGTCCGAGGCAATGTGGGACACTCTACAGTGTACCCTAGAGAGGGCATCCGCATTCTGGTGTTGCTTTCCTGGTCTGTGTTCAACTACAAATTTGAACTCTTGCAACGCCAAAAACCACCTGTAAACTCAGGCATTTGTGTTTTCATTCTGTCTCATCCAGGTCAATGGGGCATGGTCTGACACCAGGCGAAACTTCTACTGAGGAGAAAATAGCATAGCGAGTCGAGAGCCCACTTAATGACCAGGCACTCCCACTCCACCACAATGTAATTTCTCTTGGCGGCTGTCAATTTTCTACTCAGAAAAACTATATGGTGTTCTTTCCCATTGATCTCTTGGGACAGAACAGCTCCCAAGCCTTCACTGGAGGCAGCTGTTTAAACATCAAATTCTCTTGAGAAGTCAGGAGCGACCAGTACTGGATACTAACACAAGGCTGTTTTAAGCTCCTGAAAAGCCTTCTCAGCCTTGTCATCCCATTTCACCGTGACTTTTTTTCCTTTGTCAGGTCTGTGAGAGGTGCAGCAATAGTGGCAAAGTTGGGGACAAACCTGCGGTAGTACCCCACAATGCCAAAAAGGCTTGACCTGTTTGTTTGTGACTGGGCGGGGCCAGGCCTGGATAGCCTCTACTAGGTTCACCAACACTCTACCCACAATGTACCCCAAGTACTTGGTCTCTTCCATAGCAATGGTACACTTTTTTTGGGTTCACAGTAAATCCTTCCTTCTTTAGAGAGTCTAAGACTGCCTGCACTCGGGGGAAGATGGGATTCCCAGTCTGTACTAAAGATGACAATGTCCTCTAAATACATTGAAGTGTATTTCTAATGTGGGTGTAAGGTTTTATCCATAGCTCTCTGGAAAGTAGCTGGAGCGGAATGCAAGCCGAATGGCATTCTTTTGTACTGGAAATGGGGGGTAGAAAAGGCAGTCTTTTCTCTTGCTTCCTTAGTTAAAGGTATTATAGTTAACCCCCCAACCTTTTCTACCACCTCAAATGGCCCCTGCCACCTGGCCAGGAACTTACTTTCTACTGTAGTTATAAGCGCAGACACCCCATCCTCAACCTGAAACTGTCTAAGTTTGGCAGACCGGTTGTACACCCTTCTTTGTGCCTCCTGCGCTTTTGGCAGGTGCTCTTTGACCAGAGGCATTACCTTAGCAATCCTCTCATATCTGAGTTATATGTTCTACAGCTGTTTTATGAGGAGAGGCCTCACTTTCCCTTCACTAAATCAAGCAATCCCTGTGGTCTTCGCCCGTACACCAAAATGAACGGCGGAAAAAACCTATGGACCGCTCTACCAGTCCATCTGTCTGTGGATGATAGACAGATGTGCGCAGCTGTTTGATTTGGAAAAACTTGCACAGATATGCCATCACCCGAGACATAAATGGGGTGCACGGGTCTGTCAAGATCTACTTTGGGAATCCTGATTTCACCAAAGGGCCCACCAAATCCATCGCAATGCACTCAAATGGTACCTCAATAATGGGCAACGGCACCAACGGGTTCCTCAAGTGGGGCATCGGTGCAGTCAGCTGGCAGGTGGGACGTGAACTGCAATAAAGTCTCACCTCTGCTGTAACTCCTGGCCAGTAGAACCGGTCCGTTATTTGTGACTTGTTCTTGTCAGCCCCCAGGTGACCTCCCAATGCATCATTGTGGGCTAGGTCGAGCACCGAGCGTCTGAAGGGCTGGGGAACCAGTAACTGGTCGACCACTTTTCCCCTAACCTTGGCAACTGTGTTGCTATGGCAATTTCCATAGTGATTTTATGATAGTAATATAGATTTTAGGTTTAGTTACAGTGACCCTTCCCCCCCCTCCATTGATATGTCTGGACGTTCTTTGCAGGAAGCAGGAAATGGGTGGGAGGGGCTTGGAAAGGGTTGGGGAGAGACATGTGTGTTTGAACAACAGTTGGTGTTTGGAAGGACAAAGAAAGGAGTTGGTGTTTGGAAGGACAAAGGAAGGAGTGGGTTTTTGGAAGGACAAAAGGAAGAAGACATGGCTGCCTGAAGCTGGATAACTTTGGAGACGCTTTTGGGAGTTGGACTGAGCAAGGAAATATGGACATTACATCTTGACCTCTAAGTTGAGTAATTATTTAGTTTACTTAATGTGTACAGTACATGTTGTACATGCTTATATATTTGTAGACATATATTTTGTAAGCTATAAGTTGTGTTGTATTGTGCATCCTACAGTTGTATGTGCAGATTTTTCCTTGTTTAGTAAAGCATTGATACACTACAGAAGTTTTAGCTTCCTTGGTTTTACCACAAGAACTTAATAGATAGACGCAAAAGCATTACAATGGGGGCTCGTGGCCGGAATTTGTGCTAAAATTTCAACAGAAGCTGACCTGTTTTCTGTGGTGTGTATTTTTTGCTTGTGCTGGGGGAAAAATGCAGCGTACACTGTGTTACGTACCTGCAGGATGAGCCTGACGTGCAGTGGGAAGGCCTCTCGTACAACCCCGGCTCAAGGGCCACCGATGTTGCAACAGTGGCCGCAAGAGCCTGGCGGTGTATGGGTGCCTGGTTCGTCTTTGGTCTTGTCAGTTCAGCTGGTGCAGCAGGGAACAGGAAGCAGGCTGGTAGGTGCACTGGCTGGGGAGACACTGAATACGTAGTCAGGCAAGCCGGGTTTGGTAACAGACGATCAGATGTAGGTATAGACGACAGGCAGAGAATGGTCAGGATACAGGCAAAGTTCGGCAACAGGAAATCAAGCAGTGTAGAGCTGAGCGTGGTTACAAGGCAGGCCGGGATCAGGATAACAGAGATCAATCGTAGTCAAACAAGCCGGGTCAAACACAGAAAACAGATCAGATCACAGGAAGACACTGGAACAGGTATGAACTGCAGATCAGGCAGCGAAGACACAGTGCTGCTGAGGTGTTTAAATAAGGCAGCCTGTTGCCAATCACTGAAATCAGTCTGCACTATTAACCCTTAGGTGGCAGATCCATGACATTGCCCCCCCCCCTTACGGGCAACCTCCGGGTGCCCAACAGGTCTCTCTTCTGTGGATTTCTGCGAAAAAAGGCATTAACAAGGTCTCTGGCGTGCACATCCTGTTCAACCTCCCAAGAGTTATCCTCCGGGCCATAACCTTTCCACTTAACCAGGTACTGTACCTGATTCCTTCTTCTCCTACAGTCTATGATAGCCTCCACCTCATACTCCTCTTCTCCATTGATGGTCACAGGTTCTGGTGGCTTGGATACTCTATCTGGAAAAGAGTCAGGGACTGCGGGTTTCAAGAGAGAAACATGGAAGACAGGATGTATCTTAAGTGAATCAGGTAAAGATAATTCATAAGCAACCTCATTAAGTTTCCTCTTGACTGGGAATGGTCCCACAAATTTAGGTGCCAGTTTCTTTGAGGGACATGCCAACCTGAGATTCATAGTAGACAACCATACCTGGTCTCCCGGGTGGAGAATCAGTTCACCCCTCCTTTTCCTGTCAAAAGCCATCTTGCTTGCTGCTCGTGCCTTGGTAACCGCTTCTTGAAGCAACTTATTGTTGCGGTTTAGGAAATCCACTGTGTCTTGGACAGCAGGAACTGTGGTCTCTGGAGTAAAGTCGGGCAAGAAAGATGGGTGAAAACCGTAATTTGCAAAAAAGGGTGACTGACCTGTGGCAGAGTGAGTGGCATTATTGTAGGCGAACTCCGCCAGTGGCAGCAGCGATACCCAGTCATCCTGGACAAAAGTGGTGAAGCATCGGATATACTGTTCCAATGTCTGATTGGTTCTCTGTCTGTCCATTGGTCTGGGGATGGTAGGCAGAGGACAAGGATCTTTCAATTTTAAGGGCTTCACACAGAGTTTTCCAGAATCTGAAAGTGAACTGAACCCCCCGATCGGAGACAATGTTCATAGGGACTCCGTGAAGCCTCACAATCTCTCTGATAAATACTTGAGCCGTCTCCATGGCCGAGGGAGTACTCTTCAGAGGCAAGAAATGGGCCATTTTGGACAGTCGGTCCACTATCACAAAGATGGCTGTGCATCCTTCCGATGGGGGAAGTTCCACAATGAAATCCATGGCTATCATTTTCCATGGTCTGTCAGGGACTGGCAGTGGCCGAAGTAGACCCCAAGCTCGGTTCTTTGTACCCTTGCTGCGGTTGCAGATTGCACAGGAATTCACATACCTCCTACAGGTTTCTTCTAGGTCCGGCCACCAAAATGTGCGTTTCAGGAGATCAAGCGTCTTGTGGACCCCAAAATGACCTGCTAGGGGATGATCATGAGAAAGACCCAAAATGGTTATACGTAAACATTCAGGCACAAATACCTTGCTTCCGTTAAACAGCAATCCTTCCCGGAGTGTCAGCGTGACCCCTGGAGTGTTAGGAACGTCTGTCGAAGCCTGCTTCATTCGGCTGAGGAGGTTGCCCTGTAAAAGTAAGAAGTTATTTTCAGACAAGATGGTATCTGCTACTGGTGGTTCCTTGGGGTCATCGAACATACGAGACAGTGCGTCTGGTTTGACATTCTTCGAGCCCGGCCGATAGGTAATGTGGAACACAAATCGGGAAAAGAACAGGGCCCAACGTGCTTGACGTGGCTTTAGACGTTTAGCAGTCCTCAAGTACTCAAGATTTTTGTGGTCAGTATAGACCAATATGGGATGCGCTGCTCCCTCCAGGAGGTATCTCCACTCTTCTAAAGCCGCCTTAATGGCCAGTAATTCTCGGTCCCCAACATCATAGTTTCTCTCTGCTGGGGAGAGCCTGCGGGAGAAAAAGGCTACTGGATGCATCAAATCCTTAGGGCCTTGGCGTTGGGAGATGACTGCTCCAATAGCGACTTCAGATGCATCTACTTCTAGTGTATACGGCAGAGACGGGTCCGGGTGACCAAGAACAGGTGCTGAAGTAAACAGTCTCTTCAAGGTTTCAAATGCGGCTTGTGCCTCGGGTGTCCAATGGAAGCGAAGATTCTGTCTAGTCAGCTGTGTGATAGGGGTGATGATGGCGGAAAAGCCCTTAATGAACCTCCTGTAAAAGTTGGCAAATCCTACGAAGCGCTGCACCCCCTTCTTGTCGTTAGGTGCAGGCCAGTCTAAGATAGCAGAGACCTTTTCAGAGTCCATCTTAATCCCTTCAGGTGAGATTATCAGTCCCAGGAATTGGATGCTGCTTTGTTCAAATTCACATTTTTCACCTTTAGCATATAGTCCGTGTTGGCGGAGCCGGCTCAGCACCCTTTTGACATGACCTCGATGAGAGTCTAGAGAAATGGAAAAAATCAGGATGTCATCTAGGTAAACAATCAAAAATATATCCAGGAAGTCTCGGAATATATCATTAACAAAGTGTTGGAAAGTAGCCGGGGCATTGCATAGTCCAAAGGGCATCACTAGGTATTCATAGTGGCCAAATCGGGTGCAAAAGGCCGTCTTCCACTCATCCCCATGACGGATGCCGACTAAATTGTAGGCCCCCCGTAGATCTAGTTTGGTGAAGATGGTTGCCGACCTTAATCTCTGAAATAGTTCGGGTACTAGAGGAAGAGGATATCGGTTTTTAACTGTAATTTTGTTGAGCTCCCGATAGTCCACACAAGGTCGTAGGGAGTGGTCCCTTTTCTCAACAAAAAATATTCCTGCTCCTGCTGGGGAGGTAGATGGTCGGATGAACCCCTTTTTCAAATTTTCTTGGATATACTCTTTTAGTGCCTCCTGTTCTCGTTCAGCGAGGGGGAAGATTCTACCGAAAGGGATTTCAGACCCTGGAAGCAGTTCAATTGGGCAGTCGTATGGCCGATGCGGGGGAAGAATGTCAGCCCCTCGCTTACTAAAGACATCCAGGAACTCATGGTAGGGTTCAGGTACGACTTGCCGCACCTCAGACTCAGAGTCCACACAAAATAGTGTTGTAGAAGAAGCTGGGGACCTAGGTAGGCAGTGCTCCTGGCAATAGGCTGAGTGGAAGTTGATTCTCCCTGTGGCCCAGTCAACTTGCGGATTATGCGCCTGCAGCCAGGGTAGGCCCAGAATAACAGGGAATAGCGGGGAGGTGATGACATCAAGGCTTAGGATTTCCTTATGTTGGGAGGAAGCCAACACGGGTAAGGGAAATGTCTCTTGGGTCACAGGTCCAGACTTGATACATGACCCGTCAGCTAGAAAAACAGAAAGTCCTTGTGCTTTAGGTCTCAAGGGGATGCGTTGTTGTGTTGCAAAGGTTAGATCGATGAAGCAACTGCAGGCCCCGGAATCAATGATCGCGGTAACTGTCACTTCCCTTTCTAGCAGCTGAAAAGAGATGGGAAGGGTTAGGTTGGTGGCATTGGTAGGTAAAGAAAAGTTATTTACTGAAGAAATCATCCGCCACTTATGTGTCTTGGTTGGACAGGAACGTACATAGTGGCCCGCTTCCCCACAGTATAGGCAGAGGTTATTCTGTCGTCAGTGCAGGCGTTCCTCTGGAGACAGAGGGGGGCGTATTAGGCCAATTTGCATAGGCTCCGGTGCTTCGGTGGCAGAAGTAACAGGAGCGGGCTGAACTAGAGTGAAGCTAACAGGTGCGGAGTGAGTGGGAGCTGGGATCCGGGGCATCATCCAGACTGGACGTGGCTGCTGGGCTGATCTTTCGGAACGTCGCTCACGTAGACGGCGGTCAATTTGAATGGCCAGTGTGATAAGGGCCTCCAGGGTATTTGGGACTCCGACACGTGCCAATTCGTCTTTCAGACCTTCTGATAACCCCAAGCGGAACTGGTGTCGCAGGGCTGCGTCATTCCACTGTGTGTCTGCACTCCAGCGTCTAAAGTCTGTAACATAATCTTCGGCCGTTCTGCGGCCTTGCTGGAGTGCATGAAGGGCAGCCTCTGCTGTGGTGGTTCGTTGCGGGTCGTCGTATAATTCAGCCATCGCGCCGAAGAAGGCGGACATGGACTGTAACAATACATCGTTCTTTTCCAACATCCGATGAGCCCAGGACTGGGGCTCACCCTGAAGCAGTGATATGATGAATCCTACTTTGGTAGTTTCAAGGGAGAAAGTTTGAGGTTGCAGGGCGAAGTACAGTTCACATGCGTTGCGGAAGGATCTAAATTTTCCCCGGTCACCTGAAAATCTCTCTGGCGCTGGAACTCTGGGTTCAGGGGGCAGCATCACCACTGAGGTTGCTGCAGTGGCAGTCCTTGAGGCAGAAGGTGCAGCAGTGCTTGCTGGTGTAGCTAGAGTCTGTACACGTTGTTCCAGTTGCGTATAACCCTCCTGTAGAGATTTGACTGCTTGGGTAAGGGCTGCAAGGTGCTGGCAGATGTCATCCATGGCCGACTTCCCACTTGCAGGCTCAGACATGGCTGCCTGATACTGTTACGTACCTGCAGGATGAGCCTGACGTGCAGTGGGAAGGCCTCTCGTACAACCCCGGCTCAAGGGCCACCGATGTTGCAACAGTGGCCGCAAGAGCCTGGCGGTGTATGGGTGCCTGGTTCGTCTTTGGTCTTGTCAGTTCAGCTGGTGCAGCAGGGAACAGGAAGCAGGCTGGTAGGTGCACTGGCTGGGGAGACACTGAATACGTAGTCAGGCAAGCCGGGTTTTGTAACAGACGATCAGATGTAGGTATAGACGACAGGCAGAGAATGGTCAGGATACAGGCAAAGTTCGGCAACAGGAAATCAAGCAGTGTAGAGCTGAGCGTGGTTACAAGGCAGGCCGGGATCAGGATAACAGAGATCAATCGTAGTCAAACAAGCCGGGTCAAACACAGAAAACAGATCAGATCACAGGAAGACACTGGAACAGGTATGAACTGCAGATCAGGCAGCGAAGACACAGTGCTGATGAGGTGTTTAAATAAGGCAGCCTGTTGCCAATCACTGAAATCAGTCTGCACTATTAACCCTTAGGTGGCAGATCCATGACACACTGTTTAGGAAGAGTAAAGCTGCAAAGGTTTCTGGTGTCCAGGAGGACTTGAAGGTGTGCACCCTTCCTATCTGGGCCAGAAATAGTCAGTGGATGTCTGTTGCAAAGGAGCTGGCTGGATATGCTTCTCCTTTGAACAGAGCTTGGGGGGATGGAGTCTCTGATCTTTCCTCAGATTTTAGCCTCAAAAGTTTTGGGTTCAGTAAGAGAGAGATGCGGGCAGTTGCTGTGTTTGGTTTGCATTTCCTGCATGCTCTACATATTGAATCTGAAAAGAGGGAAAAGGCAGAATTAGAAAGAGATTTAATTAAGGGGCAGCTTGCAGTGGCATCCAAGTGTTTGGAAAAAACTGCAAGCAAGGCAAAAGATTTAGAAAGTAGGGTAATCAAAGTTAAACCTGCAGTGGCTTCCAAGAGTGTTCAATCCGCTGTAGGCCGAGCTGAAGATTTGAATGAGCGGTGTGCAGCCCTCATGAATAAATCTAATTATGCTCTAACAAAGGACAAAGGCCCAAAGCCTGTAAGCAGAAGTAGGACATGTGCTTCTGTTACTTCTCATAACCAGGAAGCAGAGGATTTGATCAGCTCAAATTACAGAGTTGATTCAGATACAAGGAAGACAAGGCCTATGATCTCCAGGAGACACTTGTGGATTGATTTACTTAAGGTGGGGGTCCCTAAAGAGGAAATAGATGGGATTCCTACACCAGCATTGTTTAAGAAGTGGAAGCAAATGGTTGGGAATGGTAGATTCAGTCACATTAAGTTTTTCTGTTGCCACAAAATGGGGCATATTGCAAAAATGTGCCATACTGTCAAGCAGCAGGCCTCTGTTCTTCCAAGGACGGCACGGAGAGACATGCAAGTTTATTCGTTATGTTGGAAGTCAATGCCTTTCCGTGAAAGTGTTTCAAGGCAACAGTGGGCACCCTACAATAGTTTTGCAGTTAGAAATGGGCAGATAGAGAAATGTGAGCAGTGAGCTATGTTTTTGGCACAGTTGGAAATGAACATATAATCTGCTTTTGTCTCTTACTCTTTTCAGATATTGAGCATCGAGAGGTGGAGCAGGCAGAGCAGACGACCATGCTGGGTGGGAGGAGGAAGACCAGAAGAGAGCCTGATGAAGATGCGGATGATTTCCTAAAGGTGGCTGAATTGGAGTGGACTTTCATCTGAGCATTTCCTTATGACCAAGAGGACAACAGACTGTCATCTGGGACTTTCTTTACACAAACTGCCAAAGACATTAACCCTGCTCAAAAGTAATGTTGCAGCCTGCCAGGGACAAAGCAAAAGTCTGACCGCCCAGATGGGGGTCAAAAGGGAATTTTTTCCTCCCATTTAGGGGGGGTTTATTTCGCCCTTTTCTGGACAAAAGGCTTTAAGAAGTTTCCTATATTATTAAAGTCAAGAGGTGGTATGTGTTGCTATGGCAATTTCTTTAGTGATTTTATGATAATAATATAGAGTTTAGGTTTAGTTACAGTGACCCTTCCCCCCTCCATTGATATGTCTGGACGTTCTTTGCAGGAAGCAGGAAATGGGTGGGAGGGGCTTGGAAAGGGTTGGGGAGAGACATGTGTGATTGAACAACAGTTGGTATTTGGAAGGACAAAAGAAGGAGTTGGTGTTTGGAAGGACAAAGGAAGGAGTTGGTGTTTGGAAGGACAAAGGAAGGAGTGGGTGTTTGGAAGGACAAAGGAAGAAGACATGGCTGCCTGAAGCTGGATAACTTTGGAGACGCTTTTGGGAGTTGGACTTAGCAAGGAACTATGGACATTACATCTTGACCTCTAAGTTGAGTAATTATTTAGTTTACTTAATGTGTACGGTACATGTTGTACATGCTTATATATTTGTAGGCATATATTTTGTAAGCTATAAGTTGTGTTGTATTGTGCATCCTACAGTTGTATGTGCAGATTTTTCCTTGTTTAGTAAAGCATTGATACACTACAGAAGTTTAAGCTTCCTTGGTTTTACCACAAGAACTTAATAGATAGACGCAAAAGCATTACAATGTGTTGCTATGGCAATTTCTATAGTGACTTTATGATAATAATATAGAGTTTAGGTTTAGTTACAGTGACCCTTCCCCCCCTCCATTGATATGTCTGGACGTTCTTTGCAGGAAGCAGGAAATGGGTGGGAGGGGCTTGGAAAGGGTTGGCAGAGTGATGTGTGTTTGAACAACAGTTGGTGTTTGGAAGGACAAAGGAAGGAGACATGGCTGCCTGAAGCTGGATAACTTTGGAGACGTTTTTGGGAGTTAGACTGAGCAAGGAACTATGGACATTACATCTTGACCTCTAAGTTGAGTAATTATTTAGTTTACATAATGTGTACATGCTTAAATATTTGTAGGCATATATTTTGTAAGCTATAAGTTGTGTTGTATTGTGGATCATACAGTTGTATGTGCAGATTTTTCCTTGTTTAGTAAAGCATTGATACACTACAGAAGTTTAAGCTTCCTTGGTTTTACCACAAGAACTTAATAGATAGACGCAAAAGCATTACAGTAACCCGATATAGCAGCTCACCAATGACCATAAAGCGGGGCCTTTTTTCAGCCTCAAGCACTTGTGAAACTTCATTAATTATGGTAACCTGTTGCCAGGCATTTTTCAGTGTAGGATCTCTCTCTTGGACAGAAATAAATGCACCCCGTGACATCTCGAGGTCAGGGTGGGCAAGACAGGAGCTTTCTCCCTCATCCTCGGTCATAATCTGCAGAGGGGAGGCTTCCTCTATGTTCTCCCCAGCCATGACCTGCATAAAAGTGGGTCGTCCCCCCTCAGGGATACCCTTAGCTGGTGGACCATCTGCCCCAGATGCAACTCTATTAGTGTTCTCTAGAGCGTTGGCATCCAGCCCCTTAGAGGGAACAGAGCAGTTCAGCTGTCCCAATAGTTCTTGGCTCACATAGTTCCAAACAAAGGGCGATCCCATATTAAGATAGCATCATGGATGAGGCCGGGTACCACCCCAACCTCCTGGACAATTGTGCCACAGGCCGTAGTGAGTGTCACGGATACCAGGGGGGTCCCCATGTATGCACACCACCTTTAGGGTTCTTGCTTCTGGACCAACCTCTCCAGCTACCCCAGTACTCACCAGTGTTGCCATACTTCCGGGGTCCATCGGCCCATATGATATTTAAATATAGGAATAGAGAGAAGTTAAAATATGTTAAATATTGCAAGTGAGAACCCTAGAGAGGAGGAATGTCCATACCCTGTAAGAGCAGTTTCCTCGGAAATTACTATAGGGGTATTTTTTTTTGGTCCTATTCCCCACTAACTGGATTTTGTTTCCCCCCCCCCCCCCCCCGGGGGGGTACCTCCATGCTTAGAGTGTTTATCCACGGGAGAAGTCTCCATAGACTGTATAGACTATTTTACTGAATCTATGCAATAATTTTTTTTTGGGGGGGGGTAGGGATTCTGGGGGGGGGGGAGGGGGAGGGGAGGACACATAATAATAATAATAAATACACGTATAATAAATAAGACATTATTTATATAATTTTTTTTATAATATAGTTCACATTTTTTACACATATCTAGGTTTATATAATAGTAAAGGGAAGATAGGAGGGGGGTGGGGCGGAGGGGGGAAGGGGATACACCATACATATCACAAGGGAAATGGGTGTTAGGAAGGCGTGGATTCAGTGGACAATCTAATATGCTTAAAAAAGAGGAGGTAGGAGGAACCCCCTGAGGGGGGGGATTGGGGGAGGAGGAGGATAACTATTGTTAGGGAATGGGGAGTGAAAGGAAGGAGATGAATATGTAGGAAAATGGCAAATGGTAAACGTTAAATGGTAATATGTAAATGTTTGATACAATAGAAAAAGATATAGAGAATATAATGTGATAAGGCATGTTATGATTATGTGGAATATAATTTATATTAAAGAAATACAAAAATTCTGAAATAGAATAGTGAAAAGAGAGGGGACAAAGGGGTTGGTATTATTAGTAGGGGCGGATCCTGGAGGTAGAGGATTAGGATTAGCTGAGATTTGAAGTTTATATGGAGTAAATATATACTACTATCTAGAGGGAAGAAAGTAGGGGCGAGAGAGGAAAAGATGAGATGGTCATGGAAGAAAGCAGGAAAGGTAGAACCTAAATGAAAAATCCATTTTACGAAGGCTAAGGGAGCCAGTTATATGGAGGATAGGTGGAGAACAGAAGAGGAAGGGTGGTGGACAGGGGGAAGAAGGACCAGGAATACTATTATAAGAGAAGGAGGGAGGGGAGAGGAGAAGAGGGAGAGAGAAAGAGAAAAAGAAAAAGGCTAATACCCAGAAATAGATGAGGAAGGGAAGTGGGAGGGGACCTGTGATAAGAGACAGGGAACAAATACATGCTGAGACTGGGCCTGACTACAGGGTTATAAAAAAAAAAAAAAAAGAGAAAATGGCGGACTGGAAGGGTGAGGGTGGAGCTCAGCCACCTACGCCATAGCTGGACCAACACCCCCAATTCGGCTACCTACGGGAAAATTGAAGTCCCAAGTAGGAGCCATGGTTTAATCCCTAGACCCATCCTCTCTCCATCCCACCCCTAAATTATTATTATTATTTTTATTATTTTTTTTTGTTTTATTTATTTATTTATTTTTCTCTATTTTATTTTATATTTTTCTCCCCATCCCCTTCTTGCATCTCCTAGACACTATAGGAAGAATAGCTTAGCTGATATCTTTGGGAAATAGAAGATGGATAGAATACGGATAACTTAATTAAACGCTAAAGGGCTTAATATCCCAGAAAAACGTAAAATGCTGTTGAACGAATTAAAACATTTAAATACAGATGTAGGATTTATACAAGAGACACATTTCAGGGAAGGGGCTTTCCCATACCTTCAAAATAGATATTTCCGTAATGTATACCAAGCTTCCAATCAGGAAGCTAAGACGAAGGGAGTAGCCATTTTGATTTCAAATAAAATACCTTGGACACTTACAGATAAATGCTCGGATCCAGGGGGAAGATACCTTTTTCTTAAAAGGGCGATAGGTACGGAGAAAGTGACTTTGGCCACTATTTATGCCCCAAACCCACATCAAGATAGCTTTTTGGTTAAACTGTTGTCAAAATTGAGGGACTTTAGTGAAGGAAAGCTGATATGTGGAGGAGATTTAAATATCCCATTGGACCCGAGAGTAGATACCTCCAATGGGACCTTATCGGTACCTAATAGCATTAGAAAGCGTATTTTGCGGAAACTACATGAATTACAACTAGTAGATGGGTGGCGGACTATATACCCAGGGGAGAGAGACTATACTTTTTTTTCAAATCCTCACCAAAGTTATTCAAGAATAGATCTTTTCCTAGTCCCTCATCAATTGTTACACTCAATACGTGACATTTCAATAGGAAACATAATATCATATCATATCATATCATGCACCTGTCACGATGGAGTTGACTCTGGTGGGGGGGAGCCATTCATCGGAATGGAGATGGCGGTTAAACAAAAGTTTACTACAAAACCCCCAAACTATGGAAGACTTAATTAAAGAAATTACGTGGTATTTTCAGACAAATGACAATGGAGAAAGCGATCCGGGAATAGTTTGGGAAGCCCATAAATCGGTAATTAGAGGTATTTTAATTAACCACTTCCATACTGGGCACTTAAACACCTTCCTGCCCAGACCAATTTTCAGCTTTCTGCGCTGTTGCACTTTGAATGACAATTGCGCGGTCATGGTACACTGTACCCAAACTAAATTTTTATCATTTTGTTCCCACAAATAGAGCTTTCTTTTGGTGGTATTTGATCACCTCTGCGATTTTTATTTTCTGCTAAAAAATAAAAAAAAGACCGGATGGGCAACGATCGGCGGCACGGGTGGGCACAGATCGGCGGCACGGGTGGGCACAGATCGGCGGCACGGGTGGGCACAGATCGGCGGCACGGGTGGGCACAGATAGGCGGCACGGGTGGGCACAGATAGGTGGCACGGGTGGGCACAGATAGGCACGGATAGGCGGCATGGATGGGCACTGATAGGCGGCACGGGTGGGCATGGGTGGGCACTGATAGGTGGCATGGGTGGGCACTGATAGGTGGCACTGTACTGTACTAATGGATGCCAAACAAACAATGGATGCCAAACAATAATGCCTGCCAATCAGTGGTGCCCATTGTGGGCACTGATTGGCATCTATTGTGGCACTGATTGGCATCCATTATCCCTGGTGGTCTAGGGTGGCATACCTTATTGTGGGCTTCCCTGGTGGTCTAGTGGCATCCCTGGTGGTCTAGTGGCATCCCTGGTGGTCCAGTGGGCATCCTCGGGGGGGCTGTGCTGATAATCGATCAGCACAAACCCCCCTGTCAGAGGAGCAGGCGATCGGCTCTCCTCTACTCGCGTCTGACAGACGCGAGTGAGGAAAAGCCGATGACCGGCTTTTCCTGTTTACACTGTGATCAGCCATGATTGGACACGGCTGATCACGTGGTAAAGAGTCTCCGTCTGAGACTCTTTACCTAGATCGGTGTTGCGGGGTGTCAGACTGACACCCCGCAGCAACGATCGCCGCGATGCGCGCCCCCGGGGGCGCGCAGCGGCTCAAAATCCTGAGGATGTCATATGACGTCCTGTCAGGATTCTGCAACCACTTTGCCGACGTCAATCCGCTATAGGGCGGGCGGCAAGTGGTTAAACATGGTTCCCGAGTAAAAAAGGCTAGAGAAGAACAGTTAAAATATTTATAGAAAAGTTACAGGGATTAGAGACACAACATAAGAAGACAACAGAAAGAGAATTAGGAAATGAAGTAGCGCATTTAAGGAGACAAATAGCAGACCTACTTAGATATAAGGCTGAAGCGGTCCTACAATATGGGAGGAAAGAGATGTACAACTCAGGAGACAAATGCGGTAAGCTATTAGCAAAAAAAATTAAAAAAACAACTGACACGGTCATATATCCCAACCATTCAAGGAAAAGCAGATCTGAAAAAGTCACTTCCAAAAGAGATAGCACAAGAGTTTCGAGAATAATACTTTGCTTTATATAATCTTCCATAAACAGGAGCCTCTCCTGGGTCTATAAGGAAATACGTGACCTCGACATGTCTGCCCAGACTATTATCACCAGACCGAAGGAAATTAGAAGGGCCAATTACCATGGAGGAAGTGCAAACAATAATGAAGACAATTGAACATGGTAAAGCACCAGGCCCAGACGGTTTCACTATACAATATTACAAAAAATGTATTACACAATTAGGGCCATACATGATTAAGGTATTCAATGCAGTTGGACAAACATTGGTGCTACCCCCTGAGTCTGTAGCTGCTGTGAACTTTTGGGGATTGATTATAGCTCCACGGGACTAAGTGCATAAACCGTTGACTTTTAAACAGAAAGGCTTTTATTTGCTGAATTAAGCGTTATTTTTGCTTTATTCACACACAGAAAAGTATAAACTAAAGTCCACTTATCTTCCAGCATAAATCAAAAGTCCTGCTTGTCTTCAGCACAAAAATAAACCAAAGGAAAGACACATACAGTTTTGTAGGGGAACTTCCAGAGCCCTTGCTGAATCTTTCCAAGCTCCCAGCAAACAGACAGCTCCTCTCCACAGGTGCAATCCTCATACTCCTTCCCCACACCTCTAGCATCACTTCCTGTTTTATGAGCTGTCTTCCTGGAAGCCCTTAACCCCCTGTGTGCTGACTCCCAGTGGTCAGGAGTGGAGGCTCTATCCCACCCGAATGTCACTTTAGAAAGTCCGGGCCCCAAATACCTCTCTATTAAGACAAAGAGGACTGCGAGCCAGTCCTCTCTGGACTATTTATTTTGCCAGAAATTCCTCACCCATTGAGTGACCTCCTGAACACTATTACCACTCGTTAAAGGGACCATAACCCAAATATTGGTGCTACATAGCACCCGTCCAGGACCCAAACTTGGCGTCCTGTACATTTCCCCCCCCTCTGCCTCAACGCGGAGGTGTTGGAGGCACCACTCGACACCATACAATGGACTCGGGAGAGGGCATCGGCATTCTGATGTTGTCTCCCGGGTCTGTGTTCTACCACGAAATTGAACTCCTGGAGAGAAAGGAACCACCTTGTCACCCTGGTATTGGTGTGCTTGTTTTGCCTCATCCAGGTAAGGGGAGCGTGGTCTGACATCAAGCGAAACTTCCTACCTAGGAGGAAATATCGTAGGGAGTCCAAAGCCCACTTGATGGCGAGACACTCCCGCTCTACCACAGCGTCGTTTTTCTCAGCTGCTGTCAGCTTCCTACTAAGAAAAACTACGGGATGCTCTTCCCCATTGCTTTCCTGCGACAGGACTGCTCCCAATCCCTCACTTGAAGCATCTGTCTGCACTACAAAATCTTTTGCGAAATCCGGAGCTACAAGCACCGGATCCTGGCACAATGCCGTCTTAAGCTTTTGAAAAGCTTTCTCGGCCTCGGCATTCCATTTTATCATCACTGACTTTCTGCCCTTGGTCAAGTCCGTCAGCGGTGCAGCAATGGTGGCGGAGTTGGGGACAAACCTCCTATAATAGCCAACTATGCCCAGAAACGCTCTGACCTGCTTCTTGGTTAGGGGACGGGGCCAGTCCTGTATGGCTTCCACCTTACTCATTTGGGGCTTCACCAACCCCCTACCCACAATATACCCTAGGTACTTGGCTTCCTCCATCCCAATGGCACACTTCTCCGGATTGATGGTGAACCCTGCTCTTCTCAAGGAGTCTACCACTGCCTGAACCCGGGGGAAGATGGGACTCCCAATCAGTGCTGAAGATGACTATGTCATCTAAGTAGACGGAAGCGTACTGTTGATGTGGGCGCAGAGTTTTGTCCATGGCCCTTTGGAACGTGGCAGGGGCAGAGTGTAGACCAAATGGCATCCTTTTGTATTGGAAGTGGCCTTCCGGGGTAGAGAAGGCCGTTTTCTCCCTGGCTTCCTTGGTCAGGGGAATCTGCCAGTACCCTTTTGTGAGGTCCAGCGTGGTGATGTACCTGGCAGGACCTAACCTCTCAATTAGCTCATCTACTCGTGGCATGGGATACGCATCAAACTTGGAGACTTCATTAAGTTTTCTGAAGTCGTTACAGAAGCGGAGGGTGCCGTTGGGTTTGGGTACCAACACGATTGGACTTGACCACTCGCTTTGTGACTCTTCAATGATTTCAAGTTCGAGCATTCTTTTAACCTCGTCAGATACCGCCACCCTATGAGCTTCTGGGATACGGTAAGGCTTTAACCGGATTTTTACATTGGGTTCGGTTACAATGTCATGCTTGATGACATTGGTGAGACCAGGCAATTCTGAAAACATGACCCTATTTCTTTGCAGAAACTCTTTTGCTTGCTGGGTTTGGGGTCTAGTCAGGGTGGCAGCAACCTGCACCAGGTCGATCCCTGCATGGTCCCCTGACTGTACCCCTACCACCGCAGATACCTGTTCCCTGTCTCTCCAGGGTTTCAATAAATTCACGTGATAGATTTGGTAGGGTTTTCTTTTCCCTGGCTGGTGTATCTTGTAGTTCACCTCACCTACTTTCTCTACTACCTCAAATGGGCCTTGCAACTTGGCCAAGAATTTGCTCTCCACCGTGGGTATTAGAACAGCCACCCGGTCTCCTACTTGAAACTGTCTAATTTTAGCCGACCGGTTATACACTCTTCTTTGGGCATCCTGAGCCTTCTGCATGTGCTCCCTCACCAGCGGCATCACCTTAGCCACCCTCTCTCGCATTTGAGAGATATGTTCTACCACAGTTTTATGTGGTGAGGACTCACTTTCCCATGTTTCTTTTACTAGGTCGAGCAACCCCCGGGGCCTTCGTCCATACACTAGCTCAAACGGCGAGAAGCCCGTGGATGCTTGTGGAACCTCCCGGATGGCAAACAACAAGGCAGGGAGTAACATATCCCAATCCTTCCCGTCTTTCTGGACCACTCTTTTCAACATGGACTTTAGAGTTTTATTAAACCTCTCGACTAGGCCATCGGTCTGCGGATGATAAACGGACGTCCGCAACTGCTTAATCTGAAACAGTTTGCATAAGTCCGCCATCACCTTTGACATAAAAGGGGTGCCCTGGTCCGTCAGTATCTGTTTGGGGAACCCAGTCCGTGAGAACATTTGAAACAACTCCCGGGAAATGGCCTTAGAGGAAGCTTTCCTCAAAGGGATTGCTTCTGGATACCTAGTTGCGTAATCTAGTATGACCAATATGTATTGGTGCCCCCTTGCCGACTTTACCAGGGGTCCCACCAGATCCATAGCGATCCGCTCGAATGGGACCTCAATAATTGGCAAGGGTACTAGAGGGTTTCTATAGTGGGGCATCGGAGCAGTTAACTGGCAAATGGGACAAGATGTACAATATTTTTTAACCTCGGCCTTCACTCCTGGCCAATAAAACTGGTCGGTTATCCTGGCCTCTGTTTTCTCTGCCCCCAGGTGTCCTCCTAGTGCGTCGTTGTGGGCTAGATCAAGGAGCATCCGCTGATATGGTTGGGGAACCAGCAACTGCTCTACAGTTTCCCCTCGGCTCTCAGCTACTCGATATACCAAGTCCCCCTTCAATGCAAAATGAGGAAACCTCTGATCTGCCCCTGGCATTTGTAAGACCCCATCAATAACAGAAACCTGCTCTCGAGCATTGATCAAGGTAGGATCCTGTAATTGGGCGGTGCCGAATGCACCCCTGGATACATCCAGGTCTGGATGCACTGGCCTCGAGGATGTTTCCCCCTCATCCTCCTCAGCCGGAGAGAGCTCCTCATCTTCCTCCCCCAGCATGACTTGTAATGGGAAAACTTCCCCCCCCCCTCAGAGATCAACTCGGTTTTAAGACCTGGAACAGAAACATTATCACCCACATTAGTATTCTCTGTAACTTCACTATCAGTGACGGGTATCTCCATATTAGAGGGGTGTGTTGTGGGGGTTTCAGGCCCGGATCCCTCAGACTCTGTCCCTTCCAGGCCCTGTGTCCCCAGTACTCCGGGCAGCCCCATCTGTACCTGGTTCCATAGTTCAAGAAATAGTGGACAGTCCCGCCCCACTATGATGTCATGTATTAAGCTTTTCACCACCCCAACCTCTTGTGTAACTGAAATATGGCCATAGGAAACCGTTACTGGGACCAGGGGGTACTCCCTGGTGTCCCCATGGATACACACTACCCGTAGAGTCTTATTCACTGGGCCGAGTCTCCCGAGCACCCTGGCATGTACCAGTGTTATCATGCTGCCGGAGTCCAGGAGCGCCTTGGCAGGAAGGTGGTTCACCCACACTTCACACTCGAACCGTCCTTCAGCCAGATCAAGATGAGTGGCACACACTGTTTGCACATAGAAGGAGCTTCTCCGACCGGTCCCACAGTCCATAGGCTCCTCCTGCAGCGGGCACTGTGCCCGGGTATGCCCCCAGGACCGACATCGCCAACACTGTAGGTCCCCCATCCGTGGGACAGGAACCAACCTTCGTGGTTCTGCGGAGGATGATGCAGGTTTGCGGGTTCCAACGTCAGGCAGGGCTTCTCTCCTCTGTGCTGTGGCTGGTCTGGTTGCCCTTGGTGTGGGTTCCCGACGCTTGGCAGGCCCAAGCAGGTCCTCTACCACGGTGTACCTTTCGACCAACTCAACCAGCTGGTCAGCAGTTGCAGGGTCTCCGTGGCTTACCCAGCGCTGTAGGTCATCTGGCAGGGACCGCAGGTACCAATCCATCACCACCCGTTCCACCATTTGTGGGCCTGACAATTTTTCCGGCTGCAGCCATTTTTTCACCAGCTGCACTAGTTCGTGCATTTGGGACCTAGGTGGTCGGTCAGGTTTGTACCGCCAGCGATGCACCCTCTGAGCCCGGACGGCTGTGGTCACTCCCAGGCGGGCCAGGATCTCTGCCTTCAGCCGTTCATAGTCGCTGATGTGCTCAGATGGGAGATCAAAATAGGCCTTTTGCGGGTCTCCGGTGAGGAAAGGGGAGATAATGCCAGCCCATTGGTCACGGGGGCCACCCCTCTCTCTCCGCTATTCTTTCAAAGGTGGTGAGAAAGGCCTCTACATCATCGCTGGGTGTTAGTTTTTGTAAGAAATGGGTGGCTCTCACGGACACTTGGTTGCCAGCGGCAACGACCGCTTGCTCTCGTCCCTGAGCCAGCCGCTGTACTGCCTCCTGCAAGGCAGCCACCTGTGCTCGAGTGGACTCCTGCTGGGCCGTAAACTGGGTAGTTAGCAGCAGTGTGCTTTCCTCATGGCGATGGTTTGCCTCTGCTAAAGCTTGCTGTTGGGTCGCAATGGCTTGTTGCTGGGTCGCAGTGGCTTGTGCCAAAGCCTTGATGACCTCCTCCATGCCTTTGTCTGCTGTTTGCAATGTCTGAGCTGACTTCACCCAAGACATGCCATAAGCCCACTGTTTCTTTAAATGTCAGTTTGTTTTTTAAAAGGTTTTTGCAGCTGCAAATGCACTTTGCACGCATCCAAGGCACCAGTTGTGAACTTTTGGGGATTATAGCTCCACGGGACTAAGTGCATAAACCGTTGACTTTTAAACAGAATGTAAAAGCGGGCAAAAGCATTGGGGCCCGCTTTCTTGGGACTGGGGCCACCTGTCCCCTCTCTGTTTAGTAAGGGGTTGAGGAAGAATAGGCCAGGGGAGGGGCGGTACTGTTCCTTTAAATTATATTGCAGGTGTGAGCAAGCCAATAGTGGGCCAGAGAAGGTTCTGGTTCCCCCAGGAGGATATTTAAGGGCCGCAGAGGGTCCTGGACATCCTCTGCAGCGGCCCGGAAAGAAGGAAGAAGAGCTGCACGTACCGGTAAATGGAGGACCTGATCCGCGGATTCGTGGAGCGAGCAGAGAGCCGGGGGGGAGAAGCCTGGCTGCGGCGGTGCCTGGAGATGTCCCTGGAGGAAGACGTGCCATCGGTGGTGGAGGAAGCGGCACAGCAGCATGACGGCGGAGCGGCGGTGCCTTCCCCTAGGCGACTTACACGGCGGAGTGTACCCCCGGAGCGGCAGACGAGGGAGGACGAGTGCCGTAACCCCGCGGCCAGTGCGGGGGCAGGCGGCGAAGAAACGGAGCCCGGGCGGCGGCCTGGGCAGAAGAAGAGACGTCAGTCGCAGTCCCCTGCGAGAAGGCGGGGCGGGAGCTCTGTGCCTCAGGGGGGAAGACGCAGGAAGATGGCGCCGCCTACCTCAGCGGGCGCCGGACATCAGGCTGCAGCTTCCACTCAGCTGCTGGCTCGGCAGGATGCCCTGGTTCCAGGCACCTTATTCGGCATGGTGCAGCCAGGACTGGAGGCGTCAGCACGTGCTACAGCAACACCTATGGTGCTGACAGGTCAAGGGTCAGCCTCTGCTCCAGAGAGTCAAGTTTCTGTACCAGCTACGGTGCAATTTCCACTGCCCGTCCCATCACCAGCCTTGCTTTCAGGTCCTGTGGCAGCTCCGGTGCCAGCTCTGATATCTGGTCCAGTACCAGGTCCAGCACCAGTACCAGCTCCAGCGGCGCAGGGTGAGTTAAGAAATAATGTAACACCTGATGTAATGGTTTACCTGTCAGCTATCTCTTCTGCTCTTTCTGCTGCTGGTATCCCTATTCCTGCTTTCCCTGCTGCTGCACCCACACTGGTTTCTACTGCTGGTTCTTTTCATACCTCTCCTATTACTAACCCAGTGTCAGATAGTTTGCTAGGTTGCGCGATATACAGCCCTGAGTTGCGCTCGCCTAGGGAGACGGCTAGAAGGTCAGTCCCAGAGGTGAGTATGAAAGAAGTATTGCCATGTGAGATGTCCCCCTTAGGTTATCACTTACCAGGGTCAGTGAAGGAAAAAATTTGGGCTGGGGAGTTTGAGGATATGCTATCCCTCCTTCCGGCGGCTAAGGATTTTATTTTTAAAACGGAGAAGAGGGGGGAGGATAGGCAGGAGGAGGATAGGCGCAGGCCGGTGGCTCGCTCTTTTAATAACTGGTTACAGGCATTTTTTGTTTTTGCCAGTGTATTGGTTGAGAAACGGCCGGAGTTGAGCGGGGGCCTTTTTCAACACATGGATCACGTGTTGGAGGCCTATAAAAGTTTTGGCGGTTTGGGCTGGTACTTCTACGACGAATCCTTCCGCCAGAAACTGGCGGTACATCCGTCTTTGAGGTGGGGGATGAAGGACGTGGGCTTATGGCTTAACCTGATCGTTCCTCAGAAAGCACCTCTGGCTAAGTCGAGCCAGGGTACCCCAGGTACCCCGGGGTACCGCAGAGGTTGTTGCTTCGCCTTTAACGAAAGTTTGTGCCGTTTTAACGCGGCATGCAAGTATAGGCACGAGTGCTCGGTCTGTGCAGGGCCCCACCCGATGGTGAAATGTTTTCGGAAGTCAGCGCCGCCGTCTTCCAGGGATACTTTTCCAAAGAGCCTGCACGCCGGTGAGGCTGGGAAACATGCGCCCCTGGTTGGATCTGTACCCAAACAGGGAGAAGGCGCTTTTATTAATTGACGGTTTTTCATTCGGTTTTACCCTTCCGGTGTTCTCAGGCAAAGGTTGTACGGTTATGGAGAATTTGAAGTCCGTCCGGCGCTTTCTGGAGGTGGTACGGGAGAAGGTTTTGAAAGAAATAGCGGAGGGGCGGATGGCAGGGCCTTTTTCTGCGCCGCCTTTTCCTAATTTCCGGATCTCACCAATTGGGGTAGTGCCTAAAAAGGAGCCGAACGCCTTCCGTTTGATTCAGCACCTCTCTTTCCCTAAGGGGGGTTCGTTGAATGACGACATCGACGTTAATTCATGCTCGGTGGTTTATGCGACATTTGAAGAAGCCATTGTCAAGATTAAGGCACAAGGCCGGGGGGCGCTTGTGGCAAAAGCGGACATCAAGTCGGCTTTTCGGCTCTTGCCCATTGCTCCGGCGGCGTTCAGTTCATTGGGATTTTGTTTCGAGGGTGCTTATTTTTTCGACAAATGCCTACCAATGGGGTGCTCCCTGTCTTGTACATATTTTGAGTCATTTTCCACGTTCCTGCATTGGGTCGTGAGTTTTGAGGCAGGTCAGGACACGGTGGTACATTATTTAGACGATTTTTTGTTTGTCGGACCAGCGGAATCTACGCTTTGTTCCCGTCTATTGCATTTATTCACAGTGATGGCGGGCCATTTTGGTGTTCCTCTGGCGAGGGAGAAGACTTGTCTACCGACAACGCAGATGGAATTCCTAGGAATTCAACTGGACACGGAGGCTATGGAATTTAGCCTGCCTATGGCAAAGGTGGTAAGGACGCGGAATCTTATCGCCTTTTTCTTGAGACGCCGGAAGGTGCTGTTGAAAGAAATGCAATCGTTACTAGGCCTGCTGGCTTTCGCTTGCAAGATCATGCCGGTAGGTAGGATCTTTTCGCGACGATTGTATCTCGCTACTTCGGGCTTGAAGTCCCCGTCCGCACACATCAGGTTGACGGGAACGCTTAAGGACGACTTGCTGGTATGGGCCGATTTCTTGGCGGATTTCAATGGTAGATCCTTTTTTCAGTCGGATTTTATTTTTGCTCCAGACTTTCGTTTATTTACCGACGCGGCGGGTTCCAAGGGTTTTGGGGCAGTTTGGGGGTCACATTGGAGTTGTGGTGCCTGGCCAGAGTCCTGGGTCCACAAGAAGGCTACAAGGAACATTGTGCTCCTTGAGCTATTTCCGGTGCTGGTGGCAGTCTCGCTGTGGGGCCATTTCTTTGCCAATAAGCGGATTTTGGTGGAAACCGACAATAAAGGGGTCCTTTTCGCAATCAACTGTCTTTCTTCCGGTTCTCTGTTTGTAGTCAAAATCCTGCGTCATTTGGTTTTTTTATGCCTGAAGTTTAATATATGGATTAAGGCACGGTATACGCCAGGAGTGCTGAATGTGATCGCGGATTCTCTTTCCCGTTTCCAGATGCAGCGTTTTCGACGGTTGCTGCCGGAGGCGGACGAGGTAGGCACACCGTGCCCGGATTACCTGTGGGATTTGATCTAACACCGGTTTTGGAGGTTATTAGGCAATCAGTTGCCCCGCATACATGGGTGGATTATTCTGCTGCATGGAGGAAATGGGTGGCGTTTGCCGGCTGTACGGGTTTTGCCTGGGACGCACCCTCAGAATCGGCTATTTTGGCTTTTCTGGTTTCTTTGATGGAACGGCGGTTGTCGCACAGTTACATTGCAAAGACGCTGGCCGGGGTATCCTTTTTCTTGTGTCTGCGGCAGCTCCCGCCTTGCTCTAGTTTTTTCTCAGTAAAACAGGCTTTGAAGGGTTACAAAAAACACAATTTTACCCCAGATGGACGGAGGCCCATTGGTCGGTTATTACTAAGACGGATTTGCGAGGCGACATTGGTGGTGTGTTTTACGGAGTATGAGGCATTACTATTCCAAACCGCCTTTGTGTTGGCCTATTTTGGAGCTTTTCGGGTCTCGGAATTGCTTCCAGGTTCCAAGACGTGTTCGCGGGGCATGTTAGCTGAGCATGTGCTAGTAGAGGATGGGAGGGTGTACCTTTTCCTGCGGCAGTCTAAAAGGGACCAGATGGGTCGTGGGAAATGGGTGTCGCTATCAGCAGGCGAGGATAGCTCGCTGTGCCCGGTGGTGGTGGTTAGCCGTTTTTTGGTGGTGCGTCCTCGGGGGGATGGCCATTTTCTGATACATAGGGATCGGTCCCCGGTCACTAGGTATCAATTTACATATGTACTACAGCGCTGCATGGCACATTTAGGTCTGGACAAATTAAAGTTTTCCTCTCATTCTTTTAGGATAGGGGCTGCGTCTGACGCAGCTGATCAGGGTCTCCCGGCTTCGGCCATTATGGGTTTGGGTAGATGGTCGTCCAATTGTTTCAAGCGTTATGTCAGACCTAATCTCTCTTTTTAATCCATAGGTTTTCATCATTATGTATGGATTCTGGGCCATTCCTATATCGTCTGGGCACAAAAGCGTGCGGCTCAGCGTACGTATTCAACCAATCTGTCCTTACAGCCAGAATCCTTCACTCTATATTGGAAAGGTGTGCGGGGCATGAGGTGGCACCAGCTGTACTGTCATTTATCACGATTATGTCAGGTTTGGCCCCTCCCCTCAATATTAATAGTGCATTTGGGTGGGAATGATATAGGAAACACCCGAACATTAGAGTTGTTGGCCTCAGTTAAAAGGGATCTTTATCGTTTTCATTTAACTTCCCCAGGTACAACCATCGTATTCTCGGAGATAGTGCCGCGCATGTGTTGGCTATCTTCTCCGTTGCATAGGGTGATGGAAAAAATGAGGAAGAGGATTAATCGGGCAATGGCTAAATTTATGCCGTCCTTGGGAGGTTTTGCGTATCGGCACGTGGATCTGGAGGGGGGGATCCCAGGCCTGTACCGGCAGGATGGGGTCCATCTTTCGGATGTGGGTTCCGATATATTTAACCTTGGTTTACAATACTGTATTGAGAGGGCCGCGTATGTGGGGTAGGCCGGGCTTGTTGCTCAAGTCCGGCTGGTGGGGACATTTTTGGTGATGTTACAGTGATACTGCCCGAGTTCCAAAAACTGGGCAGAGTTTATGTGAATGATTTATGGTTTTTGTATTATTATACAAGTTTCAATTATAATGGTTGTGTTGAGAATTGTGTTAAACCAATAAAGTGTCGCGGCCTTTTTTATGCCAAAATAAGCATGTGGTGGTGTTGGTTTGTGGGGTTGTATCTGGGGTTTAGGTAGGGGGTGAGTGTGGCCTACAGTCCCATGTAAAAGCGGGCAAAAGCATTGGGGCCCGCTTTTTTTGGGACTGGGGCCACCTGTCCCCTCTCTGTTTAGTAAGGGGTTGAGGAAGAATAGGCCAGGGGAGGGGCGGTACTGTTCCTTTAAATTATATTGCAGGTGTGAGCAAGCCAATAGTGGGCCAGAGAAGGTTCTGGTTCCCCCAGGAGGATATTTAAGGGCCGCAGAGGTTCCTGGACGTCCTCTGCAGCGGCCCGGAAAGAAGGAAGAAGAGCTCCCACCCCCCCTCCCGTCGCGACATTTTATGTGGTAGGGTCACCCCGGAAGCGGGGGGGACATTTTTGGTGATGTTACAGTGATACTGCCCGAGTTCCAAAAACTGGGCAGAGTTTATGTGAATGATTTATGGTTTTTGTATTATTATACAAGTTTCAATTATAATGGTTGTGTTGAGAATTGTGTTAAACCAATAAAGTGTCGCGGCCTTTTTTATGCCAAAATAAGCATGTGGTGGTGTTGGTTTGTGGGGTTGTATCTGGGGTTTAGGTAGGGGGTGAGTGTGGCCTACAGTCCCAAGGCTTTTATTTGTGAATAAAGCAAAAATAACGCTTAATTCAGCACACAGAAAAGTATAAACTAAAGTCCACTTATCTTCCAGCATAAATCAAAAGTCCTGCTTGTCTTCAGCACAAAAATAAACCAAAGGAAAGACACATACAGTTTTGTAGGGGAACTTCCAGAGCCCTTGCTGAATCTTTCCAAGCTCCCAGCAAACAGACAGCTCCTCTCCACAGGTGCAATCCTCATACTCCTTCCCCACACCTCTAGCATCACTTCCTGTTTTATGAGCTGTCTTCCTGGAAGCCCTTAACCCCCTGTGTGCTGACTCCCAGTGGTCAGGAGTGGAGGCTCTATCCCACCCGAATGTCACTTTAGAGCCTCCGAAATTCCGGGCCCCAAATACCTCTCTATTAAGACAAAGAGGACTGCGAGCCAGTCCTCTCTGGACTATTTATTTTGCCAGAAATTCCTCACCCATTGGGTGACCTCCTGAACACTATTACCACTCGTTAAAGGGACCATAACCCAAATATTGGTGCTACATAGCACCCGTCCAGGACCCAACCTTGGCGTCCTGTACACTGCTCATATCACCCTGATACCGAAAGAGGGGAAAGATCCCGAGATATGTAGCAGCTATAGACCAATATCTCTCTTTTTTTTTTTTTTTCACAATCAAGGTTTTTATTGTAATTCTGATGGTAACATACAGGTGACATCATGAACAGATAAACATTGTTATTACAAGTTAGCAGGTTATAGGAGAACATAGTGTCAGTTTAGTGGGGAAGGTAAAGTTCTCTGTTGAAGTTTATTAAACATGAGCATAATAATGATTAAACATATTCCATATTGAATATAAAGGGAAGATAGGTGGGGGGGGGAAGGTAGAAGGGGGGGAGAGGAGGGAAGGGTGTAGACATGTCAGGAGTTTGGGGTGATGGGGGAAAGGGAGAGGGGGGGATGGTAGGTGTTTTAGGGCATACATTTTACGCATAATCCAGAAAGAGTGCAGTATACATAATGTCATTAGACCATAGCAGGGGGGGAACACTTGGTATACTTAGAATCATTTCATGTAATGAGGGAATTGTATTAGTCTGAAAGGGTGAACAGCAGCCAAGGTTGCCATAGCTCATTAAAGTTATCGCTATTCTCCTTCTTCATTGCAAGGATTTCCTCCATTCTGTAAATATATTGAACCCTGTCTGTCCATTCCCTAATTGTTGGGGTCCTTGTTGATTTACAATGTAGGGGGATCAATGTTTTGGCAGCTGTTAGGAGGTGTCTGGTGAGCGTTTTCTTATATTTGCTCAACGTGAGTCGATTTATATGAATCAAACAGGCCTCTGCATTCAAGTGAATTGGTGTTTCGGTGATAAACTTTATCCATTTGATAATGTTTTCCCAGTAACTCTTAATCGGGGTGCATTCCCACCAAATATGTAGGAATTACCCTTTTTCTAGGCCACATCTCCAGCATATGTCTGATTCAGTATGGAACTATCTCCTGGCCTTCTGTGGTGTAATATACCACTGAGTGAGTATTTTGTATGAGACTTCCTGGTATCTAGAGCTCAGGGAGCATTTATGGGTTATTATGCATGCTTTCTCCCATTGTTTCCCACTTATCGTGATACCCAGGTCCCTTTCCCACCTCTCCCTGTGTTTGCTGCTGTCAGGGTGTTGAGCTTGGGATAACCAAGAATATGCTAAAGAAGTGGTTTTGGATATCTGGGATCTCCTGAGGCAAATTGATTCCAGAGTAGTGAGGGGGAGAGAGAAGGAGGATTTTTGTTTGCTATTCACCAGGAAGTCTGTCATCTGAATGTAGAACCAAAAGCCAGGAAATGATTCCCCGAATTCCCTTTTTAGCATGTCATAAGTCTTAACTTTGGATCCCACCATACACTGGGAGGCCAGTAAGTTTGGGATTGTCTTCTGATCCAGACCTGGACTAAAGTCAGGGTTGTTGGTGATAGGGGTTAGAGGTCCCGGGACTGAGGCAAGTTTGTGCGGACCTGCGATCTTATGCCAAATTCTAATTGTGTTTGCTACTAGTGGATGTTCTATGACCTTGTTTTTTTTAGAGTGGAGTGACCAGGGGTAAAAGAGGGTACTTTGTGAGGTTAGATGTTGCTCTAGGTGAACCCAGTCTTTTTCAGTACTGTGGCAATGCCAGTCTATGAGTCTCGTTATATGGGAGGCCTGATGGTATTTTTTGAAGTCTGGGAGACCTGTACCCCCCCATGCGTTTCGGTAGAGTGAGCAGTTTTATGTTGATTCGGGGTTTCTTGTCTGCCCATAGGAAGCGCCTCTGTATTTTTAGGAGGGTGCTAAAAAAGGAGTCGGGTATCTGGGTGGGGAGAGCGTTAAATATATATAGCAGTTTGGGGAGTATTGTCATCTTCAATATTGAAGCCCTCCCGAACCAGGAAAACATTTTGGGTATCCAAGTTTGGAGGTCTTTCGTGATGGATTTCAGTAAGGGTATGTGGTTGGCTTTAAATATATCATCTAGATGACTGGTTAGATTTATCCCTAGATATTTAAGTTTGTAGGGTTCCCATCTATACGGGAAGTTTTTCTTCAGGAGGTCTAGTTGGTCAGGCGTGAGGGAGAGGTTCAGCGCTTCCGACTTGTTTTGATTAATTTTAAAGTTGGATATATACCCGAACAACTTGAAAATCTTCGTAAGGTTGGGAATGGAAGTATGAGGTTGGGTGAGAAAAAATAAGAGATCGTCCGCATAGGCAGCTATCTTATACTCTTTATTGTTAATTTTAAGGCCATGTACATCCTTGGAGAGGTTTATGGTTCTGATTAGGGGTTCTAATGTGAGGATAAAAAGGAGTGGGGAGAGAGGGCATCCCTAATATCTCTATTAAATGTTGATTTAAATAAAATTTTAGCACACCGTATACATTTATCGCAATTAGTACATCTGGATCAAGTAGGGTTTATCCCTACAAGAGAAGCAAGGGACAGTACTATTAAAGTACTAAACCTGATTTATCAAGTTAATCATAAAAAGATAGCGAGTGTTTTCTTGAATAAGGATGCAGAAAAAGCATTCGACAGAGTAAACTGGAAGTTTATGTTTGAGGTATTAAAACAAATGGGCATAGGAGAAAGGTTGGTACAATGGATAGCGGAAGTGTATGTGAGTCCTGGGGCATTGGTAAAAGTAAATGGGGTTTACTCTAAGCCTCTCACAATTACAAATGGAACACAACAGGGCTGTCCCCTCTCGCCCCTTTTATATGCCTTGACATTAGAACCTTTCTTAAATAAAATTCGACAGAACCCGGATATTAGGGGTATTGAATTTGGGGAAAAGGAATATAAAGTTTCGGCCTACGCAGATGATATGCTTTTTTTGCTATCAAGACCACAAATTTTGTTACCCAACCTTATGAAAGAAGTAGAATTATATGGGACTATGTCGAACCTTAAAATAAACTATGGTAAATCAGAGGCGATGGGGGTGGCACTCCCAGGCCCCATTAAAAATGCATTAGAACAAAGTTTTAAATTTAAGTGGACGAGGAAAGCCTTAAACTATTTAGGAACACAGATGCCCGCATACCTAACGAAAACCTTCAAACTAAATTTTGAACCATTAATTAGGACGGTAAGAACGCTAGTGGAAGGTTTGGAATAAAGGTACGCACTCATGGTTCGGGAGATGTAATATCCTTAAAATGAGTGTGATGCCAAAATTCCTCTACCTATTTCTTGCATTGCCGAAAAGAATTCCTAAGTCTTTCTTTAGCCAAGCCCAAACTTTGTTTATAAAATTCATCTGGGCTAGTAAAAGATCAAGAATAAGTAGAAAACTTCTAACCTTACCAAAAAGAGTAGGAGGAATATCTGCACCAGATATATATAAATATTATCAGGCAGCACATCTTGGGAGGTTAGTAGACTGGAGTAGACATAGGGATTACAAACTATGGATTAATATGGAGCAGCAAATAAGTTCAATTCCCCTAAATAGAGCACTATGGTGCTATACAGCCCTACATCCCTTGGTAAAATCCCATCCCACGATAGGAACGACGTTATGGATAGGTGTCATGGATATGCATTAATGTCTGTCTGCCATCTTACCTTCCTCCTCATGTGTTCATCTAGAGACCAGACCTCCTTCACCTGGCTTCCTTTATAATCTCCTCCCAGCCTGACTCCACCCCAGGCCCTATCACTGAACACTATATTAACCTGTGCACTGCAAGCCTGCTTTGCTGATCAACGTGTTTGTTAGGCATTGTGTGTTTGGGTTCCTGCCTGCCGTGTGCTACGTCTGTCTCTCTGTTACGTTATTGGCTTGTCCCCGACCATCCCTGTCTGCTCGTGACCCTTGACCTTCGGCCCGTTCTTCGTTATCCTTGTCTGCTTGTGGCCCCTGACCTTCGGCTTGTTATTCGGTTCTCTCTATCGTGTGCTGCTGCTTCCCCTTATCCTACGGGGCGTGAGCTAGGAAACTCCAGGGGCCGCGACCTGGTCCCAGCCTGCAGCGTAACATCCTCACCACTAGAGGCCCTGGAGAAGACCAGCTGGGTCTTAGACTCCGCGCCCTGGGGAATCTTGGCTCTCGCTTCCGTTGGGATCCCGGTTGTGCTCCTCTGGTCCCGCTTTCCACAACCACCCAGTTTCCTATCCACAGAAGCCAGCCATAGGGTTCACTACCTCGCGGTGCACTCCTGTCCCCCTACGGTGTGCATCTGTCACCTGGCCACAGGTGACCCTGACAGTTTGATCAGCCATGAACCCGGCTGACATCCCGCTTCCCGCGGATGATCCATTGCAGGGCATAGTTCGCAGACTTGAGACCCAGGAATCAAATCAGACCCAGGTGATGCGATTCCTCCAGGATCTGGCTTCTCGATTCGAGCAGCTTCAGGTCTCCTTGGGAACCCCGAATCCGCAACCCCAAGTACAACCAGCGGCTGCACCTATCGCACCAGTCGCAGCCTCACACTCACTAAGATTGCCAGCTCCGTTCCGTTTCTCTGGGGACTCCAAGGCCTGCAGGGGGTTTCTCAGCCAATGCACTATTCATTTTGAGCTTCAGCCTCAAAGCTTCCTATCTGACCGGGCTAAGGTAGCCTATATCATTTCCCTCCTCTCCGGTGAAGCTTTGGCCTGGGCTGCCCCCCTGTGGGAGAGGAACGATCCGGTGGTTTCCAGTCTGTCCGAATTCTTGAAGCTCTTTCGTAATATCTTCGAAGAGCCGGCTCGGGCTTCTTCAGCGGCTAGTGCTGTCTTACGTCTTCGCCAAGAATCTAGTTCAGTGGGGCAATATGCTCTTCAGTTCCGTATCCACACAGCTGAATTGAGCTGGAATAATGAGGCCCTGGTCGCTACCTTTTTACATGGCCTCTCTGACCGAGTGAAAGACGAATTAGCGGGAAGAGCCATTCCCGTCGGTCTGGACGATGTAATTTCATTATGCAACCAGATCGACATTCGTTTTCAAGAGAGGTCCTTAGAAAAAAGACGCCAGCACTCTCTGGGTCCTAGCCAGTCTGAGCTCCCCTCCCTTCATCCCGTGGAGCATCCTCTACCTGCTGAAGAACCTATGCAGCTGGGCCGGACCAGACTAACCCCCGAAGAACGTGCTAGGCGCAGAACTCTGGGCTTGTGCCTCTATTGTGGGGGCAAGGGTCATTTTCGTGACTCCTGCTCGCTTCGTCCGGGAAACGCTCGGGTCTAATACATTTGGAAGGTGGAGTATTGGACCCAGAAACATCACCTTCTCGCCTGCTCTTGCCGGTGTCCCTTCATGTAGGCACTTCTCCTCAGTCAACCCTTGCATACCTGGATTCCGGGGCTGCCGGCAATTTCATGGATTGGAGAACTGCTTCTTCTATGAAGCTTACCCTTTCACCTCTCACTACCCCATTGGTAGTCTCGGCAATTGATGGCACTGTTCTCCCAGGGGGCCCTATTCGCTTCCAGACGCTACCCATTAGGATGTCGGTAGGGATTCTCCACCAGGAGTGGATATCCTTTCTTATTCTACCCAAGGCCTCTACCCCAGTTGTATTGGGCCTCCCTTGGCTACAGCTCCACTCTCCACATGTGGACTGGGTCTCTGGGCAGATCCTGGCCTGGGGTTCCTCATGTTTCTCGTCGTGTCTTCTCAAGGTGACCCCCAAGGAGAGTCTTCCGGTTGCTGCCACTTCTGTTTCTTCTGATCTTCCCGCCGCATACAGCGATTACCGGGATGTGTTCTGTAAAAAATCAGCTGAGGTGCTTCCTCCCCACAGGTCTTTTGACTGTGCTATTGATCTTGTCCCCGGAGCAACTCTACCCAGGGGTCGTACCTACCCTCTGTCCATCCCAGAGACCCAGGCCATGTCGGAGTATGTAGCAGAGAATCTGGAGAGAGGGTTCATCCGGAAATCCTCATCGCCTGCAGGGGCAGGGTTCTTTTTTGTTGCCAAAAAGGATGGTACCTTAAGACCCTGCATCGATTATCGGGGTTTAAATGCGGTTACTATTAAAAATCGATACCCCTTACCCTTAATATCTGAGCTATTCGATAGGTTGAAGGGTGCCTCCATTTTCACCAAGTTGGATCTCAGAGGCGCGTACAATCTCATTCGAATACGGGAGGGTGACGAATGGAAGACTGCATTTAACACTAGAGACGGGCATTACGAATATCTGGTGATGCCTTTTGGTCTGTGTAATGCTCCAGCCGTGTTTCAAAACTTTGTCAATGAAATCTTCAGAGATCTGCTGTACCAGTTTGTTGTCATCTATCTGGATGACATTCTGATCTTTTCTGAAAATCTGCTCGTTCACAGAAACCATGTCCGCACTGTACTTCAACGTCTTAGAGAGAACAATCTCTATGCCAAGCTGGAGAAATGTTCCTTTGAATGTTCTGAGGTCCTGTTTTTGGGGTGCTTTGTCTCATGTTCGGGGCTTCGTATGGACCCTGGGAAGGTCTTGGCTATCACCAACTGGCCTCTTCCTGCTAGCCTCAAGGCCACACAGCGCTTTCTTGGCTTCACTAATTATTATAGGCAGTTCATAAGGAATTACTCTTCCATTGCCGCGCCTATTATCGCTTTGACCAAGAAGGGTGTGAATGCCAGAGACTGGCCTCCCGAAGCTGTCTCTGCATTTCACAACCTGAAACAGGCCTTTGTTTCTGGCCCCCTCTTGAGGAGACCAAATCCTGGGAATGCATTTTTTATTGAAGTGGACGCTTCCTCAATGGGGGTGGGAGCTGTGCTTCTTCAAATCTTTGAGAAGAGACGCCAACCATGTGCGTTCTTCTCCAAAAAATTTTCTCAGGCAGAGAGGAATTATGCCATCGGTGATCGGGAACTTCTCGCAATTAAATTGGCGTTAGAGGAGTGGCGTCATCTCTTGGAGGGTTCCCCTCACTCCATAACGATCTTTACCGATCACAAGAATTTACAGTATCTACAGAATGCTAAACGTCTGAATCCTAGACAGGCCAGGTGGAGTCTCTTCTTTGCCCGTTTTAATTTCACGATTACCTACAAACCTGGTTCCTGCAACGGTCGGGCTGATGCGCTCTCTAGGTCATTTGACACTTTGGACGAGGAGTCCGCCCCTGAACCTGAGCCGATCATTCCCACCTCATGCATTGTTGCCCACTCTACCACCCTGAAGCCTAAAATTCCGCCTGGTAAGACCTTTGTCCCCACTGAGCTAAGAGCTAAGATCCTTCGTTGGGGACATGATTCCAAGGTGGCAGGGCATTCTGGATTCCTCCGATCCTTCCTACTCATCAGTCGTCACTACTGGTGGCCTAATCTCCGCTCAGACGTCAAAGACTACGTTAAAGCTTGTCATGTCTGTGCTCAGTCCAAATCCTCCACACAAGCTCCTGCTGGTCTCCTCATGCCCTTGCCTATTCCTAAGGAACCCTGGGCCCATATTGCCATGGATTTTATCACCGATCTCCCACTGTCTGAGAATAATACAGTCATTTGGGTGGTAATCGATCGATTCTCCAAGATGGCTCATTTTGTTCCTCTTCCTGGTCTTCCTTCTGCCCCTGCCTTGGTTCCCATTTTCATTCGAGAAATTCTCCGCCTACATGGGGTCCCTTCTCATATTGTTTCCGACAGGGGAGTCCAATTCACGTCTCGTTTTTGGAGAGCCTTTTGCAAATCCCTCAATATTGTCTTGGATTTTTCTTCTTCTTACCATCCCCAATCCAATGGACAGACTGAGAGGGTTAATCAGGAGTTAGAGGTCTTTCTTCGCACCTTTGTGTCTTCTCACCATGACGATTGGTCCTCTCTACTCCCGTGGGCAGAATTCTCCCATAACAATCATGTGAATACCAGTTCGCAGAAGACACCCTTTTTCACAGTTTATGGAAAACACCCTCAACTTCCTCTTCCTATGATCTGTTCTCCAGACATTCCAGCTTTGGCTTCGGTTCAGGAGTCTCTCAATTCCGTTTGGGGTCACGTTCATGATTCCCTCCGGGCAGCTGCTGAAAAATTCAAAGGCTTTGCCGACCGCCGCAGGCGTAAACCGCCTTCTCTTCAGCCAGGGGACAAAGTCTGGCTCTCTACCAGGAACATCAAGCTCCGAGTTCCTTCTCTGAAGTTTGCTCCACGATTCATCGGTCCATACACGGTAACTGCTAAACTGAATCCGGTTTGTTTCAAACTCCAGATTCCTAAGAGCCTTAAAATCACTAACTCCTTTCATGTTGCTCTTCTAAAGCCTTTAGTCCTCAATAAATTCTCTCGTCCTCTTCCTACCGTGGCGCCTGTCTCTGAGGATAATCAGGAGTACGAGATCAGTCAAATTCTGGACTCCCGACTCTGTAAAGGCGTTCTTCAGTACCTCGTTCATTGGAAAGGGTTTGGTCCTGAGGAGAGGTCTTGGATCACTGCATCTGAGGTCTTTGCACCTCGTCTGTTAAAGGAGTTTCATCTGAAGTTTCCCTCTAAACCTGGGCCCAGGCGGGGAAGGGGGAGGCCTCGTAAGAGGGAGGGTACTGTCATGGATATGCATTAATGTCTGTCTGCCATCTTACCTTCCTCCTCATGTGTTCATCTAGAGACCAGACCTCCTTCACCTGGCTTCCTTTATAATCTCCTCCCAGCCTGACTCCACCCCAGGCCCTATCACTGAACACTATATTAACCTGTGCACTGCAAGCCTGCTTTGCTGATCAACGTGTTTGTTAGGCATTGTGTGTTTGGGTTCCTGCCTGCCGTGTGCTACGTCTGTCTCTCTGTTACGTTATTGGCTTGTCCCCGACCATCCCTGTCTGCTCGTGACCCTTGACCTTCGGCCCGTTCTTCGTTATCCTTGTCTGCTTGTGGCCCCTGACCTTCGGCTTGTTATTCGGTTCTCTCTATCGTGTGCTGCTGCTTCCCCTTATCCTACGGGGCGTGAGCTAGGAAACTCCAGGGGCCGCGACCTGGTCCCAGCCTGCAGCGTAACATCCTCACCACTAGAGGCCCTGGAGAAGACCAGCTGGGTCTTAGACTCCGCGCCCTGGGGAATCTTGGCTCTCGCTTCCGTTGGGATCCCGGTTGTGCTCCTCTGGTCCCGCTTTCCACAACCACCCAGTTTCCTATCCACAGAAGCCAGCCATAGGGTTCACTACCTCGCGGTGCACTCCTGTCCCCCTACGGTGTGCATCTGTCACCTGGCCACAGGTGACCCTGACAATAGGAAATAAAATATGCCAGAAATCTAAACTTACAAATAAAAAATCACCCATATATCCGATAATAGCAAACCCAGATTTTTTACCTGGGATAGAATTAATAATATTTAAGAAATTGAGGGGAAAAGGGTATCTTTCAAGCATCTGATTTCGTCTGATTTCGTAGGAGAAAGGGGATGGGTAACAATGGATATGCTTACAAAACAAGAAGGGAAATATGAAATCCCGATATGGCAAGCTCGGCAGATCCGACACTACTTTGAAACCTTGGGACCAGTAGGAACATATAGACGGACACGGACAAGATTTGAGGAATACTGTGAAAGAGGAGAACCCCTATTACATGTGATATCTAAAATGTATGCATTGTTGATTGCACCCCCAGATGACTTTAAAATGGAATGCTTGGGTAAATGGGAGAGGGATATAGGCCATACCCTCTCTCCAGCACAATGTCAGAACATAATAGATCTGTCTTTAAAATCATCGAGGTGTATTAAATTACAAGAATCAAATTATAAAATTTTAACTTGTTGGTATTATACGCCCGTGGCCCTAAATAAATTATTTCTAGAAATTTTTGAGAGGTGCTGGAGGGGATGCGATGAAAAAGGGACAATGATGCATCTATTTTGGTCGTGCCCAGTAATTAGACAATTCTGGGAGACAGTACATAGAATTACACAGACATTTACTGAATACTTAATCCCACAGGAAACAGATTTCTTTTTGTTACATAATACACAAATTCCACCTAAAAGATATATTAATTCAATTTTGTGCCACCTAATAAACACAGCAAAAAGTTGTATTGCAACAAATTGGAAGGACACAAAAGCCCCAGCGGTTTCGGAGTGGCTTAAGAAAGTTAGGAGAATAGGAATAATGGAGAAATTGTTACCTATAACATTAGATAGAAAGGAACAAATTAAAGAAATCTGGGCTCCATGGGAGGTATATATACAATCAGAAGAAGGCAAAAGGCTACTAGGAGAGTGAAAAGATAGATAAGTGTCATAATGGAGAGGTTAAGGAGGAGAAATTTCTTCTCTTTTTTTTTTTTTTGTCTTTTCTTTGGGGAGGGAGGATTATGGCGATTGAAGGGAATGGGAAATGGGTATAGGGATATTGGGGTGAGTTGGGGATAGGAGGAAGATAACAGGGGAAGATGAGAATAAGTAGATAAGAGATTAAGGAATCAATATAGAAAGTAAGATAGTAGGAGGGAATAAATATGGTCTTGCTGATAGTTAGATATATACTAAATGAATATACTACGGATAATGTACAGATTTAATTTTTGAAAGATACAGTATAATGTAAAGAAATAGGCCTTGAATTCAATTTATTTTTCTTGATTAACCTACAATCTAAGATAAAGGCATATATGTATAAACCCTGTTGTTGAAAATAAATAAATAATAATAAAAAAAAAAAATACTTCCGGGGTCCAACAGCACCCGGGCGTCAAGCTGGTTTGCCCAAAGGTCACATTCAAACTGCCCCTAAGTCAGGTCCAGGTGGGCAGCACAGACATTCTGGGCATAAAAGGACATCCTCTGTAGAGCGCCACACTCCATGAGTTCTTCCTGCAGGGGACAGTGGGCCTGGATATGGCCCCGGGAGTAACACCGCAAGCACAGCACGCTCTCATACCTTCGTGCCGGAGTAGAGCTCTGGGACGCTGGGGTGGGTGCTCCTTGACTCTCCTGACTGCTGACTCCCTGCTTTATGGATGGCTAGGCTCTCCTCATTGGCAAGGATCCTCGAGGTTTGACAGGTCCCAGTAGATCCTCCACCACAGAATATCTCTCCACCATTTCCACTAGTTCATATGTTGTCTTGGGGTCCTCATGACTCACCCAGCGCCAAAGGTCATTTGGCAGGTAACAGTCTGGCAAGACACGCTCCACCATCTGGGGACCTGTTAACTTCTCGGGCTGCAGCCATTTTTTGACCAGCTGAATCAGGTGATGCATCTGAGCCCTTGATGGACAGTCCAGGCGGTACCTTGAACGGTGTACCCTTTAGGGCCACATAGCAGTAGTCACTCCAAGTCACGGTTAAACAAAACGACAGCTTACTTCAGCCAAAGTTAATAAACAGTCCAAATTCTGGTAGTGGTAATTAAACAGCAGCTTCACCGCTAGTCTTTAGTCCCATGCAGGGGCTAGGCTCTTCCAAATAGTGGTGCAAGGCAGGCCACACAGGGGGTAAGCAGCCGTGTCCCCATTTGGCTGAGAGCTCACACTTGCTGCACAGCTTGTGAGTCTCTCTTCCACTCAGTTCCTTGACACAGGTGCTCATTGCCCTCTGCTGAATTTCAAGCCTCCCTTGCCTGGGACTTAACCCCTTTGGGATCAAAGTCCTGTTAGGGTTTGAAGCCTCCCCCCCCCCCAAGTCTCTTTGAACCTTCAAATTCCCGGGGCCCTAATATAAATGTAGCAATACAGAGAGTCCTGGAAGTCAGTCCTCTCCAGCCAAACTTAGCCCGGGACACCTCACCCTGTATGGGTGAGAACCCCTGAGTGCCACAGAGCCCTGCAACTGTTCCCCTTAGGGACCACAACTCAAATATTGGGGGAATGTACCTGCCATCCAGGACACATTCCCGGTGTCCTGTACACCTGGCATATTAATAAAGTAAGAGCGGGGAAAGCCATCTTGCACGGGAGTCGGGCTGTATCCCCTCTGTCTCCCGAGTCCCGAACTGTCATCATCTGGTCTCCACTGTCCTCCTGGACCCTCCCTCACTCTGCTGCTTGTCCAGTCTGACACTCGGCCTCCCATTTGTGTCCGCCCAACCCGCCCACAATCCAGCCAACTGCATGCAATCCACTACGTGGTGAGAGGAGTTCTGTGGGTAGCTGGGTGCAGGGCCGGTACAGGGGGAGGCAGAAGGGGCGGATGTCCTGGGTGGTACTATTTACAGAAGGAAGGGGGAGCGCCAGTGGCGTATCATCCATGTGTGCAGGGTGTTCACAGCACACGGGCCCCCGAGGGGGGGGGCACTGTGACCCACACTGCACACATGGATGGTCCCCAGGTTCCCCGCAGGGTGCAGCGGAAGGAACAGATGTGAGCACCAATCTCTCTGCATGTCTTTTTAGTGCACAGCCACGGGAGGGAGAGGAGGAGAAGTGGCTGTGCGCTAAAAAGCTATGCAGAGAGATAATTCCTGGCTGTTCCCTGTGTCCCCCTCTTCTGTGTCGTCCTCCTCTTCCCCGTGTGCTCTGGCCGGTCCTGCGGTCCCCTGTCCTTCTCTGGCCGCTCCTCCAGTCTCCTGTCCTCCACCTCCGCCCCCATGTACTCTGGCCGCTCCTCCGGACCAGTGCCCATCTGTGCAGCCTGACCAGAGCCCATTTGTGCAGCCTGACCAGAGCCCATCTGTGCAGCCTGACCAGTGCCCATATGCGCAGCCTCACCAGTGCAGGGATCAGAGAGAAGAGCCAGCCAGATCATCATACAGTCCGGCGTCGCCCGCTGTGACAGCTTTAATTTGAATCACCGGGCACTCGCAGTCACACAAAGTCCCGCCTTCTGGATCGGCTCCATACATATGATAGACAGCGCATGTCCTGGCATTGGACAAGTGTGCTGTCTATCAAAGGAGCCAAACCTTTGTGTGACGGCGGGCGCCCGGCAATTCAAATAAAGCTGTCACAGCGGGTGACACCGCCCTGACACCCCCAAGTGTGTGGCACCCGGGGCGGACCACCCTCCGTTGCCATGCCACTGACTTTGGCGCTTCCCCTCTGCCTCAGCACCCACCCAGGATCGGCCCTGCACCTAGTGCTGCCCCTGCAATCCGGGGACAAAACAAGGGACAGACTGGCTCCGGGGACAGTGTCCTCAGTCCGGGGGACTGTCCCCGGTAATGTCTGGTCCCCCTACAGTGGGAGCCAAACCCCACAGCTGCTGGCTGCATCTATACCTGGGGTAGGCAACTTTTGAGAGGTGGAGATCTACCGAAACAACCTGAAAGAGAACAAAGATCGCCGGGCTTTCAGATTGAGGGCACAGATTCTTCAATTCCTTTATCTGCAGCCTCAATTGCACTGAATATCAATAAACAGTGAGCTCTGTACAGAGGCTTCTGTTCATTCAAACACTGTTCATGAGTGATCAGTACTGATCGCTCACTGTGTTCATTCAGAAAAGGATGGGGTTGGTAAATGGCATATTTACTGGCCCCTAGCCCCACTCCTCATCCTGAATAGATCCTCTGCAGGAGAGGAGATGATGGGAGCTAGCAATGCTGCTGGGGGGACCAGGGAATCACACAAGGGGGGGGTTTGGGCAACAGAAGAAGGGGCATGGACAAAAGGGAGGCGGTGCAGAATTTACTGGTTCCTCCTGCAGCAGCTGAATGCTGGTAGGAAGGAGAGGAGGATAAGCAGGCTTTCAGCTGCTGCAGGAGGATTGGTACCAGCAGCAGTGCTAGGGCTGGTGCAAGGATTTTTCTCTACGCAGGTGAAGTTTCATTTTACTGCTCCTAAGCCTTATGTTTGCATCAGCCCTGGCGGTGAGTCAGTCAGTGGCGGGATAGGACAGGGGTGGGCCAGCCAGTCAGTGACGGGATAGGACAGCGGTGGGACAGTCAGTAAGTGATGGGATAGGACAGGAGTGGGTCAGTCAGTGATGGGATAGGACAGTGGTGGGACAGTCAGTCAGTGACGGGATAGGACAGAGGTGGGACAGTCAGTCAGTGACGGGATAGGACAGCGGTGGGACAGTCAGTCAGTGACGGGATAGGACAGCGGTGGGTCAGTCAGTGACAGGATAGGACAGCGGTAGGTCAGTCAGTGACAGGATAGGACAGCGGTGGGTCAGTCAGTGACAGGATAGGACAGGAGTGGGTCAGTCAGTGATGGGATAGGACAGTGGTGGGACAGTCAGTCAGTGACGGGATAGGACAGAGGTGGGACAGTCAGTCAGTGACGGGATAGGACAGCGGTGGGTCAGTCAGTGACAGGATAGGACAGCGGTAGGTCAGTCAGTGACAGGATAGGACAGCGGTGGGTCAGTCAGTGACAGGATAGGACAGGGGTGGGTCAGTCAGTGACAGGATAGGACAGGGGTGGGTCAGTCAGTCAGTGATGGGATAGGACAGCGGTGGGTCAGTCAGTCAGTGATGGGATAGGACAGCGGTGGGTCAGTCAGTGACGGGATAGGACAGCGGTGGGTCAGTCAGTGACGGGATAGGACAGCGGTGGTTCAGTCAGTCAGTGACGGGATAGGACAGCGGTGGTTCAGTCAGTCAGTGACGTGATAGAACAGCGGTGGGACAGTCAGTCAATCAGTGACGGGATAGGACAGCGGTGGGTCAGTCAGTCAGTGACGGGATAGAACAGCGGTGGGACAGTTAGTCAGTGACGGAATAGGACAGGGGTGAGTCAGTCAGTCAGTGACGGGATAGGACAGAGGTGGGACAGTCAGTCAGTGACGGGATAGGACAGAGGTGGGACAGTCAGTCAGTGACGGGATAGAACAGCGGTGGGACAGTCAGTCAGTGACGGGATAGGACAGCGGTGGGTCAGTCAGTGATGGGATAGGACAGCGGTGGGTCAGTCAGTCAGTGATGGGATAGGACAACGGTGGGTCAGTCAGTCAGTGACGGGATATAACAGCGGTGGGTCAGTCATTCAGTGATGGGATAGGACAGCGGTGGGTCAGTCAGTCAGTGATGGGATAGGACAGCGGTGGTTCAGTCAGTCAGTGACGGGATAGAACAGCGGTGGGACAGTCAGTCAGTGACAGGATAGGACAGTGGTAGGTCAGTCAGTGATGGGATAGGACAGCGGTGGGTCAGTCATTCAGTGATGGGATAGGACAGCGGTGGGTCAGTCATTCAGTGATGGGATAGGACAGCGGTGGGTCAGTCATTCAGTGACGGGATAGGACAGGGGTGGGTCAGTCAATGTTGGGAGCAGACACTGTGTTAGTGATGAGGATAGGACAGTATGGGATTGGTCAGTGTTGTTCAGAGTTGTGCAGAGCTGGCGGAGGTGTCAGGGACCTGCCTCATCCATGTGTCGGTCCCTGGCTTCCCCCGACATGTATCCTCCTCCTGGTCCCTGGACCTGTTTGATCTCCCTGCCCGGTACAAGCGCCTCACACTTCCTGCATTCCCCGGCATAGGGGTGGAGCCAATTTTACTCCTTTATTCACCAGCCAACTTGAGGATAGTATGTGATTGGTGAGTTTTCATATATTGGTGACACAGATGGCAATATACTATATTTATTTATATGTAGCGGCCTCCTCACTCCCCTCTTTGCATCAGCTCGTCTGTCTCTTGTCTAGGGGTACCTTAGAGGAGAGAGAGCGGGGTCACCACGCCAAGCCTTCACCGCAGATGTCTGTGCGGTGTAAGCAAAGTTCTTTCTTTACCTTCGGGTCAGTGTTGCGCACCTGGAGTTACCTTGAACAATGTCCGCCAGAAAAGAGCCCCACACCATTAAAGTCCAACACTCCTTTATTCTTCTCGAGTGAACAGCACAATCAGTTAGACTCCCTTAAAGAACAGAACAAACAGGTGGAGGTGTGGATGCGAGTGGGCTCAGACACAATGAACTCTCCACTTTCCTCCCTGAAAGTGGGTTGCGGTCTCGGAGCGGGGGGGAGGTTTCCTTCCAGGCGGTCTCCGATGGGAGGCTCACCTGTCACTGGCAATCTGCTGCACCCGGTCTTCAAGTGAGTATCTCCCCCCGGTCCATTACGCCTTCCGGATTCGGGTACCCAATCCCTGGGTTCCCTAGGACCTGCTTCCCTCGCGGAACTCAGTGTTGGGCACTGAGCTCCAGACCTCCATCTGAGTACCTCACCCCAGGCTAAAGGTGCCTGGGATGGAACACGACCTCCGAACGTCCTCTAGGCCTAGGCCACCTAGAGGACCGACACGAACCACCGCCCTCAGGCTGAAGGTGCCTGGGACTCGACCACGTGACAAAGATGGCCGGCCCTTTATACCCTCTCCCAGCAAGCACGGCGGGTTCCCTGCCCCACCATACCGCTGCAGAGGGAGGACAAAAAGGAGGCACGGCACACAGCAATGGTTCAACCCCAGCCCAGGGCGACAGCGCCACCTGCTGGGCTGCAGGGAACTGCACATCGCTGGTGTCTCTGCCAGTTTTAAATACACAGAAAAGTGTATACCCGCTACACTCTCTCCCTGGTGGTTTGACACTGGTCCCCAGTGTCTGAAGCAAACTATGCCCTCAACGGCTGACATAGTCCAGTCCAGAAACCAACTATAAAATGTACAAAAATAAAACTTTTTGAAAAACTTGATCAACTGGAGCAATTGTGTCTGAGCCCTATATAAAAGGGAAGGGAAACAACAACATTTAACCATAACTTTTGAATCGCATATTCATATTACACTTTTCCCCACCCATCCTGACTAAGACCCACCCCATACTCAGTGGTCTTGATGGGATGCTCTCCTGCAGAGGGAAAAGAAAGAAAATTAACACACATAAACCCTGACACATGTATGCGTGTGAGAGAAAAGAAACTTCTTCGTGAAGAAATCCCTTTTCTCCAAAGAGTGAGTGTGTGAAAAGTGTTAACGGTGCGCAACACTGCCACCTGGTGACAGCATCGCGGTAACTGCACTCGTGGAACTTTTCTTCTTCTCTTGAGCCCTATCTACCCCAGAGTCCATGATCTCTTGCTGGAAAGTGAAGAACAAAACAGGAACAGTCCTTCATTCCTCTGGGTAACAAGGACAACGGGCCCCAGAAAGTTCAGCAGCATACAACAAGAACGGAGTCTTTTCTCTCCTACAGGTAGAAGCGGGGATGCGGCAGAACAAGTGGCTTCAATTGCTGGTCCATGGTCTCCAGATGATATTCTACATCTTCCCCTTCCTTGCGCCGGATCAGCACCTTGTCTACATGGATGTGCTGTCCCAATATCCACTCTGCCTTGCAGTCCTTAAAACGCTGAGAGGCCTTGGGAGAGCATGCCAGGTACCTGCAGGCATGTGGAACCTGAAGGTGGGTCCACACAAAGTCATTGTACCAGCGCTCCCGGCACACTTCCACCTCATAGAGCAACTCCTTGGACAAGTATGGATACTCCCATCCGTACTCTGCAGCAACCTTCTGGCCAAATAGGCGTTGTAGTCTCGCCAAAGGAGGCATAGTAGCTTTGTCCCCTTCGCCAGGTAAAACTATTGAGTCCGGGTGGCGAGGGACCTTGATCACATCTGATCTGGGCATAGGTGCCCGCAACAGCAGTCTCTTTTCCCCGGTCTTAGATGTAGGTGATACCGGGGATGTAGAGGCAGGCTGGGGACGGGACCCCTCTTCAGGCGCTGGTGCCTCCACCCGGGGTGTACTATCCCCTGTAGACATGGGTGGATCCCTGGGTCTGCGGGATGAGGCGAGGGGTACTTTGTCCCAGCCCTTTTCTGCAAACAGTTCGTCAATAGCAACGTCGTCTCCCATATCCGAGAGCGACTCCAGGTCAGAGGTGTCACACACCTCCGCGGGCAGGTACCCTGTAGTGGAGACTGAGTTTTCACCTCTTCCCACACACCAAATCTCTCCGCCTGGCTTACCTCGGACTTTACTTGAAGAGGGACGTCCGGGACTCCTGCCGACGGATCCATCCAGGCCGGGCGTAAGCGGGCGAGATGGTCCACCACAACCGCTGGTCGGGGCTACCATACCGGTCTTTCTCTTCGGTGGTGGACGCTGAGAGACAGTGGTGACCGAGTCAGCATCCTCGGATTTCTCCCGTTGAGTTTTCACGACCTCCTCCGTGGTCGCTGCAGTGTGCGCAGGGATGGCTGTCAAAGCAGTGATTCCTCCTCTCTGAGTGGTGTTGCCTGCAGCACGGCCGGGGTAAATGGTTCTGGGCTTCTCAACCGCTGGATCCACTTCAAAAAGGAACTCCTCACAGGCCTCGCATCGCCCGATCGGCTTCAGTTGGCACACCAGTCCCGAACAGCCGGGACAAATCACACCCAGGGCCTCAACGTCCATGCATGAATACAGGGCGAATCGACCCCTTGGCTTTAGCCGGATCCCCGTATCTGTTAACGGAGCAGCAGCAGTCAGAGTCGTGGTAGAAGGGTGAACCGGAATCCACAATATATGTCCGAACATGGTGACCTGTTGCTGATCCATCGCACACTGCAAGGTTTTTGCGCCAACGTCCCACGTGTAGTCCTTCACACGTATTGGACTCCTCCCCTTTGCTCCAGTTCGCTGGCTTTTCTTCTTTTTCTTTCTGAGTCACGCCCACGAACTAAGCGGTGGGGGTGTGCCTGGTGGCGCAGTGCAAATAGAAGCCCCCACGTGTAGTCCTTCACACGGCTGAACTCCCCCCTTTCCTCGCTCTTCTGCGCGGGCCTTTCCCCACATTGGGTCATGTCCACGACTTCGAGCAGGGATGCACTTCGGCCAATGAAGGCCTGCCTACTCGTAACTCCTCCGGGCAGACACGTTCAATTCCGTAGTACACGAACACTATACCGGACTCGAGCCCCCACGTGTAGCGGGCTCCTCACTCCCCTCTTTGCATCAGCTCGTCTGTCTCTTGTCTAGGGGTACCTTAGAGGAGAGAGAGTGGGGTCACCACGCCAAGCCTTCACCGCAGATGTCGGTGCGGTGTAAGCAAAGTTCTTTCTTTACCTTCGGGTCAGTGTTGTGCACCTGGAGTTACCTTGAACAATGTCCGCCAGAAAAGAGCCCCACACCATTAAAGTCCAACACTCCTTTATTCTTCTCGAGTAAACAGCACAATCAGTTAGACTCCCTTAAAGAACAGAACAAACAGGTGGAGGTGTGGATGCGAGTGGGCCCAGATACAATGAACTCTCCACTTTCCTCCCTGAAAGTGGGTTGCGGTCTCGGAACGGGGGGGGTGGTTTCCTTCCAGGCGGTCTCCGATGGGAGGCTCATCTGTCACTGGCAATCTGCTGCACCCGGTCTTCAAGTGAGTATCTCCCCCCGGTCCATTACGCCTTCCGGATTCGGGTACCCAATCCCTGGGTTCCCTAGGACCTCCTTCCCTCGCGGAACTCAGTGTTGGGCACTGAGCTCCAGACCTCCATCTGAGTACCTCACCCCAGGCTAAAGGTGCCTGGGATGGAACACGACCTCCGAACGTCCTCTAGGCCTAGGCCACCTAGAGGACCGACACGAACCACCGCCCTCAGGCTGAAGGTGCCTGGGACTCGACCACGTGACAAAGATGGCCGGCCCTTTATACCCTCTCCCAGCAAGCACGGCGGGTTCCCTGCCCCACCATACCGCTGCAGAGGGAGGACAAAAAGGAGGCACGGCACACAGCAATGGTTCAACCCCAGCCCAGGGCGACAGCGCCACCTGCTGGGCTGCAGGGAACTGCACATCGCTGGTGTCTCTGCCAGTTTTAAATACACAGAAAAGTGTATACCCGCTACACTCTCCCCCTGGTGGTTTGACACTGGTCCCCAGTGTCTGGAGCAAACTATGCCCTCAACGGCTGACATAGTCCAGTCCAGAAACCAACTATAAATTGTACAAAAATAAAACTTTTTGAAAAACTTGATCAACTGGAGCAATTGTGTCTGAGCCCTATATAAAAGGGAAGGGAAACAACAACATTTAACCATAACTTTTGAATCGCATATTCATATTACACTTTTCCCCACCCATCCTGACTAAGACCCACCCCATACTCAGTGGTCTTGATGGGATGCTCTCCTGCAGAGGGAAAAGAAAGAAAATTAACACACATAAACCCTGACACATGTATTCGTGTGAGAGAAAAGAAACTTCTCCTTGAAGAAATCCCTTTTCTCCAAAGAGTGAGTGTGTGAAAAGTGTTAACGGTGCGCAACACTGCCACCTGGTGACAGCATCGCGGTAACTGCACTCGTGGAACTTTTCTTCTTCTCTTGAGCCCTATCTACCCCAGAGTCCATGATCTCTTGCTGGAAAGTGAAGAACAAAACAGGAACAGTCCTTCATTCCTCTGGGTAACAAGGACAACGGGCCCCAGAAAGTTCAGCAGCATACAACAAGAACGGAGTCTTTTCTCTCCTACAGGTAGAAGCGGGGATGCGGCAGAACAAGTGGCTTCAAGTGCTGGTCCATGGTCTCCAGATGATATTCTACATCTTCCCCTTCCTTGCGCCGGATCAGCACCTTGTCTGCATGGATGTGCCGTCCCAATATCCACTCTGCCTTGCAGTCCTTAAAACGCTGAGAGGCCTTGGGAGAGCATGCCAGGTACCTGCAGGCATGTGGAACCTGAAGGTGGGTCCACACAAAGTCATTGTACCAGCGCTCCCGGCACACTTCCACCTCATAGAGCAACTCCTTGGACAAGTATGGATACTCCCATCCGTACTCTGCAGCAACCTTCTGGCCAAATAGGCGTTGTAGTCTCGCCAAAGGAGGCATAGTAGCTTTGTCCCCTTCGCCAGGTAAAACTATTGAGTCCGGGTGGCGAGGGACCTTGATCACATCTGATCTGGGCATAGGTGCCCGAAACAGCAGTCTCTTTTCCCCGGTCTTAGATGTAGGTGATACCGGGGATGTAGAGGCAGGCTGGGGACGGGACCCCTCTTCAGGCTCTGGTGCCTCCACCCGGGCTGTACTATCCCCTGTAGACATGGGTGGATCCCTGGTTCTGCGGGATGAGGCGAGGGGTACTTTGTCCCAGCCCTTTTCTGCAAACAGTTCGTCAATAGCAACGTCGTCTCCCATATCCGAGAGCGACTCCAGGTCAGAGGTGTCACACACCTCCGCGGGCAGGTACCCTGTAGTGGAGACTGAGTTTTCACCTCTTCCCACACACCAAATCTCTCCGCCTGGCTTACCTCGGACTTTACTTGAAGAGGGACGTCCGGGACTCCTGCCGACGGATCCATCCGGGCCGGGCGTAAGCGGGCGAGATGGTCCACCACAACCGCTGGTCGGGGCTACCATACCGGTCTTTCTCTTCGGTGGTGGACGCTGAGAGACAGTGGTGACCGAGTCAGCATCCTCGGATTTCTCCCGTTGAGTTTTCACGACCTCCTCCGTGGTCGCTGCAGTGTGCGCAGGGATGGCTGTCAAAGCAGTGATTCCTCCTCTCTGAGTGGTGTTGCCTGCAGCACGGCCGGGGTAAATGGTTCTGGGCTTCTCAACCGCTGGATCCACTTCAAAAAGGAACTCCTCACAGGCCTCGCATCGCCCGATCGGCTTCAGTTGGCACACCAGTCCCGAACAGCCGGGACAAATCACACCCAGGGCCTCAACGTCCATGCATGAATACAGGGCGAATCGACCCCTTGGCTTTAGCCGGATCCCCGTATCTGTTACCGGAGCAGCAGCAGTCAGAGTCGTGGTAGAAGGGTGAACCGGAATCCACAATATATGTCCGAACATGGTGACCTGTTGCTGATCCATCGCACACTGCAAGGTTTTTGCGCCAACGTCCCACGTGTAGTCCTTCACACGTATTGGACTCCTCCCCTTTGCTCCAGTTCGCTGGCTTTTCTTCTTTTTTTTCCTCCTCACTCCCCTCTTTGCATCAGCTCGTCTGTCTCTTGTCTAGGGGTACCTTAGAGGAGAGAGAGTGGGGTCTCCACGCCAAGCCTTCACCGCAGATGTCGGTGCGGTGTAAGCAAAGTTCTTTCTTTACCTTCGGGTCAGTGTTGCGCACCTGGAGTTACCTTGAACAATGTCCGCCAGAAAAGAGCCCCACACCATTAAAGTCCAACACTCCTTTATTCTTCTTGAGTGAACAGCACAATCAGTTAGACTCCCTTAAAGAACAGAACAAACAGGTGGAGGTGTGGATGCGAGTGGGCCCAGACACAATGAACTCTCCACTTTCCTCCCTGGAAGTGGGTTGCGGTCTCGGAGCGGGGGGGGGGGGTTTCCTTCCAGGCGGTCTCCGATGGGAGGCTCATCTGTCACTGGCAATCTGCTGCACCCGGTCTTCAAGTGAGTATCTCCCCCCCGGTCCATTACGTCTTCCGGATTCGGGTACCCAATCCCTGGGTTCCCTAGGACCTCCTTCCCTCGCGGAACTCAGTGTTGGGCACTGAGCTCCAGACCTCCATCTGAGTACCTCACCCCAGGCTAAAGGTGCCTGGGATGGAACATGACCTCCGGACGTCATCTAGACCTAGGCTGCCTAGAGGACCGACACGAACCACCGCCGTCAGGCTGAAGGTGCCTGGGACTCGACCCCGTGACAAAGATGGCCGGCCCCTTTATACCCTCTCCCAGCAAGCACGGCGGGTTCCCCGCCCCACCATACCGCTGCCGAGGGAGGACAAAAAGGAGGCACAGCACACAGCAATGGTTCAACCCCAGCCCAGGGCGACAGCGCCACCTGCTGGGCTGCAGGGAACTGCACATCGCTGGTGTTCTCTGCCAGTTTTAAATACACAGAAAAGTGTATACCCGCTACATATATATGCTCACTTTATTGCTAAAATTACTCTAAAAATTCAAGGCATAGCTGGGTGTAGTAAGAAGTCCGCTGCCGCTGTTTTGTCAGAATAGTGAACCCGTCAGAGTGGTGGAACACAAGCGCAGCTGACGGAACGTTAATTCTGTTACCTAATCTAATTATTCACTATTATGAGAGAACACCGGCGCCTGCACCCGAAGCTGATGGAATGAATAGGCTAGGAGTGCCGATATCGCGGGATACCTGGACAGGTAAGTGTCCTCATATTAAAAGTACAAATACTGTAGCTGCTGACTTTTTTTTTTTTTATGCAGGCTGGAACTCCACTTTAAATACAAAGCATTCTCTGATTTATAGAGCTGATGATCACTCTGCCACCTCCCCTTCTCTTAATACAACCAACAAATGCCTTGTATTCTTTGAAAAGAAGGGGCTAATCAGGCGACCTCCTGTGGTCGCAGCACAAGGGGAATCCACTCAGCACAGGACCCTGGTGCCAAGCTGGACCGATGTAAACTTTACAACAATCATCATACCTGGCGTCCAGCTTTAAGCCACTCCCACCCCTTCATATGCGTCATGTTTTTCAGTCCATGTACCCTTCCAGACCTGTTGGCATAGCTGGCAGTTTTTATTAGCTGGAAAAAAAAGTAGACTTTAAGTGACCATGCATCTCTTCAACTGTGTACTTAAAAGCAGAATGCGCTTTACAATGAAAAACCCCTTGAAGTGTAATGTAAGGAGTCGTGACAGGGTTTGCAGGAGGGGGCGGGGTCAGGAGAGGGGTGTGATGTGAGGGGTAAGGTGACAGAAGGAAGAGGAAGAAGTCAGTGAGGACTTTTCATAGGAAGGTTGCTGGACTGTATACACCCGCAGGAAGAGGAACTATCACCTACCTCAGTGCTGGGACCAGGAAAAGAAGAGCGGGGCTGGAGTGGAAGTCTGCGACGGTGGGGGCGACTTTTTTGTGTGCGGAGCTGAGGGATAGAAGCGAGGACAAAGTCAGCTACACAGCCGTGAATGGGTGGTAGTAGTCGGCCGATAAAGTTTGGGGTTTTCGGCTATTTAGTACACGTAGGCTGGAGGTGACCAGCTAAGGAAAGTGGGAGTGCCAGGGATTTCTAGCTAATGAGCTATAGATGTAAAAGCTGCCCTGTTACTGGATCGCTGATAAGGTGATTCATTAGGATTGCTAGCAGGAACCTCCTAGATCCTTGTAGACACGTAGGTGCCCTACACCTGTCCACTGTTGGCGGGTCATTCTTAGAATAGATAATAGATCATTAATCGTTCGTATATAGGATTACTCATCATTTAGAAATATATTAGATCATTGAATATATATTAGACTATGGATCATTTTTTATATATATATATGAGATCTGATCATTCATAGATTGGATACTAAATCCATATTTTTGATATTAGATAGTGGATATAGGATAATTGCTAATTTTTTTATGTAGGATATTTGATCATGCATATATAGGATTATTATTCATTCAAATATAGAATAACTGATCATTTGGGGGGAAAATATATATATATATATATATATATATATATAATTATTATTTTTTTATTATAAAAGACATTTGAAACCTCTACTGAAGGATCTTGTTAGACCTTCTAATTTTTGCCGTTTAAAATTTGCAGATACACCCTAGACTGAGTGTAGTTGTGGATGTCAATTCTGTACTTTTTTTATTAATAGTATAAAAGATCACTGTAGTCATCTGAAAACACTGAACTAGAAACCCTATTTCTTAGATTAGTAAGTACTGTACTCCTTTTTATATAATGAGTAAAAGGAGACGTGGAGTTCTAGGTCCTTGGTTGCCACACCGGAGAAGGAAAAGTTTATTTGTGTTTGTCACTATAGCGTGTATATTGTTGTTTGGGTTCCTGCTGCTAAGTAAAGGGGGGGACGATGGTAGTAGCCAGAATTCTGAGGGACATAAACTAGAGAAGCATGTGATGCCCATGGAAGAGGCTGCTATACAAAATGATTTAAGTGATGAACAACTTAAGAGGCCAGTATATGAAAAACCACTGCTCAATTCTAATGCCTTGGGAGAGTTTGGAAGAGCGGTGAATCTCAACCTTGACGGGGACGAAAAAAATCTGGAAGAGGAGAGCATCAACAAACATCAAATAAACATCTACCTCAGTGAAAGAATCTCATTACATCGCCGGCTGGCTGAACGATGGAATCCATTGTAAGTACTGAACTTTATTTAAGTTGATGATGCCTTGTCTGTCACTGAGGGGGTTATTTACTACATTCAAATCCACTTTGCACTACAAGTGCAAACTACAAGTGCAAAGTGGACTTGAAATTGCACTGAAAGTGCACTTGGAAGTGCAGTCGCTGTAAATCTGAGGGGTAGATCTGAAATGAGGGGAAGCTCTGCTGATTTTATCATACAATCATGTGCAAGCTAAAATGCTGTTTTTTTATTTTCCTTGCATGTCCCCCTTGGATCTACAGCGTGGATTTGCCTTTAGTAAATAACCCCCTGAGTGTCTTTGCATTTTTGTTTTTCCAGCCTTGGGCACAGCCACCTTGCCTCTCCTATAGAATAGAGAAGGTGAAGCTAGGCTGACAATTATTGCCAAGCTTGTCATGTCAGATACCTCTTCCCTTCCTGTGATGGTCATTAGTAATTGTACTTAGTACATGTCAGCGGCCAGAGAAATTGCTAGATATGGATATGAGGTCTTGGCTGTTGACTTTGTAAAGCAAAACATTTGCAAGTACGTAAAGTTCTCTTTTGTGTACTTTAGGGTATACATTTTGAGGGAAGAAAGCGGTGCACTTCAAAGAACTGATGGATTATGAAGGTACTCTTGTAAACATAGGGGGCACTCTTTACATCTAGAGGAAAATAGATTTGTTCACCAAATACAGAAAGGTTTCTTCACAGTAAGAGCTGTGAAAACGTGGAATCCATGGGCGGCTGATGCTTCAAATTTTTTGGGGGGGCGCAAACAAACTAAAAAAAAAAAAAAAAAACATCAATTGCAGCCACTGTGCCCATCAATTGCCGCCAGTGTGCCCCATCAATTGCAGCTACTGTACCCCAGTGTGCATCCCCCGCCCGGCAATTACCTGTCTCGGGTCACGGCGCTGTTCTCCACGCTCCGAGTCCTCAATGTCTCTTCCCGTCCTCCACTATAATTGGACGCCTGATAGGCGTCCAATCACAGCGCCTGTTGCTTCAGCCAATCAAGTGACAGGTAACCAGACCCGAGCACCTGATTGGCTGAGAGGCGGGTTAGTGTTAGGAAAGCGATTTATTCGCTTCCCTAACACAACACAGAGTAAACCGCGAACGCACAGCATTGCGCCCGTTATTTACCAATTTGGAAGCTCTAATCAGGACGCCTATTAGAGTCGACGGATCTAATCGGGCAATTCCAATAAAAAAAAAAAATGCTGCTGGGCCGGACACCTGATTAGAGGGCTGCAGCGGCGACAATAGATAGGATTCATGCATCCTATCTATTGGTGATAGACAGGTGCAGGAGAGAGGGGGAGGCACTCCTGTGCCCTTTATGGACGCACCGCCACTGGTGGAATCCCTCGAGCTGGTTCTGGTCAGCTCAGTAAATTGTTTTAAAGCGGAGTTCCACCCTAAAAATAAACTTAATATTAATAGGTTCCATTTAATAAAAAAAAAAAAGATTTCTCTTATCGTCCATGGACTGACACAGCTCTAATACTGAAACACGTGGGTATATGTCCCTGCTCGCAGGAGAAGATCTAGGCAGAATGTTAGATGTTAGAAACATATATTCTAGAAAAAAACAGAGCTGAACAGCCCCGCCCGGGGGGGCGGTCCCTCCGGATACAACCCTCCTACCTGCAGCTAGCAGCCTCATTTTTTTTTCTGCCTAGCAGAAGATGTGGCTCTCTCAGGAGCCAGTCTCCTGGAAGATTTTTTTTTTTTTTTTTTTTTTTTTTTTTTTTTCCAAAAACAGTTTATTGAAATGTAAAAAGCATTTACAGATATCTTGAACAATAGTAGTACAATAAGGTATTAATACAACCACAAAACATGGATGAATAACATGTGTCACATACAATTCAACTTGCGGGTAGTGAAAATGAAATGGCTATGTGCATCCTTCATGAACTAGGCCGTGTTGGGGTGGGCTACCTTAATTCAAGGTAGTTGTGGGGTCTAGTCAAAGTCCACTACCATTGACGGGGATAGATCTTGTTGGTAGGTTAGAGCTAGGTAGGTTCACGGATGCCGTTATGGACTTTTGGTCTGTGTGGGAGGGAAAGGCCAACAGGTGCAATATGGCAGAAAGGGAGGGAAGGAGCTATAAACAGGTTTATTTCGTTGAGAGTGTATGAATGCGGGAGTGTAGGCTGGAGCTATGTTAGTGGTTGTATTGTACAGAAGCTTGTGGATGAGAAAGTAGGAGGGGGTAAGTGGTGGAAGGAGAAGGGGTGGGGTGGGGATCGAGGGGAGGGGAGTGAGGCAGGAAGGGATGGCGTTGGCAGGGGGTCCGTCTCTGACTTCCCCGACCCCTTGGGGTGTTCAAGGGGCGTGTTATGAGAAACTAGGGGCGGATCTGTATAGGGGGAGATATAGGAGGAGAGAGGTGTCTTTGTAAGGTTTAGGGTTAAGGGGAGATCCTGGCACGTCGTAGATTTTTAATGACAATTCTCAGAGGAGTAATTTATCCTTTGTCAGGGTTCAGGGAGTTTGCAAATTCTGGGGTCGTTTTATAGTGTAACCAGCAGGCCCATTTTTTACTAAATGATGACGGAGTCTCTCTTGCAATATGTATAAGATTTTCCATTTCCTCAATTTTGCATATTCTGTTAAACCATTCTTTTATGGTTGGTTGGTGAGTCGATTTCCAGTGTATAGGGATACACTGCTTTGCCGCATTGATCATGTGCATTGCTAGGGATTTGTGATAGGAATTGTGCGACAGGGGTGAATGGTGTAGAAGGAATTGAGAAGGGGAAAGGTCCAAATGATATGAGGTGACTCGAGAGGTTATATGGCATACCTTTTCCCAGAAGTCTTTTAGAGATGGACAGGACCACCAGATATGGAGAAGGGTTCCCCTTTCCCGGAGACATCTCCAGCAAACCTCTGGGATTGTGGGATTATATTTATGCAGAAGGGTGGGCGTGCGGTACCATCTAGATTGGATCTTAAAGCCGTTTTCCTGGGTCGACACATTCGTCGACCCTTTATGTATGTTGAGGAAAATTAGTTCCCATTGTTCCGCTGAAAGAGATACCGAGAGGTCTGACTCCCAGTTCTTACAGGCTAAGGTCTCGTTAGCTTTCATCTCGGCGAAGAGGAGTTCATGTGTGGTAGAAACTAGATGAGATTGGGGTGTCGTTTGGATACATAGCTTTTCGAAAGGGGTGAGTTCTCTGGAGCATTGTATATTCTTGTTAAGGGATTTTAGAAAATGAGCAATTAAAATATATGTCCAAGGGGGAATGGGTGGCTTGTTTAGTTGGGAGGAGAGTTGGGATGTAGACAATAGTTTGCCCCGGAGGAAGAACTGATGTGATCTAATTGGGCTCTGTGTCCAGTTATCGGTAAGAAACTTTGCGTGCATACCTGGTGGGAACCCAGGGTTCATTTTTACAGGTGTCAGTGGGCCGGGAATCGAAGATATGGGTGATCGGTAGCAAAGCTTTTTGAAGCATTGCAAGGTTGGGCCTATAAGTGGGTGTACGTGTAATTCAGAGGGGACGTGGGGTGAGAGTAACCATGGGAGAGACTCCAAAGGGAGAGCAGAAAAAGATGCTTCTAGGGAAACCCAATCTTTGTGGAGAGATTGAGTATTCCAGTCCACTATCCTGGTAAGGTGTGTAGCAGTGTAATAATTGAGAAGGTTGGGGAGGCCTATGCCCCCAAGTCTTTTAGGTCGGGTGAGCTGCGTAAAGCTGATTCTGGGTCTACGGTTCCCCCATAAGAATTTAGTGCATATGTTTCTATAAGATTTAAAAAAGGCCGGAGGTATATGTATAGGGATCGCCTGCAAAATATAGAGTATTCTCGGGAGGGCATTCATTTTGAGGATCGCCGCTCTGCCAAACCAAGAGAAAAGCGGTTTGTTCCATGTTTCAAGATCAGAGGATATTCTGTGTAGGATAGGAACATGGTTTTTAGCGTAGAGGTTTGAGAGTTTGGAAGGGAGTTGTATCCCTAGGTATGTGATGGAATCATGTTTCCATTGGAACGGGAAGTTAGCCTTACATTGATCAACTATGTGTTGAGGTAATGTTATATTAAGGGCAAAGGATTTCGAGAAATTAATTTTAAGGTGGGAGAGGAACTGAAATTGTTTAAATTCAGAAAGAAGGTTTGGTAGGGAGATCAGTGGGTTCGACAGGAACAACAAAATATCGTCTGCGAAAGCAGCGTATTTATATTCTCTTTTGGAGGAACTTATACCTTGGATATCTGGGTTGTATGTCAGTTTACGGAGGAATGGTTCAAGTGTGAGTACAAAGAGGATGGGGGACAGGGGGCAGCCCTGTCTTGTGCCATTTCCGATGGGAAAGGCGTCCGACAGAGTATTGTTGACCCGTACCTTAGCAGATGGTCCCGTGTATAGTGACAGGATTAGGCCTAACATATATGGGCCCAATCCTATGGCCCTCAGAACCGCTGTCATATAGTCCCAAGCTACTCTGTCGAACGCCTTCTCCGCATCGAGTGACAAAAACAGGCCTTTTTGGGTTGTCTGTGTCATAAGGTGGTGTAAGTTTATTGCTTTAACAGTGTTGTCCCTGGCTTCACGTCCAGGGATAAAGCCGGTCTGGTCATGAGAGATTAAGGAAGGGAGAAGCGGTAAGAGTCTGTTTGCCAAAATCTTAGAAAAGATTTTGACATCTACATTCAATAATGAGATTGGTCTATAATTTCCCGTTTGGGTGGGGTCCTTATCTTCTTTGGGGATAACAACGATATGTGCTTCTAACATTTCGCTTTTGAAAGGATTTGTGGGAGAGAGTGTATTGAAGGCGTCAAGGAAAGGTTGTTGAAGAAGGTCTGAGAATGTCTTGAAATATACGGCGGAAAGACCATCAGGTCCCGGGCTCTTACCAGGCTTAAGTTGTTTTAAAGCTTTTTTCCATTCCTGAATAGAGATCGGGGATTCCAGAATCGTGGTGGTGTCAGTGGGGAGCTTTCCTGGAGCAAATTGGTCTAAGAACGAGTTAATATCATTGGGTCTGTCATTCGATAAGGTAGTAGGGGGTTCGGATTTATCTAGATTATATAGGGACGAGTAGTACTTCTCAAACTCTCTGGCTATGTCATTGTTATTCGTGAGAGTCTTACCCGTGGGGGATTGTATGTGGTGTATCGTATTAGCAGCCCTTTTCTTGCGTAAGGCTTGAGCAAGAAGATGGCCACTTTTGTTGCCGAATTCGTAAAAAAGTTTCTGAGATGGAGTGTATTTCTTCCTGAGGTGATGGCCCAATTCTTCCTGAATGAGTGTACGAGTCTCTAGTAGTTCTACGAGGGTTTGCTGGGCCAGGTTTCGTTTGTGTAGTGCTTCTAGTTTATTAAGTTTGGAAAAGAGATCAGCCAGTTTGGCCCGTTTTTCCTTTCTAATTGCGGCCCCCAGGGAAATCAATTTCCCTCGGACAACACATTTGTGAGCCGTCCACTGAGTAAGTTTAGAAATGTCCGGGGTGTTGTTCTCAGTGAAATAATTGCTTAGGCAAGTTTGAATCTCTAATTCTTTGGTTTTGTCTGTCAGGATGGAAGGGTCTAGTCTCCAAATTTGCGAGCGGTATACTTTTTCAGGGAAAGTGAGGGTCATTGAGATAGGGTGGTGGTCCGAGAAGGTCATCGGTTCGACGGTTGCTGCTTTCAGGGACGGGAGATCCTGTTGGGTAAGAAATATGTAGTCTAGTCGTGAATATTTGTTATGTGGGGCGGAGAAGAATGTAAAATCCTTTACGTTCGGGTGTAAGGTGCGCCATGTGTCGTGGAGCAAGAGTTCTTGGAAACATTTTCTGATTTGTCGGAGCGCCCTGTATGGTAGGTGGGATTTCCCCGACGAGGTGTCTAAAAGGGGGTTCAGGGGTACATTGAGATCCCCTCCCAGTATAAGAATACCCTCTTGGAAATTGGTTAGGTGTCTTGTTACAGCCCTAAAAAAGGGAACTTGGGACGAGTTGGGGCTGTATATGTTAGCCAAAGTGATTGGTTTGTTCCTGAGTGTCCCTTTTAGGAAGATATACCTGCCTAGTTCGTCAAGGTGAGTGTCTGTAATTTGGATGGGAAGGTTTTTGGAAATGATTATGGAGACTCCTTTGGATTTCGAGATAGGTGAGGTGGCATGGAAACTATGGGGGAAGAGGCGATTAGTCATGTTGGGAACTGATTTCTTACAAAAGTGGGTTTCCTGTAAGAAGATTATGTCAGCTTTCATGCTGCGCATGAGGGAAAAGAGTTGTGTTCGCTTTTCAGGTATGTTCAGTCCTTTGGCGTTAAGGGAGACTACCTTTAGGGACAGGTTGGCGCCTCGGACATTATCGGGGCTCATGTTGGTAGTAGAGGTTTAAGCGAGTGGGGGGCGGGAGGATATGGGGAAGTCAGAGACGGGAGGAAAAGAAAGGGGGGGGGGTTATGCGGATGGGGAGAAGGGAAGATGTGGGGTAGGTGAGGTTAGGACGTTGAGGAGGAAGATAACCAGGGAGGAAGGAGGGGACAGGTAGGGGGATGGGGTATTATACCGGGTGTGGGACTTGACCTGCAAGCCCACCAATTAGGAGTGGGGGTACCGGTGAGGTTCAGCGGTGTCTACCAGAGTCCGCTGTGTGTGAGAGCGGTAGGTGGAGTTCAACTAGAGAGAGGTGAGGTCTGCGTCTCTCTATGAGGTCTTAAGGATAACAGACGCTGCTGATTGTTAGCGTCATCTATGGCTCATTTTGGTGTCAGAGGAGTAATCTTGTTGTGTAGATGACGGACAGGTCATCCTATAAGGACATGGTGAGAGGGTGATTCGTAGGTGACTTCAGGGCTGTGTGTAACGGCTTATTCCCATAAAGCATGAAGGCTGTGGAGTTGTAAGGGCATTTATTCGGCAATTAGAGGAGGATGTTTAGCATTGTGTAATCTGGGGGTTTGTGTGGAAGAGGGGGATAAGAAATTAAGTGTATTGCTCAAATTTCAGATGTCACATGACAGAGAATAGGGGGCATATACTTTGGTTTAGAGGAATATGCAGGGAACAGAGTCAGTAACATGGTGAATTAGTTAAAACAGAACAGAACGTACAGCTTGCGTTACCGTGAACAAGTATGCATCTGCAGTTATGGCTGACATCAAAAATCCAAATATGGATAACATAGCAAACAAAACATAGTAAACAAAAACATAGTAAACAAAATCATACCCAGGGGTTAAGGGCAGGCTGTCTAAATCCGAGGGGGGCACGCCCATTCCCAAACCTGAGAATGGATTCTACCGGACATCCACGTAGGCCACACACCTGTGCATGTCCCCCTCGGATCCCCGACCACCCTCAGTGCTGTAAAGCAGAAAATTCAGGAGCTAGGAGCTAGTAGGGCCTGTGGGGAGAAAGACAGCACATAATGCAATCGGGGGATTATATATCGACATGTCATTAGCTGCATTGGAGTAGATAGGAGAATGTAGGAAGAAGGCTTCAATAGAAAAAGGGTACAGCCGATGAGCAAGAATGAATACAGTGTGAGGAGAAGGAGGAAAAGACAATCAGTGCGGGAGAAGGTAGTCTCTGACCCGACATAAGGAAGTTAGGGCGACCGGGGAAACCTTCGGGAGTTGTCCAAGAGGGAAAGAGGGTACCAACCGTTCTGCCAGTGTTCCCTAGGGATTGCTGTATAAAGTTACCTGCGAATTGGAGTGGTCCAGAGTCCAGCTGTGAGGTGGAAACAGAAGGACGGTATTCATGTTTCTTGTTAGGCGATGCGTGCTTTGCGGGGCACTGGAGAAGCCGTCGGGCTACCATTACGCGGGGCTCTTTGATCCTTTGAAGGAGTGTGGGGAGGAGGTGGGTGAGAGCGTCGGCGGCCGATACTAAAGTTGCCTGCTTCTGCGATACCTTCCATGGAGGTGACTCTTCTGAATGGCGGTATACGGAAGTCGCTGTACCAGTCTGGTACTTCCACATACGGTATCTCCATGGCCGTGCAGAAGTGGTCTAAATCCTCCGGGACTTTTAGATTGGCTGTGCGGCCTTGGTGAGTTGCTGTCAGGCAGAAGGGGAACTTCCATCGGTAGATTATGGATCTGGCCCTCAGTGTTTCCAGGAGGGGACGTAGCTCGCGTCTGCGCTGCAGGGTGATGTTAGATAGGTCCTGGTAGATTCTGATATCCGTTCCCTGGAAAGACAGTTGGTTGCGGTGTCTGGCCTTGCGTAATATTTCCTCCAAGGGAAAGTCTGTGAGGCAGCAGACTGCATCCCGTGGGGGATCTGTGTCCCTTCCACGCGGGCGCAGTGCCCTGTGGAGCCGTTCGAACGCGATCGGGGTATCAGGGGCTCTTTCAAGTAGATCGTTAAAGATGGTAGTTACTGCCACTGGGAGCTGGCTGGCATCGATCATTTCTGGAATACCCCTCACTCTAAGGTTGTGACGCCTTCCGCGATTATCTAAATCTTCCATGTGGCGATTGATCTCCCTGAGGTGGATCGCATGCGACTCTGTTACCTGTTGAACGTGACAAATCGCTGTGTCTTGGCGGGCTTGAGCGTATTCCACCTCTTCCACCCTAAGCGTCATGGCGTGTATGTCCGACCTCATGTCCAAGATGGCCGCCATGAGGGTGTTTTTAATATCCGTAGCGACGCTGTGCAGGTCATTAAGGCTCACTGCCGGGGGGTGAGTCATCCCCGTTGCCAGACCTGGGGATCTCTGCTCCTCGGGTCGCTGCGGGCTGGAGCTCTGGGCGCGTGGCGCTTGGGAGGAGGCTGCTTGCGAGGCCTGCATCCTGGCCGTAGGCCGTGACCGGAATATCTCGGGGATTTGCTGACTCAGCGGGGTGTCGGTGTTCAGCGGGGATCGGGAACGGGTTGCCGAGGCACTGCGAGCGGTTCTCACCATGTCCGGTGGAGCAGGTAAGCTGATAAGCTGAAGTTGCTGGACCTCGGGACGGGAGCTCGCACACTACACGTCCATCCTGGAACGGCACCAGACCACGCCCCCAAAATGTTTTAACTCGTAAACAACAGTTCACAGGAAGAGGCTCGGTCCTTAAGTCGAAGATTTCATTTTTATTCCTTTGGGAATTTATTTTTTATTTTTGAGACCTTCAATCAACTGTCGGTTGGGCAACAGGTTGGGTACACTGGTATCCTCGTAGTCTTCCCTGTCCGACCATCGAGCGTGCTGATCCTCGCCTTGTGTGTGTGTGTGTGTGTGTGTGTGTGTGTGTGTGTGAGACCCAGTTCACGACATGCCACATGACTCCAGGGGTGGCTTTTATGCTCCCGCGGTCCTCACAAAATTGAACAGTACCTGCTGTATCTTTCGCGGTGGACCGGGCCGACAGCTACTCAGTACTACTCTGTGATAGGCCTGTCTGAAACAAGCCAGTGGGTCCCTATGGGACGGGTAAGTAGTCTCTCCTGCTTCAGGTGAGTACATGCTGGCTGTGTTTCTCTGTCTGGGGGGTTTCTCCCTGTCTCCCCCTGGTTATGCTGCTCTCTGCACCCTGTACTGGCGCTGTGCTGTGTGGGGGTTCTTGGGGGTCACTCTGGCCTGGCGGGGGGCGCTCATGTCTGTGTGCTGTGAGGGGTGAGTGTTTGGAGAAGCCACTAGCTGGCATGGCTTTTACTGTTTAAGCTGCGCTCGGCGGCCATCTTGCCGCGGATCAATAGCGCTGCTTACACGCGGCCGGCGGCCATTTTTTGAAGGCGCTTTCACTTTCGGTTTTGGCCTCTATCGCCGCTACTGCAGCGCGAATCTCCTCACACTCTCCTCAGACTTCACTCACGCTGGCGGTGACATGCAGCAGAGCTGAGCGGTCCTTACAAGAGTTGGTGAATCCTCTGGGTATCCCCTCCTCAGCACAGCCAGTGGGTGGACTGTATTATTCACTTTATAGTGTATAAGGTCTCAGAGGGTGACAAATATGGAGTCTGGTTCATCTGCTTCCCTACTCCTGCCAGAGGCAACTGGCAGTGCTCCAGCACCTGCGGTCCCTATGGACCAGTTGTCGGCAGTCCTGGGGAAAAAAAAATTCTTGTCAGGATGGAAGCGGTGTGGGAGCAAGGGAGCTATAAAGCACCCTCTCCCCACACAATCTCACACATGGGGAGTGCTCTGATTCAGATATGGGCCTAGCTGCTGCTGCTCAGGACCCTAGCTCTGAATATTTTAATGTTTTTGAACAGGACATTCCTTGTGAGGAAGACTCCAGTTCTGAGTCAGTAAATGACAGGGCGCTTGTAAGTGAACTCATTGATGCTGTGAGGGACACTCTCAAGCTGGATGCTGTGGCACCTCAGGCGGACACTTTCTCCTTTTTTGGTTCTTTTCAAGCTTCTCTATTACACAGCTTCCTCACTGTGCGGCATGGTGGGGGGTTACTTTATTCATTTATTTCTATAGTCCCTGTGAGCCTTCCGTGTGATGTCTCTGAGGCTACAACAGGGTCTCTGCACCTGTGTTCTCCCACCATTTCCTGGGGAACGCTCTGAGCTCTGACAGGACCACGGTCTGCGGTGTCAGAGGTTACCTTTTACCGGTGATCCTCATTGCTCCGGGACGGCGACATTGGTACGCCGATCTAGTTTGGCTAGTCGCAGACGTTCCTTGGTGACTGCCTATTTGGGTGGACCTTCTGTCTCATGGTCCCATACCTCATCCTGCCTTACAGTCCTTGGCTTTGGCACGGCTGTTAAAGCCAGGTGCTGAGGGACCAAGGTCTCTTGGATTCGGTCATCTCATCTATGTTGTGGCATGGAAATCTTCCTCCAGAAAGATCTATCACCGTACCTGGAAGGCTTACATTGCTATGTGCGAGGAGCTTGATGGCGTCCATGGACGTACTCCGTTCCCAAGATTTTGCTGTTCTTACAGCGTGGTGTGACCCAAAAGCTGGCCTTGCGTACCATCGAGAGTCGGATTTCGGCCCGCGCTGGCTAGCGGGCCATTCCTTGATTAGCACCTTGTGCAGGGAGTTCGCCATGTGATCCCCCCTGTCAAGCCTCCTCCCCCTCCTAGGGATCTGAATTTGGTGCTCTCGGTTTTCCAAGAACATCCCTTTTGAAAATATCAGGGAGATTCCTCTCTTGACCTTGTCCCAGAAGGTGGCTTTTTTTAGTGGCCATTACTTCTGTTCGAGTGCCTGAGTTGGCGGCCTTGTCTCGCAAGTCGCCTTCCTTGGTCCTTCATAAGGATAAGGCGGTGTTGCGCCCATGACCGTCTTTCCTTTCAAAGGTGGTCTCGGCCTTTCACCTTAATGAAGACATTGTTCTTCCGTCCTTGTGTCCTCACCCATCTCATCCCTGAGAATTTGCGCTTCATACATTGGATGTGGTACGAGCCTTACGGCTTTACCTGGCGTCTTCTCTTTCCATTCGGAAGTCTGACTCACTGTTTGTGTCTGTCTCTGGTCCAAAACAGGGCAAAGCGGTGTCGTCTGCCACCTTTTCTAGGTGGATCAGACAGACCGTTATACAAGCCTATGCCCATAAGGGGCGGGCGCCTCCCTTTTCGGTTATGGCGCATTCCACCAGGGCAATTGGTGCTTTCTGGGCTTTCCGACATCAAGCGTCGGTTGCACATATGTGCAAGGCGGCGACCTGGTCGTCCGTTCATACCTTTTCTAAGTTCTATAAGGTTGATGTGGCTGCATCTTCGGATGCTTCCTTTTGGCCGCAAGGGTTGCAGGCTGCTGTTTAAAGTTGCAACTCCTCAATTGAGGAGTTCTGCTTGTTTGGAGTGGAGTTTGGTTTTTCCTTTACTACTGCTCCCACCCTTTTCTGATACTGCTTTGTGACGTCTCATGTGTTTCAGTATTAGAGCTGTGTCAGTCCATGGACGATAAGAGAAAATGGGATTTTTGTACTCACCGTAAAATCCTTTTCTCTAACGTCCATGGACTGACATAGCACCCACCCTTCTTTAAGGTTTGTACTGCTTTGTTACAAACTGAGGCTGCAGGCTGCAGGTAGGAGGGTTATGTCCTGAGGGACCGCCCCCATGGGCGGGGCTGTTCAGCTCTGGTTTTTTTCTAGAATGTGTTTCTAACATTCTGCCTAGATCTTCTCCTGCGAGCAGGGACATATAACCACGTGTTTCAGTATTAGAGCTGTGTCAGTCCATGGACGTCAGAGAAAGGGATTTTACGGTGAGTGCAAAAATCCCATTTTCTCTTATCGTCCATGGACTGACACAGCTCTAATAACAAAAATATTTACCTGCAAATAGCGGTTACTAGACAGATTTCCTAATCTGCCTAGTTCCCAGTCTGCGGTGGCTCTACTTCCTTTCCGAAACCTACCTGGCCTCCTGGGAAATGAGTGTCATAATTTCCCAGGAGTCTGTGGGCTTTACTCTGCCGAAAAATCGTGTTACGGGGCGGGACATTCCTCCGTCGCCGCCCGTTGTCATGGCAACAATCCAAACTAACGGCGCTACGAGCGCCGTTATACTGCGCATACGTGGGATCGATAGGTGCGTGCTGGTTACCCAGCATGCACCTCTCTCGGGGAAAACCAGGAAGACACATGAACCGGGCTTCACATGCCCACAGCTATCATGGAAACGGCCACAAGATCGCCGAGAAGATATCAGGTAAGTGTTTGCACTGATTTATGTACCGATCGTGATTTATTGATATGTGTTTAAGAATATTCAATGTAACTAATTTGAGATTGCAAAAAAAATGAAAAATTATGCCCGGAACCCCGCTTTAAAAAAGACCTGGATTCTTTCCTAAAATGTACATAATATAACTGGATACTAATATAGGTAAAGTTGATCCAGGGAATATCCGATTTGCCTCTCGGGGGATTAAGAAGGAATTTTGTTTTCACCTGCTGGAGCAAATTGGTTCATGTTGTTTTTTCCTGGGGTCTTTTGCCTTCCTCTGGATCAACTGGATGTGGGTATAGGATTGTGTATATGCGATTTTGTATTTTTATTTTTATTTTTTCCTTTTCTTGGTTTAACTAGATGGACTTGTTTCCTTTTCTACCAGACTAACTATGTATTGTGAATAAAATGGCTCGCTTAAACGGAGCTCCCCTGGAGAAAAAAAAAATATTAAAAGCCAGCAGCTACAAATACTGCAGCTGCTGACTTTTAATATTAGGACACTTACCTGTCCTGGAGTCCAGCGACGTCAGCAGCAGAAGACGAGCAATCGCTCGTCACTCTGCTGCCCCCACCGCCATCCTTGGTGAGGGAACCAGGAAGTGAAGCCTTGCGGCTTCACTGCCCTGTTCCCTACAGTGCATGTGCGGGTCGCGCTGCACTGTTCTCACTGGTCCCTGTTGTTTTCTGGGAGCCGAATATCTCCCAGAACACAACGGGTATTCTGCGGGAAGTGACGTACTACCGATCGTGTGTACGCGGCATAATACTCTACATTGTGACAGCAAAAAAATAAAAATAACATTTTGGGTTTACATCCACTTTTATTGTACCTACTGTTGCAGACAAAAGCTTTCTTTTGATTGTTGCCTTACCTTCGCCCTTGCAGTGTTTCTTAGACAGCTTAATTATTTATTGTTAGCCATTATTGGCACCTTTTTAGTGCAAGAAAAATGCAGTCTCTGACCATCTTGTGTCATGGCTACCATCTCTTACTAAAACTTACACATTGCTAATAGTATTGGCAAAATTTCCATTTGGTGCACCTCTAGCAGTCATGGTGCAGGAGATGGTCAGAGACTGCAGACCTGGTGCAGGAGATGGTCAGAGACTGCAGACCTGGTGCAGGAGATCAATGTAGCCTCATTAGTGCCCATGAGATGCAGCCTGCCAGGCTGCATGTGCCCTCCAGTGCCCATAAGGTGCAGCCTGGTAGCACGATCTCACACTGTGTCACAGAGCTGAATCTGAATCGTCGTGCAGCTGCTGTAACGATGTCCCGCCTCCTATGACACACGGCACAATGATTCCCGGCATTTGATCAGTATGCCATCTATCACAAGAGGCGGTCTTGGATGCAGGACATCGTTACATCGGCTGGACGGCGATTCAGATCCAGCTCTGTGACACAGCTTCCAGGCACTGGTGAGGCTGCATCGCGTGATACTCGCGAGGAGAGGAGGAGGGAGGGGGGTCTCTGACAGGGGGGTGCCAGGATGACACATGTGCGGCACTGTGGGGGCAGCCCTGCCCCCTTTTTGGCTCTATTATCTGCACTTTTTTATCTTTTGGCCGCCTGCCGAAAACACAATTTTCGGCCGAAATTTCGGTGCACCACTAATGGCCACCTTTTATACACCTAAAATGACCTAGTTGCGCCTTCAGTGTCATTAATTGTTAAAGTGGTTGTAAACCACGTAGACAATTTTTTTTTTACTTACCTGCAAGACAAAGCTATAATGAGCTAGTATGACTAGCATACTAGCTCATTATGTACCACTTACCTTCGATCGGGGCCCCCGAAGTCGTCCGTGTCCCTCCTCTAGCCGCATCCATCGCTGCGGCGATAGCCGGAATGTTACTTCCGGGTATCGCCGCTGCAGCCAATCACAGCGCCGCTCCGGCGTTGTGATTGTCCGGAGCGGCGAAGACGTGACTCTGCGCATGCGCGCGTGAGCTGTCGAATTCGGCTACGTCGTCGAATGTTGCGACCTAGCTGAATTTGTGAATGGGGTGACGTCAGCGTCGCCGCATTTACATACAAATATCTCCTTAACCGTGTAGGTTAAGGAGATATTTCATGCACCTACAGGTAAGCCTTAATCTAGGCTTACCTGTAGGTCTTTGTTTAAAAAGTGGTTGTAAACCCACTTTTTAAACGGCACAGCAAACACACAAATCCTGTAGCTGCTGACTTTTAGTAGAAAGACACTTGCCTGTCCAGCGCTGTCCTCACCCGGGCTGGATTTTCACGGGTCTAATGGTGCCGTCATGTCTAGTGTGGCAAGCCAGCTGTGCTTTGCGGCTGCACATGCGCTATAAACGCTGCATGTTGTGAATGGACCCGCAGCCTCTTGTGATGTGTCCCAGAAGACTGTGAACAAAAGATGGGGGGGGGGGTTGACAATCTTCCACGTGGACACCTATCAAAACTTGGTATCCGCTCCCCACCCCCCACCCCCCAAAAAAAAAAGAATATAAATCCAATTTGTGTGCACCAAATGCCTTTGCATACCCAGTAGAGCTGCACGATTCATCGTTAAAAAATCGTGATCTCGATTCAACCCCCCTCACGATCTCTATGCAGAATTTCCCGATTATTCATGTAACAAGTGTAGAGAATTCTCTGCTCACTCAGCTGTCAAAAGAAAAAAAACAGGCAGCCTGCCAAGATTTTCAAAACACTGTCCTTGCTAGTAGATAACTAGAAACATTGTAACGTTTATTTTTTAGAGCAAAGGAATGAACTTCGGTGTGTAAATGAGGGAAATTTCTCCTTTCGTCTTCCAGGACAGCCTCTGAGATGTATGGCTCCTCCCTCCGGGACAGGAAACACGTGTACCAAATACTTAAAAGGTGGTCCTCCAGGCCTCCTCTTCAGTTTTTTGTTTCCTGCCGGACGGGAAGGAGCACGTAAGGAACTTTGTGGGAAGCTCCATATCTCAGGACTGTCCTGGGAGAGCCTCTGGAAGTGAACCTACCTTTCCTGCCGGCACTCCTCTTTCCTATTGGGAAGGGAGAGTAGCGAGAGTCACTGCTGCCGTTTGCTCGGAGAGAGCAGGACCCCGGGTGACGGCAGATCTCGCCCCATGCCTGCTGAGGAACAGACCGATGCTGGGTAGGTGAGAGACGCCGGACCAGCCGCGCGGTTTACAGCCGACTTCCGGGCAGCGTGAGGCGCGGGACGGGGCTTCTGCGTTTCACCAACAGGAAGTGACGAGAGACGTACTTCTGGCGGAATCGAGTCATCGGGGTGCCGCGAAACGTAGTTCTGGTTTCCTGGGCGCGGTGGTGACTCACAGGAATACGGAGCAGGTGGTACAGACTCAGGGAGACTGAGCAAACACCACGAACCATGGAGGGTGCCGCAGCACAGGCCGACCCCCGGTTCAACAGGCTCCGGTGCCTCTCAGGTAAGCGTGGTGAGGGCAGACCATGTCTTACTCTGGGAGGTTAGGGTCATTAGGCCCAAAATACCCTCCCTGGGTGGGGAACCTCTGGTGATGGGTCAGGCACTGTCTGGGCTAGCCGTACACAGTGGTGGTGGGTGCAAGGCTGTGAACTAATTGGGATCATTTGTCTGTTTGTTTGGCTTGCAGGTCAAAGCCCATGACAGAACCCTAATGCAGCCGCCTAGAAAGAAATGTGCCGTCTGTGGGACCAAGTTAGGCACAATTAGGAGAAGCCACTGTGTCCCTAGTGTGTCAGCAGCCTGGTAAAGGATGATTCAGTGACAGCTTGTCACCAGATTCTGTCACCCGTTAAAGACGAGATTGCATCTACATTCCAGTCCTTTTAAGGGATTAATGGATAGGATGCAGGGTCCCTCTTCATCCCTATCTAGGGCAGCAAGTATGCCTTCCTTATCACAGAGTCAGGAAGAAGAGGATAGGGAGAGGGTTCCCAGATCACTAGCCTCCTCTCAAGCGGGTTCAGCATCCGATTCGGAGGTAGAGGAAGATTCCTCCAAGACATCCAGATATAAATTATCTCTGGATGATGTGGGGGATCTACTAAAAGCTATCTATGACACACTAGAGATACGCGAGGAACAGGTTCAATTCTCGAAGCACGACCTGATGTACCAGGGGTCTAGTGCAAGTAAGTCCAGGGTTTTTCCCAGTCACAAATCCTTGATTGAAGCGATTCTGCTGGAGTGGGAGCAGCCGGAAAAGAGGCCTTTCTTTTCGGGTAGCCTAAAGCGGAGATTTCCGTTTGAATCGGATGCGACTCACCCCTAGAATAAGATTCCTAAATTAGATGCTCCCTTAGCCAAAGTCTCTAAGAGAACAGATTTGGCATTTGATGACCTGGGGTCTCTCAAATATCCTATGGATAAGAGCGGGAACTGGCTGCTTTAAAGGGCCTGGGATGCCTCTTCCATAGGTTTGAAACCAGCTCTTGCAGCTACTTGCGTGGCCAGAAATTTAGAGTGTTGGCTCACGCAACTACAGGCTCACATTTCAGCCGGTACTCCCTAGACAACAACTTTTTAAAGTCCTTTCCACTACTATTCAAAGCAGTCAAGTTTCTGGCAGACGCCTCAGAGGAATCCGTAAAATTGGTAGCCAGGTCGGCCGCTCTAGTGAATGCAGCTAGAAGGGCTGTGTGGCTTAAAACCTGGACAGGTGACGCTGCCTCTAAACGAAACTAAAACTTTGCGGGCTACCATTTTCAGGTGACCACCTGTTTGGGCCCGGCCTCCAGGAGGCACTTGAAAGAACTCCAGATAGGAAAAAAGCATTTCCCGAGAAAAAGAAGTCAGAAGGGAAACGTTTTTTTCGAGTCCCCAGGCAACAGACCCGGCAAGAGAGGGAGGACCGCCCCAAAAAACATTGGACGGGCCACAAGGGGCAAGGAAGAGGAGGAATCCTATTTAATCCTCCTCAAACCACCCCAAAACATCAGTGAATCTTGCGTCCCCGTGGGAGGAAGACTAGGGGAGTTCCTCCCACAATGGACCACATCGACTTCAAGCCCGTTCATATTGGACATGATAAAGAACGGCTACAGATTGGAGTTCGATCAATGCCCCCCTCAAGTTTTCAGGTTACACAACTACCCAGGGACAAAGAAAAAGCAGAAACCCTAAGTTTGTTACTGGGGGACTTGGTGGATCAGAGAGTCCTGATTCAGGTGCCCCAGACGGAGCGCGGACAGGGAGTATACTCCCATGTGTTTGTTGTAAGGAAGCCATCGGGGAAGTTCAGGTTAATCCTGAATCTGCGCCCCCTGAACAGGTTTGTGAGATACAAACGGTTCAGGATGGAGTCAATCTTTACAGTATCAAAGCTACTATTCCTAGGTTGTCACATTTCTACTCTAGATCTCAGGGATGCCTACTTACACATCCCAATCATCGGGATTTCAAAAGTATCTCAGACTGGCAGTCAGTAAATTCAGAGATCCTGCACTTCCAGTTCCAAGCCCTCCCCTTTTGGTCTGTCCTCCTCACCAAGAATTTTTATGAAAGTTCTGGCAGAGGCCCTAGCCCCGTTAAGAGTCAGGGCTATTACGGTGATCCCGTATTTGGATGATCTCCTGTTTGTGGCCAACTCTTCCCAACAACTAGAGAAGGACTTGCAGGAGGCGCAGAGTTTCCTTGCCTCTCTAGGGTGGTTAATCAACAAGGACAAATCACAACTGATACCATCTCAGGAAGTCCTGTATCTGGGATACAAGATTTCTTCAGTGGAGATGAAAATCTTTCTCCCCAGGGAAAAAATCATGAAAGTGGATAAGGCAGTAGCCCAGCTCCAATCCAATCGGTTAGCTATGATCAGAGAGATCATGAGGGTACTGGGTCTGATGACAGCATGTTTCCCAGCAGTTCCTTGGGCGATATTTCACCAGTGCCCTTTACAGGGTCACATGCTCCGTTATTGGGATGGCAGCTGACAAAACCTAGACTTCCAGATTCCCCTCTCTTCCAAGATCAAGAGGACTCTTTGATGGTGGCGAGCCCAGCACAACTTGGACAAGGGTTTGACCTGGACCCAGCCTACGGTCACAGTGACGACCGATGCCAGTGCTTGGGGGTGGGGCGCTCATTTGGAAGAAACCGTAGCCCAAGGGGCATGGTCACCGGTAGAGGCCAGTCGGTCATCAAACCAGAGGGAACTTCTGGCTATCCTGAGAGCGATAGAGGCGTTCCACTCGCGGATAGACGGACAGCATCTGCAAATCCGAACAGACAATGCGGCAGCGGTTGCTTATCTGAACAAGCAAGGGGGGACCAGAAGCTCCGCTTTGCAAGGTATAGCCAACAAGATCTTGTCCTGGGCAGCGGTAAACATATCTCTATCAGCCATTCACCTGAAGGGCTCCCAAAATGTGCTGGCAGATTTTCTGAGTCGTTAGGACTTAAGTCAGGATGAGTGGGCTCTCAACGAGGAGGTGTTTGGAGAGATTGTCCAGGGCTGGGGACAGCCGGAGGTGGACCTCTTTGCCTCAGAGAAGAACAAAAAGTTGGCTCTGTTTTTCTCTATTCATCCAGGGGATCAGGCCATAGGGATAGACGCATTTGGCAGTTCAGTCTCTGTTATGCCTTCCCTCCAGTGAGGCGGATTGTGGCGGTTCTTCAAAAGTTTCTGACAGAAGCAACGGACCTCACCTTGATAACACCATTTTGGCCAAGGAGGCCTTGGTTTGCCAGTCTAAAGAGACTGGCCATTTTTTTTCCCCCACTTCATCTTCCGGTCAGGAAGGATCTAATTTCCCAGGGCCCTATTCTGCACCCACAGATAGAGAAACTGGGTCTAACAGCTTGGTATCTGAGGAACAGTTACTGAAATCGCAGGGATTTTCAGATAAAGTGATTAAAACTCTACTGGAGTGCCATAAGGTGGTAACTAGGGCAATTTATGCCAAGGTTTGGAAAAGATTCAATTCATGGTTGGGAGAGCAAGGGCTCGACCATCCGGGGATTCCAGCTATCCTGGACTTTCTTCAAGCAGCCGAGTCAATTTCTCAAAAAAAATAATTCAAAGCCTTGGCAAGGTCTAGGCCAGTGAGGGTGACGACCTGTCCCACCTGGGATCTTTCCTTAGTTCTCAAAGCCCTTACTGGTAGGCCCTTCAAACCCTTGGAGGAATCTCTATTGAAATGGGTAGTGTTAAAAACAGTTTTTCTGATCGCTATCACATCAGCCAGACGGGTCAGTGATTTGCAAGCGCTCTCGATTTGGGAGCATTTTTTGTTGTTGTTAGACAGGGTCCTACTCAAGACAGACCCCAGTTTTCTCCCCAAGGTAGCGTCTACGTTCCATAGGACATAGTTCTACCGACTTTTCTTTCTACCCCAGAAGCAGACGAAACTTCTCTTAGAAGTTTATTAGATGTTAAAAGAAGCCTTTTAGTTGATCTGAAGGTCACCAGTAGCTTCAGAGAGTCAGACTCCCTTTTTTGTTAATTTTTGCGGGGGCCCGCAAAGGTTATAAAGCATCCAAATCTTCCCTTGCCAGATGGATTAGAATGGCAATTATAGAAGCTTATGGGTTGTAAGGGGCTCAAGCTCCATTAGTCAAAGCACATTCGACTAGGGCAGTCTAGTTCATGGGCTGAGAGGGCTGGCGCCTCTCCGGAGGATATCTGCAGGGCAGCGACATGGTCCAGTTACTCTACGTTTGCTAAACATTATCGTCTGGATCTATTGTCTGATAAAGAACAGACATTTGGACGAAAGGTCCTCCAGGCAGTGGTCCCGCCCTGAAAAAGTAAGTTCCTTGCTTATCTCCGAGGCTGTCCTGGAAGACGAAAGGAGAAAACCGGAGTTAGACTTACCGGTAACTCTTTTTCTAGGAGTCTTCCAGGGCAGCCTGGTTTCCCACCCGATGTTTATATTATTGACTGTTGTTGGATGTGTGTACTGACGTTGTGTTAGTATGTTATGTCTTTTCAGAGCCTTCCGGTAGTTCTTGGTTAAACTGAAGAGGAGGCCTGGAGGACCGCCTTTTAAGTATTTGGTACATGTGTTTCCTGTCCCGGAGGGAGGAGCCATACATCTCAGAGGATGTTCTGGAAGACTCCTAGAAAAAGAGTTACCGGTAAGTCTAACTCGGTTTTTATTTTTTGCTAGAAAATTGGAACCCCCAAACATTACATATATATTTTTAGCAGAGACCCTAGAGAATAAATTGGTGGTTTTTGCAATATTTTATGTCACACTGTATTTGCATAGAAGTCTTTTAAATGCATTTTTTTGGGAAAAAATACACTTCAATGAATAAAAAAAAAAAAAAAAAAAAAAAAAAAAAGAAACTGTAAAGTTGGCCCAATTTTTTTTGTATATTGTGAAAGATGTTACGCCACAAGAATCGTTAGAGAATCGTGATCGCTATTCTCATTTTAGCCAGAATCATGCAGCTCTAATACCCAGTTATTTTGTAATATTGTGACATCATCACAGCGCTGCACATATCCTGTGCAGATTGCAGAGCTCTGAGAGGGACCCAGCAGGTCCACCCACTACATAAAACTGCATATGATGGGTCAGAGCAGTGACTAGTCTGTGTTAGAAAAAGCTCCTGCAGAAAGTCAGTTTCATGCTGGATTACTGCAGAGAACTGGAAGAAATATACACCGCACACCAGGTGTCAAAAATAAATAGACACTCCTCTTGTATTTAGGCAATATTTGCTCTATCGGCTTTAACTGACAACTTTAGGCAATCAGAAATATGTGAGACCAGAGCATACTCAGAAAACTTTGTAGCATCATTAGCCTTGCAAATTAGTGGCCATAAAATTTCAGAGGCCGTACAAAGGGGAGTTGAAAGGATTGTAAGGCCTCATTCCAACAGGCAGTGCAATGCAGTGGGGTCCATAGACTTCAGTGGAAATGCATCATGTTTTTTTTTTTTTTGATGTGTGGTTGTGTGCGATTTGTGCTGGTTGTTGGGCGCTGGCACCCGCAGGCGTCCTGATAGCAGACTGTAAACAAAAAAAACAAATGTGTGGGTTCCCCCCTCCTTTTCTGAACTGTGGGGGGGGGGTGACTTATCAGAATCTAGAAGCCCCCATATCCTGTCCTTTTTATTAACCACTTGCCACCCGTCCACAGTGCTTTTTCTTGCGAATAGGCAACAGCTGCAGGCACCACAACATACTGGTATGTCGCAGTGCACATATGCACTGGTGCAAATCCCTGTGACCAGTTGACACAACAGATCACGGAGCTCAGTACAATGTGATAGAGAAAAGCAAGGAGCGCCAGACTCTGCAGGAAGTGCAGGACTTCCTGCAGAAGCTCCATCGCTGCCCTATCCTCCAGCGGCCTGCCATCTGATCTGGCAGGTAATGGAAATTGGGGGGACCCCCACGCATTTTATTTTGGTTCGTGGTTCCCCTTAATATTCATACCAGACCCAAATGGACTGGGGGGGGGGGGAACCCAATGCCGTTTTTTTCAATGACTTTTTATCTGTATTGCCGGGACCCGACAATTCATTATAGCCGCGAGTAGTTTTTTAAATTACTTTTTTTTTTTTTTTTTCCTTTAGAAATGACATTTTGTGCAGGGACTGTTCTAAATACGGGAAACATGCGCTACTTTACAGGCATACTATAGACACCCCCCCAGGTACGAAATTTAAAGGAATATTTCACTTTTATTGTTTCACTTTAAGCATTATTAAAATCACTGCTCCCGAAAAAAAATTCAGTTTTTAAAACTTTTTTTGCATTGACACATGTCCCCTAGGGCAGGACCCAGGTCCCCAGACACTTTTTATGACAATAACTTGCATATTAGCCTTTAAAATTATCACTTTTGATTTTTATTGTTCGTGTCCCATAGACTTTAAATGTATTTGCGTGTTCGAACAAATTTTTTGCCTGTTCGCATGTTCTGCTGCGAACCGAACCGGGGGGTGTTCGGCTCATCCCTAGTTGGCACGGCTGCGCAAATTGCTGTCATGTTACGTCGGCTCTTTAAATCGATATGGGAGGTGAGGGCGCCCGCAGCGTGTCCCTGGAGCCGATGCGCATGGCCGGCGAGCGCGATGTCCGCCAGGCACCCGCAATCGCTCCTGACAGAGCCAGAACGGGGATCTGTGTGTGTACACACACAAATCCTGGTTCTGTCGGGAGTAGAGACAGATCGTGTGTTCCTACTAAGTAGGAACAGCGATATGTCTCCTCCTCCCGTCAGTCCTATACCCCCACAGTTAGAACACACAGTGAAGGAACACATTTAACCCCTTGATTGCCCCCTAGTGTTAACCCCTTCCCTGCCAGTGACATTTATACAGTAATCTATTTTTAGCACTGATCATTGTATAAATGTCAATGGTCCCAAAAAAGTGTCAAAAGTGTCCGATCTTTCCGCTGCAATGTCGCAGTCCTGATAAAAATTGCAGATCGCCGCCATTATTGGTTAAAAAAAAAAAATACTAAAAATGCCATAAATCTATCCCCTATTTTGTAGACGCTATAACTTTTGCGCAAACCAATCAATATACGCTTATTGCGATTTATTTATTTTTTCTTTACCATAAATATGTAGAATACATATTGGCCTAAACTGATGACTTTTTTTGGGGGGGATATTTATCATAGCAAAAAGTACAAAATATAGATTTTTTTTCAAAATTGTCGCCTTTTTTTTTTTTTTTTTGTTTACAGCGCAAAAAATAAAAACCGCAGAGGTGATCAAATACCATTAAAAGAACGCTCTATTTGTGTGGAAAAAAAGGACATACATTTTGTTTGGGTACAATGTCGCACGACCGCGCAATTGTCAGTTAAAGCGACGCAGTGCCGTATCACAAAAAATGGCCTGGTCATTAAGGGGGCAGATCCTTCCGGGACTGAAGTGGTTAAAGATAGCAATCACATGAAGCCATTTATTATCGCACACTTTTTTGGATCCTTTTAAAATCATAATAACAGGAATTACCCAAATGGCCCTGGTAAAAAGTTTACATACCCTGGAATGTTTGACCTTCGTACAGACACAAAGGTTAAAATGTCAATTAAAGGTTAATTTCCCACATTTGTGGCTTTTTAAATCACAATTAGTGTCTATGTATAAATAGTCAATGAGTTTGTTAGCTCTCACATGGATGCACTAAGCAGGTTAGACACTGAGCCATGAGGAGGTAGAAAAGAACAGTCAAAAGACCTGGGTAACAAGGTAATGAAACTTTAGAAAGTTGGAAAAGGATATAAAAAGATATACAAAGCACTGAATATGCAGTTCAATCACTTAATAAGTGAAACATTTTGGGGATCTCTTGATACCAAGCCATGGTCAGGTAGATCAAGAAAGATTTCAGCCAGGACTGCCACAGGAACTGTTCGGGATACAAAAAAAAAAAAACACAAGTAACCTCAGGAGAAATACAGGCTGCTCTGGAAAAATACGGTGTGGTTGTTTTTAAAGAACACAATACGATGATACTTGAACAAAAAAGAGCTGAATGGTCAAGTTGCCAGAAAGAAGCCTTTACTGTACAAGTTCCACAAAAAAGCCTGGTTACAATATGCCCAACAACACCTTGACAATGCCTCATTGGCTTTTTTGTGGCATTGGCGAGGTAAAGGCTTCCTTCTGGCAGCTCAACCATGCAGCTCTTTTTTGTTCAAGTGTCGTTGAATTGTGCTCAAAACAACCACACCGTCTTTTTGGAGAGCAGCCTGTATTTCTCCTGCGGTTATCTGTGTTTTTTTTTTTTTGTATTCTGAGCAATTCTTCCGCCAGTTGTGGCTGCAATCTTTCTGTCAGGGTATGCTAACTTTTGAGCATGACTGTATATATCTATATCCTGATGTAACTCAATCATCAATCACAATGAACGCTGGTCTTCGTCCCCCACAGAAAAAGGACCAGATGGCTTACACCTAAGAGTACTTTACTTTAATGCCTTGTATGCACAATCCGATTTTCCGAAGGGATAAACTCCAACGTTTTTTTTTTTTTGACGGAATTCCGTTCAACCTGTCTTGCATACACACTGTCACACCAAATTCCGACCATCAAGAATGCGGTGACGTACAACACTACGTCGAGCCGAGAAAAATTAAGTTCAGTGCTTCCGAGCATGCGTCGACTTGATTCTGAGCATGCGTGTTTTTTCTCCGTCGGAGTTCCACACAGACTAACGGAATTTTTCCTCTTTTCTAAATTCAGACGGAAAAAAGTCCGATGGGGCACACACCCGGTCGGAATATCCGATGAAAAAATTCCGTCGGACTTTTTCCATTGGAAATTCCGATCGTGTGAACAAGGCATTCGGCTGCTTTCACACTGAGCAGCGCTAGGCGTTGGAGGTAAAGCGCCGCTATTTTTATTTTTTTTTGCAGGGCTTTTCGGCCACTAGTGGGGCACTTTTAACCCCCGCTAGCGGCCGAAAAGGGGTTAAAACCGCCCACAAAGGAGTGAAAGGATAGGCTTTTTCAAGGCGCTTTGCGGGCGCTATTTTTAGCGCTATAGCGTCTGTAAAAAAGCCTCAGTATGAAAGCAGCCTAAAGAACTCAACTTATAGCCAGGTCGCTATTGCTAATGTTGATGGACAGCATACTGACAGGAATGGTACCAGCTGATTGGCGAAGGGCCAACGTGGTACCAAGATTTAAAAAAGGGCTGAAACATACTTGGGAACTGCAGATCAGTCAGTCTAACATTGATAGTATGTAAATGTAGCAAACCCTTTCTCTCTGGACTGCCACACACCCGCAGACCCCGATTTGTTAATGGGATCTACTGGTTTCGTTACTTTGGGTCTGCAGCAAAATACCTCCCACGAGTGGATCCTTTTAGCTCTGTTGTCTAGGCACACCGACGTCTCCTTGGAATAAGGCCAATGTCCACACATGAGTAAAACCTAATCAGCAAGGTTTTATTATTTTTCTGCACTTTGAGTTAAACTTGAAGAAAAGCAAGAGTAGAAAAGTTGAAAGACGTGGGGGAAGGTTCAGGCACGCAACACTTAAGTCCAATATCTACACTCGTCGCCACTCAAGCCTGAGTGGATATTGCTCACCTGGATAGTCCCTATGAGAGCGGTCCTAGCAGCCGGGATGGAGCACGGACGTCAGAGATGATGAATTCCCCTTTAGGTAGGCCTCAAGACCTCTCCCCGAGACAGCAGTACCGTCGCTATCTCCGCCGGGACTGTTCTTCCCCTGGAACTCCTTTCCTAAAGATGTGCCCCCTACAAACGGGCAGCCTGGGAATCTTCTCTGAAGCGTAGGCCCTAGTCAGCGGAGCTGGGCCTACAATGCAGCAACAGGGCTGAAGGTGCCCAAGGCCTAAGCACTCTAGCGCACCTCGTGCCATGCGGGCCACGAGGCACACTCACTGGACCAGAGGTCCCCCTAAACGGCTTGGGATCCCCCTGGAATCACCTCACGCCAAAAGGCGTCTGCCCCTTTTGTACCCTCTCCCAGTATGCACAGCAGGTAGACCACGCCCACTGTACGGCTGCCGAGAGAGGACACCCAAGGTGCTGTGATACCCCCATAATCCAGCCTGTGTCGGCGGTGACAGCGCCACCTGCAGGCAAAGGAGAATAATACTGCCGGGCAGTATCACACCCTGAGCAGAACAACAACGTGAACATAATTGGTCTGAGCCTAATTACTGGCTCAGACCGCCCTTAAATTTCACATAGCGCCCCCAAATATTGTGAGTCGCTACATAAACTATTGGAGGGAATAAGGGACTAAGAATTTGCTGATAAAAACAATATCATTAGTAGTCATCTGCATGGATTTATGAAAGGTCATTCTTGCCAAACCAACCTGTTAACATTCTATGGGGAAGTGAGCTGCCATCTAGATAAGGGAAGGCTTGTGGATGTGGTGTATCCGGAATTTAAAAAAGCATTTAATACAGTCCCCTACAAACCCTTAATTTACAAACTGAGGTCTGTAGGCATAGACTGTAGGGTTTGTACATGGATAGAAAATTGGTTACAGGAAAAGTGTCCAAAGGTTGCTAATAAATGGTGTATACTCAAAATGGTCTGGAGTGGCAAGTGGGGTACCCGAAGGATCTGTCCTGGGACCAATTCTGTTAAATTTATTCATAAACTATTTTGCTGATAAAATGCTAAGCAGGGCAATAACTTCACAGCAGGATACAGAAACTTTACAAGACCTCAATAAAATAATGGGGTGGGCAACTACATGACAAATGAGGTTTAATGTTGAAAAATGTAAAGTAATGCACTTGGGGGCTTAGACTATATACACAAGTTACTCACTAGGGGGGAACATGTTGGGATTCCAGGATGGGGAAAAAAATCTGGGGGTCCTAGTAGATGATGGGCTCCGCAATACCAAGCTACAGCAAGCAAAGGCAGCAGATTATTGAAATGCGTAAAAAATTATATTTACGGGTGTGGTTTGGACGCTTGCGTTAATTTGGTCGCTTAGATAGAGAGCTCCAGTGGAGGGAATCTTTCCAGAGCGGCTACCCAGCGATTAGAGCCCAGCAACCCACGATAGTTAGCCACAGGCAAACAGGTTGTCGAGGGGATCTTCCGCCCAGGACAGCTCCGGAGCTTCTCCGCCTAAGAAGCTCAGGGACTTCTTCCCGGGTGCAAGCAGAGGGGAGGGGCCAGATGGCGACAGGTGAAGCATGGACCTCTCTCCCTCTACAGCACTAGCCGCACAACTCCCTGGCAGCACAGGATCACTAAATGAGGAGATCGGACAGGAAGACGAGCTCTCCTACAAGCATCCTGCAGCTTTCCCAGCTAAAGATCCTGTAAGTAAAAAATACTATACTGCAACATGGGATACGGAGAACACCATGGCAGCTCAGGACACATTCTCTGCTTTACCTGCCTCTGATCACCCAGCCTCTGAACGAACACTAAAATAAATGCTCACATCCCTGAAAAAAGATTTACAGGCTGAGCTGTGCAAAACTGTGTCTGACTTACAAGTACATGTAGAACACTTGGCTCAACAGAATGGATAATATTGAGCACAAATTGGGAGATTGCATTGCTGCCCATAATGACTTAGTAGATGGATATCAAGAGCGCAATGCTGACATCTAATGGCTAAAAAACAAAGTAACAGAGCTTGGGGACAGGTCCAGGAGGAACAATTTGAAATTCAGTGGCATCTCTGAGTCAAAGAAAACCCTCCAGCCAATGGAAAATGCTTGCAATCTAGTTAGTTATCGACGGAGCGCATCACATTGCTTAACCACACACTACCCATTTCGCTGCTGAAAAACATTTTAGCAAGAACCCATTTTTTCCACATCAAAGATGGGGTCATGGCAGCAGCTAGAAAAGCAGGTAAATTACCAGACCCCTTTTCCCATATCTTCATCTATGCTGATCCATCTGCCACCACACTTGCCTGCTGCAGGCAGTTTGCATCCTAACAGAAGCTCAGAGAGAGAAAAATCATTTATAACTGGTTCTTTCCCGCCATGCTACAAGTCTCCCACCAAAGGCAAAAGTACATACTACATTCTTCAGCAGATGCCAAGAAACTCCCTCATCAATGAAATATTCCAATGACGGAGACCGCTCTAACCTCTCCCGCTCCTCCGCACTAGCCCAAAACCCGGCTCTAGGTCTAGGCTGATTAGTAATTGGCCCATATGGGCCCCATATTGAGCTACACTTTCAGTCAAACATTGATTAACAGGTAGCTACCACTCTCACCCCGTATCCCTACGCACTAGTTGTTAATACATGGTTACAAGTTTTTAAAGTCGCCCAGTCCATTCCGGGGCCTGTTTATTTTTGAACTTTGTTGTGTACTACTTCTCAACAAAGCTGCGATATCTCAGGTTGATACTACTTTTGATATTTTATATTGATGTAGAATTGTTTTTCTCCGATTTTAAATACATTACCCACTAAATTGTGGAGATTAAACACCAGCCTTTTACACAACCCCAACTACGAGCAACATGTCAAATCCGAATTAGAATTCTTTGCTCAGAACGAACATTCAGTAGCAAATGCACACTCCCTGTGGGCGGCCCACAAGGCCTTTATGTGTCAAGTGTTTATCAAACTGGGCTCCCAGGAAAAGCATAGGAAGATGAAGGTAATGGCTGATCTTACCCGAGCTATAGCTGATCTTGAGTCCCAAAACAAACCATGCTTTTCCCTAGAAAGGGACAAACAATTTAAAGAGCTCTGGCACAAACTCCCAGTGCTTCATGTCCCCTTGGACTTTTGAACTTTATGGATTAATTTCGTATTTTAATTTTTGAAAATAAATAGTTCATACAGAGTGCGGCAGTCCAGGGCTCTTTCCTTTTCTATGCATCAGTGCAGAGCCAGCACCTGTTTCAGTATCAGGGCGGGAGCTATCTTTGGAGCTTAACAGCGTGGAGTGGTACACACCTTATTGCTTCATGTCCCAATTTGACATTCGCCTAAAAAGACAAACTAAATTACTATGTAGCCAGCAACAAAATCGGCCCTCTATTAGAGAGACAGGTAAAGCAAAAATCAAACAAAAGCAGAATAATTCACCTTATAGATGCCTATTACCAGAGACTCTCTAATCGCTTCGCTGAATACTATGCAGAACTCTATAACTTAGAAACCTCACATTTGATTCCCCCCCTAACCTGACCCAAATACAGTCCTTTCTACATCCGTTAAAGGTTGACTGACATCAGATGGCACCAGACGTATCTTAAACCTACTTCAATGGGCATCGTACGCCTTCTCTGCTGCTATCTTTGGATGCAGAGAAGGCGTTCAACCGAGTTCACTGGCTGTAATTTAGGAAAGTACTCCAAACCTTTGGTCTAACAGGCTTTATCGATTCGGCCATTAGAGCGGTCTACTCCTAGCAGACACCCTAGGGAATAAAATGGCGGTCATTGCAACTTTTTATCTTGCACGGTATTTGCGCAATAATTTTTCAAACGCCTTTTTTTGGGGGGAAAAAATGGTTTCACGAATTAAAAAATAACAAAACGGTAACGTTGGCCCAATTTTTTTTTTGTATAATGTGAAAGATACTGTTACGCCGAGTAAATAGATACCTAACATGTCACGCTTTAAAATTGCGCACACTCATGGAATGGCGACAAACTTCGGTACTTAAAAATCTCCATAGGCGACACTTTAATTTTTTTTACAGGTTACTATTTTCGAGTTACAGAGGAGGTCTAATGCTAGAATTGTTGCACTCTACCGCACGCTGCGATACCTCACATGTGGGGTTTGAATGGATTTTACATATGTGGGCGGGATATTAGCTTCTGAGCGCGAGCTACCGGAGACAGGGGCGTTTTTACATTTTTTTTTCTTTTTATCACTTTTATTCCTATTACACGGAATGTAAACATCCCTTGTAATAGGAATCATTGTGACAGGTCCTCTTTATGGAGAGATGCGGGGTCAATAAGACCCCATTACTCTCCTCCAGGCTGGAAAGCATAAGATCGGTGAAAAAAAATTCACCGATCTCATGCTGACAGCCGCAATTGCGACTTTGTTCACTTCCGGGTACCGGGCGTGACGTCACGACGTCGCGCCCGGGACACCGACGATCATAGAGATGACTGGTGACCATCTGGTCACCGGAAATCTCTATGATCTTCATGCGACGTCGGCCGATTCGTTCTCCGGGCCCCCGATGGAACGGGAAAGCCCGGAGAAGCACCGGATGGTGGCGGGAGGGGGGGGGCGTCCCCTCCCGCCGCCTATAAGAACGATCAAGCAGTGGAACTGCCGCTATGATCGTTCTTATGGTGCGCAGAATCGCCGGCATCACAGAATATCTGAATGAAAGTCATATGACGTCCTTGGTGGAGAAGTGGTTAAATACATTTCAAAATAATGGCTTCAGGCACCCAGTTTGGTAGCAAATTGGTGAAACTATGAAAGATTCTACAAGCTCAGAAGAGTTGAAGTGATATATTGCATGGGGGAAAAAAATTTTTTTTGGACCACAGGGATGGGATGAATTGTCATTTTTACTGTTTGAAATATGTACTTTTGGGTTTACATTAGAATGTTTGTTTTATCCCCCCTTTTTTTTTTTTTTTTGTTTTTTTTTTTTTTTGTTTTGTGGTAGATGAATATATATAAAAAAAAAATGCAACCCCTGGATCATTCTTAAATGACCGCCACCCCCCCCCCCCCCCACCACTATGCATTCTGAGCTCTGCTGTCCCATCCATGGACCCAGGACCTACATGATGGGCATCGCCAGGTTTAGTAGGAGTCCATCAAAAATTCACTGATTTCCCCTAGCCAGAATGATTCCAGGAGCAGTGTGCAAATTGTCACTAATGCTTTCTGTTCTCACTTTCCCTGCAGTGCACTTGGGAACAGCGCTGGATCGAGAGAGGGCTAATAAAATATTGGGGGGGGGGGGGGTGACAGCAACTGGAAGGTAAATAAAAAATCCTTTTGACTTTAGAACTACTTTAAGAATAGGTATATTCCAAAATGTTAATATTTAGTCTTAAATGGAATGACTCCCCCCAGCTGTCTCCTGGGTTGTCCATATCACACATACCTGCAATCAGATTAACTGATGGACACAAGCGGGGCGTGGCCTGACCGTGATGAAGTGAAGCCGCTCTGGATTGGAGCTCCCACTAACTCTGGACTTTTCACTGCTCTAGAGGTGCTCATTTGCTTCCCTTCAGACACCCGGGTATGCCAACAATGTGCCACCCATCCTCCCAACCACCTATGCAGGGGCTCTGTGCAGACACTGGGAAATAGGGTGGAGACCTTGGAGGCTGGGCAGGAAGACTTTATGGAGACCATTACTGCCTTGCATGAGAATTCTTAATGATACGAGGATACTTTTGAATTTTCTATTTAATCAAATTGACGACTATGAGAATAGAGATTGAAGGCAAAATATCAGGGGTCTTCTAGAGGCTACCCGTTCCCCAGGTCTTTTGCCTACAGTACAGGGCTTATTCCGTCAGATCCTGGGTGACATGGTGCCTGTCTCCATTTTAAATTGATAGTGTACACAGAGCCCTGCAAGATGTCGACAGACCTAGGGATGTCATTTTCAAACTACACAAGTCTGTGAAGGAGGTGATTATGAAAGCACAATAAGCCTCACATAGATTTTGATGGGGCCAAGGTGTCTATTTCTGGATCTATCTAGGACTCTCATGCAAAGGTCTGTCCCCTACTTGATTCCCTACACGCTGTGGGTGTGACTTGCTGTGGGGGGTTCACCTTTTGCCTCATGGCTACAAGGAACAGCAAGTCTGCAACTCTACATAATCAGGATGACTTGCCCCAATTGGAGACTCCAAAGTAATTAACCACAATGCTCAGATTGCTAGCATCAAGCCTCTTCCAGACTTTGCAAGAGGAACCGTGCTTATTTTTAGTCTACCACTTCACGTTTTTGCCCAGGGTACTCTGGACCTGCATACCCTCTTATGCTCAGTCACCCCTCCCAAGTAGGTTACTCCTATTCTCCCCGCCCCGACAATGCTTGCCCAATTGGCGCTTATTTTCAGCAACGGTATGTTGATTCTTGTTTTTTTTTTTTGTTTTTTTTTTTGTTTTGTTTTTTTTCTGTTGGTGCACTCTGTTTTGTTTTTACTCCAGGGTTGTCTGGGCCATATATGATGGTCACTCAGGTGTTGACTATTTTAGCTTTGTTTTTGGTGTCCCTTTTAGTTTTCTACTTGGCTAAATAGGATGTGCCTTTGCAAATTACTTTTCTATTATGGCCTCTAAAATTACTGTCTTACAATGTTCGGGGCCTCCGAATGCAGTCACCTGTGGCAGGAACTGCGCAATCTGGCTCTAGAGACACACTTCACTGCAGCCTCCACCCCCCGATTTGACTTTAACTGTGTTTTGATCAGTTGTATCATAGTGTTTACCCTGTCCCTTAAATGTGACACTGAAGGTAGTTTGCTTTTCCTGAAGGGCCTGAGTCACAGTCAAAAGTACACTATAGCTACCATTTATGTTCTGAATTAATGGACTGCTAATTGTCTTTCTGCTACATTACAACAATTACTAGAGTTCTGTAAGGGTATGGTAATTACTGGGAGGGGACTTCAATAACACTCTCTCATGATCCTAGTCTGGACACTTCCTCCTCTCTCTTATATCGAGCCCTGAAACATGTTAAAAAAAAATGATGCGTGACCTGCATTTGGACGATTGTTGGAGAGTGATGCACACACGGGTAAAAACTTCAGCTACTATTCCAAGGGGTTTAATACTTGCTCTCATCTGGGTCTAATTTTTTATAGATCAGTTTTTTGTCCTATCCATTTCTATAGAATCCATGACCATTTCAGATCGTGCTCCAGTGACTAGCTTCCCCCCTCCTAATGCTAGCCAAAGAGAGTTTGGAGACTTAATGAGACTCTTGGATGATCTCGCCATTTTAGAGGCCATTGCACTTTCCCTGCAATTCTACTTTGAAACAAACTCTACGGAGGACGTGTCCATACAGGCAATCTGGGAGGGCCACAAGGCTGTGATTAGAGAGGAACTGATCACTCTTGGGTCAAAAAGGAAAAGCAAAAATATATATTTACCTGATAAGATTCGTGCCCTTGAGCTCAAACACAAACGTTTTGATCATTATAAGCTTCTCTGTCCTTGTGTTTGGAGCGCAGGGCTAAGGATAAACGAAGGTTTTATGCCCATTGCCACTATGAACATGGGGGGAGGAATGTGGTTGTTTATTAGCAAGAATGCTGAAGAAGTAACAGGTGCTGCATCACGTTCACAGTCTGACCATGCAGGGTAAGCGAGTGGTGGATTCATTGATCGAACCAGAGTTTAAAAATATTTTTATGAATCACTTTACAGCTTTCCATCTGCCTCCTCCGAGGCTCCTTCCCAAGTTGAAAAGATATGGGCCTATTTACGGGACTCTGCTATTCCATGTTTTTCCTCTACGATAATTTAAGACCTTGAACACCCTATAACCTCCACTGAGTTGGGTGCTGTTATCTCAGACCTCCCGCTAGGCAAGAGTCCTGGCCCGTTGGCTTTACTAATCAGTAAAATAAACTTTCTTTTTCATACATCATGGGACACAGTTAGGCTAATATTCATTACCTACTGAGTTATACTCCATCTCTAGGTGAATGGACACTGGTAGACAAAGTCTTTGACAGGAAGCGATCCCCTATATAACTCCTCCCATACAGGAAGTACATCCGTTTTTTTACCAGTGTCTGCAAGGTGGATTGGCACGTTTGTTTGAACTCTCTGAGCTCCAGGTCTCTAGTCCCACAAACGGTTCTTAAATGAATCAAGGGATTGACCGATCGGATCAATTTGACACAGGCTCTATATGCTTAGATAAATTGTACCCGAGCCTCGCAAAGAAGACTCAAGATCCTGCAAGGTTTTGCCTGTAATGCGACCTCAGGGCGCTGGGCCCTGCAAAGTGGAATCCTGGACACCACAGCGCTAAGGCATTCCTGCAGGGTGCTGTACAGGTCCAAGGGAGTAGACCCTAAACATGAAAAGGGTACCCAGTCCTTGAAGGTCCTCAAGTGACAGGAACAAGCAGTGATAGGTGAAGATGGGGTCTTGGTTTCTAAGCTGGCCTGCACCTGAACGGGTAAGTGAAACCCCCTTATTTACTTATTGTGGGGTGTCCCAGTGATTGTAACAATCAGTCAAGCTAGAGGCTGGACACCTGTGTGTGGTGACCATACGGGGGAGTTTTGGGCTAGCTGTGGGTGTTTACAAAGTGTATCTTTTTTTTTTTTGCTTGTGTCTGGCTGTTTTTTACCTGTATGATGGCGCACAACGGTGCGCCATTTCGCCTTGGTTCGCCATGGCGCATGTGCATTTGCAAGAGCGCTGCTGTGCTTAGCAGTTTGTTTAGCGCCCATGGGCCATGTGGCTTTGCCATAGGCGTTGTGCTCACTCAGAGCCACGTATGCACCGTAGCCTATCCTGGGCGCATGGAGATTCACGTCATGTTAAATACAGCCATGCCCATTTGCCGGGACCGCGCACGCGTGTGTGTGCATGCATGCACAGAACGTCCCGGCGCACAACCAGCTTATTTAAGCTTTGTATGCCAAGCATGCGGTGCTTCCAGAAGGCAGCTGTGGGACACAGAGCAGCGGTTCATGTCTCCTTACCCGGGTCACATTGTGTCACCAGGTGTTGCTTGGCAGGCTAAGGTGCTTAGCAGGATTGATGCATAGGGGCTTGATGAGCCCTATTAAAGGGTCTCCCTTCTGAGGTGTGTTACTACTATACCAAGGTTATCTCATTTATCTGGAATGGTAGCATCCCTAGAATAGCCAAGTCCACTCTGCAACTGCCTATCACCTTAGGAGGCATTGCCCTACCCTGCTTTCTCAAATACTATTGGGCTGCTGTTCTTGTCACACTCAGATGGTGGTTGTCGGAAGAGTCGGCCAACCCCGCATCCACATTGGAGGTGGCGTTGCTCGGGTCTTAATCTGAATTGGGGAATTTAATACATCGTGGGCCTAGGTCCAACCCAAATATTACTCCCTCGATGCGGACCACCCTAAAGGTTTGGGAAATTGTTTGGGCCAAGGTCCAGAAGCCTAACGGCTGGTCTCCCCTCACTCCGCTGTGGGGGGATCCGCGGTTGCCGCATTTTCACTCTATTACGGATCCTGCACTGTGGGCCCACTTTGAAATTGAGATGCTGGCTGACATAGTGTCCCCTGATGGCTTACTTACATTTGATGACTTAAAACCGCAATGAGCGCTACCTAATCACATGTTTTTTTTAGGTATTTACAGCTCCGCTGTGCTTTTTGGTCCCAGTTCCCTCTATCCATTGTGCTGGAGATCACTGGTGTTGAATGGTTACTGAGTGCAGCGGATGAAACTAAACCCCTGTCCACTCTATACTCTCTCCTAGCGGGACTGGACACTTCTAAAGTTTTGCAGCTGTTCTCGGTGTGGCAGGCAGATATACTGGTCGATGATGATTGGCAAGAGGGCATTCAGCAATACCTCTCTCTGGCGATATCCGCCAGAGACTGATTCACTCAAATTAAGTTTTTGCATAGGGCATATTTCCCAAGGCATCTTTCAGGACAGCACCTGAGAGACCATGACTCCTCCCAACGGAAACCAGGAAACGCCTTCCTCCAAATCTTTAAAGGGAGGCACCTCCCTACCATCCATCAGTTTGTGTTTCCCCAGGCCTGGAGGGAACATCTGTGGGGTGTTCCCATGGTCTCTCAGGAGCTCCTGGGGTACAGGGGTTCATCACCTTCTTTTTTTTTTTTTCATCCTTTTTTTTCTCAAAGGTCCTTCAGCCCTCCCGATTTTACCCTAGCTCTGGCAGTGGTATGTTCGGGCTCTTCTTCCCCTTTGGTGCTTGGGGAGAGCTGCAGTGAGATACGGCCGACCCACTCTGCTTTGGCCAAGTGGCAACTGCGTGTGCAGCGCCGCCATTTTGCGGTGGCCAAGAGGAGTCTCAGCCGCGCCGGAAGTGATTGCTTAAGGGCGGGTCACCGGGTCGGCGTCCGACATTTCCGGTGGCCAGACACAGGGGGAGGAGGCAGGGTTGGTGCTGGCACCTATTTCCGGTCCGGTGCAGTGGCACTATGGGAGTCCAGAAGCGGAGCGTAAAGCCACAAGTGAGGCGCACACCCGCGATGGAGGACACGACGGGCTCTGCAGCGGTGGGGACAGGCACAGGCGCCAGCAAGGCCTAGGTAGGAGACAGCTTAAATCTGCCCGTTTCCTTTACTTGTGGTTATTTCCCCCTGGAGGCGGGGACCTGTCTGGGCACTTTATGTTGTTTCTATCCTTTTCTTAAAGTGCACCTTGGGGTGGTCCAAAGGCAGACACTGGGTCTTGGCAAAGGCCTCCTGGTTTTCTTCCCTTTTTTTTTTTTTTTTTCTTAGGCCAAAAGCTCCGATTCAGGCAAAATTCATGCAGGGCCAAAATGGGAGAGAATTAGAAAAAAGCCTTATGCAGTACCTGCATTGCTTCCTTAGTCAAAGAGGAATCGGCATCCGTCTATGATGACTTGGTTGCCTCAGTTAAAAAGGAGCTGTTTGCCACGATTCAATCATTTCGTGACTCGTTGGTCAGTCCGATGGCTAGTCAGCCTTCCACATCCGAGTCTTCCCAGGTTCCGAGTTCTGTCCCAGAGAACCTTTCGGAGGGCCCTTCTACCAGGCAATCCCCCGCTCCTCCCAGTGAGGGTTGAGAAGAGGGTGAGGGGGCGGAGGTAGCCCCGTCTAAATTCAAATTGTCCCTGGAAGAAGTTAATGGCTTCTTAGAGCCATACATGTTACCCTTGGCCTAAGGGAAAAAAATAAAAAAATAAGGAACTAAATCTGCATGACCGCATGTATGCGGGTCTAGGTGAACCTAGGGTGTGGACCTTTCCGGTTCATTCTGTCATTTCAGACTCCATAAGGAAGGCATGGCAGGAGTTAGAGAAGAAACCTTTTTTCTCAAGAGCCCACAAGAGACGTTTCCCGTTTTTTGAGGAAGACCCCTCTGCGGTATGGAACAAGGTCCCCAGGCTGGATGCTGCCTTCTCCCAGGTCTCTAGATCCACCAACCTGTCCTTTGAAGACATGGGGGTCCTAAGGGATCCAATGGGTAAGCGTATGGATTTATTGCTCATGAGATCTTGGCAATCGGTCATGAGCAATTTTAAGCCAGCCATGGCCATGACATGCGTAGCCAGGAACTTGGGAATATTGGGTTAACCAACTAAAGTCTCATATAGTAGCAGGTTCGCCCCAAACAGGAAATTTTGGATTCTTTTTCTACCTTGTCCTCGGTGGTAACTTATATAGCGGATGCTCAGCCGAAGCAATTAGAATGTCGGCTAGAACAGCAGCCCTAACAAATTCGTCAAGAAGAACATTATGGCTGAAGACTTGGCCAGGGGATGCAGCATCAAAGAGTAAACTCTGTGGGATTCCTTTTTTGGGTGTCCTTCTCTTTGGCCCTGAGCTACATACCATTCTAGACAGGACTGCCGATAGGAAAAAGTCCTTCTCAGTAAAGAAGAAGCAACCCCCGAAGCACTTTTTTCAACCTCAAAGAGCTCAGGAGCAGGACAAGAAGTACCAGGGGAGGAGAAAGAATTGGTCTGCACAGAAAGCTAAGGGCAAAGGATAAATCTCTTTTCCAACCTCCTACGCAAGCCAAAAAAATCCCAATGACTCGAGTCTGCGGGTAGACGGAAGGCTGCAAATATTCCTTCCACAGTAGTTTATACTGACCACTCTCTATCTCAGGGTTACGAAATAGAGTTTACGGAATTACCCCAAAAAGATTTCTTGTGACGAATACCCCAAAGGATCCAGTAAAAGCCCTGGCCATGAAGTCCTCATTAAAGGAGCTGATGCAGCAGGGCATAGTGATTCAAGTGCCACCAGAAGAGCGGCAACAGGGGTTTTATTCTCACATTTTCTTGGTCAGGAAGCCAACAGGGAAATTCAGATTGATCCTCAATCTAAAACCTCTGAACAAATCTGTCATGTACAGAAGGTTCAAAATGGACTCGATTTTTTTTTCAGTCAGAAATCTACTGACCCCAGAATGTTACATGGCATCAATAAATTTAAGGGATGCATACCTGCATATCCCAATCTCACTTCATTCAATCCCAGAAGTATCCCAGATTGGCGGTAAAGATGGAAGGCGCGATTCATCATCTGCAGTTTAGGGCCTTGCCGTTCGGGCTGTGTCCCCACCTCGGATATTTTCCAAGGTGATGGCGGAAGCCCTAGCTCCGCTTCATCTTCAGGGAATCGCAGTGATTCCCTATCTAGAAAACCTACTACTCTTCGTCCCCTCAAGGGAAAGGTTGCAGGACAACTTGACCAAAGCACGCAACCACCTGAAATTGCTAGGATGGATTCTAAACCTCCAGAAATCCTCCCTAAACCCGTCACAGGAGGTTCGCTTTCTGGGCTACCAAATCAATTCAGTAGAACAAAAAAGATTTTTCTCCCCCAGGAGAAAAAGGACAAGGTACAGGGCACTGTGTCGATGCTGCAGACTAACCAGTTGATAACGATAAGGCAAGTTATGTTGGCATTAGGGATACTGACCTCAACAATGCTGGCTATTCAGTGTGCAAGACTGCATTTCAGGTGTCTACAAACTTTTCTCCTGAGGTCATGGGATCACAGCTTAAGATCCCTGGACATGCAGGTGAAGATTCCAACTCGGGTGAAGAGGTCACTTTGGTGGTGGAGGAATCAGGAGATCCTATCAAGGGGTCTAGATTGGACCTTTCCAGTCGAAAGAAGACTGAACACAGATGCCAGTTCTTGGGGATGGGGGGCCCACCTAGAGGAAAACTTTGCCCAAGGAGTTTTGTCCAAGAAGGAGGCGACAAGGTCCTCAAATTGGAGAGAGCTGTAGGTGATATCCTTATCTCTACTAATGTTTGCGTAGGATCTCCAGCATCACCACGTTCAAGTGTTGACGGACAGCGACATGGCTGTGGCTTATCTAAACAGACAGGGGGGCACAAGGAGCAGGTCCTTACAAGCACTAGAAACGGAAATCCTTCTGTGTGCGGAGAAGCACTTGCTATCCCTGTCAGCAATCCACCTAAAGGGGTCCCTGAACAGAGTGGCGGATTTCCTAAGCAGACACCCCATTCAGGAGGCAGAGTGGTCTCTGAATCCGGAGGTCTATGCAACAATTTCCATCATGTGGGGACAGCCAGAGGTGGACCTGGTTTTTGCCTCAAGGGAGAATGCACAGGTTCCTCAATTATTTTCCTTAATCTCGATGGATCACTCGAGACAGACGCTCTGGCGCATCCATGGAGATTTCACCTTTGCTACGCTTTCCCCACGTTCCAGTTAATCCCGCTGGTATTAAGGAAAATTCAAAGGGAGAAGGTATCTGTCATCCTAATTACTCCATTTTGGCCCAAAAGGGACTGGTTTCTCAACTGTTCTCGGAATGGTGACCAAGCCTTGCTGGCATCTACCTCTCAGGCAGGATCTACTAATCCCAAGGTCCAGTAAATCATCCAGAGGTGTACAGCCTGTCTCTCGCAGCCTGGTATTTGAAGAGCAGCTCCTAAAGAACAAGGGATTTTCAGACCGTCTAGTTACAACATTACTAGCAAGTAGAAAAAGGGTGATGAGAGCAATCTATACTAAGGTCTGGAAGATCTATAACTCGTGGTACAATTCATCTGCTCAAGACCCAGAGAACCTTGTTTCCATCTTAGAGTTCTTGCAAGTTGGAGCAGATAAGGGACTAGCGATCAGTACCTTGAAAGTACAGGTTGCTGCACTAGCAGTGTTGTTAGAAAAATCTGTGACCTCAGATTTTTTTTTTTAAGGCTCTTACAAGATCTAGACCAGCACCGATCAAAGGTTTCCCTAAATGGGACCTGTCGGTAGTCCTGAAATCCCTAGCAAGGAGTCCATTTGAGCCTCTGGAAGAAGCATCTCTCAGCTGTCTTACACTTAAAGCTGTGTTTCTGATCGCCATTACTTCAGCACACAGGATCAGTGAGCTACACGCTCTGTCAATTTACGGAACCTTACAGAAAAAAAGAAGGAAAACTGCGCTAACTAAAAAGACGTACAGCAGCAGCTGTATTCATGTGATACACAAATCATATACAGAAAGAACAATAAACAGCTGCGATACAACATTAAGGACCGATATTGAAATCAGTCAATTGAACAAAGTGCATAAATCATATGCCATAAACCATATGTGAAAGTGATGTATGTATAGAGGATATGTAAAACAGTAAACATCCAATGTGGAGGTATGTAGCAATAAACCAATAATACAGTCCCAACTTTCTGATAGAAGTGATCCGTGATTGAAATAATCCATGAAGGGAGGTGAGAAAATATTGAGGGAAGGTCTTTGTGCAATATTCCATGCAACACCCGTGATCCACCACCAAATGAATGTGCCGCTTAACAGAGGCACGGGGATATCAAGCCCATCAGCAGGCCACACTTTCCAGTGGGGAAAAAACGAATCCAGAGCGATAAACCAGGAATTAACCTCAGCTCTCGAATGGTCCCAGAAAGTAAAAACACTCAGTGTATTACCGTAAAAAAGATTTATTTAAAAAAACATAAAATACACTTTACAGGAAAGACGATAAATCATCTCAATGTAAAAATCTTTCTTGTAAGTGTATTTTATGTTTTTTTTTAAATACATCTTTTTTTACGGTAATACACTATGAGTGTTTTTACTTTCTGGGACCATCACGGATCACTTCTATTAAAAATTTAAGGAACCTTACCTGTCAGTGTTTCCGGATATAGTTATACTTAGGACAGACCCAAAGTTCTTACCCAAAGTAGCTTCAATACATAATCGTTCACAAGACATTGTGCTCCCAACCTTCTGTGCAAACCCATCGGGGGAGAAGGAGACTTTTTTTTTTTTTTTTTCATATGTTAGACGTTAAGAGGATTTTGTTATGTTACCTAGATATAACAAAGGACTTTAGGCGTACAGACTCATTATTTGTGCTTTTTTTTGGGCAACAAGAAAGGTTGCCAGGCTTCTAAAGTTTCTTTAGCCAGATGACTGAAATTATCCATTCTGGAGGCATACTCGCATGCAGGTTTGTTTACGCCAGCGGGAATTTGTGCACACTCAACCAGAGCACTTGCGGCCACTTGGGCAGAGAGAGCTGGAGCCACCCCAGAGCAGATTTGCAAGGCAGCAACATGGTCAAGTTTCCGCACGTTCATGCGACATTACAGGCTGGACCTTACATCTGCCAGCGATAGGGTATTTGTCAGGAAGGTCCTGCAGGCTGTTGTCCCGCCCTAAGGGGGTAAGTCTCTGTTATCCTCTCTGGTGCTGTCCTGAAAGACGCCTTGGGAAAATTAAAGTTAGACTTGGACTTCTGGAAAACAAGTTACTGCTTTCAGGACAGCAATGACCCGCCCTATTAGTTTTATGTACTATGCTGTGACTAACCTATGTGCTTATGTGTTGAAGCTGGGGCCGGAGCTTCTCTTCTACAACTGATGGATGGTAGGGAGGTGCTTCCCTTTAAAGATTTGGAGGAAGGAGGTGTTTCCTGGTTTCCGTTGGGAGGAGTCACGATCTCTCAGGTTCTGTCCTGAAAGACTTCTGGAAAACAAGTGACTAGCTAAAATATACCCCAATAGAAGCTCGATCTGTCCCAAAAGTGCCTCGGAGGAGGGTTCTTTCTTTCATGTTGTTCGGTCCTGTCCACATATACAAACTTTCTGGAAGGGAGTGGTCAGTGTCATTAATTCTGTAAGTAAATAAAAGTACCCTGTGACCCGATACCATTGTTACTTGGCATAGTCGACACACTGGAACCCCCAAACCAAAAAAGTCTTTGTTTTCTATGTGACCTTCTATGCCAGGAAGGACCCTCCTCCATTGCAACAATGGAAAGGAACCTCCTCTTCGACGATACAACAGTGGTGAACCCTAATAAATACAGCCCTGCCATTGTACAAACTGACCTATCTGGGATACAACTGCCCCAAAAAATTTGATAAGGTCTGGGAAACCTGGGTTCGTGAGCAACAGCTGTCCCTGGAGTAGGGGTTGGAGCCAAAAGACCAACAGCCATACACTGTTGAATACTATTTACTTACATGACTGTGCACCATAGGTTACTTCCAACCGATGCTCTTGCTTGTTTTTCTCGTGCCCTGGTAGAGATGCACCCCCCCCAACCCTCTTGCTTGATACCTAACTGCTCAATTGTAGGCAAACGCTGACTCCTTAGATGATGGAAATCCTTATACTCTCCTTATTTACCTTTCCCTGTACATGGTGATTTAAATATCTGTATCCTTTCCTGCATAGAACGATTGCCACTCTCAGTTGTAATAATAAAATGCAATACTGAAGGCGTACCATTGTCTTAACTCCTTTTATTTATTTTTTTATGGATTTTTATTTTTGTATCATCTACATTGCTTTCTACGATTGATGTGAATGCAACCACTGCTTACTGAGAAAAGAAAAAAAGGGGGCTGGTGGGACTTAAAATGAGACATGGATGGGTGTAGGAAGTTAATCTAGGATATCAAACATAGTATCACAATCCCAAAAGGGAAATCACTGTTACCATGAAAATATTGCTGAATAATCAACCCAAAAGAACGAAAATCAAAGCATGTATATGAATATCAAAATATATTGTAATAAAAATAAATAATACAGAGATCATGCAGTCAAAGGCATAATACAGGTAATAATAATCACATTGGCTTAATTGATGGTTCATAGTCAAGGACATGATTAAAAAGAGCAATCACAGTACATGGACATACAGGTGCAGTGAACATGATTATCCAAATATATAAATCCAGAATACTTGATAAAATGCATAGTTGGGCAGGCTTGAGCTTGGCATCTCTGATCATGGACTCGACGCGTTTCTTGGCGTTTAAAGCCAGTCATCAGGAGTGGGGTGCGTATACTTTAGGCGTTTCACGGATTTCCGCTTCGTCAGGGCCTTTGAACGCAGCACAGTAAGATATATATATTAGAGATTCAAAAAACTGTAAATGCATAGATACAGTGCGGCGGACGGTTGAGACTTGCGTGCCTGTGAGGATAGTTCCCCCCCCCCCCCCTGTCTGAGTCTGTGTGGATTGGCAAGGGCGGATCCCCGATAAGTATACCGGCTGGGACTAAAATACAGTGTGTGTATCAGAGTCAAAGTGAAAGAGGTGAGGTAAAACATCTCAACAAAACATATGGTAGGCACACAGTGTCAGTGTGTACACATAGGGGAACCAATCCTTAGAAGGGTCGAGGGTTGTGAACATAAAGGAAAGGAAAAACGTACCGCTCAAAAGCTTAAGAATTCACCAAATGGCTGCTCCCGCCCGGTCACTCACACAGGTGCTGGCTCTGCACTGATGCATGGGAAGAAAAGGAAACCCTGGACTGTCGCACTCTGTATAGACAGTTATTTATTCCAAAATTTCAGGTAAAAAATCCAAATTCAAAATAAATCCATAAATCCAAAACGACAAATGCAGGTAGTATACATGCAGGGAAGGATGGCTAACGTGTTTCACGTCACAAATTGATGCTTACTCATAGCTAGGGTGTGTGGGAATCAATAGAAGTATAAGTAGGAAATAAAAATGGGAAATGAAATGACTTCGCATCAATCAATGCTGAAAATACAGCTGACTGGAATAAGTTCATAATTGAATCCGACACTCCCAAGAAAGGAGGGGGAGGGGAAAAAAGGGAAGAGCACTCTTTTGAAAACCATTCATAGAAATACAAAATGTGTATAAATAATAAGTTAAACACTTAAAAATTAAATATGGACACACCAAAGTGTGTGTGTGTGTATGTATGTGTATATATGTATGTATGTGTGTGTATACACACATTATTTTTATATATATATATATATATATATATATATATATATATATATAGTGTGAAGTAAATAAGTGTAACGGTGATAAATATGAATGTCAATTTGATCGTGTTCAATATGAAAAAAATGATTTCTCTTATCCATGGACCGACACAGCGTGTCTTACACTTTACACGTGGGTATATGTCCCTGCTTGCAGGAGAAGACCTAGGCAGAATGTTAAAACATTCCAGAACAAACCAGAGCTGAACAGCCCCGCCCAGCGGGGCGGTCCCTCCGGACATTACCCTCACACCTGCAGCTAGCAGGCCTCAGTTTTTTTCTGCCTAGCAGAAGGAGAAGACGTGGCTCTCTCAGGAGCCAGTCTCCTGGAAGATTTTACTTTTAATTTTTATTCCTTTGGGAATTTTATTTTATTTTTGAGACCTTCAATCAACTGTCGGCTGGGCAACAGGTTGGGTACACTAGTATCCTCGTAGTCTTCCCTGTCCGACCATCGAGCGTGCTGATCCTCGCCTTGTGTGCGTGAGACTCAGTTCACGACATACCCCATGGCTCCGGGGGTGGCCGGGTTGCTTTCATGCTCCCGCGGTCCTCTCAAAATCAAACAGTACCTACTGTATCTTTCGCGGTGGACCGGGCCGACAGCTACGCAGTACGACTCTGTGATAGGCCTGTCTGAAACAAGCCAGTGAGTCCCTCTATGGGCAGCGGGGGTGTTCTCCAAGGTGCTTGCGGGACGGTTAAGTAGTCTCTCCTGCTGCAAGGTGAGTACATGCTGGCTGTGTTTCTGTGTGTGGGGGGTTCTCCCTGTCTCCCCCCTGTTATGCTGCTCTCTGCACCCTGTTGTGCTGTGTGGGGATGCTTGGGGGGTCACTCCCCCCTGGGGGGGCCGCTCCATGACTGTTATTTGGTTTGGGAAGTGTTCTGGGGGACTAGCTGTGTTTTCTGTGCGCCATTTGCGCTGTGTTTTATTTTTTTTAAAAGTGCGCCATTGGCGGCCATTTTGGCTGGGGCTTAATGCATAGTTATACTGGTGCCCGGTGGCCATTTTCTTGTAGCCGCGTCACGTTCACTTTCGTTTTCGGCCTCTAGCAGCGCTGCTGTACGGCGCGAAATACACACATCCTCACAGATTCTTCACCTCAGGCTGCACCAGCGCTACAGCGCGACTCATACAGCGCGGCTCATACAGCGGTACCGAGCGGTCCCTGGGGGTGGTGAGTACTCCAGGTATCCCCTCCTCAGCCCCAGCACGGCCTGTGGGTGGGCTGTATTATTCACTGTAATGGTGAATAAGGTCTCAGAGCGTGGCAATATTGGCGTCTGGTTCACCTGTTTCTTCACACTGTTAGAGACAACTGGCAGTGCTCCTGCACCTGCGGTCCTTAGGGACCAGTTGTCGGCAGTCCTGGTATCATTAATCTGACCGGGAGGAAGCAGTGTGTGAGCGCAAGGGAACAAAAAAGCCCCTATCCCCACTTTTTTTCCACAAAAAAAAAAAAAAGGGGGGGGGTGTGCGCTGATTCAGATATGGGCCTAGCCACTACCGCTCAGGACCCTAGCTCTGAATATATATTTGATGGTTTTGAACAGGACATTCCTTGCAAGGAAAACTCCAGTTCTGTGTCAGTAAATGACAGGGTGCTTGTTTTGTGAACTCATTGATGCAGTGAGGGACACTCGCAAGCTAAATGCTGCGGATGCAGAACCTCAGGCGGACGGTCTCCTCTGGTTCCTTAGGGCCGGGCCTTCTAAAAAGTGTTTTTTTTCAATATGTTCCTTACTTTGACCAGCTCACTGACAAGGTCTGGGGAAAAAGGCGCAGAAGACTTTTATGGTCCCGCAGCGTTTGCCTATAGATACCCCTTTGAAAATGCCCTACTTAAAACGTGGGCTTCTCCCCCAGTGGTCGACCCTCCAGTCGCCCGGTTGCACAAGGCCACCATTCTCCCGGTGGAGGGGACTCCTGCATTAAAGGACCCCACTCACAAGAGGTCAGAAGTGGTGAGTAGAGCTATGTTTGCCTTGTTGGGGTCCGCCCTACGGCTTGTGGTAGCGGCGACCCTTGTGTCTCCAACACTTTCGGGATGGGCAACTAATACAGGAGCATGATCTTCCTCCAGACACTATTGCTCTGGCCCACAAATGGTGCAGGGCCTGGTTTATGTGGCAACGCCACATTTGACGCGGCCCCTTATAACTCAGGGTATTGCATTGTCTGATCTGGTTGAAATGCTGGTCTGCTGACCTAGCTTCTAAAAAGCCTCCGAAGGGTTTACCATTGAAAGGTGGTCGGCTTTCCGGTGCTGCGCTGGATGACATCATCAAGGATGTCACGGGAGGTAAAAGCACTGTTCTTCCTCAGGCTGGCAAGGAGGCCGCTATAAGGGTCCTTCCTTTCCACAAAAAAGTTATTTTTTCCGTCAATCAACGGGGAGGCCCTCCCAGACGGACAGCGGTACGGCTGGTCGACACGAGCGCCCCTGGGTGCGTATGCCGAACAAGCCGGCTCCCTAGCCCGCCTCCGCGTGAAGTCTTGCCCCCTCCCGACTCTGGGGTAGGGGGGACGACTTTGCAGGTCCACGGATCAATGGACCTCCCGGATTTCCTACTGGTGGGTGTGCGAGGTGATCACCTCAGGTTACAGGATGGGTTCCGTTCCTAATTCCAGACAGATTCTTCCCTCAAATCTTTCTCTCCTTCCTGCCCGTCGGGTGGCCCTATGGGGCCTATTTAGGTTTGAGGTCCGGAGTGATTGTGCCGGTTCCGTCACCGGAGAGGTTTCAGGGATTCTACTCGAATTGTTTGTCGGCCCAAAAAAGAGACGGGGTTCGGCCTATCTTGGACCTCCAGGTCCTGAATGCCTTTGTGAAGGTGCAAAAATTCCGCATGGAATCCATTCGCACGGTGGTCAGTACACTCCGTCAAGGGGATTTTCTGGCGACCTTGGAAATCAAGGACGCCTAATTGTATGTTCCGATCTGCGCTTGCGATCGGCGAAGTCCACTATCAATTTGTGGCTCTTCCTTTCGGCCTAGCCCCGGCACCGAGGGTGTTCACCAAGGTGCTTGTACCGGTTCTAGCTTGCTATCTGGAATCTCGGTCTGATTCTGGACTCCTTGGAGGCAAAAGGTATTCCTACCTCCGGGGAAGCTACTGACACTTCAGTCTGCAGTGCGGATGCTGACATCCCAAAGAATGGTCGTCAATCCGTTTTTGCATGGGAGTCCTGGGACTCATGGTGATCTCTTTCGAGGCCATTCCGTATGCCCAATCACACACCAGGGCATTGCAGAAGGAGATCTTGTTCCCTTGGGACAAATCCGCGTTGTCTTTGGATTTTCCGATCCAGGTGAGCCACCTGGTCAGGGCGTCCCTGACATGGAGTTTGGGTCCCCGGCTCTTCGGTCCGGGAAGTCGTTACCTCCCCGTCCAATGGACGGTGTTCACTACGGACGCCAGCCTGAAGGGCTGGGGTGTAGTCTGGGGAGTCCTGTTGGCCCAAAGGCTTGGACTCCGGACGAAGCCTGTTTGCCGATCAATGTTCTGGAAATACGGGCCATCAGACTGTGCCTATCCTCGTGGTCTGAGAGATTGCAGAATCGTTCCATTAGGATCCTGTCGGACAAGTCACGGTGATGGCGTATGTCGACCATCAAGGGGGAACTCGGAGCTCAGCTGCGGCTTCCGAGGTCCCCCGTACCCTGAAGGGGGCTAAAAGAAGCGTGCCGGCTTTGTCAGCCGCTTACATTCCGGGCATAGAACTGGCGGACTATTGAGTCGCCAGATGTTGGACCAGGGAAAGGGGTCCTTGCACCTGGAGGTATTTCAACTCCTTTGCCACACAGACGGTGGGGCACACCGGAGGTGGACCCGATGGCCTCTCGACTCAATTGCAAGTTGTCGAGATTTGTGGCCAGATCCAGGGATCCTTGGGCGGATGCCTCAGAGGCGTCAGTGGCCCATGGGGTCATGATCACCTGATACACGTTTATCCTCCGCTGCAGTTGCTTCCTCGCCTGCTGCGCAGGGTGGCGACCGAGGGAATTCCGGTGATCCTCATTGCTCCGGATTGACCTCGGCTTCACTGGTACGCCGATCTGGTACGTCTCGTCGCAGCCGTTCCCTGATGGTTGTCAATAAGGGAGGACTTTCTGTCTCCGTCATATATTTCACCTGCTTTTACAGTCTCTGGCCTTAACGGCATGGTTGTTTAAAGCCAGGTGTTGAGAGACCGAGGTCTCTCGGACTTGGTCATTTCGTCCATATTAAGGACACGGAAGTCTTCCTCCAGAACTATCTCTGTACCTGGAAAAGCTTACATCGCCATGTGCGAAGAGCTGGACTGACTTCCTCGGACGTATTCCGTCCTTAGAATCCTGCGTTTCCTACAGCATGGCGTGGCCCAAAGGCTCGCTTTGAGTATCATTAAGGGTCAGTTTCGGCCTTGGCCGTCTTCTTTCGGTGACCACTGGCGGGTCATTCCTTGGTTGGCACCCTTGTGCAGGGGGTTCGCCATGGGCTCCCTCCTGTCAAGTCTCCTCTCCCCCCGTGGGATCGGAATTGGTACTCTCGGTTCTCCAGGAACCTCCTTTTGAGAATATCAGGGATATTCCCCTCTTCACTTTGTCTCAGAGGGTGGCCCTTTTTAGTGGCAATTACTTCTGTTAGACGAGTATCTGAATTGGCGACCTTGTACTGCAAGTCGCCATTTTTAGTCATCCATAAGGATAAGGCGGTGTTGCATCCGCGACTTTCTCTTTTGTCAAGGGTGATCTCGACCTTTCACCTAAAATGAGGACATTGTCCTCCCGTCCTAGAGTCCTCGCCCATCGCATCCCAGAGAGTGTGCGCGGCACACTTTGAATGTGGTACGAGCCTTGCGGGTGTGCCTGTCTGCTGCTTCTATTCGGAAGTCTATTCTCTGGTTGACTGTCTCTGGTCAGAAACAGGGTCAATCGGCTTCGTCTGCCACCTTTTTCTAGGTGGATCGGACAAACCGGCTTTCAAGCCTATGCGCTCATGGGGCGGGCGCTTCCCTTCCCGGTTACGGCGCATTCCACCAGGGCAATTGGTGCTTCCTGGGTTTTCCGACATCAAGCGTCGGTTGCACAAGTGTGCAAGGCGGCGACCTGGTCGTCTGTTCATACCCTTTCTAAGTTTTATAGGGTTGATGTGGCTGCATCTCCGGATGCTTCCTTCGGCCGCAAGGGGTTGCAGGCCGCTGTTTAAAGTGGCAACTCCTCCGTTGAGGAGCTCTGCCTTGTTTGGAGTGAAGTTTTTTGTTTTTTCCATTTATACTGCTCCCATCCCTCTTGACACTGCTTTGGGACATCCCACGTGTAAAGTGTAAGACACGCCGTGTCGGTCCATGGATGATAAGAGAAAATAGGATTTTTGTACTCACCGTAAAATCCATTTCTCTGACATCCATGGACCGACACGGCACCCACCCTTCCTTTAAGTTTGTGCTGCTTTGTTACGAACTGAGGCCTGCTAGCTGCAGGTGTGAGGGTAATGTCCGGAGGGACCGCCCCCCTGGGTGGGGCTGTTCAGCTCTGGTTTGTTCTGGAATGATTTAACATTCTGCCTAGGTCATCTCCTGCAAGCAGGGACATTTACCCACGTGTAAAGTGTAAGACATGCCGTGTCGGTCCATGGATGTCAGAGAAATTGATTTTACGGTGAGTACAAAAATCCTATTTTTTTTTTTTTTTTTTTTTTTTTTAAATGAGAAAATGAATGAAATAATTTTTTGGGGAGATAAACTATATGTATAAAAATATCCATACATATAAAATAGTTATTATGTGATATTCGTGTAAATTAATAATAATGGTGTTTTACAAATGCTCCAAAACTATAATGATGAATGAATTAATAAAATGTAATTACATTTAAATGCACAAAAATGTGCACATTGAGTGCTACTACCAAACAGACTATATGACAACTACGTGAAAGTGTAGGGAATAATGATAAAAGTGAATAAGTGGATTATATATTATATGTGATCATAAGAAAATATATGTGTGTGTGTGTGTGTGTGTGTGTGTGTGTAAAGTGTAAAGAAATATCCATATATAGATGTCTATAAACGTGTTATATAGCATAATCTAATCCACCTTATATTGGGTCTGTGGATATAATGCAATGCGTCAAAACAAAATAGACATGGCTAAATCAATAAATTTCAATGAAATTCAATAAAATTCATGTGTGAATATGTGCATTAACCGAAGACACATTTCTCTCCTGTATGCACACATGAACCTTGAACTTTCAACTTTAGACATAAACCATAAATGAAAAATATGTAATAAATGAACATAAGAATTTACAAAGATATACACGATAATGTACAATAAAATCATGTAAGGGGGTACAAGAAAATGTGTGAAAGGAAATTTGTGTGTTCAAATCCATGTTGAAACATGGTATTAACCACACACGATACTATCTGGCAAGATGACAGATGTGCATCTTTTCATGGATGTACCTTCATCTTTGCGGTTTAAGATGTAAACCCAATATTCTAATAATTATCATGATGTTAACCTTAATTGATGTTGACAATTAAGGTTAACATCATGATAATTATTAGAATATTGGGTTTACATCTTAAACCGCAAAGATGAGGGTACATCCATGAAAAGATGCACATCTGTCATCTTGCCAGATAGTATCGTGTGTGGTTAATACCATGTTTCAACATGGATTTGAACACACAAATTTCCTTTCACACATTTTCTTGTACCACCTTACATGATTTTATTGTACATTATCGTGTATATCTTTGTAAATTCTTATGTTCATTTATTACATATTTTTCATTTATGGTTTATGTCTAAAGTTGAAAGTTCAAGGTTCATGTGTGCATACAGGAGAGAAATGTGTCTTCGGTTAATGCACATATTCACACATGAATTTTATTGAAATTTATTGATTTAGCCATGTCTATTTTGTTTTATGACACATTGCATTATATCCACAGACCCAATATAAGGTGGATTAGATTATGCTATATAACACATTTATAGACATCTATATATGGATATTTCTTAACACTATATATATATATATATATATATATATATATATATATATATATATATATATATATATATATATATATATATATATAAATATAAATATTTTCTTATCACATAAAATATATAATCCACTTTTATCATTATTCCCTACACTTTTTTACGTAGTTGTCATATAGTCTGTTTGGTAGTAGCACTCAATGTGCACATTTTTGTGCATTTAAATTTAATTACATTTTATTAATGAATTCATCATCATAGTTTTGGAGCATTTGTAAAACACCATTATTATTTTCATTTACACGAATATCACATAATAACTATTTTATATGTATGGATATTTTTATACATATAGTTTATCTCCCCAAAAAATAATTTCATTAATTTTCAATTTTTTTTTAAGGGGAATATATATATATATATATATATATATATATATATATATATATATATATATATATATATATATATATTTATTTTTTTGTTCATATTTTCATATTGAACACGATCAATTGACATTCATATTTCTCACCGTTACACTTATTTACTTCACACAATATATATATATATATATATATATATACACACTTTGGTGTGTCCATATTTAATTATTAAGTGTTTAACTTATTATTTATACACATTTTGTATTTCTATGAATGGTTTTCAAAAGAGTGCTCTTCCCTTTTTTCCCCTCCCCCTCCTTTCTTGGGAGTGTCGGAATCAATTATGAACTTATTCCAGTCAGCTGTATTTTCAGCATTGATTGATGCGAAGTCATTTCATTTCCCATTTTTATTTGCTACTTATACTTCTATTGATTCCCACACACCCTAGCTATGAGTAAGCGTCAATTTGTGACGTGAAACGCGTTAGCCATCCTTCCCTGCATGTATACTACCCGCATTTGTCGTTTTTGGATTTATGGATTTATTTAGAATTTTGGATTTTTTACCTGAAATTTTGGAATAAATAACTGTCTATACAGAGTGCGGCAGTCCAGGGTTTCCTTTTCTTCCCACGGTTGTGAACATAAACCCAGATCCATATCAAGGGGAACCTTGAATGTTTAGAAAGAGCTTCTCTCCTCGTGGTCCCTCTCATGCACTCCCCTTCCAGCGATGAGGGGGGGGGGCGGACCTTGGCGCATCGGCATCATGCCTAGCACGTGACACTGGCAGGTGTGTCATGGCTTTTTTCCATCCCGCTCAGCTGGAGGGGGCTAGACGGGCTCCCGCTAAAGTTTGCTGTACCTTGGGTGGGCGTTCATTTCGGCCCCACCCCTGGCTAACGCGATGACACATGGCGTTGGCGGGGGCACGCCCCTGTTTGTGGGTACTTAGGCCAGTCTCATCCTGACAGTGTCACTTCACTGAGTCCTACTAGCTGAGAGGTTCCCTTTGTCTCCATCCCTGCCCACACCTTGTTTCAGTTTCACTTTCCCATTCCTTTCTTTCCTCCCTGCCATCCTGATCTTTTTCATTTCCCTACTTACTTTATCACTTGTTCCCATACACTCGGGGTCCATTTTTGGTCCCCAACCACACTTCCCCACCAACCGCCTATGCAGCTTCTTGCTCACATCAGCTTTGTTCCCCCACCCATCTCACTTCTGGGAACCCACTTTGTCAACACCCTTTCCTTTTGCTTTTCAATTTTTGTGTATTGGTTTTGACCCTCTATTTTACTGACAACCTCCATCACTTTTTGCCAGCCCATGCACATTGCTCCACGCCATGCCTCTTGTCAGTCTGACACTGTACTATGACTGTCCAGTTTTTGCCTTGGCCGATGTCCCACTCCATCATCTCCATGGCTCTCCTTCTGGAGGGTTCTTGGACTGCAGGGGTTCCATCCCCGCCTCAATCCGGGGGAGACAACTCACTCAGGACCACCATCCTACTTCCTTAATGGAACGCTTGAACTGACCCCTTTTTGGGCTTTCCCATGGGTAATGTATAAACCCACCAACTCTACCTTGTTTTAAGCATTACTTACATATACTCTTTATGACCTCATTGACCTATTTATTCACCTCCCCCCCCCCCCTTTTTTTTCTAGCTAAAGTATACGCACCCCACTCCTGATGACTGGTTTTAAAGGCCAAGAAACGCGTTGAGTCCATGCTCAGGGATGCCAAGCTCAAGCCTGCCCAACTATGCATTTTATCAAGTATTCTGGATTTATATATTTGGATAATCATGTTCACTGCACCTGTATGTCCATGTACTGTGATTTCTCTTTTTAATCATGTCCTTGACCAGGGCTTGACAAATTTGCTTGGAATCTAGGAGCCAGCTAAAAAAGTTAGGAGCCAGGAACGCGCTCTGTCCCGCCAAGCTCGCGCGCAGAAGCGAACGCATACGTGAGTAGCGCCCGCATATGAAAGCGGTGTTCAAACCACACGTGAGGTATCGCCGCGATCGGTAGAGCGAGAGCAATAATTCTAGCCCTAGACCTCCTCTGTAACTCAAAACATGCAACCTGTAGAATTTTTTTAAACGTCGCCTATGGAGATTTTAAAGGGTAAAAGTTAGTCGCCATTCCACGAGCGGACGCAATTTTGAAGCGTGACATGTTGGGTATCAATTTACTCAGCGTAACATTATCTTTCACAATATAAAAAAAAAATTGGGCTAACTTTACTGTTACACTTTTTTTTTAAATAAAAAAATAAGATATTTTTTCCCAAACAAGTGCGCTTGTAAGACCGCTGCGCAAATACGGTGTGACAGAAAGTATTGTAACGACCGCCATTTTATTCTCTAGAGTGTTAGAATAAAAAATATATATAATGTTTTTGGGGGTTCTAATGAGATGGCAGGGAAAACAGACAGGGAAACTCCATTAGCATTGCTGGTTGTCATACCAACTGCCACCACAAGATGGCGCTAGTTCACAGAAGGAAGCATAGGCCTGCAGAAGGCCGCAAAGCCGCGGCCTCAATTACCGGCCGGCGCGAACCGACGCGATCCCGCCACGCGGAGGGGGGGGGGGCGCAAGGAGACACAGGATACCCCAGCTGTGCTGTGCCAGGTCGCTAATTCTAGTCGCAATGGCGACCTGGCACCCGGGGTTTGTCGAGCCCTGTCCTTGACTATGAACCATCAATTATGCCAATGTGATTATTATTACCTGTATTATGCCTTTGACTGCATGATCTCTGTATTATTTATTTTTAATACAATATATTTTGATATTCATATACATGCTTTGATTTTCGTTCTTTTTGGGTTGATTATTCAGCAATTTTTTTCATGGTAACAGTGGTTTCCCTTTTGGGATTGTGATACTATGTTTGATATCCTAGATTAACTTCCTACACCCATCCATGTCTCATTTAAAGTCCCACCAGCCCCCTTTTTTTTTTCTTTTCTCAATGTACAAGAGATGGAGGCATGGGTAAGGTTACTATGGGTTCCAACAGATCACTTATTTACTTTTTCAACCACTGCTTACTGTTTTTTTTTTTTTTTCCTATTTGTTTTTATTGAAAATAACCAAAATGTTAAAAAAAATGCTACACCCAGGTAATCCCTTTTTGTGGCTTGTAAATGTCTTAAAAAAAAAAAAGAGGAGCCGGACTTACACTACAGGGAAGGGCACTCCTATGTCGTCAGTAGCTCCTGATGAACCTAGTCGTATCCCTAGTGTTGTATCCCCTGAAAGACCAGAGGCGTCCCGGCAATCTGAGCCACTGCGCCTATCTGGTATTATGTCTACAGTCAACGCTGCTGCTTCACTCTTTATTACCAAGGATGAACAGTCCTCGGCTCTAGCCGGGTTAGAGCACAGGATTTCTGGCATGATTGCTACCATCCCGCAGGGTGGCAGGAAGCGTGGCAGACCCCCCCCCCTCCCCTGAGCCTCCTAGTTTGGAGCAGGAACGGGTTGAGGATAGGGAAGAGCTAAAAGCTCAGTATTCTGTGGAGGGCCTGGTGGATGAGTTTGCTTCTGAGCAATCTGGACAAGAAGATATCCAGTTGGTGTCGCAGAGGCTTTTGATCCAGACTCTTACTGAGATGGTTCGTTCTGCCTTTAATTTGCCTCTTGCAGAGGTTACTGAGCCCCCCTGGTCCTCTTTGGGGTCCCTGAGGCCTCTTCAGGCTGCACAGGCTTTCCCCTTACACCCACTGTTGGAACAGGCAGTGTATGCTGATTGGGAACATCCTGACAGGATTTTTGTTCCTCCTAAGAGGTTTTCCCTTTTATATCCCATGGATGAAAAGTTCATTAAAAAGTGGAGCATGCCAGCCGTTGATGCAGCAGTCTCTTCCTTAAACAGGAACTTAACTTGTCCGGTGAAAAATGCGCAGGGCTTGAAAGACCCTGTTGACAAGAAACTGGAGTTATTATTAAAGGCTTCCTTTTCTTTGGCCAGTTCAGCTATTCAGCCAGCTGCTGCAGCAATTGGTACCTGTCAGTCCGTAAAGGATCAGGTCAAGACGGCCTGACAGGCCTAACCAGGAGGATGATCTTGCTGAAAATAAGACAGATATTCCATGAGCTCTGTGTTTTGCTGTTGATGCCTTTTAAAGGATTCAATACAGCAGGTTTCTTGTTTGGCTCTCTTGTCTGTACATATGCACAGACTTGTGTGGCTTAAGAACTGGTCAGCCGAGTTTCCTTGTAAGAGGTTATTGGCAGGTTTCCCCTTTCATGGGGAACGTTTGGTAATGAGTTGGACAAATATATCCAAAATATTTCCGGAGGGAAGAGCTCTCTACTTCCTGTAAAGAGAAACACCAGGCGTCCCCCGTTTTTAAAACCTCCAGGGACTGCTTCCTCAGGTGTCTCTGCGCCAAGGCAGTTCAGCCGCCAACAGGGCGCTAGAGCCAGGGCAAGCCGCAAGGCCAGGGCCAGATAAAGCCCTGGCTCCAAAGCTCTTCTAAACCCGGCATCAAGCCCTCCGTTTTAGGGAACGCCCCCACTCTATCGGGTGGGGGGAGACTGCTGCACGCTGCGGACATTTGGAGAACAGTGGTTCAGGACGAGTGGGTCACCTCGACTATATCCCGATGTTACAAGCTGGAGTTACGGGGGTTCCCCCTCAGAGGTTTCTAAGATCCAACATTCCCTCGAATTCTCCAAAAATAAACTTACTGTTTCAGGCACTACATCATTTAGTGCATTAAGGAGTGATTGTACAGGTTCCTGTATCCGAAAGGGGCGCAGGGTTTTATTCAAACCTGTTTTTATGGTTCAAAAACCAAACTGGGACACAAAGCCGTCAGTAGATCTAAGATCCCGGAACCAGTATCTACTAATCCAATCCTTTCGGATGGAGTCTGTCTGCTCAGTTGTAGCCTCGCTCCAGATCGGAGACTTTCTAACCTCCATCGATATAAAGGACGCATATTTACACGTACCTATCTTTCGGCCTTCTCAGAGGTTCCTGCGATTTGCAGTAGAGGAATGTCATTTTCAGTTTGTGGCTCTTCCCTTTCGGGCTTGCCACAGCTCCCTGGGTGTACACAAAGGTCCTAGCACCAGTACTGGGTCTTTTAAGGGCCCAAAGGATCTTGGTGCTTGGGTATCTGGACGACCTCCTGCTCAGATAACACTCACTACAAGCTCTAGAACAGAGCATAACCTGCACAGTGCTGTATTTGGAAAGCTTAGGCTGGGTCATAAATATCAGTCAGCCTTGAGACCAGCTCAGACTGAAATATTTAGGTTTGATCCTAGATACGGTCCAAGCAAGAGTATTTTTGCCACCCGTAAGGATCTGTGGTCTAAAGGATCAGGTGCGTCCGATAAGGGGCACAAGACAACCCTCCATTCAGCTCTGTATGATTCTTCTAGGAAGGATGGTGTCCTCCAAGGCAGTGCCCTATGCCCAGTTCCATTCCAAGCCTATACAACAAGACATCTTGTTGGCTTGGCTCAGGACAAGAAAAGCCCTGGATTATCCAATGTTCTTATCTCCTCGGGCACCCTTAAGCCTAAACTGGTGGTTGCAGGATCAGAACCTGCAAAAGGGAAGATCCTTTCTGCCAGTAACTTGGAGAGTACTAACTATAGATGCCAGTCTCTTAGGCTGGGTAGTGACCCTAGAGGGACTCACAGTTCAGGGAGAATGGTCAAGGACAGAACAGATCCTGCCCATCAACATTCTGGAGTTACAAGCAGTAGGTCAGGCCCTACGGTCCTGGACAGTGGAGCTTCAGGACTGTCCTATCGGGGTTCAGTTCGACAATGCCACTGCAGTGACCTATATAAACCACCAAAAAAAGAGGAGAATAGGGACTGATGGAACCACTCAAACACCTCCATCCCTATGTGAACCAAAAGGAGAAAAAGCAATCGCCCTGGGACTTTATATGAGGTAGAAGAGATAGGCACATGTTGGCAAGGAAGTTGTAATAAAATCTATTTATTCGTAACAACATAGTTGAATACCAAAATGGAGACAGCAAAGAGTATGCGTCGCCAGGCATAGTAGCCAAAGTATACAGCATGGGTACAAAACATAGATCTAAAACAATTACAATGCATCCATAGGATAACAATGGTATAGGTTTCATGTACAGGTAGACAAGTAAAATTTTTTGGCGGTGCAATCAATGAAATGGAAGAGATGAGAGGAAGATTATACTAAGTAAAACATTACATTTTATTGAACATATGCATAAAAATCGATCTCAGGCGATCGCAGGTATACATAAAGTAATGCGAAAGTGGTTATAATGCAATTTGGAGAATAGTCACAATTAGTAAGTCATAATTAAGAAAAGAGCAAAAAACTGGTCGCATCAACCCGACATGTTTCGCTTTGATAGCTTCTTCGGGGGTAGTGCAATAGTGCTCAGAACTGGTATTGACAACTGTATAGACAAAAAATGAAAGCTAAATACATATTTATTACAAAAAAGGAAAACATCATAGTGAATCACAATATTTTTAAAGAAGGAGTCAAGATCAGCATGCTTCCATCTAGGGGCCAATACACTTACCCAATCATGGATCTCCGGCAAGTGACACCACCAAAAAGTCCCTGGATCAGACAAAGGACCCCCAAGGGGGTGTGGACTGTCCCTATTGATCAGAGGACAAGATAAGGAAACTGGGTAGTAAAAGGAAAATTGAGAATGTGAAACAAAACCAGAGTGAGGAAGGGGTAAAGAGGGGAAGGGGAGGGGGGGGAGGGGTAAAAGGACAAAGGACATTTTTTTTTTTTTTTTTTTTTTTTTCCTTTCACCCCTCCCCCCCCCTCCCCTTCCCCTCCTTTCCCTGTTTACCCCTTCCTCACTCTGTTTTGTTTCACATTCTCAATTTTCCTTTTACTACCCAGTTTCCTTATTTTGTCCTCTGTGATCAATAGGGACAGTCCACACACCCTTGGGGGTCCTTTGTCTGATCCAGGGACTTTTTGGTGGTGTCACTTGCTGGAGATCCATGATTGGGTAAGTGTATTGGCCCCTAGATTGAAGCATGCTGATCTTGACTCCTTCTTTAAAACTATTGCGATTCACTATGATGTTTTCCTTTTTTGTAATAAATATGTATTTATCTTTCATTTTTTTGTCTATACAGTTGTCAATACCAGTTCTGAGCACTATCGCACTACCCCCGAAGAAGCTATCAAAGCGAAACATGTCGGGTTGATGCGACCAGTTTTTTGCTCTTTTCTTAATTATGACTTACTAATTGTGACTATTCTCCAAATTGCATTATAACCACTTTCGCACCAGCCAGGCACCTTCAGCAGACCACAGGATCCATCCGGATTTTCCTATGCGGCGTTGTCCATATGCCTCGCCCCCTCAGCTCCCGAACCGGACTTTGGTTTGCCCCCGTCCTGGTACGCGGTGGTTGGCCTCTCAGTCCAGATATTGGGGAGTACCAGGTCTTCCTATTGGCTGGACCCCCTCGACATTTCTTATGCCCCCATTACATATTGTTGTCATATATATATTTTTTTCTATCTTACAACAGATATAACGTTTGTGCATCTGTCCCTGAGGAAGCAAGTAGAGCTTGCGAAACGCGTAGGGCTTACCTGATGCCTCACATATCTGACTTGTCAAGTACCCGTGCTCACCGCAGTTTACTTATACTATATGTTAACATTTTATGTACCATATATGAACTATTTTATTGTGTGCACCATTTTACTGGTCTACCTGTACATGAAACCTATACCATTGTTATCCTATGGATGTATTGTAATTGTTTTATGTCTATGTTTTGTACCCATGCTGTATACTTTGGCTACTATGCCTGGCGACGCATACTCTTTGCTGTCTCCATTTTGGTATTCAACTATGTTGTTACGAATAAATAGATTTTATTACAACTTCCTTGCCAACATGTGCCTATCTCTTCTACCTCATATAAAGTCCCAGGGCAATTGCTTTTCCTCCTAATATAAACCACCAAGGCAGTACCAGGACTCGGGGTCGTTAAGCTCTGAAGGAGGTGAACCACCTACTAGCCTGGGCAGAGGGACATGTGCCAATTTTCTATCAGCAGTCCATATCCCAGGTGTAGAGAACTGGAAGGCAGATTATCTCAGCCGCCAGCAGATCTGCCCGGGGGAATGGTCCCTACACCCAGGGGTGTTGCAGGAAATTTGCCAGCGTGGTGATGGCCAGAGGTCGACCTATTGACATCCAGGTTCAACAACAAGCTACAGCAGTTTGGGTCCCGAACAAGGGATCCTCTGGCAATTGGAGCAGATGCTCTGGTAGTTCCATGGAGCCAGTACTCCCTGATTTATGCTTTTCCTCCCGAACCACTCATCCACACGGCGCTATACACGCTTTCTGCCATCTGTCCTGTACAGTGAAAACTGGGATTCATCCGTGAAGAGAACACCTCTCAAGTGCCAGATGCCATCGAAAGTGAGCATTTTCCCACTCTAGTCGGTTATGACGACAAACTGCAGTCAGGACGAGACCCCGATGAGGACGAGAGCATGCAGATGAGCTTCCCTGAGACGGTTTCTGACAGTTTGTGCAGAAATTCTTTGAGTATGCAAACCGATTGTTGCAGCAGCTGTTCGGGTGGCTGGTCTGATGATCTTGGAGGTGAAGATGCTGGATGTGGAGGTCCTGGGCTGATGTGGTTACACATGGTCTGCGGTTGTGAGGCCGATTGGATGTACTGCCAAATTCTCTGAAACGCCTTTTAGAGACAGCTTATGGTGGAGAAATTAACATTGCATTCAAGGGCAACAGCACTGGTGGACATTCCTGCAGTCAGCATGCCAATTGCACACTCCCTCAAAACTTGCAACATCTGTGGCATTGTGCTGTGTGAGAAAACTGCCTATTTTAGAGTGGCCTTTTATTGTGGCCAGCCTAAGGCACACCTGTGTAATAATCATGCTGTCTAATCAGCATCTTGATATGCCACACCTGTGAGGTGGATGGATTATCTTGGCAAAGGAGAAGTGCTCACTAACACAGATTTAGACAGACCTGAGAAATAATAGGCCTTTTGTGTACATAGAAAAAGTCATAGAACGTTGCGTTCAGCTCAAGATAAATAGGGGCAAACGCAAAAGTGTTGCTTTTATAATTTTGCCGTGTGTGTGTATATGTATGTGTGTGTATATGTATGTGTGTGTATGTATGTATGTATGTATATATATATATATATATATATATATATATATATATATATATATATATAAAATACATACATACATACATACATACATACATACTGCTCCAAAAAACTAAGGGAACACTTTTGAATCAGAACTCCTGGGATATTGATCTGGTCAGTTAAGTAGCAGAGGGGGTTTTTAATCAGTTTCAGCTCCTTTTCTGTTAATTGAAATTAACAGGTGCACTAGATGGGCAACAATGAGACAACCTCCAAAACGGGAAGGGTTTTTCAGGTGGAGGTGTCTGACATTTTTTTGCCCTACTCATCTTTTCTGACTGTTTTTCACTAGTTTTGCATTTGGCTAGGGTCAGTGTCACTACTGGTAGCATGAGGCGATACTTGGACCCTATAAAGGTTGCACAGGCAGTCCAACTTCTCCAGGATGGCACATCAATACGTGTCATTGCCAGAAGGTTTGCCGTGTCTCCCAGCACAGTCTCAAGAGCATGGAGGAGATTCCAGGAGACAGGCAGTTACTCTAGGAGAGCTGGACAGAGCTGTTGAAGGTTCCTAACCCATCAGCAGGGCCGGTATCTGCTCCTTTGTGCAAGGAGGAACAGGATAAGCACTGCCAGAGCCCTACAAAATGACCTCCAGCAGGCCACTGGTGTGAAGGTCTCTGACAAAAGAATCAAACAGACTTCATGGGGGTCGCCCGAGGGCCTGATGTCCTCTAGTGTGCTCTGTGCTCACTGTCGGACACTGTGGAGCTCGATTGGCATTTTCCATTGAACACCAGAATTGGCAGGTCCGCCACTGGTGCCCCATGCTTTTCACAGATGAGCAGGTTCACCCTGAGCACATGTGACAGACATGAAAGGGTCTGGAGAATGTTATGCTGCCTGTAACATCGTTCAGCATGACCGGTTTGGTGGTGGGTCAGTGATTGGTCTGGGGAGGCATATCCATGGAGGGACGCACAAACCTCTACAGGCTACACAATGGCACCCTGACTGCCATTAGGTATGGGGATGAAATTCTTGGACCCATTGTCAGACCGTACGCTGGTGCAGTGGGTCCTGGGTTCCTACTGGTGCACGACAATGCCCAGCCTCATGTGGAGAGAGCATGCAGCCAGTTCCTGGAGGATGAAGAAATTTATACCATTAAATGGCCCCCACGCTCACCTGATGTAAATACAAAATAACACCTCTGGGACATTGTTTCGGTCCATCCGGTGCCGCCAGGTTGCACCTCAGTCTGTTCAGGAGCTCAGTGATGCACTGGTCCAGATATGGGAGGAAATACCCCAGGACACCATCCGTCGTCTCATTAGGAGCATGCCCTGATGATGTCAGGCATGCATACAAAGCACTTGGGGGCCATACGAACTACTGAGGACCATTTTGAGTTGTTGCAATGAAATTTCAGCAAAATGGGCTAGCTTGCTGCATAATTTTTTCACTTTGATTTTCGGGGTGTCTTTGAATTCAGCCCTCTGTAGGTGGATAATATTATTTCCATCAAATGATGTGCCATCCTTTCATTCCTAACACATTACCCAGTCCATATCAGTATAGATATCCAGCATGAGATTTTGCCCCGTTGAGATCTGATGTGTTTTCAAAGTGTTCCTTTAATTTTTTTGAGCAGTGTGTGTATGTGTAATAAAATTAAGTGTGTGTAAGTGTGTGTGTGTGTGTGTGTATATGTGTATATGTGTATATGTATGTATGTATATGTATATATATATATATGTATATATATATGTATATGTGTATATATATATATAATTAGGGCTGGGCGATTTTCCCCCAAAAAAAAATCTGCGATTTTTTTTTTTATTTTTTTTTTTTATAAAAAACTCGATTTACGATTCAATTTTTTTTTTTTTTTTTTTATTATATTAAAGTGCATCAACAAACAAAATTGCAAAGGCAAACCCTTTCTCTAACTGCAAAGTCAGTGTGCAACAAACACACAATATAATCCAGCGCTCATGGAACATACATTATTAACTATTGAAAACTCTTGAAACTCTGTGTTTGATTCCTTCTGTCCCAGCCTTGCTGCGATCCTGGCTCTGCATCCTTTTGGGTTGGAGGGCCCTCCACACGCTGGTCTGCCTGTTGTCCATCATTCAAGGCAGGGCTCGACAAACCCCGGGCGCCAGGTCGCCATTGCGACTAGAATTAGCGACCTGGGGCGGCACAGCTGGGGAATCCTGTCTCTCCGTGCCCCCCCCTCCGCGCCGCGGGATCGCGTCGGGCCGCGCCGGCCGGTAATTGAGGCCGCGGCTTTGCGGCCTTCTGCAGGCCTATGCTTCCTTCTGTGGTCTAGCGCCATCTTGTGGTGGCCGTTGGTATGACAACCAGCAATGCTAATGGAGTTTCCCTGTCTGTTTCCCCTGCCATCTCCTTCCCTCTAATTAGAACCCCCAAACATTTATATATATTTTTTATTCTAACACCCTAGAGAATAAAATGGCGGTCGTTGCAATACTTTCTGTCACACCGTATTTGCGCAGCGGTCTTACAAGCGCACTTTTTTGGGAAAAAATACACTTTTTTTAATAAAAAAATAAGACAACAGTAAAGTTAGCCCAGTTTTTTTTTATATTGTGAAAGATAATGTTACGCTGAGTAAATTGATACCCAACATGTCACGCTTCAAAATTGCGTCTGCTCGTGGAATGGCGACTAACTTTTACCCTTTAAAATCTCCATAGGCGACGTTTAAAAAATTCTACAGGTTGCATGTTTTAAATTAGAGGAGGTCCAGGGCTAGAAGTATTGCTCTCGCTCTACCGATCACGGCGATACCTCACGTGTGGTTTGAACACCGCTTTCATATGCGGGCGCTACTCACGTATGCGTTCGCTTCTGCGCGCAAGCTCGGCGGGACGGGGCCTGTTCCTGGCTCCTAACTTTTTTAGCTGGCTCCTAGATTCCAAGCAAATTTGTCAAGCCCTGATTCAAGGTACTGTGCTCACACGGAGATCATGCCACAGGCTTTGTTTTGACTTTAACCCCCTCCTTGCTCCACGGATGTCACTGCAAGTTTAACAAGTTTGTCACCACTGGCAACTGGAGAGTTAAGATTCATTTGCCCTCTGCACATTTGGGATTGGATCCCTCTCTTTATTGTGATTAATAAATGGACTAAGCTTTTTTATCAATTCTTCAAGAGTTTTCAATAGTTAATAATGTATGTTCCATGAGCGCTGGATTATATTGTGTGCATGTTGTGTATTTTGTACTTCTGGGTACGGATTTTTTCTTGCTGCGCTGGATCCTGTTTTTTCCCCCTTTTGGATACTTTGTACTTCCCAAAATATTTGGGATTTTTTTCTTATTATTATCATCCATTATATTTTTTTCTTTATCCACCAATTTAGCGCTTGTGACCTTTTGTTGTTTTTTGCAGTGTGCAACAAAGATTGTTAAACATCCAAATTATTAATACTGTATTTGGATTTAGCTAATAAAATAACAAAAAATCCTGAGGTTACTCTTAGTTGAATTGAACTGTGTTCATGCCTCACTGTACCCTTGTCTCACTGTACCCTTGTCTCACTGTGCCCGTGTCTCACTGTGCCCATGCTTCAATCACTGTGCCCGTACCTGATGCAGATTTTCATGGTATACGGATTTTACTGCTACACCGGTGGCCATTCCAGTATTCAAAAGCCGCGCCTCCTCCTCGTCTGTGATAGGCGGAACACTCAATTTCCCAGCATTCAGTGTTCCGCCTATCATGGTCATCCTCATAACACAGACGAGGATGAGAGGATGTCCGTGATAGGCTGAATACTGCCTGCTGTGAAATTGAGTGTTCCGCCTATCACAGACGACGAGGACTCGGGAGGTGCGGCTTTTGAACACTGCAATGGGCGCCGTCTGTCTGCATGACACGCTGATCAGGTGGGCAGATGGCGGCTGCAGCGAGTAGATGTAATTGGGGTAACGCTGCCCAGTGCCATTATGGATACGCCCCCTGCAGTCCTGCTACGGAAACTTTGAAGGAAAAAAAAAAGAATCTAAAAAAATCGATTTTCTTCAAAACTGAATCGATTTGAGCTCAAAACTCGATTCAAGATTAAAATCGATTTTTTTCCCAGCCCTAATATGTGTGTGTGTGTGTGTGTGTGTGTGTGTATATATGTGTGTGTATATATATATATATATATATATATATGTGTATATATGTGTGTGTGTGTGTATATATGTATATATGTGTATATATATATATATATATATATATATATATATATATATACTGTATTTATTGGCGTATAACACTCACTTTTTTACCCTGAAAATAGAGGGTAAACTGTGCCTGCGTAAAAAAAAATTCCCTGAAACTTCCCTCTTAAAGATAAAGATAAATACGGTATATAATATATATTAATATATATATATAGTTGTGCTCATAAGTTTACATACACTGCCAGAATTTATGATTTATTGGCCATTTTTCAGAGAATATGAATAACACAAAAACTTTTCTTTCACTCGTGGTTAGTGTTTGGCTAAAGCCATTTATTATCAATCAACTGTATTTACTCTTTTTAAATCATAATGGCAACATATGACCCTGATCAAAAGTTTACATTTTGGCCTGATAACATGCACACAAGTTGACACAAATGGGTTTGAATGGCTATCTGTTTGCTTGTAATTAGTGTGTGTGTGTGTGTGTGTGTGTGTGTGTATAAAAGTTCAATGAGTTTCTGGACTCCTGACAAACCCTTGCATCTTTCATCCAGTGCTGCACTGACGTTTCTGGATTCTGAGTCATGGGGAAAGCAAAATAATTGTCCAAGGATCTGCGGGAAAAGGTAGTTAAAATGTATAGAACAGGAAAGGGATATAAAAAGATATCCAAGGAATTGAGAATGCCAATCACCAGTGTTCAAACTCTAATCAAGAAGTGGAAAATGAGGGGTTCAGTTGAAATCAAACCAAAATTTCAGCCACAACTGCCAGGAAAATTGTTCGGGATGCAAAGAAAAACCCACTAAAAAATGGCCAATAAATCATAAATTCTGCCAGGGTGTGTACTGTAAACTTATGAGCACAACTGTATATAATATATATAATTTAAACATCTGCAAAGGTAATGGCAGAATAAATCTGGGCACAATAATCCCAAAAACAAACAAGGGAATTCAGGGGAAAAAAAACGCTCATAAGCGGCCATTTAAGAGACCGTATCTTCAACATCGTGTTTCTTTGGCTGACATATTAGGTTGAACGAAGTGATGGTGATTTTACGGAGGTCAGATGTGTCATGGGAGGATCAAGCAAAGTTTCGAGCTCCACATGCTGGAGTCCCAAGTTTTTTGTAAGGGCTGGGAGGTCCGATGGTGATCTGAGTGTATATGTACGTCCATTTTTACGAGCCAAGAGGTAGAAGGGATATCTCCCACTTTGTAAGTTATACTGGCCTCAACAAGGGCCCTAGTTAGTGGTTGTAGGGATCTCCATTTAGCAAGAGTTTGACAGGAAATATCTGAATAGAACGTGATTTGGGCCCCGTTGGACTCCCCAGGACCATGAATCCATGCTATGTAAAGGATTTCCTCCTTACATTTATGAATGCACAACATGTCTCCTAGGTTGGACAGCAGCATGGTTAACAGAGCCTGGTATGCGGTGGACCCAAACAATTTCAATATGTTCTGTAGCTGGTTTGTCTAACAGGGTATTAAAGACCTCCTTGACCAAAGGCATAAGCTCTTCTTGGCCTGTAGCTTCAGCAACACCTCTGAGATGGATGATCCTCTATATGGAACCAGAGAGCTTTGCAGTTGGGAATGATGATTAACCAGGGCTGATTGCACCTCTGAGATTCCAGTTATCACAGAAGGGATAGTTTGTTCCACAGCCTCCACCCAGTTGTGCAAACTATGAAGGCTCTTCTAGAGCTCAGTTATGTCTATTTTATGACTACATTCCAATCGATAGAACATGGATTCCAGATCTCTCTTACTGGGCAACAAGCTTAGATCATCAGCAGTAGAGTGTTCATGCTCGCTGACCGAATCTAAACTGTCTGTTTTGTGTCTGAAGAGCATTGCTAGGGCTGTGAGTGGAATGTGGTAGTGCCTCATGCCTGCTTTGGCTACTCCTGCCGGGAGCCATGTTGGATTTACCTGTGGGAGGTATTCTATTCACAGGTACTGTGAAAGTAAGCCCCTATATCTGCCCTTTCAGTTTTTCAGGGTTTTCTCTTGCTGCTTCAGCTCATCCTGTAGCAGCAAGGGATAGGAACCCAGTAGTTACTGGATGCAGTGGTTTAAACATGCAAGAAGTGCTAGTTTGTGCTGATCAGCAGACAGGACAGTCGCCGCCACTGTTGGTGCAAACTGGGGGCAAACCAGGCCCTGCTCAACTGGACAGCAGGTCAGCTATGAAAGTCACCAGACAGGATAGTAGCTACTACGGATGGAACCAACCATTGACAGTTGTGCTTGACAACAGGTCAGCTGCAGGAGTCAGCAAAGGGTAGCGGCAGGAGTCAACAGATAAACTGCAGGTATCAGCAGACAAAGTGGAGCAGACTAGGGCAGCTACAATTTCTTCAGTGTTATGCCGCAAATCTTTAAACCCAACTAGCATATTGGAATACAGCTGGGCACTGCATAGACCCGAAGTGGCATTGGCTAAGCTGGACAACAGATCAATAGATCAGCTGCTGGAGCTGCCCCATACTGCCTCACCCCAGTAGTTCATTGTTTATGGAACAGCTTGATCCAGCGAGGTGAGCAGGAGGGAGGCGGGCAGGAGGGGCAACGGCTCCAATCGTTTACTGGGCAGCTTCAAACAGTCTGGCTGACAGGCAGGAGAGACAGTCGGGTCAGAAGTATCAAAATGATCCGGCGGCCAGTGAGCAGCATGCACATCTAAAGAGGCTCCAGAGGGCATTGGGTGGCTCCAGATGGTGACGGCAAGAGGCAGCCGAGCAGAGTGGGTGGCCGACAAGACAGCCAGGCCGAGCAGCGTGGGGACAAGGATAGCAGATAGCAGCAGCCACAGCATTGGAGACTGGAGTCAGCACGGGAGCTCAGGAAGGAGACGTCTTCACAGCGACCATCCCCCACCACCAGTGCTGAGGATGTTACACAGATCATTGAATTCATTATTACACACAACAGCTTCACTTTCAATAATGACATACAGTATATGTTCAATGTATGGGTACTGCTATTAAAAGTAAAATGGTACCCCAACATGCACAATTAATGTCTTACCTGAAGGATAAATTCCTTCACAGCATACAACAAAAGTCATATAGATACTATCACAATATTGATGATATTTTCATTATATGGACAGAAGGTGAAGAAAATATATAAAAAAAAAAAATAATTACTCCTTGACCAACACATTTCACCCATCAATCAAGCTAAAAATTTACTTATCAAGCACACATCAATTTCCTAGACACTGTAGTATCCATTAGGGATAACAAGCTGCACACCGCAATATACAGGAAACCCACTGACAGATGCAACCATCCCTACAGTTTCAGCTTCCACCCCCACCACATAAAACGGGCCATCATATATTGCCAGGCCATAAGATGCCAGCAAATATGCTTAGACCAAGAAGACTGAAATAAAGATCTCAGAATACTAGCAGATTCCTTCCATAAGAAAGGTTATAAGGACAAAACCATCAATACAAGCATAAACATGGCCCTGAAAACTCGAGAAATCTCCTCCAATACATAATGAAAAAAACAAACAACTGTGTACCTCTAGTGACCACATACAATGCAGCACGAGAAGGGATGAGAAAGATGATGAAAGATTTCCATCCCATCCTAACCGAGGATGAAATAAATATTCCAACAACCCCCAATGCTGGCTTTCAGGCAACCACCCAACCTCCGAAATAAACTAATCAGCAGGATATTTTATTCTGACTATGAAGTCACAAAAAAAGTAACAAAGCCCTGCAAATTGTGACAAAACAATCAATTGAAAAGTGTCACACACCCAAAAGGGACCTGCAATATAAAAGGACCTTATGTTGGTGAAACAGGATATACATTACAAGCCAGGATGAATTTACACACACCATTAGGCTGGGTTCACACTGAAAGGACACGGCTGTTGTACGACTGTCGTACGACTGTCATCCTACTTTGCCCAGCTACATCTGTCCTACATCAGTCCTACTTCGGCCCTTCTTCCATACAACTTGCATGAGCAAGATAAGATTTTGCTCTGACTTTGAGATAGTACGACTTGTCCCTTGACCAATCAAAACAATCCCAGAGTGTCAAATTCCTTTTTAACTGCTGCTGTAATCACCATGTCAGATGTTACAAGTCGGATGGTTAGGACAAGGATCCTACTTTGATCCGACTTTTTAATGATATTCAATGGGCTGAAGTAGGATCAAAGTAGTGCAAGGAGCATTTTCAAAGCCGGACCAACTTGTATCGCACCAGTTAAGACGGCTCTCATGCAACATGAGCTCCCAGTATTGGAGCGTTTGTCGTACCAGTGTGAACCTGGCGTTAAAAAGCAAGGAAGATCATTTCGACACACCTGTGGGACATCACTTCTCACAACCAGACCACAGTGTGGAAGACATGAATGTTTTAGTTCTAAAGGGGAATTTCAGAACTACTTAAAGGAAAACTTTTGAAATAAGAATTACAGTTGCAAAAAGTATGTGAACCCTTTTGGAATGATATGTATTTCTGCAATAGACAATCACAGTCTGCTTAAACTAATAACACACACAGAATTAAATGTTACCATGTTTTTATTGCACACACCATGTAAACGTTCACAGTGCAGGTGGGAAAAGTATGTGAACCCCTAGACTAATGAGATCTCCAAGAGCCAATTGGAGTGAGGTGTCAGCCAACTGGAGTCCAATCAATGAGATTGGAGGTGTTGGTTACAGCTGCCCTGCCCTGCCCTATAAAAAACACACACCAGATCTGGGTTTGCTTTTCACAAGAAGCATTGCCTGATGTGAATGATGCCTCGCACAAAAGAGCTCTCAGAAGACCTACGATTAAGAATTGTTGACTTGCATAAAGCTGGAAAGGGTATAAAAGTATCTCCAAAAGCCTTGCTGTTCATGAGTCGATGGTAAGACAAATTGTCTATAAATGGAGAAAGTTCAGCACTGCTGCTACTCTCCGTAGGAGTGGGCATCTTGTAAAGATGACTGCAAGAGCACAGCGCAGACTGCTCAATGAGGTGAAGAAGAATCCTTGAGTGTCAGCTAAAGACTTTCAAAAGTCTCTGGCATATGCTAACGTCCCTGTTAGCGAATCTACGATATGTAAAACACTAAACAAGAATGGATTTCATGGGAGCATACCACAGAGGAAGCCACTGCTGTCCAAAAAAAATTTTTTTTTTGCAACTGTATGTAGCGGGGTCTCTAAATTTAGGTGGGACACTCAGGTGTGTAAGTATGGGAATAGTGGACCATTTGTGTTCGTGGAGGATTGGATGGTGTAATAATCTCCTTGGCCTCTGGGTGGCGGGGTACCTGGAGGCTCAAGGTAGATTTGCCATTACAATGCTACCCTTTTTGTCCCTTTCCGGAGATGGTACGGCGGGGAACCTGCCGTGGTGTCGATGGGAGGAGATAAAAGGGGGAGACGCCCTGGCCACGAGGTCTCTCTTGAGGAGGATCTTCTTCACGCGCCCAGGCACCTTAGGCCTGGGTGTGGGCGATTCCGGCCCAGGCGCCCTAGGCCTGACCGGAATGGAGTTGGAGTCCATCCCAGGCACCTTCAGCCTGGGGTGAGGTACTAAACTAGGAGGCCTGGGGTCCAGTGACTTCGACTGGATCCCGCGAGGGTGGAGAAGTCCGAGGGTCCCTGAGGTGGACGGGGCCCATGTCTGAGGTGAGGAGGCCGGGGAGGTTACCCATTCGGAGAGTCTGGAGCAGCATCAACCCAGTGACGGATGGGCCTCTGGTAACTCCCTTGGAGGGACATCTTCCCCTGATAGAGGCCGCAGCGCAGCGAAGGTACTCCTATCTACGTTCTCTTGAGTTGCTGGTAGAGACTCTCAAGTTCTAAAATCCTTTGTAGCTAATGCTATAGTAACCGCTGGCGAAATCGCAGTGGTTTAGCTGATAACCAGGATAGTGCCTCGACCTGCTCATTCCCCGTATCAAAATGTTATCAAGTCGCAACCAGATGGCTACTGAAGCACTGTTTATTGTGAGATGTACAATAAGCAAGAGTTGGACTGTGATCGGTGTGTGGAACTCTGGTTAATGGGAGCAGAGGGAAGTGTTGACACAGCGGGACTTGATTCTAGACCAAAGCACATAGGCCCGAGGAAATATCTGGTACTGGCCTTCACCTCACCCACAGTTATGGGGAGGACATGGGCTGTAGCGCATCTCACCCTGTCGTGTGACATACCCCTAGACAAAGGAGATGGGGTGAGGCCGCTACATGTATAATTCTATTTCACATAAGATGATGGACCTTTTCTAAATCACTATCCAACAGCTTTATGACCACCCTCACCTTTGTGACTGTTACTTCACTTCCAAGTCTATAGCCCTTTTCCTGCCTTATCTTTTTTTAAATCAGATTATTTTTATTGGTACAAAAAAGAAAAACAATTCCATGCAACAATAAGCATAACAAAGTGTTGGAGAGGACACAGTTCCTGCCTTATCTTACTAACTTTACAAGTTTGGTGCTGCCCCTTTAAACCACTTTCCGACCGCCGCCTGTACATATATGTTGGCAGAATAGCACGGCTGCGCAAAGTAACGTGTATATATACGTCACTTTGAATTTCACGCTGTGCAGGCGCGCTCGCCCCTGCCGCGAGCTCCGTGACCGTACCCGCGGACTCGATGTCTGCCGGTGTCCCGCGATCGTGTCATGGAGCTGCAGAACGGGGGGATGCCTGTGTAAACAAGGCATCTCCCTGTTCTGCCTTGTGACAGGACACTGATCTTCTGCTCCCTGTTATCGGGAGCAGTGATCAGTGTCGTGTCACATGTAGCCCAGCCCCCACACAGTTAGAATCACTCCCTAGGACACACTTGACCCCTTCCTCGTCCACTAGTGGTTAACCCCTTCCCTGCCAGTGTCATTTACACAGTAATCAGTGCATTTTTATAGCACTGATCGCTGTATAAATGACAATGGATGCAAAATAGCGTCAAGTGTCCGATGTCTCCGCCATAATGTCGCAGTCATAAAAATCGCTGATCGCTGCCATTACTAATAAAAAAAATGGCATAAACTATCCCCTATTTTGTAGACGCTATAACTTTTGCGCAAACCTATCAATATACGCTTATTGCGATTTTTTTTTTTTTTTTTTTTTTTTTTTTTTTTTTTTTTTTGATTTTTTTTAACCAAAAATATGTAGAATACATATCGGCCTAAACTGAGAAAAAAAAAATATATATATATTTTTTGGGGATATTTATTATAGCAAAAAGTAAAAAAATATTTCTGTTTTTTCAAAATTTTCGTTTTTTTTTTTGTTTATAGCGCAAAAAAAAAAACGCAGATTTGACCAAATACCACCAAAAGAAAGCTCTTATTTGTGGGGAAAAAAGGACGTCAATTTTGTTTTGGGTGCAACGTCGCACAACTGCGCAATTGTCAGTTAAAGCGACGCAGTGCCAAATCGCAAAAAATGGGCGGGTCAATGGGCAGCCAAATGCTTCGGAGCTGAAGTGGTTAAATTTATTATACATGTGCTCAAATTGCCAACAACTGTCTCTCTAATTAAAATGTGACGAATATAGATAAGGGTCCAACACATTGTCACTTTAAATGATGAACCCCATTCGTATTATAATAGTGAATAAACAACGTAAATCCACAGTGCACCTTATTTTCAAAGATGATTTGTCAGAACACTGAGGCAATCCTTCACCCCCACCAATGTAAAACTCAGATCCTTACCAGATGATTAGACCTCTAATCATAAGGAGGTCTATTAAGCTTTATGCCATGGTACATGAATATTGGGGTGACCGGCTTTCAGCGAATGGCTTCAAAGGTGTTCTCTACACTCCATTTAATATACTCAATATGCCTCAAATCAGAAAAAAAGCACACCGCGCATAGTGTGATACTGTATTAAAAAAACAAAAACAGTTTATTACCAAGAACAGTAATAGAGGGGAAATCTTCCAATGGAGACATTGGTTTTGGTGACAAGCAAGAATTCCCTAATTTTTTAATCAGTCTGTAAATTTTATAAAGAAAAAAGGGTATGACATGAACACCAATTCAAACCGATACAAATATTTTCACAAATAGTTAAATCATAATAAATTCCGTAGCTATTCCTTAATGTGCATAAAAAATCCACTACCATGAATAGATTTTGCTCCCAATTGTGCCACTCAAATCGCCAGCCTGTGTGTAAAAATACACATTTACCAGCAGTCCAGTGATCCCTAACTTAATAAAGGTCAACTAGCGCATTGGAATATAGTCTTCAGATCCATCACACCACAAAACCGAGATCACCAAAAGTCCCCTCAAACTTCCATATTCGCTCCAGAGACACCACAACAATAAGCCAGAGAAGTATTATAGTGTCGTATTTATTAATCCAAATGTATAAAATATGACAATGGTATACCAGTCTGTAAGCAGGTTTAACCACTTGCTTACAGGGCACTTTCACCCCCTTCCTGCCCAGGCCAATTTTCAGCTTTCAGCAATGTTACACTCTGAATGACAATTGCGCGGTCATGCAATACTATACGCAAATAAAAATGTTTTCACACAAATGGAACTTTCTTTTGGTGGTGAGGCAATCCTTTACTGCCACCAATATCAAAAAATAGGAGGTTGTGGAAAACAGGTCTGGTGTGATGTAGCCAACATCCCTAACTGGTACAATACAAAAGTTTCCCCTCACAGGGCGGGACTTTATAGGCATGGATTTACATAACCACTAGGGTAAAGTGTAAAAAAATAGTTTATTACAAAATTGAAAAACATAAATACATAAAATTGTATGCAAATAAAAAAGACTTGATATATGCAGAAGATGCTGTCAATAAATCAATGGAATTGGTATTAAATCATGCACAATGCATCGCATGCCCAGGGGAAAAAAATTGCCCTGGACTGCAATGCTAGTGCATGAACATGTCAAAATTGGAATGTGTACATATATAGGTCAGATCCTACGTGTTACGGAGATAGCTCCTTCTTTACTGCCACCAATGTAAAACTCAGATCCTTACCAGATGATTTTCATCACACAAATGGAACTTTCTTTTGGTGGTATTTAATCACTGCTTGGTTTTTTTTATTGTTTACAAAAAAAGACAGAATATTTTGAAATCAGTAAATTTTGTAAATAAGTAATTTTACGCCTTCACTAAGGTGCGCTGATGAAGCGGCACTGAAGGGCACTGATTAGGTGGCACTGATAAGGAGGCACTGAAAGGCAGCACTGACTGGCATCACTGATGGGCACATATTGGTGTCACTGATGGGCACTGATTGGTGTCACTGATGGGCACTACTGGGGCTTTACTGTAATTTAGGGGAAACAAGGGGGGGAGTTTGGGACTTTGAATGAGGTGCATATGTGGTGCACCTCCATCCCGGGTTCAGAGTATATAAGAAGGGGGAAGTTTGGGACTTTAGATGAGGCTGCAGGCATGGTGCGGGTAAAAAATACACATTTATTAATCATGAAAATGCATGACACCTCACAGAGCCAGATTATATGTTGAACAGAAAAACATTGCAATAAATGTAATAAATGTGGTGGGCCATAGGGGTTGGGACTTTCCAGAGGTATGGGTCAACTTATCTCACATCCCTAAATTCATGTATTGTAAAAAGGGGGGGGGGGGGGGGAAAGGGGAAGGAGCGGGACTTTGTGTGAAGCATGTGCGGGAAAGATTTTATAAATTGGTTGGGGGAAATGAATATGGCTAGAATACATTTAAAAGTTGATAATTTATTACTTTCAAATAAATAATGCACTGTCCATGACTATATTGCATTATTAAAGGATACATAGTATATGTTTTTTTACAACTTTGTTGGAAAATAATAATAAGCCAAGGACCCAGGTATACAGACGGAAAAAAATGCACTGAATGAATTGTAAAGATACAAAATTGTTGAGGCATGAAGCTGTTGGCTCTACGCGTTTCACGACTTTGGTCGCTCTTCAGGAGCACGCATGCAATTTATTTCTGTAAGAATATAAACATATTTTGGGGTTAAACCGGGGCACTGAACAAACAAAGGACCATGAACTAGTCATTGGAACCCTAAATTACAGTAATATAAGAAGGGGGAAGTTTGGGACTTTAGATGAGGCTGCAGGCATGGTGCTGGTAAAAAAATACACATTTATTAATCATGAAAATGCATTACACCTCACAGAGCCAGATAATATGTTGAACAGAAAAACATTGCAATAAATGTAGTTTCATATTGTCTGCCAGACACATATGTATGTGCGTGTACAGTACAAGCAACAAGGAAACAACAGTGCATAACCAAGCACCACATAGACATCTGGGTTGATAATGGATACATAAAATTAATATACATGTGTACAGATATCCTGTTGACAGCAATAGCGACAAAAATAAAATATATATATAAACATGTATGTCTGTATATAAAAAAAACAGTGACACATAAAAAGTTGAATGGAGTATGTCCTATAAGGTCATGTAGTGCATCCCTGGTGCCCGACGCGTTTCATGTAAATGGGACACTCTTCAGGGGTGGATGCTTGAAGTATCTACAAAGGATATAATGGTGCAAACTGGTTAAGTAAGGTGGGTGGTCAAAAAGGGGTGAAAAAGGTTTGAAGATGGAAATTATATATCCACCTGGAGTACTCACATGGAATCTTAGACGGGAGGACGTGGTGAGTACAGGGCCCCGGCCACACGAGTCCGCCACGGGAGCTGAGGCGACGTGCCATGCACACAGGTGAGGGGCACAGAGGACCCCCCAAAAAAGTAAATACAGGACACGGTGTGCTGACTTGCATAGTATGCCAAAAAATGAACCAAATGATGGTGGCCAAGTGGAATCTGCAAGACAGATGTCAGTCTACATTGGAGCCAGGCATGAAAAACAAACCATCCACATGTAAAGATGGATAAGGGCACCTTTTGCTAGCATCTTGACTTCCCAAAACATCTAGAGGAAACGATAGTGTGGTGAGGCATCTCCAATGAACCGGCATGAAGAGTGTGTGGAGGGAGGGAGCCTCAATATAACCACCCATACCCGGTGCACGCAGGCACGTAAATTTTGGGAGCTGCGATGCGCTCTGCGTGCCGCCTCCCCGCCATCCTTTCCCCCGCCCCTTTGTGGGCGGGTGTCTGTGTGGTGGTGGGGCTTGCACACAGTGAAAAAAATTAAAAAAAGAAAAGCTGCGCTAAACGTGACTATATATATCAATATAACATATATCTATATAAAGACAATATGGAAAAAAATAATAAACCACATTGATAGTGATATCCAAATTCAACCAGTGCAAATGAATAAACGTGTTGATATACTCTGTCCATGAGAGAAAAAAATAAATATAAAAATATATATGTGAAAACAGTCTGTATCCTGATGAAACAGCCAATAAAGTGAAAAATTCCTTATAATAAAAAACACCAGTGCCAGACTTGATCCGCATCAGTTAAGAAGAACGTGATGATAGAAAGACACCTCCACCGTAAGCACACACTGCCGCTTACCGAATGGATATGATCTCTTATGACAGGAGATCCGGATATGCGTAGGCTAATAACCCAGCCTGGGGTTGTCTATAGTGAAACACCTCCCCTCACAGGGATGTAGATGTCAGCCAGCAACACACGAGTCACACCACATGGAAATATAAATGAACCAGCATAGCATAAAACCCTTTAAAAGTTTTATTTGAGGTAAATAAAAACACACTTACAGTTAAGGTGCTTATAAAAGACAATATAAAAATCGAGCCGGCCGCTTTCTCGATAAGCAGCCCGTATCTTCCGGGTCTGGGAACGAACGTGGTGACGTCAGATACGGGCGGCGGTCTGATTCACCGCTTACCATAATAAACAACACAGCCTCGTTGTGAGTCTCGAGTGGCCGCTAAATTGCCATCTTAACTGATGGAAACTACTTAACATGTTAATGATGTACTCCATACCTGTAAGGGCAAACATGAGTATGTATGAACAGCTATTAGTCATCTGTAAGGATATTAACCATAGATGACTGAGTGCAACACAAAGTCTTAGAGGACGATTAGTACAGACTGGAACAGCGTACAGCCAGTTAAGGGACAATTTTGAAATCATCACCAACTACTGTAGGCATTATTAATAATGCTATAAATGGAAATGTTAATAAAAGCTGTATAATAACCTAAACTCACAGACGGTAACATGCAAAACCTACTATGGTTCAAGTGGAGATAGGTCATACGAAACTATGCCCCTAACCGCCAGAAGGGCACAATTAAACAAAAAACCTATTCCTCACAATTCGGTCAGCCAGGACATCGAATTGTGATCGATGCAAATTTATTTTATTTAGGTTAAAAATAAAAATTAAAGTTATTGATGAATGAAAAATATAGCAAAACAGCCAATCGTGACTCACATCAAGTTCACAAAACATAGACATATCCTAAATTACCTAAATATTATCAGGGTAATGATGAAAGGAAATTCATTATAAAAAGGATAAATATAAAAATGTAAATACCAAAAGGAGAGGAAAAAGATCCTAGGAGTTATCTATAAAGCAATTAACGTCAACCTCAATGTTCAAGCCAAAAGGCATGTAGCATTTGAGTTTATGTACCCATGCCATCTCTAATCTCGAGATGCTCCTAACTAAACAACTACCCCTCCAATGGGGGCTATATTTATCAATAGCTAAAAAAACTGTATTAGTTGGATCCCTGTTGTGCACTGTAAGATAATGTTTAGACACAGAGTGTTTAGTAAACCCTCTCCGAATGTTGTTAATATGTTCGTTCAAACGTACTTGCAGGGGGCGCTTGGTCCTGCCCACATACTGCAAGCCGCATGGACATTGAAGCATATATACCACTCCCGATGTATAGCAGGTAATAAAGGGTTCTATGGTGTAACTCTTAGAAGTACATGTAGAGCTGAAACTAGTGGTCCTCCTAGTCCTACACCCATTAAGGGGAACAGACCTGACACTTCCTACACTGGTAATAACCAGTGAGACCTGGAAAGAACATGGATCTAGTAGTTGGGGGATTGGGAATGTTTGGAGCTAGCTTGTCCTTGAATGAAGGTGCCCCTCGAAAAACTACTTGTGGCCTATCAGGTAAGATAGTCTTTAAGACCTTGTCATTTTTTAAAATATGCCAATATTTATTGACTATATGTTTAATGTTGGCATGTTGACAAGAATAGTTAGTAATAAAAGGATTACGAAAACTCACTCTGCCGATGTTATCAGTTTTCTCCTTTTAACAGGTTGGCTCTATCCACATTCTTTACATACTTAAGAGTTTTGGAAAGAGATTCTGGAGGGTAACCCTTATCTATAAATCTTTGAGTCAGGACCGGAGCCTGTTCCAAAAAAGACTTGAGCCAAGAGACGTGGTGGCAACTGTCACTTGGGACAAAGGCAAGTATATAGATTTTTTTCCTTCAACCACTTTTACGTAAGATGCCATCTTACGTGAAGGATACCCGGCATGTCATAAACCTTTTGTCCAATCTCAAGCCATGCAACAGTCTGTGGTTGGTGACTGCAGATGTCACTTCATTGTACACTGTGATCCCCCATCAGTTGGGTTTGGATGCAGTGGCTTATTTTTTAGATAGGGATTCAGGCTTACCTCGGGACCAAGTTGATTTTATTATGGAGTTATTGGAATATGCGGCCACCCATAACTTTTTTTGGTTTAACGGTCAATATTACAGACAGGATAGAGGTGTCGCCATGGGGGCTAAATATGCCCCCAGTCTGGCGAACCTCTTAATGGCCAAATGGGAGGAGGATGTCGTCTGTGTTCACACCAGGCCGCAGGTTGTCCTGTGGGCCAGGTACATAGACGACATCCTCCTCCTGTGGAGTGGAAGCGAAGGGGACCTTGTGACATTCATGGATTCTCTTAACATTAACGATAGGGGCATCCACCTGAGTTTTGAGGCGAGCCAGGATAAAATTTACTTTTTGGATTTGACCATTTCTGTCGGTGTGGATAGTTTTATTACTTCAACCTACTTCAAATCCACCGACAGAAATGCCTTTATCCCAAGTGACAGTTGCCACCACGTCTCTTGGCTCAAGTCCTGTGCCGAAAAGCCAGTACTTGAGGTTGAAGCGTAACTGTACGGAACAGACAACTTTTTTGGAACAGGCTCAGGTCCTGACTCAAAGATTTATAGATAAGGGTTACCCTCCAGAATCTCTTTCCAACACTCTTAAGTATGTAAAGAATGTGGATAGAGCCAACCTGTTAAAAGGAGGAAACTGATAACATCGGCAGAGTGAGTTTTCGTAATCCTTTTATTACTAACTATTCTTGTCAACATGCCAACATTAAATATGTCAATGAATATTGGCATATTTAAAAAAAAATGACAAGGTCTTAAAGACTATCTTACCTGATAGGCCACAAGTAGTTTTTCGTGGGGCTCCTTCATTCAAGGACAAGCTAGCTCCAAACATTCTCAATCCCCCAACTACTAGATCCATGTCCTTTCCAGGTCTCACTGGTTATTACCAGTGTAGGAAGTGTCAGGTCTGTTCCCTTAATGGGTGTAGGACTAGGAGGACCACTAGTTTCAGCTCTACATATACTTCTAAGAGTTACACCATAGAACCCTTTACCTGCTCTACAATGGGAGTGGTATATATCTTCAATGTCCATGCGGCTTGCAGTATGTGGGCAGGACCAAGCGCCCCCTGCAAGTACGTTTGAACGAACATATTAACAACATTAGGAGAGGGTTTACTAAACACTCTGTGTCGAAACATTATCTTACAGTACACAACAGGGATCCAACTAATACAGTTTTTTTAGCTATTGATAAATATAGCCCCCATTGGAGGGGTAGTTGTTTAGTTAGGAGCATCTCCAGATTAGAGATGGCATGGGTACATAAACTCAAATGCTACACGCCTTTTTGGCTTGAACATTGAGGTTGACGTTAATTGCTTTATAGATAGCTCCTAGGATCTTTTTCCTCTCCTTTTGGTATTTACATTTTTATATATATCCTTTTTATATGAATTCCCTTTATCATTACCCTGATAATATTTAGGTATTTTAGGATATGTCTATGTTTTGTGAACTTGATGTGAGTCACGATTGGCTGTTTTGCTATATTTTTCATTCATCAATAACTTTATTTTATTTTTATTTTTAACCTAAATAAAATAAATTTGCATCGATCACGATTCGATGTCCTGGCTGACAGAATTGTGAGGAATAGGTTTTTTGTTTAATTGTGCCCTTCTGGCGGTTAGGTCATACGAAACAATGCCCCTATCTCCACTTGAACCATAGTAGGTTTTGCATGTTACCGTCTGAGATTTTAGGTTATTTTACAGCTTTTATTAACATTTCCATTTATAGCATTATTAATAATGCCTACAGTAGTTGGTGATGATTTCAAAATTGTCCCTTAACTGGCTGTACGCTGTTCCAGTCTGTACTAATCGTCCTCTAAGACTTGGTGTTGCACTCAGTCATCTATGGTTAATATCCTTACAGATGACTGATAGCTGTTCATACATACTCATGTTTGCCCTTACAGGTATGGAGTATTTCATTAACATGTTAAGTAGTTTCCATCAGTTAAGATGGCGATTTAGTGGCCACTCGAGACTCACAACGAGGCTGTGTTGTTTGTTATGGTATTTAAGGGGTGAATCAGACCGCCGCCCGTATCCCGTGACCACGTCCCTCTAGTGACGAAACTTTGGGAGACATGACGTTCTGACATCACCGCGTTCGTTCCCAGACCCGGAAGATACGGGCTGCTTATCGAGGAGCCGGCCGGCTCGATTTTTATATTGCCTTTTATAAGCACCTTAACTGTAAGTGTGTTTTTTATTTACCTCAAATAAAACTTTTAAAGGGTTTTATGCTATGCTGGTTCATTTATATTTCCATGTGGTGTGACTCCTGTGTTGCTGACTGACATCTACATCCCTGTGAGCGGAGGTGTTTCACTATAGACAACCCCAGGCTGGGTTATTAGCCTACGCATATCCGGATCTCCTGTCATAAGAGATCATAGCCATCCGGTAAGCGGCAGTGTGTGCTTACGGTGGAGGTGTCTTTCTATCATCACGTTCTTCTTAACTGATGCGGATCAAGTCTGGCACTGGTGTTTTTTATTATACGTAATTTTTCACTTTATTGGCTGTTTCATCAGGATACAGACTGTTTTCACATATATATTTTTTTATTTTTTTCTCTCATGGACTGAGTATATCAACACGTTTATTCATTTGCACTGGTTGAATTTGGATATCACTATCAATGTGGTTTATTAATTTTTTCCATATTGTCTTTATATAGATATATGTTATATTGATATATATCGTCACGTTTAGCGCAACTTTTCTTTTTTCATTTGTCTATTTGGTGTTGTATAACACTTCTTGTTGCCGCTTATATTCGTTTTTTGAATAGCGCAGTATACCCCTTTGCCATTCCTTGCACACACAGTGCATCGGCGTCACGTACCCCGTTCAGCGCATGACGTCATCTCTGGCGTCACAACGCTGGACGCGAGTTCTCCCATCTTAGCCGGCGCCACCAGGGTCCAATGAGTGCTTCAGTTGGCGGATCCCGCCCACGACGGCACTCTTCCTGGTGTGCGTCGTGCCCACGTGAGGCTGGTTACGTGCCTGCGTGCACCGGGTATGGGTGGTTATATTGAGGCTCCCTCCCTCCACAGACTCTTCATGCCGGTTCATTGGAGATGCCTCACCACACTATCGTTTCCTCCTAGATGTTTTGGGAAGTCAAGACGCTAGCAAAAGGTGCCCTTATCCATCTTTACATGTGGATGTTTTTTTTTTCATACCTGGCTCCAATGTAGACTGACATCAGGACATTGTCTTTCAGATTCCACTTGGCCACCACCATTTGGTTAATTTTTTGGCATACTATGCAAGTCAGCACACCGTGTCCTGTATTTAATTTTTTGGGGGGGTTCTCTGTGCCCCCCGCCTGTGTGCATGGCACGTCGCCTCAGCTCCCGTGGCGGACTCGTGTGGCCGGGGCCCTGTACTCACCACGTCCTCCTGTCTAAGATTCCATGTGAGTACTCCAGGTGGATATATAATTTCCATCTTCCAACCTGTTTCACCCCTTTTTGACCACCCACCTTACTTAACCAGTTTGCACCATTATATCCTTTGTAGATACTTCAAGCATCCGCCCCTGAAGAGTGTCCCATTTACACGAAACGCGTCAGCCACCAGGGATGCACTACATGACCTTATAGGACATACTCCATTCAACTTTTTATATGTCACTGTTCTTTTATATACAGACATGCATGTTTATATATATATATATATATATATATATATATATATATATATATATATATATATATATATATATATATATATAATATATATATATTTTATTTTTGTCGTAATTGCTGTCAACAGGATATCTGTACACATGTATATTCATTTTATGTATCCATTATCAGCCCAGATGTCTATGTGGCGCTTGGTTATGTACTGTTGTTTCCTTGTTGCTTGTACTGTACACACACATACATATGTGTCTAGCAGACAATATGAAACTACATTTATTGCAATGTTTTTCTGTTCAACATATTATCTGGCTCTGTGAGGTGTCATGCATTTTTATGATTAATAAATGTGTTTTTTTTACCCGCACCATGCCTGCAGCCTCATCTAAAGTCCCAAACTTCCCCCTTCTTATATTACTGTAATTTAGGGTTCTAATGATCAGTGCCCTGATTACCTGTCCAGGTCTCCCCTGCGAGGAGATGCCGCTGATCGGCTCTCCTCGCCACACAATCTGTCAGTGTAAGGTGAGGAGAGCCGATAAATGGCACTTCTGCATTTACATGTGACCGGCTATGATTGGACACAGCCTATCACATGGTTA